>OZ014522.1:128577319-129779819 GCA_963966055.1 Lathyrus aphaca | reverse complement strand
TCTTTTCCAATGGGTTAGTGATGTATAAAAAGTGTATGCAAATGATGTCAAATATATGAAAATTACATGGGATCTTGGGATCAAAATTTAGGATATGACAGTAACCTCTTCAGACCACCGAATCAAGAGTATTCAGTTTAGACAATAATCGTTTCATCGAAGATTCACCGGGTCTCTAGATATCTGATTTCTCATGGGAACTTCACAAAGAAGAAGAAAAAGAAGAAAGGATCTTATATTTAGATTCATATTCACACTAGAAGCACCCAAAAGTGAAATTGGATTTCACAAAGATAATGTTGGATACTCATGCTTTATCTTCTGGTCTAATACCACCGTTGTCTCCCACCGCTAACATAATACTTGTCGCGACAACATCAAAGATACTTTAAGTTTGTAATGAATGTCGTACATATGTCAAGTTTAAAGCATCTCTTATAGGTCTTAGGGGATTTTAGGCCTGTTGATGGGTCAACCTCATGTCAAATCTGGTGTCCCTATTATTGATTATCTTAGTCCTATCAATAAAGGTCGGCCCAAGGGCATCATGTAGAGAGCAGGGGCATCTGAGCATAGAAATGAAATTCTATGGGAGAATTTATTTAGGGCTTGGATAAACTAACAAGCTGGTTCCCTTTATCATATAGGAAAAAGTGAAAAGGATACACCGACCATAGGCTCTAGACGAAGGCACCCCATATCTTAATGCCCCCTTCAATCGTCCCCCAACCTCACCATTCTAAATGAAAGACTTAGATAATAGATTTCTCATCCTAAGGAATTTCACCTACCTTAGGAAGAAAAAGCTCCTCGCCAAGGCATTTGACAGATCAATTCGACGAGTCAAAAGTTTAATGTCCGACCTCAAGTTACATCCTCGAAGAGGCCGACAACCCCACATAACATCAACAAGCAAATACAATGTGGGTCACCTCGGCACCCTATTTAGTCAAGGACGACTCTTTGAAGCGTGAAGTATACTCAACCCATATCCCCTTTTAAAACACACAACCAAAGATCCTAGTTACCGCCCATTTGTGCTAAAATTTCCATTAAGGTTTATTTTCCCAAACATTTCATTATTTATTTGTAATGAATTCAATACTAGGACATATGTGGTAGAGTCGGGAGACATCCCCCTATATCTGAGCCACACCTCTAGGGAAGGGACAAGGATCATATCCTTGTTCGGGTGATGGTCCTCTATGACGCGAAGCATAATACAAAGAAAGCAATTCACTAAGTTTGACATACAAATCAATAATCTAGTACAACAATGCTAAATATAGCAAACAAGTTCGCAACCAAAAATGGTAACTAACATTATTCAATGCACCAAGCTGTAAAAAGAAGGAAAATTTCATAAGCACTTTCTCCATCAAATACATTATTTCCTTTATAATGCAAGTAGTTAAGGCTCTCACGCTGAAAGCATATGTCCCACTATAGCCAATGAACTCCGCTGATCCAACTTAAACTTTGAATTAAATAAAGAATTTGTGGGATAATAGAGCAAGCCCCTGAGTTACTTCTTCATAAATAAGAAAAGGCAAACATAAAGCTCAAAAGCGAGAAGCACTTGAATCATTAAAGTAAAATATTTCCTTTAAATATTAAATATTGTTACACCTGAGGCACAAAATCCTGGGAAGAATTGCACGAAATAAAATAATATAAGGAAAAAGAAAATCAAGTTGAGACATATGAATCTGAGGTACTAGGAATACTTCCTAGAACTTCCCTAAGGGAAGGCTCAAATGATTCAAATGCCTCAACATAAATTACAACATCGGGACACAACTTCCTTGAATGTTCTAGAACTTCACTCACAGACTCCAATCACATACTGCATAGTCCACTAAAGATAGTCACAAAGTGTTGGCTTCAAGTCCACTACCTCATCCTGGAGACCAAGTTTCTTGAAAATGGGCCTTCTGACACTCATCCACTTGGCGACTCTTCTCTTTGACAAAATCAGAAAAACTTTATACCGCTTCTCAACATCTTCAAGGCAGCCCTCTAGCTCAATCATGCGAGCATCTAAAATAGAGGGAAATACATCTTTTTCCATAGCCTCTTTCAAAAAGTTTACAACTTTTACTTCTCCTGTAGAGCAACAAGCTTCTTCTAGAGGTTAAAACACTTTAGGTCAATAACTTCGGCCTTCCCTTTCCAAGTTTTCCTTTCCTGGAAGGAATTACCTAGGGAAAAGACATCACCATGTCTAACATAGACGATGGAGAAAATAGTGTCTGCTTTGAACATATTGTGAGAAAGCAGAGAAGCAATTTCTATGTTATCCTCCTCGAGAATATTCTGAACCGAGGATAGATCTGACATCGAAATAATAGCAGCAACTTCTTTAGGAGTACGGGGAAGCTGGGAAGAGAAGATGCTTGATATATTTATAAGGGGATTCATCTATCCTAAAGCATCATCCTTAGCAACTCGTCTATTTTGAAGAACACTCAGTCCAATGAGAATATTGTTCTTTCTCATGAGCCCTCTTTGTCAAAGTCAGATGCGGGGTAATTACTCCACTGTCAAAATGACCGAAACATCCACAAGATAATCCACCTCGAGAGAGGAAGCATAAACTTCTATAACCGGGGTAGGGGAAGAGACCAGAACTGGTATATCAATCGCTAGAGGAGTGAAGGCAACAATAGAAGTCCTAGTATTCACAACAACCATAATACCCCGAGCCTCTGCATGTTTGTAAAACATTTTCAACTTTCATATTTTATCCATGCTATCCGCGAAACACAATTATGCATGCAAAAAAAATGACAACTCCGCTCTCACCAAAGATCTTCCTCCTCTCCTCTTGGCTAATTGCACTCAGGATAACATGAGTATCAATTTGTTTTTCCCCCACATCTGTAGAAGGAACCTCACTGAGGCCAAACCCATCCTTAGAGCCAAGCCCTTGAAATTAGGATTGCATTTCCTCCTTTATTGTCAGCTTGTCTGGAGAGAGAACCTGACTTGATATAATAGGAGTGAGAAAACCGATTAAAGTGGAACTTGGATAATATTTTGGGTACCAAAAATGACACAAGCGAGGAGAATCGACATGAATATAGCAAATATTTGAATGATATTTGGGGGGGGGGGGGACTCAAACCAAAGGTTGACCATTTGGAAGTAAATAACCCTTTAGTTATGAAATTTATTCAGGGAAGTACACCTTTGATGGAAAAGATAGAAAAATAAGCTAAGGGAGGGCTTTTAGGATTTGTATTCAACACACAGTTGGAATACCATTATGTATATCCATGAACCTGGATGAAGATATGAAGGAAAAACTCTTAAATGTTTTAGGATGGCTACCTCATATTCAGAAAAAGTCAATCGAAGTCATATTCTTGTAAACATGCACTCATAAAACGGAACCATGAAATCACTAAAAGAACTTCATATCCTCTTATCCCATGGAACCGAAAGGACTAACCACTCAGACGAATCGTCAACTATAATTTCAGCATCGCTTAAAGTAACCTCATTACTCAGAGTCGAGGAAATGCTCGCTACTTTTGCATCTACCCAGTCATACTCCGATGCATTCGACCGACTTCAAAGATTTAAGTGCTCTTGTACCTCAATGTTGTTCGACTCACAACCAACTATTTGCAGACGGATCTTAATGAAGTCTCTATCGCATCACTTCCTTTACAAATTGGCTCGTATCTCCTCTTCCGAAAAAATGCGAGGGGGATGAGGACCTCGATGCAATGTGTTCTTCCGCCAACATTTAATAAAAGGGTGTATAACGACTCATAATAAATCTCTTTCTCAAAAGAATTACCCCTATTGACCCAAAATCACTATATTCAACACAAAATATAAAAACAATTCACATACTAAAAGCATAGTACAATATCTGATCTCCACTTACATTATACTCATATTAAATCTTAAACTGACTTGGACGTTATAAAACTAATTTTATAAATCTATCCCACACTACCATAAAGGAGATCAGAATCACCATTCAAAATAATAAAATTTTCAACTATCCTCAATTTTTTTTGTTTATTTCGTGGAGTACAAACCTCCATTTCTAATTCTCAAATAAAATATATTATTTGAATAAAAATATGCAATGATTTGGATTAGCACCCACCATAACCAACATAGGTCAAAAAGACAATAAAACGTCATAGTTGGTGTTAGGAATTAGGCATTAAAAAACAGGTAAAAGGTTTCCCCACCTAATCAAACAAATTTTAATGAATTTGTTTTGGTATTATGTGACGACACCTTACCTATATTTGTTCTCCCATGAAAGCTGCTTTGTATTCATTGTCAATTGAAAACGATGTTTCTTGTTTTCAAATGTTTCAAATTTTAAATTTTAAAATTAGCTTCCTTAAAGGGTGTCATTTCCATGAGTTGCATCCATTTTTAGCTACCTAATATTTAATTATTTAATGTTATACTTAATTATTTTAAATAAATTTTTAATTTTCTTTGATACTAGCATTCAACTAAATTTTAGAGGGCCTAAAATTTGTTCTTTATATTATTATTATTGTTGTTAATGTTATTATTATGATAAGTCCATTTCATTTTTGCTTCTGTGTGACTATATCATAATTTTGAAAAATAATAAATGAATTAGTCTATAATAGTCCTAATCAAATTTATATTAAGACAAATGTGCGCTTTTAAGGATAAATTTATACATTTTCTTACATTTTATTTTTCTTTCAAGACATGTACTAAAATAGAGATGTTTATTTTCATCATGTAGTAAACTAATAATTGTACATTTTTATATAATATACAAATTATTCCCTCAATATTCATTTCATTTAAAAAAAATGTAAATGTTTTAAAAAAAAATTTAGTGTTAATTTAAGTCATTTAGACTTTTGTGGCTTTTAGACTCAATCATAACTTTGGATTTAAGGCCCATTGATCTTATCTGCACTCCTTTTCTTTTAATTATTTTCTTGCCCATTAACTATATTAATAATTTAAGTTGGTAACTAACTAATTGATTATTGTTAAATAGTTAATCAAAGTTTTGTATTTATTTATTTTTTGGTTAATTGTTGTGTTATCGTAATATTGCGATTTTAAAGTTAAAATTCAATTTAACTTTCAAGAACTGTATAGATGCATAAAGTAACGCTCGACTTCTCATAGAGTGATTTTAATATTGAATCCGCTTAAAGATAGTTAAAGAGCCACATTTCGACACTTACAATTTAATCTCGAGACTCGTTGCTTCATGTATAGTTTAGAACACTTCACACACGCTTCCTATTGGGCCTATACAATGAACCATTTTATTTCGTGCAATCCCGTATAATTTATTTTGTACCTCGCTCCCCCATTTCCGATGTATGTCATTTATCTTTCCACATTTGTGACTTTGATCGCTAGGAGCACCCTTAGGGACTAGTATCAATTTCACATTCTTTCGTGAACCCTTGGTCCAACGCCAAGTGGTTTCACTCACACACTTTCACTTCCATTCGGTTATGGTTTCATTTGCTAGGAGCACCCTTAGGGACTAGGAATCAAATTCACCTAACCATTAAACAATTAACCTATATTTGCATTTACCCTTGTAAATCGAGCGCATTGTGCCTCGCCATCAACCCAATCAAACCTTTTCAATACGAATACTTAAATCTTTTCTTAATCAAACCGCGAAAGAATTGAGTTCTTGAAGTCTCGCATTCCTTTAATTCTCGAATGAATGATCTTGAGGCTCGCTCCTTTGGTTGTTATTCATTCAACCTTTCCCACTTAAGACACCTAACTCTTATATATCAAATAACGAAAGAACTGGGTTCTTAGAGTCTAGCATTTCTTGAATTCTTGAATGAATGCTCTTGAGGCTCACTCATTGGGTTGTGATTCATTCGATCTTTCGTTCCTAAAACACTTAACTTATCAAACATCTTTTATAATCAAACGAAATAACAAAGTTCTTGGAGTCTCGCATTCCTTGAATTCTTGAACGATTGCTCTTGAAGCTAGCTCCTTGAGTTATGTTTCATTCGCTCTTTCGTGTCTAAAACGAACCAACCAACCAACCAACCAACCAACCGTAGTACCGTAAACTACGACGCTCTGACTTTCCCATTGAACAAGGGAATACGTAGGCACGAGGATCTCAATCCTTGTCGAGTACCCTAGGAATAAAACCACTTATTTCCCCTTAACGAATAACTCATAGATTAGGATCGTTCGTATTTACTTTATTTGAAGAAAACAAAAAGTATAAGTCAACATTCAATCGCAAACTAAACTAAGAGGTTATCATTGAGTACAACGGACGTAAGGTGTGCTAATACCTTTTTCTTACTTAACCGACTCCTAAACCCAGGATATGGTTGCGATGACCATTTTCCTTTCCTTAAAAGGTTTTCTCGATATTTTCCTATTCTTTAATTGGAATGAATTAAGTTCGATGGAGAATCTGTTCGAACAAACATTTTTTCGCGGTCTTTTATCGTTAGGTCGTATTTTTTTGAGGTGCGACACTCACCATTATAAGACTTTTGTTGACTCCTACCCTTCTTCTTGTCGAACTTACCATCCTTTTGCAAGAATTCCCCCTTTACAACCAAACCTTCACCAACCTTCGAAGGTTTATGCTCCTTTCGTTTGTTCAAATCTTTAGAGTATAAAGCAGATCGAACATCTTCAAGGGTCAGCGACTCCCTTCCATGCAAAAGAGTTTCTTTGAAGTGAGCATGTGTTCTGGGAAAAACGTGTACAACCCAAAATAATTAGAACATTTATTTAATATAAATATTTGTGATTTTCGGTGAATTTTGAGGAAATAAGTGGATGCATGGTGTGGTTATATTTTGTGTTGTGAGTTAGTGACAAGTTAGAGGAATAATACGAGTATGTAGAAAATAAGTGATTGATTAGAATTATTTTAGTGTTAATAATAATAAAATAATGTGATTAATATTATTTATATTATGATTATTATTTACATTAAAATAAAAGAGAATCATTAAGGGCAAAATGGTCCCTTGTAAGAGGTTAAGCGGGGGTGAGTAGGGAAAGTCATAATAAGGGTCAAAGGTGTAAAATAAGAATAAAGAAATAAGGGAATTTGAGATCATTTTGTACGATCGTGTTTTGGAGAACGACTATGAGGAAAGGAAGTGAAAGAGGCTAGGGCTCAGAGACTTTGTTGTAGGATTCGAAGATGAAGATCATAATCGAAATATAAGGTATGGGAGTATTGCATTTCATTATTCTTGATATAGGGTTTAGATATATGAAGGTAGTATTGGGAGTTTTGGGGGATTTTATAGGGTTTGATGAAGAGTGATAAGTATAATGGAATTTATGCCCTTTTAATGTGTATTATGATGTATAAGATGTATATTTTTATATTTTGTTGTGATATGATGAAACCTTGAGGTATTGTGTGAAATTATGGACTGTTAGAGTGATGAAATCGTAAGAGTTGGGTCTGGTTTAGTGTAGGAAACATAACAGCAGAATTGTTATCTCGCATGTTTCGTCGGGCGAGTAGTGTGTTTCGTTCGACGAAACTATTTCGCTGGTGTGTCGTTGGACGAATTGGAAGCGAGCGAGGTGTGGAAAACATGAGCTACTAGAATTTGTATAGGAGGGGATGTTATGCCGCTGCTTTGCTGGGTGAAATCTAGGCGAGCGAGCTGCTTCGCAGGGCGGGCCATAGGCGAGCGGAAGTATATATTTTTCTTATTTATTTCACTTTCGTTGTTTCATGGTTCTCTTTCTTGTTATTGTTCTTATACCATGGAGTAAATAAGGTGTTGTATTTCGTTGATTTTAACATGATGGGTTATGGAGTAACGTGAAAATATTATGGTGTATGTTGATGTTATATATTCCGATGTTTTCGATGAATAATACGAATGATGATTATCTGATGATGTTTACGTGTTGATGGCTATCAGATTATGATTATGTATTGATGATTAGGTGATGGTAATTATGTGTTGATGATTATGTGAAGGATGTTAATATGATGAATACATGAATGAAGATGCAATTTGACTAGTTGTGGTTGTGATTATTATGACATTTTGCATCATGCATTCATAACATACTTGGGACTTGAGTCCAATGGTGATGTTGGGACTTCAGTCCAGTGATGATGTTAGGACTTCGGTCCAGTGTTGGCTTCAATCTTATTGCGTGGATTGAGGTAATTATGATGTTCTTCATTGGAGGGTGATGGTCCAGTGTCCTTCCATGTTGTTTGGTACCACATGCATGATTTCTATGGCATTGCATTTCACACTAAGTGGCATTGCATAATTGAGTGTTAAATGATTTTTGATGATGTTATGACTTAAGTGATGTTTTGGTGATTTTCATACTCCAAAATTTTCCTACCCATATATTTTTACTTTATTTTTTCATGTTACTAACCATTATTTAAAATTCAAAAATGCATTTGTTGTTTCACTTGTCTTACTGGTTGAAAAAGCTCAAATTGGCTAAAAGGCTTAGGCAAATCAATCAAAGTTGGTGTGTAAGGTGATGATTAAAGTCCCATCGATTTCAACCTAATCCTGGTCAGACAAGGATGAGCTCCATTGGCAATATTTCAGGTTATATCAGGTCTAATGTTTCAAGAGTGATAGTCCAATACATTCACCAGCCGGGGTAGACAATACTTGAGGTAATCCTTTGATTTCGAGGTGCTTCTTGCTCATAAAGGAGACTTTGGGGGCAACTTATGTCACTAGGAAAATCTCAAGTTGGAGTCCTTAAAGTCGTGAATTTGATCAAGTTAAATTTTGGATTCAAGTTTGAATGAGTATGTTAAATCCAGTTTCAATGAAGAAAGGTGTGGTTTCATCCATGATTGATTTGTTATTGGTTTTCTAAAGAGAACACGAGTGTAAGATGTATGAAAAGGTGTTGTCTAGGGTTTTGGATTCATGCTTCCCTAAGTTTGATTGTATTGTGGTGCCTTAATGTTTTAGTGCATTATTCTATCAAGGTATGGATTGGGCTATTATTGAAGAGTTTTTCATGTCAGAATAAGAGATTGAGAGCTTATTGCCAGTTATCTTTGAAATTTTGTTTCAAGTTACCATTACAAAAGATGAAAAAATAACAAAGTTTAATTGGAGGCGCTGAGTAGTAATGCCAAGCCATGCTGAATTTCTTGCAAGTGTGTTTTAATATTGAGTCTTGTGAATAAAAAAATGCCAAATTGTGTATTGAGCCAAACTTTGAGAGTAATCGTTCGAAGGCCACATGGGCATATACGACAATTTCATGCTTACAGTTACAATTTCCTTGTAATCCTAAATACAAACTCAATGAATGTTAGCATATAACAAGGTTTAACATTCATTTATGCTGGCATCAATTACACACAAGGATACATCATTAAAATACAGAGGCATAACAAAATACATGGTATAGAAATTTCAAGAAAAGCTCTAAGTTTAAACTCTTAAGACTTCCAAGATTTCCTTGCATTAGGAGTATCGCATCAGCTATTATCCACTAGCTCTGTGAACAGTTGGATTGTATTCCTCGCGCCAATGATGATCCTATCCCAATGTGCAAATACAACTGACTACCGTGATGAATTCTCTGCAGTAGGAGGAATCAAATAAGTCATCAAAATATCAAAGTAATAACAAGGCTACAACATGGACAAGATTATTCCACTGGTTTAGTTGCAAGTATGGTGAACTGAAAATAATGTTATGCCTCTAACCTAAGTTGTATATACCTAACATGATCCTCACATGATAATACTTGATTCCCTCCATATTCCATTCTATTAGTTCACCTTGTTATAACATGTTTTAAAGATGAATCAACAAAATTTAGCTGTTGCAAAAGAAGAACAATTTAAGAGTCAAATGCAAGGTTTAAAACACAAAGTGTGGTAACTCAGGTTCTGAACCAGAATAAACAACATACAACAGCCTTTCCCGACGAGGGTAGTCACAACAGGGTTGTCCTGATTTATTTTATCAACTTACTCCTAACTTTCAAAACCAGATGAGACCAGGAATGATGCATGTACATCCTTCTAATACTCATCCTGCAGCCTAAAAGATGGAATACGAGGACAATATACACGCATAAAGAACATGAGGCATGATTGTAAGCAAATGTTCAAGTATGATTCTGTAGCAAAAAGAACATCATAAATCAGAAGTCAAAGAAGGTTCAAGTTCAACAAGTGATATGGAAGTTGAGCAAAGTTAAGAGTCACAGTAGAGAGAGGATAAATCGCACCAGAACCAAGGTTCCTCTCAAATCTTCACCTTAGCTCAAAGACAAGACCTTCATTTCTGCAAAGAATCAATGGTCATAACAAGAAAGAATTAAGGTTCAAAATGAATATGAAAAACATTGAAATTTTGGAAGAAGATATGAGATGTCGAATGTGATGTTACGACACTAATATCTGACAGATTAAAATGAACAAGTTAAATAAACAAAAACAACTGTAAAAGAGACAAGCAATTGTTAACCCAGTTCGGTGCAAACACACCTACTCTGGGGGCTACCAAGCCAGTGAGGAAATCCACTGTTAGTATTATCAATTCAGAGTTAAACCACTCAATTTACCCTCTTCACTTAATTACTACCCAATGCAACTTCTACCTAAGAACTCTTAGATAAGAGACACCTTTCACTTCCCCTCAATCACAGCAGTGATAACAAACTAACAACTAAGAAAAAGAAGACACACTTCAAAGACAATCCTTGACCTTTCTTAAAAGCTTCAGTCAAGTACAAAACACTATTGCTTAAAAGCTTTGAGTGGACAACATACAACTCAATAAACCTAGTCCAATACAATCATCAACATGATAATTGTTTGGCTCACAAGCAAACTAAAACACATAAAACCTTAATACTTGTAACACTCTCCAATCCTTATTCTCTCTATTTTAAAATAGGGTTTTGTAGCCTTTAAGTAGAAGACGAATCATGGGCATGGGCCTGCTGCTATTTGTCGCTCCCCCGAAAAGACACTGGGTCAGATAGGGTACAGACGCGAACGGTCGGTGAAAAGAGAAAATGAAGGTGAACTGAATAGAGTCGCCAGCTAGGCATTTTTATCCCGAAGGAAAGGTAATGTTGCATAAACCTAGGAAAAGATGGATAAGACGGTTGCAAACTAGAGAAACTGAGAAAGGGGGTTGGTTACAACCTGGGAAGGTATTAGCACCCAGATTGTCCGTCGTACTCGACGGGATCCACGCTTACAAGGTTATGTTTAAAAGGGGTAAGTGTATGTGTTGTCTGTGTGCAAAATCTGGAAAAGAATATACAAGTGTCAGTGCAAAAACAAGGTGAATTGCTCAGGAACTGAGGCTTAAAAGAGAATGCTGAAAGAGGGGGAAGACACAAAGACTTTTGTTCGATAACAGTTAAGTTATGCCTACGTATCCTCTCGTGCAATGAGGAAGTCAGAACACCGTAGTTCGACTCAAAGAGACTGAAAAAGAAATTGACTGTGAACTGCCTGCTTGTCTATGCTCAAGTGTATGACTCGTCTGGCTCGAGTGCTAATTGTCTTGCATTAGACGGAAGAGGCAAGTTCCCGTTTATGAGTGAGTGTGATGAGAAAAGAATCCCGAAGGAGACGATTATTGTTTGTTTTTTATGTTTTAAGTTTTATTATTGTTTTTGGTGTTTTGCATAAGTTGATGAGCTTAAGCCTAAATCAAGGGCTTGTAAACTCATTATATCCTCCCTGATTAGGGATGATGAGAATACTTAAGTATGATATAAGCACCTCAACTAATTGCCATGATGATGTAGGATTAAGATCATTAACCTACTTGTGATTATTTAGATGTTTTTTGGAGTTTTTGTTTAGTGTTAAGTAATGAGTTTAATCTCTAATCACAGATTAGTGGGCTCATTACACCATCCTAAAAGAAGGATAATAGTTGAGAACACTTAAGATGAGGAAGATACCTCAGCTTAATCCATGGTTAGGGAGTAAATTCATTATATAACAAAGCCTTTATTAAGTGGATTTTAATTAAGGTATGAGATTGAGAAATGGATTTTAAGTTTGTAAGACAACTTGAGGGGGACTTGTCCATTAAACATCAGGGTTAGTCCTTCTTAACCATAAAGGAAGAATTAGAACCCTAATGTAAGGCCCCAGTTACAAGATGAAGTCTTAGTGATTATTAAGATGATTTGATTAAGAGGTTTAAACAAATTAAAGGTTTAACAACTAGGATTAAAGTTATACACTCCATCCTAATAGAAGGATACATGCATAACCCTAATTCCAAAGTCCTAAAACTTTAAGAGTTTAGTCTCTTATTATGAAGATGAGAAGAGAGACTCAAGGAGAGTCAAAGGTAAAAACTAAGGGGGATTAATCACAACCCTAATTATTATCATGCTTGGATTTTCCTATGGTTTGTGGGGCTTAAGAAAGATCTTCAAGGAAGCCACCAATGGAAGAAGCAGATGAAAGGAGGATGAAGCAGAAGAATAAGTTACTTACTTCATTGAAGAAGATAAGTAACTTAAAGAAAGAAAGTGAGAGAAATGGAACACAAGTGAACAAGTTCACCTAAAAAGACAAGTAAAATGCATATGAAAGAGATAAGAAGATGAGAAGTGAAGGCAAATCCACTTCTCAAAGTAACTTACCACCTGAAAATGTTAGCATGAATGCATAAAGTACTAAGCATAAAGAAATGAAATGAAATGAGATGCAATGAGATGAAATGACCAAAGTCAGAAGTGTTTATGCAATGTTAATGTCATGTGAGATGATGCAAAGGCATACAAAGTGCATATGTGTGATCATACAAGAATGATATGCAAATGGAAGCATGCTTTGAAGTTTGAAAACACATGAAAGTTAATGAAATGAAATGAATGCAAATCATGGCAAATGAATGAAGAAATGATCAAGCATGATTCTAACATGTCCTAAGATGTCTAAGATGACATATGAATGCAAGAAATGTCATGGCAAGTTCATGTATGGATGCATATGCAAGGTGAATGCAAATGAACATGAGAAATTAGGGTTTTATGGACAAGCAAGATGCAAATGAACAAAACAGAAACATATGACAAGATAAAAAATTGCAATCAAGCTTAAGCAAACCCTAATCCCATACTAGGTCACACCCCAAAGGAGAAGGTCAGAAGCCTAACCAATCAAAAGTTATAATTTTCCTAAGTTTTCTAGGGTTTTTGGGTGGTTCAAAGGGAAAAATGCAAATCAGATTGAAAATGCAAGATAAATTTATGAGATAAATGACCTATAAACTACATGCAATATGCAAAGCAATGCAAAAAGAATCATCTTCAAACTCTTCTTGGTTAGACAGAAATGATTTCTTAAAGTTAGGGTTCAAAAAATGAAATTAAATGACCCTTAATTCAAAGAAAATTCACAAACTATGATCAAACCTAAAAAGAAATTTGTGTGAAGAGTTTGAAAATGTTTCTAAATGCATTGGGATGATTCATGATTTTTTTGGTGATTTTTAGAAACCTAAATGTATTTTTAATTAATTAAAAGACTTTAATTAATTAAAAATAACATTTAAATATTTTAAAAATACTTTTTTAATGCAAAAAATAAAATAAAAATCATTTTCAGGTTGAGAAAAATATTTAAAACAGAAATGCAAAGTTTCATATTTTTTGAAAGTGTTTTGGTATTTTAAAATAAATATGCAAAAGAAGTAACAAGAAAATGAAATTAAATGAAATAAAAGGAAAGTAATCTGATCCAGAGGCCCAAATTTGAAGTTGGTTTGACTGCGCACACGTTTAAAGGGCTAGGATTGAATCTGGCTAAATAGAATTAATTAATTTAATTAATTGGATTAGGGTTTAAGTGAAAGGATACTGACCATCCACACACGCGGGAAACAACATCCAACGGCCTAAATTCAAACTAAACTGATTAACCCTAATCCTAACCCTAATCACTCTCAGGTGACCGGAGAAAGCTCTGGTCATCTTCTCCGGTCACCCTTTCACCCTAACTCCCTCAAAACCCCATGAAAACGCATCAAACTCTCCAGAATGCATCATTAAACAACACTAAACACAAATCCATCAACAAAATTCATTTATTTTGCATCAACAACAAGAATCGAAGCAAAACGGAAAACTGACAAAAATTTCAGAAGTTAAATACACACTCAATTCTCAATCATTTTTCATCATTCAAAGTTCATTGTGATCAGGAGAGCAAACTCTATCATTTTGTAACTAAAGAAATGAGTTCTGGAAAAATGTTTCAAGAAGGTACCTGAGATGAAGCTTTGTCAATGGAGCTGTTTGGGCCTTCTTCTTGATGCACACACCCTCCTCTGATCACCCTTGAGCTTTTTTGAGGCTTTGAACAAGTTTATATGGCTACTTTTTGAAGTTCAGTTTTGAGAGGTGGAAAATCGTGTTTTGATTTGAGTGGGTGTTTGGCTGAAATGAAGGGTGGGAAATGATCCTTAGGTGATGGTGAGATGAATGGTGCAAAAATATTTGAGTTTTGATGGTTGTATTGAGAGATTCGAAAGCTTGAAGGTTTTGGGGATTTTTTTGGCAATCTCAGTCTTGGCTTCTTTCAGGCTTGTGTGTTATGTGAAATGGAGTCCATAATGTTTGTATATGATGTTCTGATTGGCCAGAGAGTTGTTGGTGGCATAGTGTGATTGGTATGGTTGTTTTTGCAAAAAGTTAACATTGGTTGTACTATGAGCATGGGTCATGGAAGGAGTGGTTCTATGGCATGTCTTGCTTCAGCATGGTTAATGGTGAGCCCTTGGATTTGAACATGTGAGCTGTAACAAGTGGATGAAGAGTTTCATGCCATTTTGCAATTCTTGAAAGTTTTGGCCCTTTTGTGAATTCTTGAAGTTCAAGTCATGAAAGTAATGAAAACTTGGGCCAATTCTGATGTTTAGAGGTTGTCTTGACATGTTGTGAAGTATTTGTGCCTATTAGAAGTCATTAGAATGCTTGAATATGCCAATTTGCAAAATCCCTCTTTGACATGAAACTTGAAATTTTAGGATTTTTGCCAACTTTGAAAGGCCATATCTTGAGTTCTAGGATGAATCAAGACATTTTTTTTGTACTTTTTGAAAAGGGAAAGACCTAATCTATAACTTTCATGACCAAGAATTTTTCATTTGAAGCATTTTTGGTTGAGAAAGAGGAGGTTGAAAACTTTCCCAAAATGGAAAGTTTCCATTACAAGTCATTTCCATTTTTGGCAAGTTTGCAAATGGCTCAAAATTCTTCAATATTGTGAACTTTAAACCTCTTCTAAGATCAAATAAAGATCATAGAACTTCAATTTGATGAAAATACCCCTTTGGTTCCATTGTTTGGGGCCTCAGATGCCCTGATTTTTACTTTACTTGCTCAAGAAGTTACCCAGTGAACAATTGACTTCCACAATGAATTTCTTCATCAAAATTGGTACACATGATCCTTATAACATCTTAAGAACAATAGAAACAAGAATGGCCCAAAAATTTGGAGTTAAGGCCTCTAAAACCAAAACCCTAATTTTGGTCCTCTGTGTAGTGAAAACCCTAGCTCTGCTTCCATGCTTTGCCAGTTCTTGTGATTTCTTGACTTGCATGAACTTTGAGGGACATAACATGATGATAGAACACACATGGACCCTCTTGGAACACTTTGAGGCCTTTGGGATGGCTCAGATGGACTCTTGGATTGCTCAGATCACAAACCCTAGATGCAGATGAACTTGAACTATGCAGATGAAACAAAATACAATATGAGGTGCAATGCTTATGCTTATGCAAATATGAAAGATCACAAGCCATGGGGTGATATGAGTGAGGGAAAATTTGGGGTGTTTACACTATTGCACATCAGATTTAACCTAATATAATTAATTCTTAAAATAAATGAACAAATATAGAAATCATATAAAATATTCTGAGAGTAACACTTCATGTTGAATTACAACCTTCTAAATAAAGCGCCTCATAATTCTCAATAAACACACGCAAACGAATAGCAGAATACGCACGCATAATTAAAGGATTCAATTAGGTCTTCAGCACCAAACAAAGATGTCATGACATCAGTCTTGACATCCTGATAAAGCAATAACACACTTAAACTTTCACATTTGTAGATTGCTTAAATACAATGTCATAACATCAAGCATGACATTAGACTAAATAATTTGTTTAACCATAGTATACTGCCAATCTACAACATCTACAAACTCCCCATTTGGAAAATGTTTGGCTAAAACAATTCAAGCAACATCAGAGAACATTCAGCAGAAGAAACACAAACTGTATCAGAGTACAACCAGCAGAAATCATTAATGAGAGATTAAGTCCCCCTCAACATAACCTGTTTCACCTATAAAGCAATTTTGCATAAATGAGAGATTACATCCCCCCTTAACACAACCTGCAAACTAGAGATCAAATTATCTATCAATCTAACTATCTATATATATATATATATTTTTTTTTCTATCTACAACTATCTCCCCCTTTTAGCCAGAAATTGAGCCAAAACAATTAACTAACAGAAAGCTAATGCAGTGCCAAAACATAAGATTAAAAAGAGAAGAAATCCAAAACATACATCAGAGAACCAGAAATCCAACCATAGCACAAATTACATCAGGGCCTTCAAGGGCCATTCAAACACAAATAGCAAAAATAAAACCAAAGAAAAACTTCATCAGAAAGAACCATCAATCATTGAACACAACCTATTCATCATTAGAACTAGATTTACTTGAATCATCTCTAACATTATCACCTTCTCCCTCACTGGCATGATCACCATCTGAGTCACCATCATAACCTGCTTCAACTTCATCCTCGGCTTGCCCACCATTAGTTACATCCCTTTCCAGCATACTAATCATTTTCTCAAACTTGATCTTTCTTACTTCTAGCTCTTTGCATGCTTCCTTGAGCTTAGCAATGATAGTATCCTTGTTAATAGGATTACTGTTATAAGATGCTCCAACAAATGTCAGGGACATGTGTTCCCTGAAATAACTTGTAGAGAAAATAAATAGAATTCTCTCTTGCAAGCAGTGTCAGACTCAGTTAGTATGGCAGGGTACTGATTCAGGATTATTCTACATATAAGAGAAGGAAAAGTTATTGGTAACTTGACAGCTAAGGTTCCTGCATGCTTCATGGTTTGGTCAAAAATATAGGTTCCATAATCAAACTTGGTCTTGGTACCTACATCATATATGAATCTACTCAACCCAGTAAAAATGTTAGAAGTATGATTTGTTGGCACCCAATTTGCAGCCCCAATTCTGTTAAGCATAACATACTTCACGGTTGCAAATCTGGTTATCATTAGCTTCCAACTCAGGGTGACTTGCAATATCCCTTCCTAAATATGTGTTGATCACAGTTGGAGAGAAGTCAACACACTTACCTTGCAAAAAAACCTTTCTGAAATCTTTGGAACTTCCATCAGCATACTCCTCAGACAAATTCACAATAAATTCTTTGACAGGAATTTCATAGCACTTGGAGAATCTAGTAACAGTTTTCAATAATCCATCAAAATAAATAAGGTTCATTACCTCATTACATTCAAGGGAGAAACTAGCCATCTTCCTTTCCAACTCCAATCTTATTTGATAAACAAACTTCCACTTGATCACACTAGTAATGCAATGAAAGAAGATGTTGTCAAGAGGTGCATTAGGCACCCTGGCAGCAAGTTTGTTGGTGGTTGGCTTCTTCCTTGGAGTGATGTCTGGGACATCACTTTTAACATCTGCTTCTGAATCAGAGATAACTCTAGCCTTTCTTTTCTTTGTGATAACTTTTCTCCATCCTTTGGGAGGGCCAACAACAGTCTTCTTAGGAGTGTTTTTAGAATGACCTTTTCCTGGAGTAGCCTTACTCTTAGGCATACTCTGTTCAGCTACATTTTTCCCTTTTCTTGATTTTAGCCTTTTGGATATACCTGGGTTAATGATGGAAATGAGATCATTGTCAGACACATCATCAAGATTAACCACATCATCAAGGACAATTCTTTTGTTTCAGTAGGAACAGACTTAACAGTCTTCACAATATCAGTTTCGTCATCAGCTTCATGGATTTCAATATCCTTCTCAGATGTTTCAACATTCTTTTGAGAAACTCTAGCATCATTTTGAGCAACTCCATCATCAGATGTTTCAACATCCTTCTCACCATCTTCAGCAACATTTATCTTTTCACCTTCTTCAACAACATGAATGTCAGCATCTTCTTCACCATCCTGAGAAACAAGAATTTCATCATTTGTACCATCAATTGTTTCAACATTTGGACCATCATGATCTTGATCCTTCTGGCTATTCTGAGGAGCAGGAAGACTAGCCAAAGGAACAAAAACCCCAACAACAACATGATCTTCATTCAGAATCCTTGTAATAAGTTTCTCAATAACTTCATTTGCATATACAAAACACTTTCTTCTACTAGCTTCAGATGAGGAACATGCATAGGTATCTTTCGGTCTCCTTGCATGTGGAGTTCTAGGTTTTGAAACCTTAGGAACTTCAGGAATAAACACGCTAAGAGGAGCCACATCAATAACATCTTCAGAGAGGTTAATGGAATGAACCCTAGAAGGAGAGATGGAGTCAGTCTTTGGGGATGATGTCTTTGAAGGAGACGCATATTGATGTTGAGACATTGTTGTGCAGATTGAGTTATGTGTGAGAGAGCAAAAATGTCTTGTATGAATGTAGAAGATGAAAGAGTGGGTGAGCAATATGGTGTAGTAGCGTGTTTGATGAGGAATAATAACCTTTTGAAAGTATTTCCCTTGAATAGAAGAATTAATGATGAAATCACATATTACGCGCTACCATTGCATTAATATTAAATCTTGAAAATACAATATGTCCTTAAGAATGTTCCCACATGTCAATAATTTCTATAAGCCCTCATAAAGAAATATTCCTAACTTTCCTCTTAGGTTTTCAAATTGATTTACATCCAAAGCCTTTGTAAATATATCAGCCAACAACAGCTCAGTGTCAACATGTTCCAATGTGATCATTTTATCTTCAACAAGATCTCTTATGAAATGATGCCTAATATCAATGTGATTTGTCTTGTTGTGCTGAATAGGATTCTTGGAAATATTTATAGCACTTAGATTGTCACAATATAATGTCATGACATCTTGTGTGACATTATACTCAGACAACATTTTTTTCATCCAAACAAGCTGAGAGCAACTGCTACCAACTGCTATGTACTCAGCCTCTGTAGTAGATAAAGAAACACAATTTCGCTTCTTGCTAAACCAGGATATGAGATTGTTCCCTACAAAGAAACATCCTTCAGATGTACTTTTTCTATCATATGCATTTCCAGCCCAATCAAAATCACAATATCTAGATATGATAGGATCACAACCATGAGAATACAATATCCTATATGTAGCGGTAAAAACATGAGTGTAAGCTATTGTTAACTTAACTCAAAGTAAACAGAGTCGCCACCACGCTTTTATTTTATTCCAAGAGGAAAAGGAAAAAAGATTGAATAAATCCTAATGAATCTAAAAGCAAAAAGCTAAAGAAACACAACAGAGAAACAGGTAAGGGGATAGATTACACAATGGGAAGGTTTTACGAACCCAAAATGTATGTGGTACTCCACGGGAGCCCTTGAAAAATTTAATGCTTTTGGTTTGAAAATGGTTTGTAAAAATGAGAGTGGAGAGGTGAGAGAAAGAATTATTTTTTAATATTTTTGTGTTTGGAGAGGTTTACCACCTCATGCCTACGTACCCACAAAGTGTAATGCAAGATCAAAATCCCGTAGTTCGTGGTACAAATAGTGAAAAGGATGGGTTATGATTCATTTTATTAAGTGAAGAGAATTTGTCATCTTCAAGTGGATAGCCAAACAAATCTACCATGAGAATGAAGGCATGGACTCATACATCATTATGGGGAGGGCGCCAACTCGGATAAAATCAACGAGTATGCCACTAAACCCCCACAAATAACAAGAGACTCAATTACATCAAACTACAACCATGGAGATTGAGAGACTTGCACCCGACTAAAGAATAATGACTCATAATCGACACTCTTTTAAAGAAAATAAACAAAAGTACACAAAAGCACAAAACAACTTGAATGAGCTTGATTCTTTTTATTTTTTGAATTAAGGTCAACATGATTAGATTCGTTGATTTTAAAAAAGAAAAGAAAAAGGAAAAAGCCACTTGACAAAAGTCAAGGTTTTGTTTTGTTAAAGAGGTGATGATTTTTTTTAAAAAGAATCCTTTGAAAAAGGGAGAAGGTTTTGAAAATTAAAGAATGGGAGAAAATGAAGAGACTATCCTAAAAAAAATAAAAAGATAAGGGAAGAAAGATCTAACCAAACTTGATGAAATTCCAAATATTGAGCATAAGAGTTCCATCCTTATAATCTAGCAAGTGGCCAAATAAAGGCTAAATCCAACTTCATGAAGGTCAAAGCAAGGGAAAGGGATCCAAAAATCTAAGTCCAAAAATCTCCATTCCAATGCCAAGGATAGTAACCAAAAGTCCACAAATTAAAGTCACAGGTCTTTTAGAAGTTTAATCCTTTATTAATGTTTTTTGGTGTCCAAATGGACAAAAGGAAAATCAACAATTAAAATAATAAGAACAAATAATAAACATGATATGGATGAATAAAGCAAAATAGAATAAAGGCAATAAAAGTGCAAGAAATTAAATGTTAGTAACAAAAAGAAATTAAAGTGAAAAAATCTAAAATATTAATAGTAGTAAAAGTATAATAATATTTACATAATAATGGTATAGTGAACTTAATCAACCACAACCAAAAAAAGTAACCAAAACTGAAAGGAAACCAGATCCGCTTAGCATCTTACACTATAGCGATTAATCAAGGAAAACCGAACCGAATTCAATGAAATTTGAAAGGCGATTGGGAGACCCAAAGCACCTACGCATCAAACATTCATAAGTCTCGATTCTTAATGCAATATGATTAACCACTTTGGGATTACGCGATCAACAAGAGATCTAGTCCACGAAAGTGCAAGTACCTAATTATATTTTTATTCCGAAGTCGGGACACATTTAGGTCTATGTTAAGCAATCGCCGAGTAATTTACAAAGTAATTATCCTACAAATGAGGCCTGCCACCACCAATTAAGGTGCATAATGTTAGTGCTAATGCATGCGAGATAAACGATATGTAAATCGTTATCCGGACGCGATATCGCACAAAACTAAAGGTGAATACCAAATTGAGTCACACTCATAGTATTCTTCCATCCTTAAGTTCAATCACTCATCTTGGTGGATTCAAGCATGAAAATGTATCACTAATGCAAAGTATCTTAAATGAATTGAATAATCCCATTAAAGGTAGTTTTGAATTAATGAACATTAACTACTCTAATCTACACCCAAAGTTCATTGAATTTAAGGAGAAATCACTCCCAAAAGTGCTTCCCAAGGTAAAATAAAAAGGAGGAAGAAGAAGAAAGAGGAACCAAAAAGGGGCTTAAAATAAGCCAAAAACATCATTATGTCTTGTGTTAACCGGTTAACCAATTGGTTAACCGGTTAATGCAAGCAGATTTTTAATAATTTGCGTTGTTTTGAAGATGGTTAACCGGTTAACCAAATGGTTAACCGGTTAACGCTGTACCAGAAGCTGAAAAATGCAGAAAAATTCAGCATGATCCATTTTGAAACCTTTTCTCAAACATTGGATGATCATGATCTGAATTTGCACGAATTTTAAAACCAAAATACAGTGGAATCCCTGCAATCAAACAACAAATAAAGATCCAAAGGATCTAGAAACAAAGGAATCAAAGATCTACATCTTGAATATTGATGGTGAATATGGGTTTATGGAGGAAGATGAATTACCAAAAGCTCTTCTTCAAATTGGACTAACACAAGCTTAGATCTACTGAAATTGATGAACAAAAGAATGAAAGGATGAAGGTTTAGCTCAAGTTAGTCAAGAATTCAATGTGAATTCTTGATAACTTCAAAAGAAAGAAAGGTGAGCTTTGGAGAATTTTGGTGTTGGGGGAGTATTTTGCAAGAGGTTTTGTGGCTATCAAAAGCTTGTGGAATGAATGAAATTGTGGTCCTATTTAAAGGCCTTAGGTATGGAAATTTGGTGGAATGGAGTTTGCTTTGGTAATTTGAATTTAGGTTTGGTAATTGGAATTTTGGTGGGAAATGGAAAAGAGTGGTGATTAATGAGGATTTATGGTAGGAAATGATCAAAGTGATGTAGAGAAATCAAAAACCAATGGATCTAGAATATTACAATTAAATCAATGCTCTAAGGATGCTGAATTTGAATAAAAAATTCAAATTTCGCACTGGTTAACCATTTGGTTAACCGGTTAACCAAGCTGAATTTTGAATTTTTTATTCAAACATGGTTGTTTGGTTATTTCGGCCCGATTCTTGTTGTGCGTCGAAGAAGTAAACACACGAACCTTGGAAATCCTTTGAATGAATCAATTAACTTGGGAAATCTTCGATCAGATAAATTTGAATTATTTGCGGATCAACTTCGACTTTTGTCTGCGAAATTTCGCTCGAGCTGCAGGATTACTATTTTTGGCATTTTCAATGGTTCCTCTTCCTGAAAAAAATGTTAGCAAAAGGAAACAAAATATTTTTGGATTTTGATTAATGGTTAGTAAACAAAAACAAATAAAGTAATTAAAGACAACGGTGATCCCCTGCGAGGCATAAACCTAACCCGAGAATAACAGAGTAACCAGTGTGATCTTGTTTGTATGCAAGATGCAAATGAAAATGCAAAGAAAAACAGGGCAAAAATTAGGGTGCAATAGCTGCCCCTATTTAAGTTTCTTCAATCTGAAGATATGAAGATTGACATCTTCGTCTCTGAAAGATGGAAGAGACTTAAATACAGAAAACCCAAATTTTTATCCTAAGAGAACATGATATGATATGAACATGAGATGCATACCCAAGATCTCTGTGGGGAAATCATGACCACCAAAGGAAAGCAAAAGCTTGGGGAAACAGAAGAAAATCCTGCCGGGGAAAACAAAAGACACCAAAAGAGTTACCAGGAAAATAAATCACTGGATAACCGACTCCACATGGGGAAAGAAAATATGACATAATCAAGGTAAAAGGGTTCAACGGGAAAGAAGTAAACACTCTTCCAGGGAACAATAACAAATCAAAGTATTCGAGTCCAAAAATGGAGGAATACCGAGTCATAACAAAATCATCAACTACCGGTTTACTGGGTAGGAAAACAAGGGACTCGACTATCGATTTACTGGATAAGAGCAAAACAAAGAGGGATAACTTCCACTACCTTTTTACTGGGTAGAGAAATTCTCAACTACCTGATTTACTGGGTAGGATCACAACAAAGGGAAACAACTTCTATTACCTTTTTACTAGGTATAAAGAAGAACTCTCAACTACCGAATTTACTGGGTAGGAGTACAAGCAAAAGAGCTTGATTAATTTGGTAATATTACCCACTATCAAAAAATTGATAGCTTAATTCCAAAGTAATATACTCAAGCTGGAGAAAATATTGCCCACTATCAAACAATGATAGCTTAATTCCAAAGCAAACATTACTCACAAAAGGGGACCAAAATTCAATCCAAGAAGAAATTGGAGAGAAACGGTCAAACAAGACTCATCCCGAGGAGAAAATATCTCAACTAGGGAAGTTCCATCCAGATAATAAACTAGGGAGGAAATTGAATCAAAATCATCCACGAGAAGCAAACTCAGTGGGGAAATAGAAAGGATAAACATTTTCTACTTAAGGTTTGATACTCTAAACTTGAGAGGAAAACCACACACACACTCTGTGGGGAAAATCACACCAAAGAGCGAGGAACAAAGATAAATGCAAGAATGCAAGCAAAAGATGCTATGCTCATGCGTATGAATATGCTAACAAAATAGACATAAAGATAAGCAACGAGTGACATAAACACCACAACAACCGGATACTCGGCTAACCAGGGAAATAAGGCCGGGGACCATGCTGGAGATTCGATTCGAAATCCTGCTGGGGAATATCAAAAAAACATCAAAGGAATAAAATCCTACTATAAGGCATAACTCAGACTAGGGAAAATAACTGCTAGGGATCTAGTCCACAAAGCAATCTTCAAGAATCCATAAAAGGATAACATCATAAAATTCCACTCTGAGAGGACAACATGTCAGAGATATCTCAACAACTCAAAATCTTCCAAACTCTGGGGGAAAAGGGAAATGTCCCTGTTAAACTCTGATGGGGACGAATATCTTCATAAATCTGGATGAGGAGACGAAGTAAAGATCTACCAGTGATGCAAATAAAGCATAGCCTACTGGAGTATCAAACATTAATCATCAACTCTGCATAGGGATACCATCCTATTGAGGAAAGGTAATGATCTGCCGAGGGTGGGAAGAACTTCCACAATCCATGCTGGGGACATAAATGTTCTTAAACAAATTCCTGTAGGAACAACCATCATACTATTTCTGCTCCATTCGGGGAAAGAATTATACCACTCTCACTCTGCTTGGGGAAGGAGTTACGTCACTCCTGCTCTGTTTAGGGAAAAAGTGCAAAACTTGCCAAAGATAAAAAATAGAGATTTGCTGGAAACCATCACACGCAAACTTACTGGGGATCTATGAAGATCTTTCATCACTGAATGTTTGGACTTTTCGACCCACGGGGGGATACTAGAGGTTAACATCATAGCAAATCACAATTACGGTGGATTTTAAATCAATAATCCACAACGGGTGAAAGAAAACCTCTAAACTGATTGATATACCCATACTTCTGCTGAGGGATGCAACCAACTTATGTTGAGGAGAAAAGACTCGGCCGGGGGCTTCCAAGACTTTTCAAGTCAAGGGTAAACTACTGAGGAAGAGATCAAAACCCAACTGGGGATTTTCTAGGATATATCTTCCAACAACTCTTCTGGGGGAAAGGAACAAAATTAAGAGTATTTACAATCCTTGCTCATGCTGGTTGTTAGGGAACAAAACATCATTAACATCGACATGCCAGGACCAATCAAAAATTCCTTAAGGACACAAACGGATCAAACCATGCTTTGGGAGAGACAAGTTACACACATACGGACTTTACCATCCCTGGGATCACTATTGATATCCTTTCTTTGTTCACAAATCAAGAGAAAATGTTTTTTATAATCTTCAAAGATTAAATTTATTAAATTTGTTTCAAAAATCATCATCAACAATAAATTGAAATTTTGTAAACAGAAACAATATAAAGAGTTTCAAACAATTGGATAAAAGCTCAAATTTATTGATAGAATGGTAGTCAGCAAATGGTGGGACTCCATAGATCATTACAAGTTTGAAAAATGGTAAATACATGGAAAAGGGCTACATTGAAATACAATGATCACTATTCTTCCTATCAACTTTGAATTCCACTGTGCCCGAAACTTCAATCAAGGATGAGTGAATAAGAATCTTTGATGGGCATTTCTTCTGAAGGATAGAATCTGAAATCCTCGGTCGTTACAAGTGATCCAATCTGTCGATGCAGTTACTTGCCATGATCCCTAACTTTTGCCTAGATTGCCCTTTCGGGTTTTCAATCTACCGGGATAATTATTTCTGTTTTTGTCTCTAATTTTTGCCTGGACCGCCCTTTCGGGTTTTCAATCCACCGAGACGCTCATTTTTGCCTAAGCAACCCTTTCGGGTTTTCAACTTAGCGAGTTGTTCTTTTATTTTTTTAGGCGAAGTATTTCTTGACTGCATCCGCATTCACAGGATGAGTGATCTCCTCACCATCCATAGTTGCAAGAATTAATGAACCGCCAGAGAAGGCTTTCTTGACAACATATGGGCCATCATAGTTCGGAGTCCACTTGCCCCGAGAATCTATAATGAAAGACTGGAACTTTTTGAGCACGAGGTCGCCTTCTCTGAATATACGAGGTTTGACCTTCTTGTCAAAAGCTTTCTTCATTCTTTGTTGGTACAACCGACCATGACACAAAGCTGTTATTCTATGTGCCTCAATCAAATTCAACTGATCAAATCTACTCTGACACCATTCAGCCTCAGTCAACTTGGCTTCCATCAGAACTCTCATTGATGGGATCTCAACCTCGACGGGGAGCACTGCTTCTGTACCATAAACAAGTGAGAAAGGGGTTGCCCCTGTTGAGGTGCGGACAGGTGTAGGATACCCATGCAAAGCAAAAGGGAGCATCTCATGCCAGTCCTTGTATGTCACAACCATCTTCTGAATGATCTTCTTAATGTTCTTATTTGCAGCTTCAACAACCCCATTCATCTTCGGTCTATAAGGAGAAGAATTATGATGTTGAATTTTGAATTCTTCACAAAGCTCTTTCATCATCTTATTATTCAAATTTGAACCATTATCAGTAATGATTCTATTCGGAACACCA
Source organism: Lathyrus aphaca (assembly GCA_963966055.1). NCBI lineage: Eukaryota > Viridiplantae > Streptophyta > Magnoliopsida > Fabales > Fabaceae > Lathyrus > Lathyrus aphaca. Next base: position 129,753,358 of record OZ014522.1, on the reverse strand, counting down.
TATCCGCAGATAATGTTATTCTTGATAAACCGAACCACAACTTGCTTGGTCACATTAGCATACGATGCCGCTTCCACCCACTTAGTGAAATAGTCAATTGCTACAAGAATAAAACGATGTCCATTCGAAGCCTTGGGTTCAATCGTACCAATCATTTCAGTTCCCCACATAGAAAAAGGCCGCAGGGAAGAAATTACATTGAGATGAGTTGGTGGCACATGAATCTTATCAGCATACACTTGGAACTTATGGCACTTTTTCACATACTTGCAACAATCAGATTCCATTGTCATCCAATAGTAACCTACTCTCAACATCTTTTTAGCCATTGCATGCCCATTAGCATGAGTACCAAAAGATCCTTCATGAATTTCTTTCATTAACATGTCTGCTTCGTGTCTATCCACGCATCTGAGCAAGACCATGCCAAAATTCGTCTTATAAAGCACATTCCCATTCAGGAAGAAATTGCCTGCCAATCTCCTCAAAGTCCTTTTGTCTTTATCAGATGCCCCAAATAGGTATTCTTGACTCTGGAGAAAACATTTAATATCATGATACCAAGGCTTGTCATCATGGACCTCTTCAACTGCTAACACATGAGCTGGTCTTTCAAGCCGCATTACTCTGATCATGGGAACATCATTCCACTGGTGCACCTTTATCATAGAAGCTATAGTTGCTAAAGCATCTGCCATCTGATTTTCATCACGAGGCACATAATGAAACTCAACTTTAGTGAAGAAAGTTGATATCCTCCTGGCATAATCTCTATAAAGGATCAAGTGGGGTTGATGAGTTACCCACTTACCCTTGATCTGATTGATTACCAAGGCAGAATCTCCATACACATCAAGATGCTTAATCCTCATATCAATAGCTTCCTCGAGACCCATAATACATGCTTCATACTCAGCTTCATTATTATTACAAGGAAAAGTCAACCTCGCAGCAAAAGGAATATGCGAACCATGGGGAGTAATGATCATTGCCCCAATTCCTCTTCCGCGTGCATTCACAGCACCATCAAAAACTAAACCCCATTGAGATCCAGGCTCCGGCCCTTCCTCAATCAAAGGTTCATCACAATCTTTCTTTTTCAAATACATCACATCCTCATCTGGGAAATCAAACTTGATAGGCTGGTAATCATCAATCGGTTGATGTGCCAAATGGTCAGCCAAGATACTACCTTTTATAGCTTTTTGAGCTCGGTACTCGATATCATATTCTGACAACAACATTTGCCAACGAGCAATCCTCCCAGTCAAAGCAGGCTTTTCAAATATATCCTTGATCGGATCCATTTTAGAGATCAACCAAGTCGTATGATTCAGCATATACTGGCGAAGACGCTTTGCAGCCCAAGCTAAGGCACAACAAGTTTTTTCAAGCATGGAGTACCGAGAATCACAATCAGTGAATTTATTACTCAAATAGTAAATTGCATATTCTTTTCTTCCATATTCATCTTGCTGACCAAGCACACAACCCATGGAATCTTCCAACACAGTCAAGTACATGATCAACGGTCTACCTTCCAACGGAGGAGATAAAATAGGAGGTTCAAGCAGATATTCTTTGACACTTTCAAACGCCTTCTAACAATCATCTGTCCAGACACAACTTTTGTATTTTCGAAGCAACTTGAAGATCGGAGCACATGTGGCAGTCATGTGAGAGATAAACCTCGAAATATAATTCAAACGGCCGAAGAATCCTCTTACTTGCTTTTCAGTTCTTGGAGCAGGCATTTCCTAGATAGCTTTCACTTTATCAGGATCAACTTCAATGCCTCTTTGGCTGACAATGAAACCTAACAACTTTCCAGAACGTACACTAAATATGCACTTGTTCGGATTCAAACGAAGCTTAAACTTCCTTAACCTCTGAAACAACTTCAGCAAATGTTCTACATGATCCTCTTCAGTCCTTGACTTAGCGATCATATCATCAACATATTCTTCAATTTCTTTGTGCATCATATCATGGAAAAGCGTGGTCATAACTCTTTGGTATGTCGCACCAACATTCTTCAATCCAAAGGGAATCACTCTGTAGCAGAATGTTCCCCATTGTGTAATAAATGTGGTCTTTTCCATGTCCTCGGGTGCCATCTTTATTTGATTATAACCGGAAAATCCGTCCATAAAAGAGAACACATCAAACTTAGCTGTATTATCTACTAACACATTAATGTGTGGCAATGGAAAATCATCTTTTGGATTGGCTTTATTCAAATCTCTGTAATCAACACACATTCGAACTTTTCCGTCTTTCTTTGAAACAGGCACAATATTGGCCACCCATTGAGGATAATTAGATGTCACAAGAAAACCCGCATCAATCTGCTTTTGAACCCCCTCTTTGATCTTTACTGCCATATCAGGATGAGTTCTTCTCAACTTTTGCTTCACATGTGGACATTCAGGCTTCAGCGACAATCTATGCTCCACAATATATGTATCAAGACCTGGCATGTCTTGATAAGACCAAGCAAACATATCAACATATTCTCTAAGAAGCTCTACAATCCTCTTCTTAACATCAGGACCAAGCAATGCTCCAACTTTGACTTCTTTCTTATCATCTTCTGAACCCAAGTTGACCATCTCTATAGACTCTCCATGAGGCTGAATAACCTTCTCCTCGTGCCCAAGCAACCGAGAAATTTCATCAGGAATCTCTTCAACACCCTCTTCCTCAGCTTTGAACACAGGGAATTCAAAGTTGGGAGTGGGCATAGGATCATTGTTTTCAATGGGTTTATCAATCAATTTGCACAATGATTTTATTTTTATTTTAGAGTATGAACAAAAGTGCAAACATTATGCAGATAAATAATTATTTTTATTTTAAGTTTTTTATGTTACTATTTTTCAGAATAAAGCAAAAAGGAAAAACAGATATGGAAATAACAAAATAACATTTTATTGATGATGATAAAAATTTGAAACAAAGTCTGACAAACATCAATTTCACCTTGGGCAGAGTGAAAGGATTTTTGAAAGAAAATAAAACAAATTACTTTGAAGCATGAACAATAGAAGGAACATCAACAACAATCCAGTTCTTGCAAATCTTTCAGTGCATAACAAATTTAGGCATTTCTTCATCTTCATCATCTTCAATGATGGCAGCAGCGGAATGATCGTTGATAAACCCAGCACTTCGGAATCCTTCCTAAATGGTCTTCGGGTCATTGAGAGCCACACCTAGTGCAAAGCCGAAACCAAATCCTTCTTTGTTGTTAATAGCATCAATAACTCGTCCCCAACCGTTAGATCGACCAGTTTCGAGTACGCGCAAAGCATCCTTGAGAGAAGATATAGGCATGACATTCTTCTTAGCAGCATTATCAACAACAGAAAGAGCCTGGAATGAAGTTCCCACCTCTTCTTCAGCATCAATATAGGAGAAGATGACAAATTGCTCACTAGCATCGCCTGTTCACCGCCAATAGTCACTAATTTCCCATCTTTCACAAACTTCAGCTTCTGATGGAGAGTAGATGTCACAGCTCCTGCCTCATGAATCCAGGGTCTTCCAAGGAGACAACTGTAAGCAGGACGTATATCCATTACTTGAAAAGTAATTTGGAATATAAACGGTCCAATCAGAATAGGAAGATCAACTTCACCAATCACAGTCTTCTTCGATCCGTCAAAAGCTTTTACAATAATCCCACTATGCCTCATGGGAGCGCCTTGGTATGCAAGCCTTGACAAAGTCGACTTCGGCATCACGTTCAGAGAAGACCCAATATCAACCAGCACTTTAGACATAGCATCTTACTGACAATTCACTGAAATATGCAGAACCAAATTATGGTTCCTTCCTTCTTCAGGCAAGTCATCATCACAGAAACTCAGATTGTTGCACAATGTGATATTAGCCACAATACTATCAAATTGATCAACAGTCACATTATGGTCAACATAAGCTTGATCAAGAATCTTCTGCAAAGACTGCCTATGAGCCTCAGAGCACATCAAGAGTAATAAAACTGATATCTTCGACGGAGTATGCAACAACTGCTCAGTAACGTTGTACTTGCTCTTCTTTATTAGTTTCAACACCTCATCTTCATTATCACCAAATTGGCCTGATCGGGCAACAACATCCATAATTTGTTTACTCGCACTCGTATCTTCAACTCTCTTTGGAGGATCCGAAGCATAAACCCTACCACTTCGAGTAACCTTTGTCACATCAGCAATGCTCACCATAGACCTTGGAGAAGGAATAAGAACTTCCTTACCATTTTCTATCATCGTAGCATTATACCGATACGGAACAGCTTTATTAGACTCATATGGCATTGGACCAGGCAAATTGATCACCAAGGGAGTAACAACATATTTGCGGCTATCAAAAGAAATAACCACCTTCTCAGGAATATTGAACTGAGGCACAATAACATTCACTTCATTTTCAAACTCATCTCTCTTTGCTGTCACTTCAATCAACTTATCGTCCATCATCTTTTGAATGTCTCTCTTAACAATCATGCAACCACGAGGGTTCACCGAGCAAATGCAACAACCAGCATAATCATGATCAATATCATTATATTCACTTAAGAAAGCATGCATCTCAACCAAAGACCTTCGAATATGGAGGACCTCATAAATTTTGAACAAACCAGGACAACCATCAACCATATTCACAGACGTATTACCATGCTTCGGAAGCGGATTTGTCTTCACATTTGGATTAACATCATTGAAGGACAGAACATTTCTCCTTATCAATTTTTGCATTTCAAACTTCAATGGATAACAATTCTCAACATCGTGCCTCGGGGCACCTTGATGAAAAGCACAATGAGCCTCTAGCTTATACCACCATGGGATAGACTCTGGAACTGAAGGCGGAGAACGTGTTTGCACAAGATTCTTTGCAATCAAAGAAGGAAGCAAATCCGCATACAACATTGGAATGGGATCAAAACTTGGCTTAGCACGAACCTGTTGATTACCACCTTGTTGCACAGAAGGCGGTTGATAACTCGACTGATACTTTGGAGCTATTGGCACAGTTGGAGTCACATTAATCACCGGAGTTATAGAAGCTGCATGCTGCTGATGACGATTCTCACGACCACGAGGTCTTCTATAACTTTCACGAGACACAACATTAGTATCACCCTCTTTCTTTTTACCAAAGTTAAACCTCTTAGAACTCGAGCCTGCACTACTCTCTTGGCTCAACCGTCCCTCACGGACACCTTCTTCTAAACGCATCCCCATACTCACCATTTCAATGAAATCAGAAGGAGCACTTGCTATCATCTTCTCATAGTAGAAAGAACCTAAAGTCTTCAAGAATATCTTCGTCATCTCTTTCTCTTCCAGAGGAGAAACAATCTGAGTTGCTAGCTCGTTCCATTTCTGTGCATACTCTTTGAAAGTCTCTTTGTCCTTCTGGGACATAGCGCGAAACTGATCTCTATCTGGTGCCATATCAACATTATACTTGTATTGCCTAACAAAATCGTCTCCCAAATCATTGAAAGTCTTGATTTGGCTATTATCCAAACTCATGTACCATCTCATGGCTGCACCAGTCAAACTATCCTGGAAATAATGAATCAGCTTCTTATCATTGTCTGTCTGAGCAGATATCTTTCTAGCATACATAGTCAAATGACTCAGAGGACAAGTGTTGCCCTTCTACTTCTCGAACTCAGGAAACCTGAACTTGTACGGAACCTTGACATTAGGAACCAGACAGAGATCATAAGCATCTTTCCCGAACAAATCCTTATGCTTCAAGGCTCTCATCTCCTTCTGTATTTCAGCAAAACGACCTTGAAAATCATCAAGTCTTTCAATCACACCAGCGCCTTCACTGGGCTCAGCATGGTAAATCACTTCATCATGGTGTGGAATAGTGTGCATCACAGGAAGTGCAGTAGTCATCACTGGCGGAAGAGTATTAAATACAACAGTCTCAGGAAGAGGAGGATGATAACCAGCAGGAATGAAATCAACTGGCATGCCCCACGGTGTACTAGCAGGCATGCGATAGCGAGGAGAAAGAATTGTCTCAGCAGGAATTGATGTAGTAACAATCTCAGAGATGACTGTATTCTGAACAGGATAATTAGGAGGAGGTGGTTGATTCTGAGCAGCCACCCAGCTTTCCATCATGGCAGTAACTCTTTCCAAACTTTCCCTCAGATATGCAACTTCTTTGCGCAGCTCGCGATTCTCTTGTTGTAAGTTTTCCGACATCTTCTTCCGATTAGCTTGAGTATCAACTTTGTGAGTCAGCTTGACAAGAGAACTGAATGAAGACCAAGAAACAACTTAAGATCCATGTACAACACTCAAGAAGCAAGACCAATGCGAGCATGATGCATGGTATGCGTATGCAAATGCAAAGATTTCAAAGGACTATAAGATAACTTGCAATATTTATAAAGAAACACTTTTTGAAGTACTTAAAAACTCATTCCCATTAAAATCAAAGTAAGGATTACAAGTGAAGTACAAGCCTCAACAATCCTAATACACGAGAGAAAAAGTAAACTAGGCCTAGGGGATCACATCCGAAATAGATCCGAATCTCGGCTGGTACTTCATGTGAATCCTCTTAATCTCTTTCTTGTACTGATTCTCCATGTCTTCCTTATCCTTCACCAACTGGTCAACAATGGCCTTCCAAACTCCGGATGTAGGAGGAATGGTAGATGGAGTACTAGAGGAAGGTAAATCCTCTCTTGGCCTCTTCGTCACACGCCGCTCAAGTAACTCAATGAGATCATCCTTCTCCTTCAGTTGCTCTTGCATCGTCGTCTTCTCAAGTAGCCATTCTTCTTTCTCTTTCTTCATCTTGTCCAACTCTTCTTGAAGAGCAACCTTCTCATCAACGGGAGGAAGAAAAGCAGACAATGGTAATATAGGAAACAAAGGCTCCTCGGGTGGATAAGGCATCTTGAGCTTGGAAGCCCTAGATCGAACCCACTGGATGTAACACTCGGAGGGAGCAAGGTGTTGTCTTCCCAATTGACTCTTCTCTTTCCGATGAACCGTATGCCAAGAGTGAGCAATCCTTTCTTCATTTCTACATGATCTTCACTATTAAGAAAGAAGAAACAGGATAAGGAAATATTGTTTGGTATGTCCTTCAAACAATATCCCAACTGTCGCCTAGCAAGAATAGGGTTGTAACTAATTCCCCCACATGTACCAAGAAGAGGTATATTAGGAAATTCTCCACAACTAACAATAAGTACTCCAATATCATAATGGGAACAATACCAAGTCATATCCTTATGAGAAAGAGACATAATCCTTTGAGACCATCTTCGCTTCTCTCTATTATCCTTGAAGACGTCGGACTTTGGTAGGTGCGAAATAAACCACCTATAGAGAAGAGGTGCACAACACACAATCTCTCCATCACCTTTGAAGGTCCTATAATGAAAAGCATGATACATGTCTCCAAGCAAAGTAGGTACCGAATTCTTCTTCAAGAAAATCTGAATGGCATTCTCATCCACAATACCATCTAAGTTAGGAAACAAGATAATCCCATAAATGAGCAACGCAAGAATAGCCTCAAATGCATCCTTATGACCCAAAGTAAGAGAAGTAGAAGCTTTCCCCATCAAGAACTTAGCATTAATACCACAGACACTCCCTTTTGGAAGAAACTTCTCATTAAGATCGGACTACTTGCGAAAAAGGGCTTTGGCGATGACTTTGGTCGTAAGCTCCTTCTCTAAACCACTGAAAAGAAATTCCTTGTCCAAAATAGGTAGACCCATCCAATGAGAGTACTCCTCCAAAGTCGGCACAAGTTGATAATCCAGAAAGGTGAAACAATGATGCAACGGATCATAAAAATGAGCTAAGTAGGGAGAATCCCCTCTGGTACATCGGTATCCAAAAGGAACAAGAGCTTTCCGTAACACTTCCGGAACTCCTGGGTGTCAACTATCAATGCTCCTAGCTTTCTCAATTCTACTATATTATGATTTTTGAAGGTGTACTTCTTTGTGTTCCTCCTTTCAAATTTCATAACCATAGACATCTGAAATTTTGCAATAATATCTTATGAGTCCCTTGAAATATCAAAAACAATGCTCATGAATGTATGATGGTATGTATGCAACAAACACAAACAAGATCACACAAAGCACACGGGTTAAGGTTCCGAGTCACGAGCATGAATTCAAGGTAACAGAACACCAACCCACACAGGTAAGTACTAAAGTTTTATCTTCATTGTACCTACAGAAAACCAAAAGAGTCCTAACAGAGGTGCCCGAAGTTAACAGCCATCTTTAGAATATTATCGGTACGTTGGATTACTCCCCAACCGATAAAATTCTTAAAATAGACCTCGTCCGAGTGTGTTATCGCGTGACAAACACCTTAGGTTTACACCCAGATAGTTTCCGCACTACGTTCCTAAACTGGCTTGGATGGGTTAAGGGTTCTACGGTCCTCAGTATGATCAGCTCAAAGTCAGAAAATAATTCCACGTATGATTACTCATTATGACATTGATAATCCAAGAGAGCCTAACCAAGTGGAAATTATCAAATTGATATAGCTTTGGACTATTCCATCGCTTATCGCTTCGAATATCGCCGTCCTATCATAAGTTCAACTCAGATCCCGGTTAGAATCTATCTCACTCATAGAGGATCACCAAAACCGAAACAGAACAAACAAATAACAAACAAATAAAACCAAAGCAATAAATAAATCAAAGTAGGCCGAATACACTAAGAGATTACTCCCCAACAGAGTCGCCACTTTTCTGTAGCGGTAAAAACATGAGTGTAAGCTATTAGTTAACTTAACTCAAAGTAAACAGAGTCGCCACCGCGCTTTTATTTTATTCCAAGAGGAAAAGGAAAAAAGAGCGAATAAATCCTAATGAATCTAAAAGCAAAAAGCTAAAGAAACACAACAGAGAAACAGGTAAGGGGATAGGTTACACAATGGGAAGGTTTTACGCACCCAAAATGTCTGTGGTACTCCATGGGAACCCTTTGAAAAATTTAATGCTTTTGGTTTGAAAATGGTTTGTAAAAATGAGAGTGGAGAGGCGAGAGAAAGAATTATTTTATAATATTTTTGTGTTTGGAGAGATTTACCACCTCATGCCTATGTACCCACAAAGTGCAATGCAAGATCAAAACCCCGTAGTTCGTGGTACAAATAGTGAAAAGGGGTGGGTTATGATTCATTTTATTAAGTGAAGAGAATTTGTCATCTTCAAGTGGATAGCCAAACAAATCTACCATGAGAATGAAGGCATGGACTCATACATCATTATGGGGACGGTGCCAACTCGGATAAAATCAACGAGTATGCCACTAAACTCCCACAAATGACAAGAAACTCAATTACATCAAACTACAACCACGGAGATTGAGAGACTTGCATCCGACTAAAGAATAATGACTCATAATCGGCACTCTTTTAAAGAAAATAAACAAAAGTGCACAAAAGCACAAAACAACTTGAATGAGTTTGATTCTTTTTATTTTTTGAATTAAGGTCAACATGATTAGATTCGTTGATTTTAAAAAAGAAAAGAAAAAGGAAAAAGCCACTTGACAAAAGTCAAGGTTTTGTTTGTTAAAGAGTTGATGATTTTTAAAAAAAAAATCCTTTGAAAAGGGGAGAAGGTTTTGAAAATTAAAGAATGGGAGGAGATGAAGAGACTATCCTAAAAAAATAAACAGGTAAGGAAAGAAATATCTAACCAAACTTGATGACATTCCAAATATTGAGCATAAGAGTTCCATCCTTATAAGCTAGCAAGTGGCCAAATAAAGGCTAAATCCAACTTCATGAAGATCAAAGCAAGGGGAAGGGATCCAAAAATCTAAGTCCAAAAATTTCCATTCCAATGCCAAGGATAGTAACCAAAAGTCCACAAATTAAAGTCACAAGTCTTTTAGAAGTTTAATCCTTTATTAAAGTTTTTTGGTGTCCAAATGGACAAAAGGAAAATCAACAATTAAAATAATAAGAACAAATAACAAACATGATATGGATGAATAAAGCAAAATAGAATAAAGACAATAAAAGTGCAAGAAATTAAATGTTAGTAACAAAAAGAAATTAAAGTGCAAGAATCTAAAATATTAATAGTAGTAAAAGTATAATAATATTTACATTATAATGGTATGGTGAACTTGTCGCTCCCGCTAAAAGACACTCGGGTCAGATAGGGTACAGACGCGAACGGTCGGCGAGAGGAGAAGATGAAGATGAACTGAATAGAGTCGCCAGCTAGGAATTTTTATCCCGAAGGAAAGGTAATGCTGCATAAACCTCGAAAGATATGGATAAGACGGTTGCGAACCAGAGAAACTGAGAAAGGGGGTTGGTTATAACCTGGGAAGGTATTAGCACCCAGATTGTCCGTCGTATTCGACGGGATCCACGCTTAAAAGATTGTGTTTAAAGGGGTAGTGTTTGTGCTATCTGTGTGAAAAAGCTGGAAAAGAATGTACAAGTGTCAGTGCAAGAAAATGAAGTGAGGTGCTCAGGAATGAGGATTTCAAAGAATGCTGGAAGAGGGGGAAAGAGACAGAGACTTTTGTTCGATAACTGTTAAGTTATACCTACGTATCCTCTCGTGCAATGAGGAAGTCAGAACACCATAGTTCGAATCAAAGAGACTGAAAGATGAATTAACTGTGAACTGCTTGCTTGTCTATGCTCAAGTGTATGACTCGTCTGGCTCGAGTGCTAACTGTCTTGCATTAGACGCAAGAAGCATGTTCTCATTTGTGAGTGAAGATGGTGAGAAAAGAATTCTGAAGGAGACGATTATTGCTTGTTTTTGTGTTTTCAATCTTTTATTACTTTTTGTGTTTGTTATAAGTTAATGAGCTTAAGCTTAAACCAAGGGTTAACAAACTCATCATATCCTCCCTTTGATTAGGGATAATGAGAATACCTTAAGTATGAGATAAGCATCTCAACTTAATTACCATGATGATGTATGATTAAGATCATTAACCTACTTGTGATTATTTAGATGTTTTTTGAGTTTTTGTTTAGTGTTAAGTAATGAGTTTAAGCCATAATCAAGGATTAGTAGACCCATTACACCATCCTAATAGAAGGATAATAGATGAGCATACTTAAGCTGAGGAAGATACCCCAACTTAATCCATGATTAGGGATTAACCTCATGACAAAACAAGCCTTTATTAAAGTGGATTTTAAATAATGGTAAGATTAAGAAATGAGTTTTATGATTTGTAAGACAACTTGAGGGGGACTTGTCCATTAACACTAGGGTTAGTGCTTCTTAACCAATAAAGGAAGAATTAGAACCCTAATGCATGGCCCAAGTTACAAGCTATTGTCTTAGTGATTATTAAGATGGATTGATTAAGAGGTTTAAACAAATTAAGGGTTTAACACTTAGGATTAAAGTTATACACTCCATCCTAAGAGAAGGATGCAGGCATAACCCTAATCACAAAGTCTTAAAACCTTAAAGGTTTAGTCTCTAATGATGAGATGAGAAGAGAGACACAAAGAAGACCCAAAGGTAAAGGCTAAAGGGGGACTAATCAAAACCCTAATTATTGTCATGCTTGGATGTTCCTATGGTTTGTAAGGCTTGAGAAAGATCTTCAGAGAAACCACCAATGGAAGGAGCAGATGAAAGGAGGAGAAGCAGAAGAAACAAGTTACTTACTTCACTGAAGAAGATAATTAACTTGGAAAAAGAAAGTGAATGATGAACATGAATGAGCAAGCTCACTCTAAGACAAAGAGAAATCCAGCAATGATGCATAAGAAGAATGAGAGGAGAAATGAGAAGTGAAGGCAAATTCACTTCTCAAATTACTTACCACCTGAAAATGTTAGCATAAAGGAAAGAAATGAAATGAAACAATGCATATGAATGGACAAAGACTAAAATCAGAAGCAAACACATGATGCCAATGATGCTATGTGATGATTCAAAAGCATGTCAAGTGTTATGAATGTTCATACAAGAGATGAGATGCAAAGGAGGCATGCTTTGAAGTATGAAAACACATGTATGCTTATGAAATGAAATGGATGCAAGGCATAGAAAATGTATGAAGAAATGATCAAGCAATGTTCAAGCAATGTCTTAAGATGTCTAAATTGCATACAAATGCTTAGAATGTCATGGCAAGTTCACATGTTCATGCAATGCAATGTAAGATGCAAGTATGGATGCAAAATTAGGGTCACATGAAAGAATGAGATGCAAATGGTCAAAACAGAAGCAATTCATATGATAAAAATTTGTAAATGAGCTCAAACAAACCCTAACACCATATGATATCACATCCCAAAGGAGGAGGTCTAACTCTTAACCTAAAGAAAGTTGTGATTTTTCTAAGTTATCTAGGGTTTTTGGGTACCTTAAGAGGAAAAATGCAAATCAAATGGAAAATTCAAGATAAATTTGTGATAAAAATATGCTAGATACTACATGATATATGAAGAACAATTCAAAAAGAACCAATGTCAAACCTTTCATGGTTAGGCAGAAAAGAATTTTCAAAGTTAGGGTTCCAGAAAGGGATTTTTGTAAACTCTAAATTCAAGAAAAATGTCAAAGTTGAATCAAAACCAAAAATAAATTTGTATGAATGGTTTGACAATGTTTCTAAATGTCCTAAGATGCAATGTGAATTTTTTTGGAATTTTTAGAAACCTAAATGGTATTTTAATTAATTAATTTCCATTAATTAATTAAAATAAACATTAAAATATTTTTAAAATGATTTTTTAATGCAAAAAATAAAAATAAAAATGTTTTTGGGTGGAGAAAAATATTTGAAATCAAAATGCAGAAGAAAAATAGTTTTGGAATTTTCTAAGTATTTTAAATAAAATGTACAAAATAAATGCAATAAAATGAATTAAAGGGAAGTCAACTGATCCAATGGACCAGGTTTGAACCTATGTTGACTGCGCACGCAGATGTGTGGGCAGGATTGAATCTGACTTAATTATATAATTAACCTAATTAATTAATAATTAATCTTAAGTGGAGTGATCTGAACCATTCACACGCGCAGGAACTAAGATCATATGGCTGACATTTAAACCAGGCCACTAAACCCTAATTAGGGTTTTAATCACTCTCAGGTGACCGGAGCTAGCTCCGGTCATCTTCTTCGGCCACTCATTCTTGCTATCTCTATCAAAACGCAATGAAACTTCACCAAAATCTCCAGAAATAACCATTAGACACTTCTAAACAAGAATCCAGCAACCAAAATCATTTATTTTCACTCAAGATCATGAATCAAAGGCAAACGGAAAAATACGCAAAAATTTCAGAAGCTTCATACATGCTTGTTTCTCACTCATTTTCAAAACAAAATAGTTCATGGTGATCAGCAAAGCATAAAGAACATTTCTATAACAAGAAAAACAAGTTCTGGAAAATTTGTTCTTGAGGATACCTGAGATGGAGCTTCATCAATCTGAGCTATATGGCCTCCTCTTTGGTGCAAAATGACTCCAATGATCCTCCTGGTGATGCTTTGATGCTTGGAGGAAGTTTATAATGGCTGGTTTGAGGGCTTGCAACTCAACTGGCCAGGAATCGTGTTTCAGTTTTGGGTGTTTTTAGGCTGCAATGAAGGGTGGGAAATGATCCTCTTGTGATGCTGAGTTGATTGATAAAGGAAGTTTTGAGTTTGAGTGTGTGTGCTATGAGTTTCGAAAGCTTTTTCTCTTGGGGTGATTTTTGGGAACTTAGTGATTCTGAGGTTTCATCCTTGTGTGATGTATGTTATGAGTTGCATTTTGTCCATATAACAAGCTTTAATAGGTCAGAAGAGTTGTTGTGGCCTATGGTGATTGGTATGGGCTCTCTGGCAAAAAGTCAACAAAACTTGTACTTGAGGTATGGGCTGGTTCAGAGGTTGTACAAGGGCATGTCTGGCCTCAGCATTGATCAAGGAGAACCATGGAATTGATATTGAGGTGCTGCAGCAAGTGGAAGCATGGTTGTATGAGTTTTTGCAAGCTTTGTACATTTTGGCCCCTTTGTGATTTCTTGATGTGCAAGGCATAGAAACTTGAGATTCTTGGGCCAATTCTGATTCTTAGGCAATACATGTTAGATCTTGTGGCTAGTGATCTAGAGGGGGGGTGAATGGATCACCTCCTTGTTAACAAGGTTTTAAAAGATTTTTCAGAGTTTTTAAAGATTAGCGGAAAAACACGGTCCCTAATCGACTTTCGTCTATTCTGGACCAGCCACTAGAAAACCGGACATGTGATAAAGTGCTGGTTTTGCAATTGAGATGTTAAAGACTTAAACACACAAGCTGTAAAAGTATTGAATGCACCTATCACAAAAACTATTTCCAATGAATCAAAACCGATTAAAAATGTAAATAGAGATGGAGAAGGAATACAATACACAGAGATTTGGTAAGGAAGTTCCCCACGTTCGTCCTCGCGTGTGGGTACGTCTCCCTCTCAATTTCAAACCGAAATTGAGAACTTTTATATCGATATTGCTGAAATCGTTGTTTACAAGGTTGCTATACAAAAACCAGAAATCTATACACCTAGATCTTCCTATTGTATGAACCTTCACTTGATCTGAGCCAAATCAAGATTCCCTTGCAAGTAATACAAACAATTCACCGGTTCCACGATCTATTTGCGAAATCTCCAAATTTCCAAACCTTACGCTGCGGCTGAATCTGTTTTGTAAACGTGACTGACAAACCTTCAAGAACACACCCATTCTTGAAGGACAAACCAGATGGTTTTTCCTTGAAACCTTCTTTCACTCTTCAACTCAGCTAGATCACCAATCGTTCCGCTGAACGTTATCTCTTGATCCTCTAATTCACAGAACAATAATGATTATGTGTTGATGTTCTTGAATCAAAGTAATTGAGAAGATGATGAAGATGAATTTTCTCTAAGGTTTCAACCCTGCTCACAATTGAATGCACACCCAAAAACTTCTTTTCTTGATTGTGTTCTTCAATTTTCTTGACCTTGAATTCACTTACGATTTTTCCCTGCATCACTGCACTAACAGAAAACATATATATACTTGAAAAAGTCTGTTAGAAATAGAAACAGATTAATGCATCGATACGAAGTGCGAATGTATCGATACATGATAGTTTTTACACTGTTATGTATCAATACATAATGGAATGAATCGATACATACTGAACCAATGCAAAAGAAACAGAGAAATGAAAACATAATGAATCGATGCATGTTGCGAATGTATCGATACATAGCAGATATTCCAGAATCATATCTACAGCATGTATCGATGCATGTTGCGAATGTATTGATACATAGCAGATATTCCAGAATCATATCTACAGCATGTATCGATGCATGTTGCGAATGTATCGATGCATTTGACTTAATTCAGAATTTCAAGGAAATTATGTATCGATACATCTTGCGAATGAATCGATACATACAGAAGCAAAAGTCAAATATTTTGTTTAAAACAAGACATGTGTTGATACAAAAACTCATGTATCAATGCATACATGGATAAGGTAGTTTTTTTTAAGCTTGCAATGCCAATTCAATACAAAGAGTATGTTAAAAGCACAAAAGCATAAAATTTACTATCATACAAAACTAAAGAGTTGCTCACAAACTCCCCCTTTTTGATGATGGCAAATTTTTGCAGAAGTGTGAGAACCACTCCCCCTGAGTTTGTGCATGCTGTCATTTTTCACACTCAAGCCTTTCTCCCCCTTTGTCAACATCAAAAAAAATATTGTATAGGTGAAGCAATATTCAGCAATAAGAAGATATATATAAGCTAATCATGAAGAAATCACTCACAAAGAGTGAAACATAAAGGGCAAACCAATTAATCGTAAACAACAAACAAGCATAGGCATTTAATTGGACTAGTAGAGTTAAGAATTACAAAAGCAAACCAAACGCATACAATGTTTAAACATAAAATGAAAAGAAACTTAAGCATCAAGGAAAAAGGAAATGATGTAATGCAATTATGAAATGTTGCCTTAGTGAGGATTGTAGCCACCACAGGACTCAGCATCATCTCTATCGGGATCTCTGAAACTTGGAGGAGGAGGTGGAGGAGGCATCTCATCAGGATTTTGCCCCATGAAGTTGTAATGCCTGAACCGATTCTGAACCTCGGTGCTTCTGAATCTGTCCATAATACCCGGATGTGCACGAAAATCATCCATGAAACCGGACATCTCATTGTAGAATACTTGATGCCACTTGACCAAGTCTGTGTGCCATGAGTGTTGGTTATGATACATCCTAGTGTGTTCATCATGCCACTCCTGGTGCTCTTTGTGCCACTCCGTTTGTTGTACATGCCACGAACGGGCTTCTTCATGTCGGGCATTATTGGCAATTTCCATTTGCTCAAACATTTGAGTTAGATATGCAGGAGGTGTAGTAGATGATGTTGGTGGAACAGATGGAGGAACCGGTTCATAGTTAGTAGGAGACCACCTTTGTGGCACCCACTCACCCCAAGTAGTGTTGACATTTGCTTCAGGGGGATTTTCTTCATTTACATCCTCCATATCTTCATCTCTTTGTTCTTCAGCAACAAAAATCTGTTCAGAGGGTGTATCAAAGTTATAAATTCTGGTTCTAGAGCTGCGTTCAAAGAAGTAATAGCATCGACGCTCTGTGTCCCACCTATATCCCATATGAGAAAGAGTAGCACTATTGAATTCTTGAACAGTAGATGAAGATAAGAGAGGAACAGGAGGTACAACCACCTTCCAGAACTTAATGATCCTCATAATCTGTGCGGCATAAGCAAGAGTGATGTTCTTCGATCTATTTCTTGTAAGAAAAATACGCTTCACAAAATAATTGGGCCAATTCAACGGAATCTTCTTCTGCAGAATATACAAGAGATGTATGTCTGGCTTATCCAATCTAGAGTGCCCACCGGACCTCGGACGTAAAATATGCGAGAGAATCCAATGCAGAATTCTGGGGACACTCTTAATCATTCCAGAAGTTAAATGCTCATCATCACCTAGAGGCCTTTCCAGTTTTGAAATAGATGCACAATATTCCTTCAGATTAAACTTAGTTTCAAATTTCTGATCATGCCACATCTGCAACTCAGGCGTCGGGGAAGGCATTTGGAACACCTTGTTCCAATCACCAGCCTCAAAACAATAATTCCTTGTTCCAATAGAGCACTTGAACATGTAGCCTTTACCAGATTTCACACCCGCATAAAAAGCACGAATGAAGTCCTCATGATAGTCATCATTAACAGTTAAAAAGGACCCAAGTTTTTGTGCGTCAACCAAATCAGCAACTACATCTAAGCATAGAGTACGCACATCTTGAGTATTAAAGACATGGGGTTTCATGACTAACCTTGTCTTGAAGGAAACCTCAAACTCTTCAGTAATGGCAGGATGGATGACCCAGTGGGAGGAATTTCTGGAGCAGGAGGAGCTTGGTGTGAAGCCTCAACAAGTTCTTTCCCTTTACCTCTACCTTTTTCTCTAGGAAGTATGATTCTTGGAGGCATGATTATGAAGTTAGGGTTTTGGAAGAAAAAGGGGTTTTGTGGTGTTAGGGTTATGTAACCGTAAATGATGCAAATGGGATGAAGAAGGAGATAAAATAGAGAATATGACAGATGCAATAACTGCTGTTGATGTGTCGAAAAAAAAATTTATATCAGTATGCATCGATACATAACCGTATGCATCGATTCATGTTGCGAAATTTTGGATTTTCAAGTTGCTATGTATCGATACAAACCACGAATGTATCGATACATACTGTAACAATTTTGACAATTTTAAAAGAAATTTAACATGAATCGACACAAAATGGATATGCATCGATACATAGACCTTATGCATCAATACATGAGACTTAAAAAAATTAATGCAGAATGCAGAGTGAATCATAACATTTTAATGATGCTTAAGAAAACTTTACAAACTAATTATTAAAGCTCAAACAATCATATGTAAATAAGTACATATAAGCGAGAAATAATTGCTCAAACATACATTTATCACACAATATCAACAAGATGTAGAGAGGAACAATATTACCTCCGTCGTAGTAATCTCATGAAGTACGAGTGAAATCTACATTCATATCTCAATAAACACGATGAGATAAATATAAACTAGATCAAACAAACTTAAGACACCAATGCGGAGAGATCAAGAATCCCTAATTCACGACGAATGTTGAATAATGGTTCAGTTGCCAATGGTTTAGTGAAAATGTCAGCAAGTTGATTTTTAGTATCAACATGCTCAAAAACAACATCTCCTTTTTCAACATGATCGCGAAGGAAGTGATGTCTAATCTCTATATGTTTGGTGCGTGAGTGTAAAACAGGATTCTTAGTGAGATTAATGGCACTAGTGTTGTCACACTTTATTGGAATACGTTTAAATTGAATATCAAAATCTTGTAGTTGTTGTCTTAGCCACAAAATTTGAGCGCAATAGCTACCAGCTGCAACATACTCAGCCTCTGCAGTAGACAACGCCACGGATACTTGCTTTTTGCTATGCCAACTTATTAAAGAATTTGAAAATAGATGACATGTACCACTAGTGCTTTTCCTATCTGATTTGCAGCCAGCAAAATCAGAATCAGAGTAACCTACTAAGCTGCAATCGCTCCCTTTGGAATACCAAAGCCCGTATTTAGGTGTTCCATGAAGATACCTAAATATACGCTTGACTGATTTTAAGTGAGATTCCTTAGGATTTGATTGATATCGTGCACACATACAAACACTAAACATGATGTCCGGTCTAGAAGCAGTGAGATACAAGAGAGACCCAATCATACCTCTATACCTTTTGACATCAACACACTACCATGTTCATCTTTGTCCAAGTTTCCGTTGGTAGGCATGGGAGTGTCGATTGATTTTGAATTATTCATTCCAAAGCGCTTGAGCAGTTCTCTGCAGTATTTTGTTTGACATACTGTTGTACCTTCATCGAGTTGCTTTATTTGGAGGCCTAAGAAGTAGTTCAACTCCCCCATAAGACTCATCTCAAACTCACCCTGCATAACATTAGAAAACTCTTCGACCAAGTGTATGTTAGTTGAACCAAAAATTATATCGTCTACATAAACTTGAACTAGAAGAATGTGTTTTCCTTTATGTCTAATGAAGAGTGTATTATCCACTTTACCTCTAGAATATCCATGATCAATTAGAAATTTGCTAAGTCTTTCGTACCACACACGAGGTGCTTTCTTAAGACCATATAAAGCACGCTTTAATTTGTAAACATGATCTAGATATTCAGAATTTTCAAAACCGGGAGGTTGTGAAACATATACTTCTTCATTTATGACACCATTTAAAAACGCACTCTTTACGTCCATTTGGTAAAGCTTGAAATTCATAGAACACGCATAAGCAAGCAAGAGACGTATAGCTTCAAGGCGAGCCACTGGAGCATAAGTCTCCTCATAATCTATGCCCTCCTCTTGGTTATACCCTTGTGCTACCAAGCGTGCCTTGTTCCTAGTTATCACTCCGTTTTCATCAAGTTTATTCCTAAACACCCATTTAGTACCTATGATATGATGATCTCGCGGACGAGGGACAAGTTCCCAAACGTCATTTCTTTTAAATTGATTAAGCTCTTCTTGCATGGCCATTAGCCAAAATTCATCAATCAAGGCCTCTTTAGCATTTTTAGGCTCTACTTGTGATACAAAAGCAAAGTGAGAACAAAAGTTACTTATCTTAGAACGAGTCAACACTCCCTTTGAAATATCTCCCAATATATTGTCTATAGGGTGGTCTTTAGAGGATTTCCAAGCTGGTGGAAGTTCATTCACTTCAGATGTTCCTTCCTCTTTATCTTTCTCATGACTAGTATTTTCCTCCTTCTCATTTTCAGCAGTTTCAGATTGATCAATTTCCGTAACAGCTTCTTTGAGTATGTCTTTTGTAGATACACCTGCATCATCAAAAGAGATACCTTTTCCGACATTTTTTGGATAGGACTCATCAAAAGAAACATGGACAGATTCTTCAACAGAAAGTAAACGCCTATTATACACTCTATATGCTTTACTTGATTGAGAGTATCCAAGGAAAATACCTTCATCAGCTTTGGCATCAAACTTCCCAAGGTTTTCCTTACCATTATTTAAAACAAAACACTTACAACCGAACACGTGAAGATGAGACAAGTTTGGCTTTCTACCTTTTAAAATTTCATAAGGGGTTTTAACCAAAATAGGACGAATTAAAATCCTGTTCAGAACATAACAAGCTGTGCTAATTGCATCAGCCCAAAAATATTTTGGTAATCCACCCTCATTGAGCATTGTTCTTGCCAATTCCTCTAAAACTCGATTTTTGCGCTCCACAACACCATTTTGTTGTGGAGTTCGAGGAGCTGAAAAGTTGTGCTCAATGCCATTCTTGTTACAATACTTATCAAAGAGATGGTTTTAAAATTCACCTCCATGATCGCTTCGAATTGTAACTATTTTAGAATTCATTTTGTTTTGGGAAAGTTTTGCAAAACTTTTAAAAGCAGAAAAAGTTTCATCTTTGCTATGAAGGAATATAGTCCAAGTGAATCTAGAGTAGTCATCTACTATTACGAAACCATAATAGTTTTCACCTAAGCTCTTTGTCCTAGATGGTCCAAGGAGGTCCATATGGAGAAGCTCAAGGGGTCTTGAAGTTGAAATTATGTTTTTATAATTAAAGGAGACCCTTGTTTGTTTTCTCATTTGGCAAGCATCACATAGGTGGTCTTTTGAAAATTTTATTTTTGGAAGACCTACTACTAGATCCTTAGATACAACCTTATTAAGAAAATCGAAATTAACATGCGCTAAGCGTCTATGCCATAGCCATGAATCATCATTTAGGGCAACTAGACATTTAGTGCTTATTAAAGATACATCCAAAAGATCAAGCATATAAATGTTGTTTACTCTTACACCTTTAAACACAACATTATGTTCAGTATGTTCAATTTTGCAACACTTTTTTGTGAAAGAAACTTTATAACCTTTGTCACATAATTGACTTATACTCAACAAATTGTGTTTAAGTCCCTCTACAAGATGGACATCAGAAATAGTAGTGGTAGAGGGATTACCTACACTACCTTTGCCAAGTATAGCTCCTTTGTTATTGTCTCCATAAGTGACATACCCCTTCTTCATTGCTTTGAAGTCAATAAAAAGTGATATGTCACCTGTCATGTGCCTTGAACACCCGCTATCCAGAAACCATCTTCTTTCCACGGATGCAAGACACTCATCCTACAATATCAAAAGAGAGAGGTAGGTACCCAATTTTATTGGGTCCAAGTGGGTAAGTGGTAACATGGTTGTCTTTACGCTTCCATTGATAAATACCTTTAGGCACTAGGAATCTTCTAAATTTGCATTTTTCAATGGTATGGCCAGCATGACAACAATAATGACATACACTACGACAATGTTGTTGTTTATGTTTGGTCCTTAAATACTTTGGAATAAAAGAGTATCTTGCATATGGAGGATTTAATGACTTTTTAAACAACCTAGTGTTAATGGCATAAGTAATCTTAGGTTGTAAAGCTTTTTCCAATTTGACCTTAAGAGAAATGACCTCTTGTTGCCAAATGTGACAAGCTTCACAATACCTCATTTTACTACAACCATCAATATCAATAGCTTTTGAATTTTCTGCAATGCTAGCTTTCAAGTACTCTAGATCTTTTTCAGCATGGAGTACTTTACCTTCCAAGTATGAAAAAATTTGTTTATCGGAAGATAATCTTTTAAACGCTTTTATAGCTTCATTATGTAGTTTTTCAAAAGCTATTTTCAATTCAGAAAAGGACATAGAAGAGAAATTGTTATAGTAAGCTTGTTTTACCCTTTTATCATCAATTTTCTTCTTGTGGTGGGACTGATTTTTGGTGTGAGTCATAAGACACAAATTTGCGGTTTCATCGCTATCACTTAAGCCTTGTGTACTTGATGAATCACTATCACTTTCCCAAGCAATGTAATCTCTTCTTTGCTTATTGTACCTTTTTGGTGGAGCTTTTCCTTTATCCTTTTTCTTCAAAGGACAATCCGTCTTATAATGTCCGGACTTACCGCAATTAAAACAAGACCCTCTTTCTCTATTCTTCTTAATCTCTTCCTGTTTTGAATCTATAGATTGTCTTCTAAACTTTATGAGATTTTTGTCGGAATGCTTGATTCCATTCTTTCGAATGAATCTATTATATCTCCTAACAAAGAGTCCCATTTCTTCGTCACCGGAGTCTTCGTCACTACTTGACTCATTGTTGCTTAGCTCCTTTTGTGAGGACTTTGGTTAGAAGCCACAAGAACTATAGGCCTCTTCTCACCCTCTTTGTCTTTATTCTTCTCCTTTCCCTTTTTACTCTTGTTCTCAAACTTTTCTAGACTTTCTAGTTCTTGCTGATGTTCCTCCAACTTTCCAAACAAAGTAGTCATTGAGAGTGTCGTTAGATCGTTGGCTTCCTTGATAGCTGTTACTTTAGGTTGCCATTCCCTTCTAAGACATCTCAGAATTTTATTAGTAGCAATTTCATTGGAAACAGGTTTTCCAAGTGCATTCAAACGATTGATGAGATGAACAAATCTCTTTTGCATGTCGGGGATAGATTCTCCTTGTTTTATGCAAAAGAGTTCGAACTCTTGATTAAGTGTGTTAGTACGGGACTGTTTTACTTCAGTTGTACCTTCATGTGCAATTTCTAAAGCGTCCCACATTTCTTTAGCTGCCGAGCAATGGGATACTCGATAATACTCATCAACAATAAGCGCTAAAATTAACATATTTTGAGCTCTCCAATCACTTGACCACTTTTTCTCATCTTTCTCATCCCAATCATCTTCTGGTTTAGGTACTATGGCGCCTGCCTCATTCATCATGGTGATTTGAAAAGGACCATTTTGAATGGCAGTCCATACGCGCCTATCCACAGAATTTATGTGAACTCGCATGCAGTCTTTCCAGTAGCCATAATTTTCACCATTGAAAACATGAGCTCTATTATACGCCCCCTTTGGTTCAGAATCCATATCGTTACAGGCAGCCACAAAGCACCAGCGAACCGGTGCTCTGATACCACTTGTTAGACGTTGTGGCTAGTGATCTAGAGGGGGGTGAATGGATCACCTCCTTGTTAACAAGGTTTTAAAAGATTTTTCAGAGTTTTTAAAGATTAGCGGAAAAACACGGTCCCTAATCGACTTTCGTCTATTCTGGACCAGCCACTAGAAAAGCGGACATGTGATAAAGTGCTGGATTTGCAATTGAGATGTTAAAGACTTAAACACACAAGTTGTAAAAGTATTGAATGCACCTATCACAAAAACTATTTCCAATGAATCAAAACCGATTAAAAATGTAAATAGAGATGGAGAAGGAATACAATACACAGAGATTTGGTAAGGAAGTTCCCCACGTTCGTCCTCGCGTGTGGGTACGTCTCCCTCTCAATTTCAAACCGAAATTGAGAACTTTTATATCGATATTGCTGAAATCGTTGTTTACAAGGTTGCTATACAAAAACCAGAAATCTATACACCTAGATCTTCCTATTGTATGAACCTTCACTTGATCTGAGCCAAATCAAGATTCCCTTGCAAGTAATACAAACAATTCACCGGTTCCACGATCTATTTGCGAAATCTCCAAATTTCCAAACCTTACGCTGCGGCTGAATCTGTTTTGTAAACGTGACTGACAAACCTTCAAGAACACACCCGTTCTTGAAGGACAAACCAGATGGTTTTTCCTTGAAACCTTCTTTCACTCTTCAACTCAGCTAGATCATCGATCGTTCCGCTGAACGTTATCTCTTGATCCTCTAATTCACAGAACAATAATGATTATGTGTTGATGTTCTTGAATCAAAGTAATTGAGAAGATGATGAAGATGAATTTTCTCTAAGGTTTCAACCCTGCTCACAATTGAATGCACACCCAAAAACTTCTTTTCTTGATTGTGTTCTTCAATTTTCTTGACCTTGAATTCACTTACGATTTTTCCCTGCATCACTGCACTAACAGAAAACATATATATACTTGAAAAAGTCTGTTAGAAATAGAAACAGATTAATGCATCGATACGAAGTGCGAATGTATCGATACATGATAGTTTTTACACTGTTATGTATCAATACATAATGGAATGAATCGATACATACTGAACCAATGCAAAAGAAACAGAGAAATGAAAACATAATGAATCGATGCATGTTGCGAATGTATCGATACATAGCAGATATTCCAGAATCATATCTACAGCATGTATCGATGCATGTTGCGAATGTATTGATACATAGCAGATATTCCAGAATCATATCTACAGCATGTATCGATGCATGTTGCGAATGTATCGATGCATTTGACTTAATTCAGAATTTCAAGGAAATTATGTATCGATACATCTTGCGAATGAATCGATACATACAGAAGCAAAAGTCAAATATTTTGTTTAAAACAAGACATGTGTTGATACAAAAACTCATGTATCAATGCATACATGGATAAGGTAGTTTTTTTTAAGCTTGCAATGCCAATTCAATACAAAGAGTATGTTAAAAGCACAAAAGCATAAAATTTACTATCATACAAAACGAAAGAGTTGCTCACAATACACTATGTTTGTATGATGCCTAGAAGTGTATTAGAGGTCACAAAATCGCTTGGATTGTGAATTTGCAAAAAATCCTCTTTGGTGTGAAAGTGAAAATTATAGGATTTTTGCCAACTTTGCTAAGCCATAACTTGAGTTCCATAATGAATTAGGACTTGTTCTTGTACTTTTTGAAAAGGGAATGATCCAATCTACAACTTTCATGACCAACAATTTTTCATTTGAAGCAATTTTGGTTGAGAAAGAGGAGGTTGAAGAACTTTCCCAAAATGGAAAGTTTCCATTACAAGTCATTTCCATTTTTGGCAACTTTTGGTTTAGCTCAATTTTCTACAATTTTGTGAACTTCCAAGCACTTAAATTATCAAATAAAGATCATATAACTTCAATTTGATGAAAAATACACTTTGGTTCCATTGTTGGGGGCCTCAGATGCCCTGATTTTGCTCTGACTTGCTCAAGAAGTTACCCAGTGAACAGATGGCTTCCACAATGAATTTCTGCCTAACCATGAATGGTATGAAATTGATTTTTTTTTGCATTGATCTTCATTTGAAATGTAGTGTCTAGCCTATTTTTGTCACAAATTCATCTTGCATTTTTTATTTGATTTGCATTTTTTCCCTTAAGGTGCCTTACAACCCTAGATAACTTAGAAAAATCATAACTTTCTTTAGGTTAAGAGTTGGAACTTCTCCTTTGGGGTGTGATATCATATGGGGTTAGGGTTCCTTTGAGTTCATTTTCAATTTTTTATCTTATGATTTGCTTCTGTTTTTGACTTTTGCATCTCATGTTGTCATAAAACCCTAATTTCTTATGTTCATTTGCATACTTCTTGCATATGCATTCATTCAAGAACTTGCCATGACATTTATTACATTCATATGACATCTAAGGCATCTTAGGACACATTAGAACCATTCTTGATCATTTCTTCATCCATTTGCCATGATATTCTTTCATTTCATTCCATGAACTTTCATGTGCTTTCATGCTTCCTACATGCTTCATTTGCATTCTCATCTCTTGTATGATCTTGCATAACACTTGACATGTCTTTGCATCATCTCATAACATCATTTGCATCATTAATATGCTTCTTGTTTTGGTTTGCATCCTTGCATACATTCCATTTTCTTTTCATTCTTTCTTTTATGCTAACCATTTCAGGTGGTAAGTACTTTGAGAAGTGAATTTGCCTTCACTTCTCACTTCTCTTCTCTTTCTCTCTTATGCATCATTGCTGCATTTTGCTTTTGCTTTAGAGTGAACTTGCTCACTCATGTTCATTATCCACTTTCTTTCTTCAAGTAACGTATCTTCTTCAGTGAAGTATGTTAACTTGTTTCTTCTGCTTCTCTTCCTTTCATCTGCATCTTCCCTTGGTGGCTTCTCTGAAGATCTCTTGCAAGCCTTACAAACCATAGGAACATCCAAGCATGACAATAATTAGGGTTTTGATTAGTCCCCCCTTAGTTTTTACCTTTGTGTCTTTTTTGTGTCTCTCTTCTCATCTCATAATCAGAGACTAAACCTTTAAGGTTTTAAGGCTTTGTGATTAAGATTATGCATGCATCCTTCTCTTAGGATGGAGTGTATAACTTTAATCCTAAGTGTTAAACCCTTAATTTGTTTAAACCTCTTAATCAATCCATCTTAATAATCACTAAGACAATAGCTTGTAACTTGGGCCTTGCATTAGGGTTCTAATTCTTCCTTAATTGGTTAAGAAGGACTAACCCTAGTGTTAATGGACAAGTCCCCCTCAAGTTGTCTTACAAACCATAAAATTCATATCTTAATCTTACCATTAACTAAAATCCACTTTTTTAATAAAGGCTTTGTTTTGTCATGAGGTTAATCCCTAATCATCTAAATAATCACAAGTAGGTTAATGATCTTAATCCTACATCATGGTAATTAAGTTTGAGGTGCTTACCTCATACTTAAGGTATTCTCATTATCCCTAATCAGAGGGAGGATGTGATGAGTTTACTAACCCTTGGTTTAGGCTTAAGCTTATTAACTTATGACAAACCCAAAAGAGCAATAAAAAATTGAAAACACAAAAAACAAACAATAATCGTCTCCTTAGGGATTCTTTTCTCATCATCTTCACTCACAAACGAGAACTCGCTTCTTCCGTTTAATGCAAGACAGTTAGCACCTGAGCCAGACAGGTCATACACTTGAGCATAGACAAGCAAGCAGATCACAAGTCAATTTATTTTTCAGTCTCTTTGAGTCGAACTACGTTGTTCTGACTTCCTCATTGCACGAGAGGATACGTAGGCATAACTTAACTATTATCGAACAAAAGTCTCTTAGTCTTCCCCCTCTTTCAGCATTCTTTCTAAGCCTCATTCCTGAGCACTTCGCTTCATTTTCTTGCACTGACACTAGTATATTTCTTTTCCAGCTTTTGCACACAGATAGCACAGACACTACCCCTTTAAACACAATCTTTCAAGCGTGGATCCCGTCGAGTACGACGGACAATCTGGGTGCTAATACCTTCCCAGGTTGTAACCAACCCCCTTTCTCAGTTTCTCTGGTTCGCAACCGTCTTATCCATTTCTTTCTAGGTTTATGCAGCATTACCTTTCCCTCGAGATAAAAATGCCTAACCGGCGACTCTTTTCACTTCATTTCATTTCTCCTTTCGCCGACCGTTTGCGCTTGTACCGGGATGCAAATCTCCGGGAGCGACAACTTGGCGACTCTGCTGGGGACCCTTATACTGCAACCAGGGCTTCTGGTTCTTTTTGTGGGTTCCTCCTAGTGCTTGTTTGATTTGTGTTTACGGGGGTGTTATGTGCTACTTGTGCTTATTTATTTGCTTTATTTACTGCTTTATGGACAGCTTTATTTATTGCTTCCAGTTACAGCTTTTATACCTCATACTGTCATTACCACTGTGTTGGATCTGGTTTTCCTTGGTGGGTGGGGTTTCATTGAGTGATTAAGGTCCTATACCTGGGACTTGAGTGACACATAGGCTAGAGTGGCTTCATATTCTTTCCCATTCCATTTCGGTCTGGTGCGGGAATATGAAACACGGTTCAGACGTGGGTTTCTTCTTGAGAACTTTGTGCTACAAATTTCCTATAGTGCTATGGCTATCTGGGAAGCCTGCTAAGTCTGGATGACCTTTTATATTGACCTTCAGAATCTGGGGTGAATTAGAGGAGGATATTTTATGGTTATTGTAAACACTTTACCTCCGGGTTAGAAGTGTTTACACTTCTCATAACTGATCCAAGTCTGAGGATCTTTGTTCTAGAACATTACATGTAAGGGGTTGGGTTGTTTACAGGTTTGCAGGAACCCTTGGCCACATCATACCCTGTTAATGTATTGTTTAAGAATACATCATTTTGGACAGTTCTTGTGATTAACCCTGGACTTGTGACTCTTTATTTGAGTCCCCCACCTGGTTACTGGATTTCTGAGCCTCCATCCGGACCTTTGAACCTACATGGACTTTTACCAAGGCAGATAATCAGATCCAGCTCTTGATCACAAACCCTTTGCATATCATTTGCATACATCATTTTTGCATCATTTAACATTTGCTTATTTGTTTTACAGGGTATCCATCATTTCATCTTTGGTTTGGTTTTGACCCCTTCTGCTGCTCAGGCTGCTTCAGCTATCTTCTTCAGCACCTTCATCAGTTGACAGTGATTATTTCAGTTTGTCAGAGACTTACCTCCAGCCATCCTCAGCTTTTCAGCCAGTGACCTTCATTAGCAGTTGTTCTCAGCTTCTTCATCAGTACCCATCATCAGGATGGACACTTCAAGAAAGAGCAACATCTCTTACCACTTCTTTGAGCCCACCTTGATTGGCATCAGGCAGGTCCAGTCCCTCATTACACCTGACCATATCTCACTATTTAGAGAGCATTATGGGGATATATTAGACATGGTCATGGATCTTGATGCATCTCAGAGGAGCATGATCCATACTTGCTTGCAGTTCTATGATCCTCCACTCAGATGCTTCACATTCCCTAATTTCCAAATGGGACCACTGCTAGAAGAGTTTTCCTTGTTGATTGGAGTTCCTATCAGGAGAGGGACCCCTTTCAACCCAGAGATGGTTGCTCCCAGAAATGAAGACATAGCCAGGGCATTGCATTTGGAGCTTGCCCTCATTGATCAGAACATGACAACCAAGGCTGGAGTTCCAGGCCTCCACCTAGACTTCTTGATCTCCCAGGCTACCCTGAAGGCTACAGTAGGAGAATGGAAGGTTGTCTGTGCACTTTTAGCCCTCAGTATATATGGGGTTATTTTGTTTGTAGATGAGTCCAAGTTTGTGAGTAAGAATGCCATCCACCTGTTCTTGTTAAAGAACCTTGTTCCTACCTTGCTGGGAGACTTCTACTACTTAGTACATCAGAGGAATGAAAAGCAAATAGGGAAACTGGTCAGATGTTGTGCTCCTCTGTACTAATCTTGGCTGCTCAGACACTTGCCAAAATCAGATATCTTCTTGAACCCCCATCAGCAGAAGAATTGGGCTAAGAGATTCATTGCCTTGACATCAGATGACATCAGATGGTGCACCCAGAGCACCAAAGGCAAGGATATTATTACCAGCTGTGGGAAATACCTTAATGTGCCTCTGATAGGAGTGAAAGTTTGCATCAACTACAACCCTTCACTATTTAAGAGACAACTGGGATATGCTTTGGTTCATCCTCCCAGAGGACAAGATTTGGCTGAGACTCTTTACTGTGAGATCCAACCTAACTCTGTTGTTGTCAGACAAGCTGCCTGGGCTTGGGAAAACATTCAGACTAAAGGGATAGCCATCCTTGGAAAGTGCAACAACATTGCTTCAGCCCAGTATTCTGATTGGTCCCGTACTAGAGCTCAGATCACACGGATGCCTTTCACCTTAGAAGATACACCTGGACCCTCTACAGTACAACCTGCAGCAACTGTCAGCCTGTAAGAGTTTGAAAAGCTAAAAGAGAGGAACACTCAGCTAGCTGAAGCCTTGAAGAAAAATCTTTGGGAGAGAAATGATATCCTTCTGGACAATGAGATATTGGAAAGACTCAGGATTGAGCATCTGACCAAGATTGAGAGGACGGATGACTACATCAGTAAGGCAAGAGCAGGGGAGTTAGTACTAAAGAATGCCTGCAAGGAGGCAAAGATTCAGAAGGCTAGGGCAGAGCATTATCTGGAGGAAAGTCAGGCTAGGTGGATCAGGATCACTGAAGCCCGTGCACAAGAAGACCAAAGGACTCAGGCTAAGATAGAGCAGTTGGAGGCTAGTGAGAAGAAGCATCAGGAGGCTTTGTTGGTAGCTCAGAAGGAGATATCTGAATTGAAACTCTGGGCGGGGTTGAAGAGGTCAAAGGATCAGGATAAGCATAAGAAGCTAACTAGTGCCATTGCTACCAGGAACCTCCTCATCAGGACTATTACAGAGCACCCAGTAGGGCCGGTGACTGAGGCCCTCCTGAAGGAAGTCAGGGAGGATGACTTTGGATTGGATGTCTGATCCTTTTGCTTGTACTTCTTTCTTTTGTTGTTGTATTTTTGACCCACCATGGGCATGTATTGTAATCAAATTGTGTATTTTCATCTTTTGTAATATATCGGTTTGTATCATTTTTTGGTGGGCTTTATCTCTCAACATCATCAGCATTTCCTCGAGGTCTGGAAAGGTCAAAACCAAATAACCAAACCGGATACCCTTGGAAGACAAATAAGCATATTGCATTACATACTAACATTTTCTTTGTTTTGTAGGTTTTTGTTTTATTGTTGTTTCTCACTTTGTTGTGGTTTCAGGAAACATTGCTCGTAGAAGAGTGTTCCCTGTCAACAGAATATACCGGTACCCGACGAGAAACAACCTTCCGGGCATTCAGATGGATCAAGTACAACAAGACTTGAACGAAGTAAGGACCCAAATGGAAAATGAGAGGGTTGAGATGAGGAATCAAATGACCCAATTTATGGCTGTAATGACTGGCTTAGCTCAGAGCCATGAAAGACTGAGGGAGTTGGTGGAAAGACAAACTCCTGATGAACACCATCCCGGTATAGGAGGTACCAATAACAATGATTGCGGGCAGCCTCGCATTGATCCACCAGAGTTTGGGCCTCATCTAAACCCAGATGTTAATGTCATAAGGAATACTCAAGGTAACACTGCTGGAGGCAGGATCTTGCAAGAGGATCCTCAAGAAGAGCAGTTCACAGTTATTGGAGTTTGGGATGAAGTTTACGACCGAAGGCTGGATGAGATTGCTGAGAAACTGAGGTCTCTTGAATCCCAGAATTCCCTAGGCTTTGATGTAATGGACATGGGGCTGGTGGATGGGGTGAGAATTCCTCACAAGTTCAAACCCCCGTGCTTTGAAAGATATAATGGTACCTCCTGCCCGCGTACTCATCTGTAGTCTTTCTTGGGGAGACTCAAAGCTTATACCATGGACGAGAAGTTATGGATATTCTATTTTGAGGACAGCCTGACTGGAGCATCAAGAGAATCATATTCGCACCTGACTAGGGCCACTATAAGATGTTGGAAAGACTTGGCCGAAGCCTTTATCCGTCAATACCAGTACAATCTAGACATGGCTCACAATAGAACCCTTCTAATGGGTATGTCTCAGTCTTCAATGGAAAGCTTCTGAGATTATGCTCAGAGGTGGAGACAGCTTGCTGCTGCTTTCCAGCCACCCATGTCTGAACGGGAAATGGCAGACATGTTTATGAATACCTTGCAGGGAACTTATATCGACCGACTTGTTGCATTCTCCCCCACTAGCTTTGCTGATGTAGTCATAGCTGGAGAGAGAATAGAGAGTCTTCTGAAGATGGGCAAAATCTCTGACAACGGTGCAAGTTCTTCCAACAATACAAGAAAACCTTTTTCAGGACCCCGAATGACGGGTGAAACAAATGTTATTCATGCAGGCAGGGGCATACCCCAATACTTTCACAGATCAGTAGCAGCCATTACTATCCCGGCTCCAGCTCCACAACAGCCACTTTTTCCTCAACAACAGCAACAACAACAACACTATCAGCATCAACCGCACTTTCCGCAACAAAGATCATACAACAATAACAACAACAACCAACAACAGCGCCCCTTTCAACAGAGGCCATCTCAAGCAAATAGGGTGATTGACCTCATTCCTATGCCATATGCCACCCTACTGCCACAACTCCTGAAGCTCAACCTGGTTGAGTTAAGGACGTTGGCTCCACCAGATCCTCTCAACCTCCCGAAGAATTATGATGCCAATGCTAGGTGTGCCTTTCATTCCAACGCACCTAGTCACAATACTGAGAAGTGTAGAGCCTTGCAAATGAAGGTTCAGGATCTGGTCGATTCCAAAGCTCTCAACTTCGCACCTCCTCCAAATGTTACCAGAAATCATATGCCTAGTCATGGTGGGCCTATGATTAATGCCATAGAGGAGGACCAACCATCTGCAATGATTGATAGTGTTGCACATATTCGAACGCCGCTGGCAGAAGTCAAAGCTCAACTCTTAAGATGCCAGGTGTTCCCAGGTTGTGAGGCCTGCTGCGAATCTGGCAAGACTGCTATTAATGGTTGTGAGAGGCTAAGGCTTGGCATAGATGGCCTTATCATAGATGGAATATTGCAAATTACCACAACGGCGTCTACAACATCAACAACTCTTTCTTCAGCAACAATAGATCCTCCTACAAGTGTAACAACCATTGTTCCCACTGATTCATCCACAACTCCAGCAATCACTCCATCCATTATTTCAATAAACCAAAGTTCATCTACGTTTACTTCTACAACGTCAACACCCATTTTATCAACGGAATCGCCTACAACGCCAACAAACGCTAACGAAGATGTCTCAACGGTCACAATCTATTATGACCTGACAACTGTTCATCCCAACAACAATTTTCAACAACAAACTGCAACACCTACTATCAGATCTCCAGTCACAATCTATTACGACCCTCATACCATCACAGTTCCTTCCGCTGCAGCAATCAGTCCAGTCACTATTACGGTACCTGGACCCGTTCCTTATGAAAGAAGTAATGCCATACCTTGGCACTACGGCTCTGATCTCTACTGCGACAGAAAGAAGATCACTCTAGATTCATCAACCTCTTCACCACAAGTTGACAATGTTGGGGGAGGCGGAGGCTTCACCAGAAGCGGACGCCTTTTTGCCTCACAAATACCGAGACCCAATGCTGAAGCAGAGGCTATTGCTAAAGCAAAAGGGAATAGTGTGGTACTCGAAGAGCCAGCTGTTAAAGAAACTCCGAAGATGTCTTTTGACCAATAGGTGGATAAGTTTATGAGAATAATAAAAAAGAGTGATTACAAAGTGGTGGACCAGCTTCATCAGACGCCCTCCAAAATCTCTATCTTGTCATTGTTAATGTGTTCCGAAGCCCATAGGAATGCACTTTTGAGGGTCCTGCACGCAGCCTACGTGCCGGAAGAAATCACGGTTAATCAGCTGGAAACAGTGGTTGCAAATGTTAACACTAGTCACGGTTAATCAGCTGGAAACAGTGGTTGCAAATGTTAACAAATGTTAACGACGGAGGGACGCAATCATAACAAGGCTTTACACATCGCCTTAGAGTGCAAAGGTGTTGTTCTTTCTCATGTGCTGGTAGACACTGGGTCCTCGCTCAATGTCCTCCCAAAGAAAGCCTTGGTGAAGCTGGAATATGATGGTTTGGCATTGCGTCCAAGTAACTTGGTGGTAAGAGCGTTTGATGGCTCTAAGAGATCAGTGCTTGGAGAGATTGAATTACCCGTGGTGATTGGCCCACAAGTATTTAAAACTACTTTCTTCGTGATGGACATTCAGCTGGCCTACAATTGTTTGTTGGGTAGACCCTGGATTCACGCCGCTGGCGTTGTTACATCTACCATTTACCAGAAATTAAAATACGAGTGGGATGGCCAGATCATCACAATCTGCGGGGAGGAAGACATTTTCGTTAGCCAACTGGCTACTTATAAGTACATTGAGATGTATAGGGAGATCCACGAGACTATGAGCTAGGGGTTTGAGGCCCTTAACGTCAATGAAGCAACTGTTGTGTCTGGAACTTCTATCGCTTCATATCAGCAAGCCCGGAAGGTTGTTGAAGAGGGTAATGCCAGAGGCTGGGGCAAACTGTTGCCGGTGGAAAAGAAGGGAGATAGATTCGGATTGGGTTACAGACTAATCCGACAAGATCAATCAGAGGCTGCCAAGGATCCCAAATTTGTCAGTGGGGGGATGCTCACCCCAGATGTTGTGAACAGCCTGGAGGACGAGGAGGAAAGCGACCGCAACCTGGAGAACTGGATACGTCCAAGGATCCCGGGAGCCAAGTCCTTAACTGGTCTTCCCAGGAAATTATAAGGGTTACTCATGCCGAGTAATTATTATTTCCTGTCTTTTTAGCATGCATCAAGTCCTGCATCTTGCCCAAGATGTCAGGATTCATTTTGTAATAGGGCCATATTGTATTTTGTGCAAATGATTAATCAATGAATATCAGGACATCTTTTGCAAACGAGTCTCTTTTTCGCTCTCTGTCTTTTCATTTTTCACTTTTGTACAAAACAATAAAATGGCAATGTTTTCAAAATAACAACTTCATTTTCACTTTTCTAAACAAGATTAAAACTGGTCACTAAAATGAACCAATCTCAACCCTTGCTGAAATCATCCTCTAGATCACACCGACAACAGCACTGCTATGACCTTGTATGACTTCGACAATCCGATTAATCAAGCTGATGAAGGGGTTGAAGAAGACTATGAGTTACATGAGGAGTTAGCCAGGTTGTTAAGGCAAGAGGAGAAGGTGATCACTCCTCATCATGAGGAGGTTGAGACAGTTAATCTTGGTACCGAAGAAGACTTAAAAGAAGTGAAGATCGGGGCCCGTCTGCAAGATTCAGTGAAGGAACAACTTATTGACAAGCTTCGAGAGTACGTTGATGTCGTTTCTTGGTCCTATCAAGACATGCCAGGTCTGGATACTGACATTGTTATGCACAAGCTGCCTTTGAAAGAAGATTGTCCTCCAGTGAAACAGAAGCTACGCCGTACTTGTCCGGATATGGCCATGAAGATTAAAGAAGAGGTACAAAAACAGTGGGATGCCGGTTTCCTTGCTGTAACTAGTTACCCGCCGTGGGTCGCTAATATTGTACCAGTGCCTAAGAAGGACGGCAAAGTACGGATGTGTGTGGATTACCGGGATCTGAACAGAGCTAGCCCGAAGGATGATTTCCCATTACCTCAAATTGATGAATTGGTTGACAACACAGCTCAGTTCTCGGTATTTTCCTTCATGGATGGATTTTCTGGGTATAATCAGATCAGAATGTCACCCGAAGACATGGAGAAGACTACTTTCATCACACCCTGAGGCACATTCTGTTACAAGGTAATGTCTTTTGGATTAAAGAATTCCGGTGCTACTTATCAACGGGCTATGGTAACATTATTCCACGACATGATCCACAAAGAAATTGAATGCTACGTGGATGATATGATTGCCAAGTCCCTTACTGAAGAAGATCATCTGGTAAATCTGCTGAAGTTGTTCAAGAGTTTGAGGAAGTATCAGTTGAAGCTAAACCCCAACAAGTGCACATTCGGGGTACGGTCCGGTAAACTGCTGGGATTCATTGTAAGCGAAAAAGGAATTGAAGTTGATCCAGACAAAGTCAAAGCCATTCAAGAGATTCCTGCACCCAGGACTGAAAAGGAAGTTTGGGGATTCTTAGGTAGATTGAACTACATATCAAGGTTCATATCTCACCTCACTGAAACCTGTGAACCCCTGTTCAAATTGTTAAGAAAGGAACAAACGGTCAGGTGGAATGAAGATTGTCAGAAGGCTTTTGAAAAAATCAAGGAGTACTTACAAGAACCTCCAATTCTTATGCCTCCAGTTGAAGGAAGACCTCTAATGATGTACCTGACAATATTAGAAGGATCAATGGGATGTGTGTTGGGCCAGCATGACGAGTCTGGTCGAAAAGAGTATGCAATATACTACCTAAGCAAAAAGTTTACCGACTATGAACAACGTTATTCACTACTCGAGAAAACGTGATCTACTTTAGCGTGGGCTGCTCGCCGACTGAGACAGTATATGTTGACCCACACTACTTTGTTGATCTAAAAAATGGATCCAGTCAAGTACATATTTGAGAAGCCAGCACTTACCGGAAGGGTTGCAAGATGGCAAATGATTCTGAAAGAATATGACATTCAGTACACATCTCAAAAGGCCATCAAAGGCAGTGTGTTGTCTGACTATCTAGCTGAGCAACCCATTGATGATTACCAACCAATGAGATTTGACTTCCCTGATGAAGACATCATGTTCCTGAAAGTAAAAGATCATGAAGAGCCTGTTCACACTGAAGGGCCTGACCCGGAAGAAGAATGGACAATGATGTTTGACGGGGCTGTTAATATGAATGGTCGTGGAGTTGGTGCAGTACTCATTACACCTAAAGGAGTTCATATGCCTTTCTCGGTAAAACTCACCTTTAACTGCACTAACAACGAAGCTGAATACGAAGCATGTATCATGGGTCTTGAGGAAGCCATTGACCTTAGGATCAAGACGTTAACTATATTCGGAGATTCAGCTCTGGTAATCAATCAGACCAACGGAAAATGGTACACTCACTAAGAGCATCTAATTCCATACTGTGACTACACGAGGAGATTATTGACTTTCTTCACAACAGTCAAACTTGAGTACATCCCTCGAGACGAAAATCAGTTCGCAGATGCTCTAGCAACCATTTCCTCCATGATCAAAGTTCAGATTGCCAATTTTGTGGCTCGGATTTCTGTATCCAGACTGGACCGACCAGCATAAGTATTCTCTGTGGACATTGCTAAAGATGACAAGCCTTGGTTCCATGACATCAAATGCTTCTTAGAGGATCAAACATACCCACCTGGGGCATCATCCAATGATAAGAAGACATTGAGAAGGCTGGCTGGTAGTTTCTTCCTGAATGTTGATGGTTCATTATACAAGAGAAACTTTGACATGGTGCTTCTCAGATGTGTTGATAAAAAAGAAGCAGACTTGCTGATGCACGAGGTGCATGAAAGTTCTTTTGGTACCCATGCTGGAGGGCATGCAATGGCTAAGAAATTATTACGATCAGGGTATTACTGGATCATAATGGATGCAGACTGTTGTGCATATGCCAGGAAATGCCACAAATGCCAAATCTATGCAGACAAGGTGCATGTGCCTCCAAATCCGTTGAGCGTGATGTCTTCACCTTGGCCCTTTGCCATATGGGGCATTGACATGATTGGAAAGATTGAACCGACTGCTTCAAATGGCCACAGATTCATCCTGGTAGCCATTGATTACTTCACCAAATGGGTTGAAGCAGCTTCGTACGCAAACGTCACCAGAGAAGTGGTAGCCAGATTTCTGAAAAGAGACATCATCTGTCGATATGGAGTACCCGAGCGAATCATTACTGACAATGGTTCCAATTTGAACAATAAAATGATGGCAGACCTGTGTCGGGACTTCAAGATCCAACATCACAACTCTTCTCCTTACATGCCAAAGATGAACGACACTGTTGAGGCAGCTAACAAAAACATCAAGAAGATTGTGCAAAAGATGGTGGTTACTTACAAAGACTGGCATGAAATGCTACCATTTGCCTTGCATGGGTATCATACCTCAATCAGAATATCCACTAGGGCAACACCTTATCAACTTGTGTATGGTATGGAGGCAGTCCTACCTGTTGAAGTGTAATTACCCTCCTTACGGGTATTGATGGATGTCAAGTTGAATGAAGCAGAATGGGTCCGATCTCGGTACAATCAATTGAGTCTGATCGAAGAAAAGAGATTAGCTGCAATTTGTCATGGGCAGCTATATCAGAAAAGAATGAAGAAAGCCTTCGATCAGAAAGTCAGGCTTCGGGAATACCAAGTAGGAGATCTTGTGCTATAAAGACTCCTTCCTCCTTATACAGACCACGGGGGCAAGTGGACTCCAAATTACGATGGTCCGTTCATAGTAAAGAATGTTTTCTCTGGTGGAACACTGATGCTCACTACTATGGATGGTGAAGATTTCTTATCCCCTGTGAATTCAGATACAGTTAAAAAATACTTCGCATAAATGACCCGCTGGACATAAAAACAGAATGTAAGTCTAGGCCAAAATAGGGCATCCCAGCGAGTCAAAAACAGAATAAAAGACTCGGGCAAAAATAAGGGAAAAATCAAAAAAATGTACACCCGCTGAGTTGAAAAGCCACATTGGACAGCTCAGGCAGAAATGGGTATCCCGATGGATTGAAAACCCGAAAGGGCGATCCACGCAAAACAAGGGAATAAGTGAACAACTGCATTTTGAATTCGTCTGTATCTCAACAACACGACAAGCTTCGAAAGGTTAAAGCATCGGTTAGAATCAACCTTCTTCAGAAAGCAAGATGAGAAGAACGTCAAGGTCATACAGGTCATAGCAAAGGGAGCTCACCGGAGCGTCGACAACATTTCCAGCACCTTTATTTTTCTCAATTTTGTAACAATCTCCTCATTTCATGGGATTTGTTTCTTTGACTGTATTTGCCAATTCAGGGCACCCAGATTAATAAAATCAGATTTTCAGTCACACTTCATCTTATACATTTTTGTTTCGTTTGCAAAATGTCCAATATCCATAATATAATATTTGCATAAAACAGATGTGCCTTTCTAATTAAATGCTTGCAGGAAATGTATTTACTCTCTGGAATATCTAACTCCTATGACGAAATCCGATAAGGGATACCTCAGGATACTTGTGCGTTTCTTTGTCTTAACAGGTTTCGGGTATTCATACATGGGGCATGCCAAGCACCCTTCCCCAGCACACCTTCTCCAAGCAGTATCTGGAATACTTTTCCCAACAGAGTTGTCAAAGCATCCTCATCTCCAGCCGAGATCCCCACAAAGTTCCAGCCTCTCCCAGAAGAGCAATGCCTGAAATTCTCACACAACAAAGTGACGAAAGCTTCTTCATCCCCAGCTGGGCTTTCTCCTTACAGAGATAGATCTATCAGTGATCTAATCCCCCAAGCAAAACCACATATGTTTTATCAGATCTACCAATGATCTCATCCCCAGCTGGGATTCTCCTTCCAAGCAGATCAGCTAGAGATCTCCAAAGCAGCGGGATCTGAATCCCGGATTGGCTTCTTTTGCATAATCATAGCATTCACATCATTTTTCCC
The DNA here is from genome assembly GCA_963966055.1 of Lathyrus aphaca. NCBI lineage: Eukaryota > Viridiplantae > Streptophyta > Magnoliopsida > Fabales > Fabaceae > Lathyrus > Lathyrus aphaca. Next base: position 129,714,414 of record OZ014522.1, on the reverse strand, counting down.
CCAGAGCGTAGAATTCCGTCTAATACAAAGCATTACGGCAAAAATCAAACATATTGCATGATCACAAGTCAGGTTTGAACCAGTCACCTGTAAATATCAACGGTACCTCATCAACAATATACAAAATACATCCCTTGCACATAAAAGCCGAAGCGTCCCTTTGCACTCTCACAAATACATGCTCCTTTTTGACACTCGTCTGTGTCATCATTCCCCAGTAAAGTCGCCGGAACACTTTATACAAACAGATATTTGGCCATAACATGTTCTTCTCGACACTCGTTCGTGTCATCTCATATTTCCCCAACAGAAAGCCAAATCGTCCCCTTTGCACTCACAAATACATGTTCATATACACTCTCTTGATACCCGTCCGTGTCACCAATCCCCAGCATGGTTGCCCAAACACTTACTGCAAATCAAGTACTTGTTTATAATATACTCCCTTCGACACTCGTCCGTGTCATCCTATCCCCGCAGGTTGCCAAAACACCTTTTGCACTCCCATATGCAAATTTGAGTTCATAACTTATACACTTTCTTTTTTGACACCCGTCCGTGTCAGACTTTCCCCAGCAAGTCAAACACTCGTCCGTGTCTTGCTCATACTTCACAATACTTACTCATACTTATACAGATACTTGTCAGTATCTTGTATACACACTTATTCCCCACAGATTCGACTTTCGTCTGTGTTCTTTGTTAACCAGTTGGTACTCGTCCGTACCATCATCTCTGAACATGCATCAGCGTTTGTTTCTACCGATACTCGTCTGTATCACAGTCTTAAGGATGCCCGTCCGCATCTTTAATCTATACACAGCGTCAAAACACTTATACCTTTTGTTTTTTGGAAAGCGTAAGCACCCGTCCATGTTTACCATTCCCTAGCAAGCCCCCAGCAAAACATCTTTTTTCTATCCGACATTCGTCCCATGTCGTGATACTTTCGGCAGCCGTACCCTGCCAGGTGATCGTCCTTCACCTATGGATGACCGTCCCTCATTCTTTCCCCAGCGGAGTCTCCATAATTGGAACCCCTTTTATATCCGGCATTCGTCCTATGTCGTGATAAGGAGCAGCCGTCCCCTGCTAGGTGATCATCCTTCACCTTTTTGATGATCGTCCTTCATCATTTTATCCGATGGCCGTCCCCATCGTTGATCTTTGTTATCTGACATTCGTCCTATGTCATGATAAACCCCGAGAGCAGCCGTACCCTGCTAGGTGATCGTCCTTCACCTCTTGATGATCGTACTTCATCATGCTTATCCGATAGCCGTCCCCATCGTCGACTTTTTATATACGACATTCGTCCTATGTCGTGGTAAAGAGCATCCGTCCCCTGCTAGGTGACCGTCCTTCACCTTTGATGACCGTCCCTCATCATTATTTCATTTATTCTTTAACCCGATGGCCATCCCCGTCGTGGTCCCCTTTCCTTTTCCTGATGATCGTCCTTCATCAGTTTAGCCCGATGGTCGTCCCCATCATTGTTTACTTTACCTTATGAACCTGATGGTCGTCCCCATCATTGCCTTTACCTTTAATCCCCAGAGAACCTTGTTACTTTGCTTGATGGCCGTCCCCATCATGATCTCTTTATTTCCCCAGCATGTCGGTCGTCCCCGTCATTGCTTTATCCCCCAGCAGTCGTCCTCTGCTCAATGGTCGTCCTCCATCGCCCGCACTTTACCAAGATACTATACTTTCTTTTACAATTTATACCCCTTTTCTTCTTCTCCCCAGTGAGTGCAAATTTCGGACTGTCTTTGGTATTCAACCACAAGTTATCTTGTTTGTCTGCTAAGCTCGTTGCTTACATCCTGCACAACTAACTCGTGTTTGAATAGGGGAAGCTGTAAACACCCCAAATTTTCCATCACTAAGTTCACACCATGGCTTGTGATCTTTCATATTTGCATTAGTCTAAGCATATCATATCATATGGCATATTTGCTTCACTGCATTAATTCAAGTTCATCTGCATCTAGGGTTTGTGATCTGAGCAATCCAGGATCCATCTGAGCCACTCCAAAGGCCTCCAATCATTCCAAGAGGGTCCATGTATGTTCAATCATTATTTTATATACCTCAAAGATCAAAGAAGTCAAAAAATCACAAGAACTTGCAAAGCATGGAAGCAGAGCCAGGGTTTCACTACACAGATGACCTGAAATTAGGGTTTTGGTTTCAGAGGCCATAACCCCAAATTTTTTGGTCATTCTTGTTTCTAATGGTCTCAATATGTTATAAGGATCATGTATACCAAGTTTGATGAAGAAATTCATTGTGGAAGTCATTTGTTCACTGGGTAACTTCTTGAGCAAGTCAGAGCAAAATCAGGGCATCTGAGGCCCCCACCCATGGAACCAAAGTGGATTTTTCATCAAATTGAAGTTATATGATCTTTATTTGATCATTGAAGTGCTTGGAAGTTCACAAAATTGAAGAAAAGTGAGCTAAACCAAAAGTTACCAAAAATGGAAATGACTTGTAATGTAAACTTTCAATTTTGGGAAAGTTTTTCAACCTCCCGTTTCTCAACCAAAAATGCTTCAAATGAAAAATTGTTGGTCATAAAAGTTGTAGATTGGATCATTCCATTTTCAAAAAGTACAAGAACAAGTCCTAATTCATTATGGAACTCAAGTTATGGCTTGTCAAAGTTGGCAAAAATCACATAATTTTCAAGAATGCACCAAAGAGGGATTTTTGCAAAACCACTTGCCAAGGAATTTTGTGACTTCAAACACACTTCTAAGCATCATAGTAACATAACACATTGCCTAAAAGTCAGAATTGGCCCAAGAATCATCACATTCCATGTCTTGCACATCAAGAATTTCAAAAGGGGCCAAAACTTTATGAAATTGCAAAATGACATAGAACCTTTCACAAACTTGTTGAATTGCCACAAAATGGATTCTATGGACCTCCTTGATCTCAGCTGCACCAAGACAAGCCAAAACGCCAGCTGCACAAGAGTCCATACCTCAAGTACACAAGTTGGTGACTTTTTGCAAGAAGCTCATACCAATCAGCTGCAGCCACCACCCACTCTCTGGCCTATCACAACTTGTTATATGGATCAAACCCAAGCCATAACACATAACATTGCAGCCCGAAACTTCAGAATCCTCAAGTTCCCAAAATCACTCCATTTTGCAAAAGCTTTCGAAACTCATAGCTCACTGACTCAAACTCAAAACTACCTTCACCAATCAACTCAGCATCACTAAAGGACCCTTTCCCACCCTTCAAACAAGCCTCAAACACCCCACAACCAAAACACGATTCTGGTGCAGCAAGGCTTCATTCTCTCAAACCAGCCCATTTCAGCTTGTTCTAGGCATTGCGACATCACTAGGAGGATCATTGGAGACTTTTTGCATCAAAGAGGAGGCTTGAAAGCTCAGAACCAGGAAGCTTCACTTCAGGTAACCTCAAGAACAAATTTTCCAGAAATGAAATTTTAAGTTCTTAGATTGTTCCTTATGCCTTGCTGATGATCCTGATGTATTTAGTTTTGAAAATGATCAAGTATTAAGCATGTATTGAATGTCTGAAATTTCTGTGTTATTTTCCGTTTGCTTTCGATTCTTGATTTTGAGTGAAAATAAATGGATTTTGATGGCTGAATCTTGTTTAGAATTGTTAGAGGAGTATTTCTGGAGTATTTCTGGAGAATTTGGTGAGTTTTCATTGCGTATTGAGAGAGATAGGGTGAGGTGGCTGCCGGAGAAGACGACCGAACCTTTTCTCTGGTGGCCTGAAAGTGATTAGGGAAAAACCTCATTAATTAGCCAAGTTTAAACCTGGACCGTTTGATGTGGGTTTGGCGCGTGTTTTAGAGGGCTGAGATCTTTTCATTAAACCCTAATCCTGATTTAATTGAGTTTAATTAATTATTTAATATAAATTAGCCCAGAGTTAATCTTGTTCGTCCATTTGCACGCTGGTCAAACCAAATCCCTTCAGTTCAAATGTGAACCATCAGATCATCCTACTTTCCCTTATTTCAATTTTTAATTCATTTTTTATCATTTTTCTTGCATCATTTATTAAAAATAGCTAGAAAATCCCAAAAAATAGTTTCTTCTACATTTTGCATCCAAATACGTTTCTTCACCCAAAAATATTTTTATTTTTATTTTTTGCATTAAAAAATCATTTTTAAAATATTTAAATGTTTATTTTAATTAATTAATGGAAATTAATTAATTAAAATATCATTTAGGTTTCTAAAAATTCCAAAAAATTCACATTGCATCTTAGGACATTTAGAAACATTGTCATGCCATTCATACAAATTTATTTTTGGTTTTGAATACTCTTTGTCAATTTTCTTGAATTTAGGGTTCATAAAATTCCCATTTTTGAACCCTAACTTCAAGAATTCTTTTCTACCTAACCATGAATGGTATGACATTGATTCTTTTTGCATTGATCTTCATTTGACATGTAGTGTCTAGCCTATTTTTGTCACAAATTCATCTTGCATTTTTTATTTGATTTTCATTTTTTCCCTTAAGGTGCCTTAAAACCCTAGATAACTTAGAAAATTCATAACTTTCTTTAGGTTAAGAGTTGGAACTTCTCCTTTGGGGTGTGATATCATATAGGGTTAGGGTTCCTTTGAGTTCATTTGCAATTTTTTATCTTATGATTTACTTCTGTTTTTGACTTTTTCATCTCATGTTGTCATAAAACCCTAATTTCTCATGTTCATTTGCATACTTATTGCATATGCATTCATTCAAGAACTTGCCATGACATTTATTGCATTCATATGACATTTAAGGCATCTTAGGACACATTAGAACCATGATTGATCATTTCTTCATCCATTTGCCATGATATGCATTCATTTCATTCCATGAACTTTCATGTGCTTTCATGCTTCCTACATGCTTCATTTGCATTCTCATCTCTTGTATGATCTTGCATAACACTTGACATGTCTTTGCATTATCTCATAACATCACTTGCATCATGAATATGCTTCTGGTTTTGTTTTGCATCCTTGCATACATTCCATTTTCATTTCATTCTTTCTTTTATGCTAACCATTTCAGGAGGTAAGTACTTTGAGAAGTGAATTTGCCTTCACTTCTCACTTCTCTTCTCTTTCTCTATTATGCATCATTGCTGCATTTTGCTTTTGCTTTAGAGTGAACTTGCTCACTCATGTTCATTATCCACTTTCTTTCTTCATGTAACTTATCTTCTTCAGTGAAGTAAGTTAACTTGTTTCTTCTGCTTCTCTTCCTTTCATCTGCTTCTTCCCTTGGTGGCTTCTCTGAAGATCTCTTGCAAGCCTTAAAACTATAGGAACATCTAAGCATGACAATAATTAGGGTTTTGATTAGTGCCCCCTTAGTTTTTACCTTTGTGTCTTCTTTGTGTCTCTCTTCTTATCTCATAATCAGAGACTAAACCTTTAAGGTTTTAAGGCTTTGTGATTAAGATTATGCCTGCATCCTTCTCTTAGGATGGAGTGTATAACTTTAATCCTAAGTGTAAAAACTTTAATTTGTTTAAACCTCTTAATCAATCCATCTTAATAATCACGAAGACAATATCTTGTAACTTGGGCCTTGCATTAGGGTTCTAATTCTTCCTTAATTGGTTAAGAAGGACTAACCCTAGTGTTAATGGACAAGTCCCCCTCAAGTTGTCTTACAAACCATAAAATTCATTTCTTAATCTTACCATTAACTAAAATCCACTTTAATAAAGGCTTTGTTTTGTCATGAGGTTAATCCCTAATCATGGATTAAGTTGAGGCATCTTCCTCAACTTAAATGTTCTCATCTATTATCCTTCTATTAGGATGGTGTAATGAGTTCATTAAATCCTTGATTATGGCTTAAACTCATTACTTAACACTAAACAAAAACTCCAAAAACATCTAAATAATCACAAGTAGGTTAATGATCTTAATCCTACATCATGGTAATTAATTTTGAGGTGCTTACCTCATACTTAAGGTATTCTCATTATCCCTAATCAGAGGGAGGATGTGATGAGTTTACTAACCCTTGGTTTAGGCTTAAGCTCATTAACTTATGACAAACCCAAAAGAGCAATAAAAAATTGAAAACACAAAAAACAAACAATAATCGTCTCCTTCGGGATTCTTTTCTCATCATCTTCACTCACAAACGAGAACTCGCTTCTTCCGTCTAATGCAAGACAGTTAGCATCTGAGCCAGACAGGTCATACACTTGAGCATAGACAAGCAAGCAGTTCACAAGTCAATTTATTTTTCAGTCTCTTTGAGTCGAACTACGGTGTTCTGACTTTCTCATTGCACGAGAGGATACGTAGGCATAACTTAACTGTTATCGAACAAAAGTCTCTTAGTCTTCCCCCTCTTTCAGCATTCTTTCTAAGCCTCATTCTTGAGCACTTCACTTCATTTTCTTGCACTGACACTTGTATATTTCTTTTCCAGCTTTTGCACATAGATAGCACAGACACTACCCCTTTAAACACAATCTTTCAATGCGTATGATATTAATGAGATTGAAGCTGATTTGAGAGTCTTTAAAGTAAATCGGAAATATTTAAAAAGATATAGGCCTATGCGTCAAGAGAGTCATATCAGAAAATAAAAATTTCATTAATCATTAAGGGGGCCATGAAAAGCCTGCAATTACAGGGGTCTAAGAACATGGTTGAACAACCAAAGGAAAATAAAACCTAGTCTTCAAGATCCTCCCAAGTGAGGCAATTAAGGTAATTCATCCAATCTTCATCAGCTTCATCTTTAAGTGGTTGTTCATTCTTGGGAGGCTCCTTGGCCGGAGAGGCCATCCTACTCCTTTTGTTTGGGAACGAGTGACTACCCTTACACGAGGAGAAGGGTTCTCTTTATTTTTTTTGTTCTTCCCCTGTTCGTGTGAAACAGTGCCATCTATTTTCTTTTCATAATTCTCCATGTTGTTGTGATGAAAAGATGGATTGAATAAGGGTTATTTATAGGAGAAAGGACTACGCTCTGATTGGCCAGATAAAAGGAAGCCAAAAAGCACATAAAGTCTTCATTGGGAATAATATCCTAAAAAGGCGTTCTAGCTTCAATAGGTAGTTGGGAACTTGTGCCACATAAGTATGAGGCATTAAAGATGAAACGTCGCCGCTATAATTAAGGGTAGAGCAATAACGCTTTGACCCAAAGTTGAGTTAGAGTCTTTCTGACTAACTTAAAAAGTTATGTTAACGACTAAATAATAAAATACGAACACATTATATACACAGAGAAAGGGAACGTGAGTTGAAAGTGATAAAAAAAATGCATAAATTAAATTGGGCAATGATGCCCTAAATTTTGATTACATAAAGGCCACATCAGGGCCAAAACAAAATTACATAAAAAGGGAAACACGAAGTCCTGAGACATGACAAATTCCGTCGAAGATCATAAAGGTAGCTTTGATTGCAACTGAAGAAAATTTTGTTGGTTGATTAGAAGGCGGTTTTCATATAAATCCTTGTCAAGTTTGGCAGCAGCAAGCTCCTTGTCGAGCACCTCAACAATACCAATGAGGTCAATAGTGCGCTTCAATTCAGTAGTCAGTTCAACATTGTTGAACTGACTTAGCTCAAAGTTGCTCTGCTTAGCCACAACAATTTTCTTCTGAAGTTCTTCAAGCTCTTTTTCCCATACTTCAAGGGATAATTTTTTTGCAGCTATTTGTCTGTCCCTCTTAGCCTTGATGCCCTCCAGCCTTTCGAATTTATTCTCAGCTTCCCTAGCTCGATCCCATTCATTACCACTATTGACTTCGGTTTTTTGAATGATATCTTCAACCTTTGGAGCCAGCTTAAGATCATCAGACATCTAGTTCACCAGAGTACTTAGCTCCAAGAGGGCCAGTGAGATCTTGGGATCAAGGGTCAAGAGGTCCAGCTATTGCAGTGCGTCTTTCAAGAAAAGGCGAGAAGTAAGATCTGCTCCCAAAGTAGTATGAATATCCCTCTTGAAACATATGTCCTTTATTCTCTTGAGGATTGGACCAACAGAATCACCAGGAGCAGAGGCCCCAGGAGCTGTGGAAGAGCTACTTCCAGAAAAGCCAAGATTTTTCCTAGGCTTCAGCCTAGCATACTCCCTGGGGTTCGACTATTTCAAAGCTGCCATTTGGTCCTCGGCTGCAAGAGTTGAAGTTGGATGACAGGAGTTTGCTGAGAATCTCCTTCAGACAAGGTTGATTAAGTCTTTACAGGCCCTAGTTCTTGTTTAGTCTCCTCCTTGTCCTGATCATCATCCTCTTCCTCATCCTCTTTATCCCCCTGCTCAGGATCATTCAGGACTTTGCCTTGAGAAACAACTTGGGGATTATCTGCAGTCTCTGGCTCTTTACCTTTTGGGCTAGAGGGCACATGTTCTTTAGTTTCTTTGACATTCTCTTCTTCGTCAACAACAAAGGCTATAACTATCTCCTTAGCAAGCCTGCTTGTTTGGCCAACAAAATCTTTGCCAGTCACAGTCTTGTACTCACGCTCTAAATCATCAATGTGAGACTGCTGAGTAGTTGTTTTAGCAGGAGAGTTTTGTACGACTTCGACTGCTAGGAGAGGGGCAACTATCATATTTATGGGTTGGTTAATTTCACCCAAAGAGCTATAATCAGAGCCAATATCAGAAGTTGGGTGATAAGTAGGCTCACCTTGGTTGTTCATAAGAACAGTAGGTGAATGTGTGGCAGTTGAAGGTTGCAGGGCAACGCCTGCACCAGCCTGTTGACAAGAAAACAAGTTAAGTCGAGGCTATGAGAAGAGATCAAAAGGGTCAAATGCCAAGTTAAATACCTGATTCTCTTCACCTCTAGGACTTGAGTTGGCACTCTTAGGAGGGCCAATAGTATGCTTCGCCACAGGAGTGGGAAGTTTAGTTTCAACACCACCCTCAGTGGGTGCCTTGTTCAAAATTTTGGCCACCTTGGATGAAGGTTGGCCAGCAACACTAGGAGACTATGTAGTCTTCCTATTCCTCTTGAGGGGAAGCTCCTCAGGGGATTCATCGTCGTCCACAGCGATGAAAATGCTCGAAGTCTTTTTTCCTTTTCTTGGAGACGCCGAAGGGTTTTTTTTGTCTAACAGAAAGACCAAATGTTAGAAGACAGATGCATAAGAGGTCATATAAAGTAAGGATGATGAAATACATTAGTGCCTTCTTTGTTCTCCATCTGTATTACTACGCCTTTATTGGCAATGGTTTTTCTGGTGATTGCTAGAAATGCCAAAAAAAAAATAGTTGTGAGTTAATACTTGATTACTTAATAAAGGTAAATAAAGACCTCAAACCTTCATATATTTTAGATTCGATGCTAACGTCTTCGAGCCCTATATGAAGGTGCCCTTTGAAACTATCCAGTGTGGGCTTAGTCGCAACCAATCTCTAAGCTTTCGACTGAGACTGTTGTCGAAGGATTTTAATTGAATCCCCAAAGACGAACCAGTCTAGAAATGGAGGAGCTAGGGCCACTCCAAAATCAGCAGTAGGAAATCGAGGGAATTTGGGGGGGAAAGTCGAAAATTCTCTTCATACTGCCTCTCACGCGGAACATTTGGAGGGATTTTCAACTTATCCATCTTTTGTAAAAATTTCTCCTTCAAAGTGACAACAACCTCACGAATGGTTCGACTAAGAACATCTGGTTGATAGACTGTTTCAAAGTATTTTTGGAAAGCTTGTATCTCTTGGATATGAGCAGACTTACTTTTCTTGACCTTCTCTTGCACATTAACAAAAGCAAGGTCAAGTTGAGCAAAATATTCAGTGGCAGTGAGAAAGTTCTCACTATAGTACTTGCGCCACCAATCATTAAAAAGATGGGTGTGCTGGGTCGAAGGTCGAAAGAAGATAGGGGACAACACTGCCTTATGGGATTCCTATATGGCGAAGATGTTAGCAACAACATCCTCATCGAAAATATTACTGTAAAAAATGACATGACCTTTTCTATCATAGATGCATCCGGGGAAGCTCTAAATCAACCCAAACTGCTTGGAAACCAAATTGAGTTGGTAAGCAATAAGGATTATGTCGATTTTTCCGCCATTCATCCTATAAACTAAGAATTTGGGAATTAAAAATGCTTCCCAAATTCCAACAGAATCCATGTGAAGTTTCCTTGTGAGAGAGTTAGGGAAGGCCCTAGTGAACCATCTGGGACCACACTTCCTACCAGCAAAAGGGAGCCATGTATGATGCAAAATCATACTGATGTGAAAACATCATCATAAAACTAGAAAAACCCCTTTTAGGATTTCGCCTTCATCATTGGGAGTGAGCCTGGCTAGTCAAATGCCCTTAGTACTCTTGGGCATGATCTCCTCTGATTCCTCATAAACCTTCCTTTTTTGGGAAGCACGGGCTCAAAGGTAGCATTTAACCAACGTTGAAGGAGCCAGAGAGGACCATTGAGACTCATGGAACCAGAGTTGTGGTCTGGGTCCCTCAGTCGAGTCACTCCCTCACTGAGAGACTCATAGAGACTGGCCAGAATGGGTTCACTTCAGCAAACCTTTTTGTTGTTATGAAGTTGGTTTGCTAATGGTAGATACTTCTTCGCCACCTATAGAGATTTGGTGTAGAAGACATATCTAGACAGCCAGAAAGTAAGGAAACCAATATGTTCCTCATCAAAAACTACCTCTTCATTGGGTTTGGAATGATGCATGAGGAAGAGGGTGTAGGTCAGTTTGGATATGTTGAAGCCAATGGTGGGGTCATAAGTAGGACCATCAGGTCGAAGCCCTATGATAGCGGCTATGTCAAAAAGAGTGGGGGTAACCATCCCACAAGGAAGATGAGAAGTATAATGGGTGTAGTCCCAGAAGTACAAAGAGGAGGCCAAGAGGTTCAAGCAGTATGGTATATGCGTCTTTGTCAGCATTAAAATATCATATATCCCTATGCTTTTCTAGTGGTCAGCCTTAGTTTTTTCTAACCTAGCTAACCATAGATCAAACTCAGCAAACTGGCTAACAACTCTGACCAGCCTGGTACCATCATAGAGGTACTTCAAATCCAATTCATTAAGAGGAGGTGGGTCAGAAGAAGAATCGTCAGATTTAGGGAAGTGCTTATGCCCTAAAGGTTGAGTTTTGCGGTAGCAAGGAAAGAACTCTTTCAGATTTCGTCTGTGCTATGTATAGTAGCCAATGGACCAGATACAACAAAAGGACAATCATTTACAAGGAAAGGAATCATTACATGAGATCGGTACAAGCTCCTTATTTTGTTGTTTAAGGGTTCGGGTGCGAACTGAGGATTTTTTACTGTTTTTGGTTCAGAAATATTGTTAAATGGTGGAAGAGTTTGTTCGAAGTGGAAAGTTTTGGCTTTCTGACTCTTCTTCTGAGAAACATTAGTCTTAGAGGACGCCATTGTTGAAGAAGAAAATGGAGGTTTTCTAGGGTTCTTAGAAAGAAGGGATAAGACTTTAGCAAGAAGGAGATTAATTCATAAGGAGTTTGGGAAAGTTTTCTTTGTTTGTTGAAGAAGGTATTTATAGGCGTAGGCAATGAGAAGTTGCAAAGTCTAGCCACTTAATAGAGACGTAAAATGGTGGGGCACGTGGCACTTGGTATTTGACGCGTTGAGGAAGCAGTTAATGGAAGAGACATTAGCGCATTGTTTCAAGGAGAAACTCATGATCAGAAAGTCGTAGAAACGGTTGATGGGACTTTTGGGATTTTTTCCATTATGACATGACGTCATGCGCGTGGGCAAAGAATCACAACAATTTTAGAACGTGGGGTAGGTGGTTTCAACCATGCTTTTGTCTGACCTAAGCTGGCGTCGAAAAGATGAATATAAAAAAAATGATCTTTTCATCAAGATGGTCGAAAAGAACATTTTTGGGGGGCAATTTGTTATCCCTAAATTTCGACGCTAGCAATTAATGAGGTTATCTTGGCTTAATAGAGGAGTTTTCTTGTGATAAGCTAAAAGTAAGGTTTCAACCTAACTAACTAAAAGATGAAAGTCGAAGCGACCTTCCTACAAGTTTCATACTTAGTGAAATTTTAAGTTTGGAATATTTTCTTAGTGTTGAAGGGATTCGACCAAGCGTATGTTCAACGAAGATGGAAATTACCAAGGTTCTTGCACGTTCAATCTTGGAGGGAAAGTGTGTAGTTTTCAATTCGAAGACAGGGACAAGTGGCGCAAGATGAAGCTTCTTCAGCATATAGTGGGACAAGTGTCACCATCTTAGGATATTTGGGATAGAAACCGTTGAGAGCGGTTACTTTGTAATGTATATAAATAGCTTAGTCTAGTATTAGAATAAGTATGTGGAAATCATATGTACTAGTAACTCCATATACTCAAAGTATCTACGTGTAGAGAAATGAGTGCAGTGAGAATGTACGTGATTGAAACACCACCAATTTATCTTCAATGTCAAATTTATCTTCAAGTCATTTACTTTTGAAGTCATTTATCCTTTACAAGCATTTATTTTAAAGTAATTTACATTTCAAAGTTATTTACCCTTTCAGCAATTTACTGCGTTTTCTTTTACAGTTCCAGCCCCTTTACATTTCCAACAATTTAGCATTCCTCGCCTTTCCTTTAAATTTCATTTAATTTCAAGTCTTGCCTTTACTTTCCTTTAAAATTCCAAGCCTTGTCTTTACTTTGATTTATTTTGAAAGTCTTTGTCTTTTACTTTATTTTCTTTCTAAAACAATTTCTAAATCTTGTTGAAAGATTCAAGACCTTTTTTCTCAAAAATATGATACACCAAATTACAAACCTTTTTCTTAGCACATGTCATATGATCAATCTGGTCGATCTTGCGAGTAACTGAGGGTATTTTTGGTATCTTCAGAGGACCAACAGTTGTTTACCAATTTTGGGGGTAAACAATAACCACACAACCACAACATATTGTCACAACTTAGTAACAACAACATACTACAACAACTTCACAATAACTTTCTACAACAACGACTTAACAACAACAACTCACTCTTGCAACTTAACGACAACAATAAATCAACTTTGACTAAAGACCTACAACTTAACAACAACAACAATCAACTTTGGCTCAAAGGCCTGTAACTTAACAACAACAATCAACTTTGGCTCAAAGGCCTGCAACTTATATTCTTGCCATTAATAAGGCACTGCAACATAAAACCACAACCAACAACTTTGCAACTCACAACAAAAGAACACAACACAAGAAAAACCAATTTTACCATAATCTTATTCAGAAAGTCCCGACGAAAAACGACTAATTAAATTATCTGCCAAGACTCTACCCATTCTACTTCTTACTAAAGCTTATTATGCTTTTGGTAATTTCCTACAATACTATCAGTAACCAATTTATCAAAACCTGCCACCAAGCACTACCTCATTATCATATACTTATTATTCTGCTAAATTGTAAACACCCCAAATTTTCTCTCAATCTTTATCACACCATGGTTTGTGATTTTTCATGTTTGCATAAGCATAAGCATATCACATCACATTGCATATTTGTTTCATCAGCATAGTTCAAGTTCATATGCATCTAGGGTTTGTGGTCTGAGCAATTCAAGATTCCATCTGAGCCACTCCAAAGGCCTCAAAGCATTCCAAGAGGGTCCATGTGTGTTATATCATCATATTATATCCCTCAAAGTTCATTCGAAGTCAAGAAATCACAAGAACTGGAAAAGCATGGAAGTAGAGCTAAGGTTTTCACTGCACAGATGACCAAAATTAGGGTTTTGATTTCTGAGGCCTCAACTCCAAATTTTTGGCCCATTATTATTTCTAATGTTCTTAAAATGTTATAAGGATCATATGTACCAAGTTTGATGAAGGAATTCATTGTGCAAGTCATCTGTTCACTGGGTAACTTTTTAAGCAAGTCAGAGCAAAATCAGGGCATCTGAGGCCCCCAACAATGGGACCAAAGAGGTATTTTCATCAAATTGAAGTTATATGATCTTTATTTGATCATTGAAGTGCTTGGAAGTTCACAAGATTGAATAATTTTGAGCCATTTGAAAAGTTGCCGAAAATGGAAATGACTTGTAATGGAAACTTTCCATTTTGGGAAAGTTTTTCAACCTCCTCTTTCTCAACCAAAAATGCTTCAAATGAAAACTTCTTGGTCATGAAAGTTGTAGATTAGGTCTTTCCCTTTTCAAAATTACAAGAACATGTTCTAATTCATTATGGAACTCAAGTTATGGTCCTTCAAAGTTGGCAAAAATCCTATAATTTTCATATTCATGCCAAAGAGGGAATTTTGCAATTTCTCATGCCAAGCCATTTCTTGACCTCTAATGCATCTCTAAACCTCATACCATCATAGTACAACTCATTTTGATCAGAATTGGCCCAAGAATTATGCAATTTCATGCCTTGAACTTCAAGAAATTTCAAAAGGGCCAAAACTTCTCAAATTTGCAAAATGGTATAGATCTTTCCATACACTTGTGCCAGCATGCCAAATCTGTTTCCATGGTCCTCCTTGAACTCAGCTGAGGCCAGACACCCCTTGCAACCAGGCCTGCCATGACCCATACCTCAAGTATAACCAAACTTGACTTTTTTCATTTCACACCATACCAATCAGCATAGCCCACAACAACTCTTCTGACCTATCACAGCTTCACATACATGCCCTAAGGATCACATTTCAGAACATCTTGGAGCTTGAATCATCATACACATTCAGATTGCCAAAATCCTCAAGAAACTTCACCTCTTCGAAATTCTCAAACCACTCAGCCAAACTTAAAAATTCTTTCACCAATCATCTTCATACATCCTCCAAATCATTTCCCACCCCTTACACAAGCCTAAAACATCAAGAATCAAAAACACGATTTCACCCCCCTCTGAACTGAAACCTCAAAAACAGTCCATATAAACTTGTCTCAAGCTTACCAGAAGCATCAAGGGATTCATTGGAGTGGAAAAGCATCAAAGAAATGGCCAGAAAGCTCCAGTTTCGAAAGCTTCAACTCAGGTAACTTCAAGAACATTTTTCGAGAAATGTGTTTTTAAGTTTCTAAATGAATCTATGAACTCCCCTGATCATCATGATATGTTTACTTTTGAAAATGATTGAGAAATAAGGATGTATCGTGCTTTTGAAAGTTTTATGAAATTTTCCGTTTTGCTTTGATTCGTGTTCTTGATGTAAAATAAATGAGTTTTAGGGCTGGATTCATGTTTAGAGTTGTTAGATGTTTGGTTCTGGAGAGTTTGAGAGCTTGGGGTTGCGTTTTGAGGGAGATGGCATGCAGGGGCTGCCGGAGAAGATGACCGGAGGTCTTCTCCGGCCACCTGAAAATGATTAGGGCTTAATTAGGGTTTTAATTGCCAGATGCATTCTAGGCCCTTAGATCTGGATTAAATTAGGAACGAGTGGCTAGGATCATTTCACTTAGGGTTAATTTAGTTTAATTAAATTAATCAAATAATTAAGGTCAGTTTGAATGTGGGCCTTTGGATCTGGTGCGCAGTCAATTCCCTCCCTTTTCCCTTTGAATCTCATCCATCAGATGCGTTGACTTCCTCTTTTATTCATTTTTATTTCATTTTTATTCATTTTTCTTGCATATTTATTTTTAAATACTTAGAAAAATCCCAAAAAATATTTCCTTTTGCATTTTTGTTTCAAATATTTTTCTTAATCAGAAAATGATTTTTATTTTATTTTTTGCATATTAAAAGCATTTTTAAAATATTTAAATGTTTATTTTAATTAATAAAGGGAAATTAATTAATTAAAATAGCATTTAGGTTTCTAAAAATCACCAAAAAAATTCATGTTTTATCTTAACACATTTAGAAACATTTTCAAACCCCTCATACAAATTTCTTTTTGGTTTTGATCATCATTTGACAATTTTCTTTGAATTTAGGGTTCATAAAATCACATTTTTAAACACTAACCTTTGAAAAATCTTTTCTGCCTAACCATGAAGGGTTTGAAGTTGGTTCTTTTTGCATTGTTTTACACATATCATGTAGTATCTAGGATATTTTTGGCATGAATTCATCTTGTATTTTCAATTTGTTTGGTATTTTACATTGAGGATCACCCAAAAAACCCTAGAAACTTAGGAAATTCATAACTCCTTCTAGGTTTAGCTTCTGACCTCCCCCTTTGGATGGTAACCTAGTATAGGTTTAGGGTTCCTTTGAGTGCATTTTCAATTTTTTATAATGTCATTTGCTTCTTTCTTTGCCATTTGCATCTCATCCTTCCATGTTACCCTAATTTTGCATCTTTACTTACATCTTACATTGCATTGCATGAACATATGAACTTGCCATGCCATCCTAAGCATTTGTATGCCATCATAGACATCTTAAGACATTGCTTGAACATTGATTGATCATTTATTCATACATTTGCTATGCTTTGCATCCATTTCATTAAATAAACATCCATGTGTTTACATGCTTCCTACATGCTTCATTTGCATTCATTCTCTTGTATGATCCCACATATTCAACTTGTATGCATTTGAATCATATCATAGCATCATTTGCATCATGTACATGCTTCTGGTTTTGGCCTTTGCCCTTGCATAAGCATTGTTTCATTTCACTTCTTTCCTTATGCATCTTGTGCTAACTTTTCAGGTTAATGGTAAGTTGTTTGGGAGGTGGATTTGCCTTCACCTCCCACCTTTTCTCATCATTTCATATTGCATCCTTGCTGCATTTTTGTTTGTCTTTGAGTGAACTTGTTCACTTAAGTTCATTCTTTCTCACTTTCTTTCTTCAAGTTACTTATCTTCTTCAATGAAGTAAGTAACTTGTTCTTCTGTTTCTTCTTCCTTTCATTTGTTTCTTCCATGGGTGGCTTCCTTGAAGATCTTTCTTAATAATCACTAAGACTTCATCTTGTAACTTAGGCCTTACACTAGGGTTCTAATTCTTCCTTTATGGGTAAGAAGGACTAACCCTAGTGTTCAATGGACAAGTCCCCCTCAAGTTGTCTTACAAATCATAAAATCCTTTTCTTAATCTCATCCCTTAATTAAAATCCACTTAATAAAGGCTTGTTATATAATGAATTTAATCCCTAACCATGGATTAAGTTGAGGTATCTTCCTCAGCTTCAGTGTGCTCATCTATTATCCTTCTATTAGGATGGTGTAATGAGTTCACTAATCTGTGATTAGAGATTAAACTCATTACTTAACACTAAAACAAAAACCCAAAAACATATAAATAATCACAAGTAGGTTAATGATCTTAATCCTACATCATCATGGTAATTAAGTTGATATGCTTATCTCAAACTTAATTATTCTCATTATCCCTAATCAAAGGGAAGATATAATGAGTTTACAACCTTTGATTTAGGCTTAAGCTCATTAACTTATGCAAAACACCAAAAACAATAACAAAATTGAAAACACAAAAACTAACAATAATCGTCTCCTTCGGGATTCTTTTCTCATCATACTCACTCATAATCGAGAACTTGCTTCTTCCGTCTAATGCAAGACAGTTAGCACTCGAGCCAGACGAGTCATACACTTGAGCATTGACAAGCAAGCAGTTCATCAGTCAAATTCATTTTCAGTCTCTTTGAGTCGAACTACAGTGTTCTGACTTTCTCATTGCACGAGAGAATACGTAGGCATAACTTAACTGTTATCGAACAAAAGTCTCTTTGTCTTCCCCCTCATTCAGCATTCTTTTCTAAGCCTCAGTTCCTGAGCATTCACCATTTTGCACTGACACTTGTATATTCTTTTCTAGCTTTTGCACACAGATAGCACATACACTACCCCTTTAAACACAATCTTTTAAGCATGGATCCCGTCGAGTACGACGGATAATCTGGGTGCAAATACCTTCCGAGGTTGTAACCAACCCCCCTTTCTCAGTTTCTCTGGTTCGCGACCGTCTTATCCATCTTTTTCCAGGTTTATGCAACATTACCTTTCCTTCGGGATAAAAATGCCTAGCTGGCGACTCTATTCATTTCATCTTCATTTTCTCCTTTCGCCGACCGTTCGCGTCTGTACACTATCTGACCAAGTGTCTTTTCGGGGGAGCGAAAGCTTGGCGACTCTGCTGGGGAAACTTATATTGCAACCAGGGCTTCTGGTTCTTTTTGTGGGTTCCTCCTAGTGCTTGTTTGATTTGTGTTTACGGGGGTGTTATGTGCTACTTGTGCTTATTTATTTATTGCCTTATTTATTGCTTTCTGCACAGCTTTATTTATTGCTTTCATTTACAGTTTTTATGCATTTCATACTGTTATCATATCACTGGTGTTGGATCTCTTATCTGTTTTGGTGGGTGGGGATCATTGAGTGATTAAAGTTCCATATCGGGGACCTGAGTGACACATAGGCTAGATTGGCTTTATATTCTTTCCCATTCCATTTCGGTCTGGTGCGGGAATATGAAACACGGTTTAGACATGGGTTTCTTCTTGAGAACTTTGTGCTACAGATTTCCTGTAGTACTAGGGCTATCTGGGAAGCCTACTAAGTCTGGATGACCTTTTATGACTTTCAGCATCTGAGGTGAATTAGAGGAGGATCTTTTATGGTTATTGTAAACACTGTACCTCCGGGTTAGAAGTGTTTACACTTCTCATAACTAATCCAAGTATGAGGATCCTTGTTCTATAACAATACATGTGAGGGGGTTGGGATGTTTACAGGTTTGCAGGAACCCTTGGCCTCATCATACCTTGTTACTAGTGTTGTTAAGGTTGTATTATTTTGGGACAATTATTGTGAAACCCTAGATTTGTGACTCTTTATTTGAGTCCCCCACCTGGTTACTGGTTTTCTAAGCCTCCATCCGGACTTATGAACACATATGGACCCTATCAAGGCAGATAACAGATCCAGCACTTGATCACAAACCCTTTGCATATCATTTTGCATACATCATTTTGCATCATTTAACATTTGCTTATTTGTTTTACAGGGTATACACCTTCTTATCTTTGGTTTGGTTTTGACTTGTTCTGCTACTCAGACTTCTTCAGTTATCTTCTCCAGCACCTTCATCGGTTTATCAGAGACTCTTCTCCAGTTGTCTTCATCAGAGACCTTTCTTCAGCACCTTCTCCAGTTATCTCCATCAGTTTTCAGCAGTTACCTTCATCAGGGCTTCTCCTCAGTCTTCACCAGCATCCATTGTCAGCATGGACACTTCTAGAAAGAGCAACATCACATACCACTTCTTTGAGCCTACTCTGACAGGCATCAGACAGATCCAGTCGCTCATTACTCCTGATCATGTCCCTTTATTCAGGGAACATTATGGAGGCATATTGGACATGATCTTGGACTTGGATGCATCCCAGAGGAGCATGATTCACACTTGCTTTTAGTTTTATGATCCTCCTCTCAGATGTTTCACATTCCCTGATTTTCAGTTGGGACCTTTGCTAGAAGAGTTCTCCATGTTGTTAGGTGTTCCCATCAGGAGGGGGATTCCTTTCAACCCTGAGATGGTTGCTCCAAAAAATGAAGATATAGCTAAGGCCTTGCACTTGGAACCTACCATCATTGATCAGAGCATGACCACCAAGGCTGGGATCCCAAACCTTCATTTGGACTTCTTGATCTCCCAGGCCACCTTGCATGCTGCAGCAGGGAAGTGGGATGTTGTTTGTGCACTCTTAGCCCTCAGCATATATGGAGTTATCTTATTTGCAGATGAGCCAAAGTTTGTGAGCAATAATTCCATTCACTTGTTCTTACTGAGGAACCCAGTTCCTACCTTGCTTGGAGACTTCTACTATTCAGTGCACCAAAGGAATGAGAAGCAAAGAGGAAGATTGGTCAGATGTTATACTCCCCTCTATTACTGTTGGTTGTTAAGAAATTTGTCGAAGTCAAACACTTTCCTGAACCCTCATCATCCAAGGAATTGGGCTAAGAGATTGATTGCCCTTACATCAGAAGACATCAGATGGTGTACTCAGAGCACCAAGAGCAAAGACATCATTACTAGCTGTGGGCAATATCATAATGTGCCTTTGATTGGAGTAAAAGGTTGCATCAACTACAACCCTTTGCTTTTCAAGAGGCAATTAGGGTATGCTTTGGTTCATCCCCCAAGAGGAAAAGATTTGACAGAAACCCTCTATTGTGACATTCAGCACAACTCTGCTACTGTCAGACAGGCAGCCTGGGCCTGGGACAACATTCAGACTAAGGGGACAGCCATCCTTGGCAAGTGTAACAACATTGCTTCAGCACAGTATCTTGATTGGTCTCGTACCAGGGCACAGATCACCCGGATGCCATTCACCTTAGAGGATACACCCGGACCTTCAGCAGTGGAGCATGCAGCTACTGTCAGTTTAGAGGAGTTTGAGAGATTGAAGGAAAGGAATGCTCAGCTCTCTGAAGCTTTGAAGAAGACCCTCTGGGAGAGAAATGACAGCCGTCTAGATAATGAGAGGTTAGAGAAGCTCCGGATTGAGCACTTTACCAAGATTGAGAAGACAGACGACTACATCAGAAAGGCTAGAGCAAGGGAGTTAGTACTGAAGAATGCTTGCAAGGAAGCAAAGACTTAGAAGGCTAGGGCAGAGCATTATTTAGAGGAGAGCCAGGCTAGGTGGATCAGGATCACTGAATCTCGTGCACAGGAATATCAAAGAACTCAGGCTAGGATGGAGCAGCTGGAGGCTAGTGAGAAGAAGAATCAGGTAGCTTTGATAGCAGCACAAAAGGAGATCTCTGAGTTGAAACTCCAAGCGGGGTTGAAGAGGTCAAAGGATCAGGACAAGCATAAGAAGTTGACCAGTGCCATTGCTACCAGGAACCTCCTCATCAGGACTATCACAGAGCACCCAGTAGGTCCAGTGACTGAGGCTCTCCTGAAGGAAGTCAGGGAGGATGACTTTGGACTGGATGTTTGATTTCCTTGTACTTGTATTTCCTTTTGTTTGTACTCTTGATTTTGTTGTTGTATTTTGACCCACCATGGGGACTTTATTGTAATCAAACTATGTATTTTCACACTTTTGTAATATATGGTTTGTATTATTTGTGGGCTTAATCTCTTTGCAACATCATCATTTCCTCGAGGTCTGGAAAGGTCAAAACAAAAGAACCAAACCGGATACCCTTGGAAGACAAATAGGCCTCCTGCATTGCATACTAACATCATTTCTTTTTTTGTAGGTTTTTTATTGTTGTTGTTTCTCACTTTGTTGTGGTTTCAGGAAACATTGCTCGCAGAAGAGTGTTCCCTGTCAATAGAGTGCACCGGTATCCGACAAAAAACAACCTTCCGGGATTACAAATGGATCAAGTTCAACAAGACTTGACTGAAGTGAGAGCCCAGATGGCCAATGAGAGGACAGAGATGAGGGCCCAAATGAATCAATTTATGACAGTGATGACTGGTTTAGCTCAGAGCCGGGAGAGACTTAGGGAGTTGGTTGAGCGATAGAATCCTGAGGAACACCATCCAGGAATAGGAGGTACCAGTAACAATGATCACGTGCAATCTCGCACTGAACCACCAGAGTTTGGACCTCATCTGAACCCAAACATCAATGCCATAAGAAACATCCAAGGTAACACTATTGGAGGAAGGGCCTTGCAGGAGGACCCCCAAGAAAAGCAGTTTACTGTGGTTGGGGCTGGAGATGAAGTTTACGACCGTCGGTTGGATGAAATTGCAGAGAAGTTAAGGTCTCTTGAATCCCAAAACTCTCTGGGTTTTAATGTCATGGACATGGCATTGGTGGAAGGGGTTAGAATTCCTCACAAGTTCAAACCCCCTTGTTTTGAAAGATATAATGGAACATCCTGCCCACGTACCCATCTTCAATCTTTCCTGGGGAAATTGAAAGCCTACACCATGGACGAGAAACTGTGGATGTTTTACTTCGAGGATAGCTTGACTGGGGCATCCCGAGAATGGTACTCCCACTTGACCAGAGCCACAGTAAGAAACTGGAAAGATTTGGCTGAAGCTTTCATCCGTCAGTATCAATATAATCTGGACATGGCTCAAAACAGGACCCTTCTAATGGGAATGTCACAGTCCTCCCGTGAAAGCTTTAGAGAGTATGACCAAAGGTGGAGGCAACTAGCTGCTTCCGTTCAAGCCCCGATGTCAGAAAGGAAGATGGCAGACATGTTCATGAACACTCTCCAGGGTACCTATATTGACAGATTGGCTGCCTTTTCTTCCACCAGCTTTGCAGATGTTGTGATAGCTGGGGAAAGAATTGAGAGCTTTCTGAAGATGGGAAAGATCTCCGACAACGGTGCCAGTTCAAGCAGTGCAAGGAAGCTATTTACTGGGCCCCGTAGATCTGGTGAAACAAATTTTGTGCATATGGGGAGAGGAAGACCCCAATATCTGCCAAGATCAGTTGCCGCCATCACTATCCCTGCTCCACCTCCTCAGTATACTCAACAACCACAACACTTTCCTCAACAGCCACAGTTTCCTCAACAGAGATCCTACAACAACAATAAGAATAATCAACAACTACACCCTTTTCAACAACGGCCATCTCAGATCAACAGGGTGATTGACCCTATTTCAATGCCATATGCCACATTACTGCCACAACTCCTAAAGCTCAATCTTGTTGAGTTGAGGACATTGGCTCCACTTGATCCTCAGAACCTTCCGAGAAACTACGATGTCAACGCTAGGTGTGCTTTTCATTCTAATGCACCCAGTCACTCCACGGAAAAATGCAGAGCTCTGCATATGAAGGTCCAGGATCTGGTAGATTCAAAGGCCCTGAACTTTGCACCACCTCCCAACGTCATGAAAAATCCTATGCCAATCCACAGTGGGCCAAGGATTAATGCTATAGAAGAAGGCTTACCCATGAGTTTAATAGAAGATATTGCAAGTATTCAGACACCTCTGGCAGAGGTTAAAGCTCAGCTTTTGAAATGCTGAGTGTTTCCAGGTTGTGAGGCATGTTGTGAATCTTGTAAGCTTTCCGAGAATGAGTGTGCAAGCTTGAGGAATGGAATCAATGACTTGATTAAAGAGGGCATTCTGCAAATAACAACAACAACTTCTACAACACCAACAACTCTTTTGTCAACAACAAGTGATTCTTCTACAACTGTAACAACAATTGTTCCTACTGATTCATCTACAACTTCAGCAACCATTTCTTCCTTCACTTCAACAAAAAACAGTTCCATTTCATCTCCTTCTACAACTCCAACAACCACCAACAACGACGTCTCCACAATTACTATTTATTATGACCCTACAACGGTCCCAAATTCCAGCAACTTTCAACAACCTCAGCAACGGTTTCAGCAACAAATAAGCTTCAATTCATCATCTCCAACATCTACAAGAAGTCATGTCACTATTTTTTATGATCCACATACAATAACGGTTCCAACATCTGCTGTAGTGAGCCCAGTCACCATCACGGTGCCAGGGCCAATTCCATATGATAAAGACAATGTTGTACCATGGCATTATGGTGCTAACCTTTACTGCAACGGAGAAAAAGTCCTTCTTTATTCTTCAGTCCCTACTCCCCAAGTGGATAATGTCGGGGGAGGCGGAGGCTTCACCCGAAGCGGACGCCTCTTTGCATCACAAGCTCCAAGAACTAACACTGAGGCAGAGGCTGCTGCCAAAGCCAAAGGGAAGAGTGTGATACTTGGAAAATCTGCATCAAAAGAAACTCATAAATCATCCTTTGATCAGGATGTGGATAAATTTATGAGGATAATTAAAAGAAGTGACTATAAAGTTGTGCACCAGCTCCACCAAACTCCTTCTAAGATCTCTATATTATCCTTGCTGTTGTGTTCCGAGGCTCATCGGGATGCACTACGCAAAGTTCTGCATGCTGCCTATGTGCCAGAAGAGATCACGGTGAATCAGCTTGAAACAGTGGTGTCTAATGTCAATACTAGCCATGGGCTAGGTTTCACTGATGCTGATTTGACAACAGAAGGACGTCACCACAATAAAGCTTTGCACATAACCCTGGAGTGCAAAGGAGTTATACTATATCATGTTCTTGTAGACACTGGGTCCTCACTCAATGTCTTACCCAAGAAAGCTCTTGTCAAGCTCAAATATGATGGAATAGCTCTCCGGCCAAGCAATCTTGTGGTCAGGGATTTTGATGGCTCCAAGAGGTCTGTTCTTGGAGAGGTGGAACTGCCTGTGATAATCGGTCCGCAGGTATTTAAGACTACTTTCTATGTGATGGACATTCAGCCGGCCTACAACTGTTTGTTGGGTCGACCATGGATATACGCCGCAGGCGCAGTTACGTCGACCCTTCACCAGAAATTGAAATATGAGTGGGAAGGACAAATTATCACCATCTGTGGTGAAGAGGACATCTTTGTTAGCCATCTGGCTACATAAAAATACATTGAGATGGATGGTGAAATCCATGAAACTATGAGCCAAGGGTTCGAGGCTCTGTATGTCAATGAGGCGATGACTGAAGTATTTTCTGCATCCCAGGAGGATAGGATGGGTACTTCAATTGTCTCCTATCAGCAATCCCGGAAGGTTGTTGAAGATGGTAATGCCCAAGGCTGGGGCAAGCTGCTGTCAGTGGAAAATAAGGAGGACAGATTCGGTTTGGGTTACAGACCATTCCGACAAGATCAATCAAAGGCTGCAAAAGAGCCCAAGTTCATCAGTGAGGGGATGCTCACCCCAGATGTTGTTAACAACCTGGAAGACGAGGCGGAAAGCGACCGCAACCTGGAGAGCTGGATACGTCCAAGGATCCCGGGGCACCAAGTCCTTAACTGGTCTTCCCAGGAAATTATAAGGGTTACTCCTGCAGAGTAATTATTATTTCCTGCCTTTTTAAGCATGCATCAAGTCCTGCATCTTGCCCAAGGTGTCAGGACTCATTTTGTAATAGGGCTATATTGTAATTTTGTGCAAATGAATTATCAATGAATATCGGACATCTTTTGCAAACAAGTCTCTTTTTTCGCTCACTGTCTTTTCATTTTTTACTTTTGTACAAAACAATAAAATGGCAATGTTTTCAAAATAAATAACTTCATTTTCACTTTTTTCTAAACAAGATTAAAATTGATCACTAAAACGAACAAATCTCAACCCTTGCAGAGAGTATCCTCCAGATTGCACCGACAACAGCACTGTTGTGACCTTGTATGACTTCGACAATCCAATTAATCAAGCTGATGAAGGGGTTGAAGAAGACTATGAGTTACCTGAAGAGTTAGCCAGATTGTTGAAGCAAGAAGAGAAAGTGATTACTCCTCATCAGGAGGAGGTTGAAACAGTGAATCTTGGTACCGAGGAGGATTTGAAAGAAGTGAAGATTAGGGTCGGTCTGCAAGCTTCAGTAAAAGAACAACTTATTAAATATGCTTCGAGAATACATCAACGTCTTTGCTTGGTCCTATCAAGACATGCCAGGTCTAGCACGGACATTGTTATGCACAGGATGCCTTTGAAAGAAGATTTCCCTCCAATGAAACAAAAGCTACGTCGTACTCGTCCAGATATGGCCATGAAGATCAAGGAAGAGGTACAAAAATAGTGGGACGCTGGTTTCCTTGCTGTAACTAGTTACCCGCCGTGGGTTGCTAACATTGTACCAGTGCCTAAGAAGGACGGAAAAGTACGTATGTGTGTGGATTACCGGGATCTGAACAGAGCTAGCTCAAAAGATGATTTCCCATTACCTCACATTGATGTATTGGTCGACAATACAACTCAGTTCTTGGTATTTTCCTTCATGGATGGTTTTTCTGGGTATAATCAGATCAGGATGTCACCCGAAGACATGGAGAAAACAACCTTCATCACACCTTGGGGCATGTTTTGTTACAAGGTAATGCCATTTGGACCGAAGAATGCCGGTGCGACCTATCAACGGGCTATGGTAACATTATTCCACGATATGATCCACAAAGAAATTGAATGCTACGTGGATGACATGATTGCCAAGTCCCTTACTGAAGAAGATCATCTGGTAAATCTGCTGAAGTTGTTCAAGCGTCTGAGAAAGTATCAGCTGAAGTTAAAGCCCAACAAATGCACATTTGGGGTACGTTCTGGTAAGTTGCTGGGATTTATCGTAAGTGAAAAGGGAATTGAAGTTGATCCTGACAAAGTCAAAGCCATTCAGGAGATGCCTGCGCCTAGGACTGAAAAGGAAGTTCGGGGGTTCCTAGGTAGATTGAACTACATATCGAGGTTCATATCTCATCTTACTGCAACCTGTGAACCCCTGTTCAAATTGTTAAGAAAGGAACAGACGGTCAGGTGGAATGAAGATTGTCAAAAGGCTTTTGACAAGATCA
Organism: Lathyrus aphaca; assembly: GCA_963966055.1. NCBI lineage: Eukaryota > Viridiplantae > Streptophyta > Magnoliopsida > Fabales > Fabaceae > Lathyrus > Lathyrus aphaca. The sequence goes on along the minus strand of OZ014522.1, from coordinate 129,688,118 downwards.
AGGAGTACCTGCAAGAACCTCTGATTCTTATGCCTACAGTTGAAGGAAAACCTCTAATAATGTACTTGACAGTATTAGAAGGATCAATAGGATGTGTGATGGGCCAGCATGACGAGTCTGGTCGAAAAGAGTATGCAATATACTACCTAAGCAAAAAGTTTACCGACTGTGAACAATGTTATTCATTGCTCGAGAAAACTTGTTGTGCTTTAGCGTGGGCTGCTCGCTGACTGAGGCAGTATATATTGACTCACACTACCTTGTTGATCTCAAAGATGGACCCCATCAAGTACGTATTTGAGAAGCCAACACTTACCGGAAGGGTTGCAAGATGGCAAATGATTCTGACAGAGTATGACATTTAGTACACATCTCAAAAAGCCATCAAAGGCAGTGTACTGTCTGACTATCTAGCTAAGAACCCATTGATGATTACGAGCCCATGAGATTTGACTTCCCTGATGAAGATATCATGTTCCTAAAAGCAAAAGATCATGAAGAGCCTGTTCACACTGAAGGGCCTGACCCAGAAGAAGAATGGACAATGATGTTTGATGGGGCTGTCAATATGAATGGTCGTGGAGTTGGTGCAGTGCTCATTACACCTAAAGGAGTTCATATGCCTTTATCGGCAAAACTCACCTTTGCATGCACTAACAGCGAAGCTGAATACGAAGCCTGTATCATGGGTTTTGAGGAAGCCATTGACCTCAGGATTAAGACTTTGAATGTATTCGGAGATTCAGCTTTGGTAATCAATCAGACCAACGGCAAATGGTACACTCGCCAAGAGCATATGATTCCATACTGTGACTATACGAGGAGATTATTGACTTTCTTCACAATAGTCAAACTTTAGTATATCCCTCGGGATGAAAATCAGTTCGCAGATGCTTTAGCTACCATTTCCTCCATGATCAAGGTTCAAACTGCCAATTATGTGCCTCGGATTTTGGTATCCCGACTAGACCGACCATCATACGTATTCTTCGTGGACATTGCTAAAGATGACAAGCCTTGGTTCCATGACATCAAAAACTTCTTAGAGGATCAGACATACCCACCTGGGGCATCTGTAAACACCCCAAATTTGCCCTCACTAAGTTCACACCTTGGCTTGTGATCTTTCACATTTACATTAGTCATATCATATCACATCATGTGGCATTTTTTTGCTTCACTGCATTGTTTCAAACTCATCTGCATCTAGGGTTTGTGACTTGAGCCATCCAAGATCCATCTGAGCCATTCCAAAGGTCTTCAATCACCTCAATAGGGTCCATGTATGTTCAATCATCATATTATATCCACCAAAGATCAAGGAAGTCAAAAAATCATAAGAACTAGCAAAGCATGGAAGCAGAGCTAGGGTTTAACTGCACAAATGACCTAAAATTAGGGTTTTGGTTTCAGAGGCCATAACTCCAAATTATTTGGTCATTCTTGTTTCTATTGGTCTCAATATGATATAAGGATCATGCATACCAAGTTTGATGAAGAAATTCATTGTGGAAGTCATCTGATCATTGGGTAACTTCTTGAGCAAGTCAGAGCCAAATCAGGGCATCTGAGGCCCCCATCAATGGACCCAAAGTGGATTTTTCATCAAATTGAAGTTATATGGTCTTTATTTGATCATTTAAGTGCTTATAAGTTCACAAATTTGAAGAAAAGTGAGCAAAACCAAAAGTTGCCAAAAATGGAAATGACTTGTAATGTAAACTTTCCATTTTGGGAAAGTTTTTCAACCTCCTATTTCTCAACCAAAAATGCTTCAAATGAAAAATTGTTGGTCATGAAAGTTGTAGATTGGATCATTCCCTTTTCAAAAAGTACAAGAACAAGATCTAATTCATTTTGGAACTCAAGTTATGGCTTTCCAAAGTTGGAAAAAATCACATAATTTCAAGTTTCATGCCAAAGAGGGATTTTTGCAAATTCACTTGCCAAGCTTCTAAGTGACCTCTAATTGACTTCAAAACATCATAACAACATCACATGATTCATTTTGATCAGAATTTCACAAGAATTCACAAGATTTCATGCCTTGGTTCACAAGAAACTTCAAAGACGGCAAAATGCAAAACCTATGCCATCTTGCTATCCAAGCCATCCAGCTGCATTCTTTTGATCCTAGGGCTCACCATAAACCATGCTGAAGCAAGACACCCCATTGAACCACTTCTGTTCCAGCCCATGCTTGTGGTACACATACTTTTAACTTTTTGCAAAACAAGTCATACCAATCAAGCTGTGACATTACCAACTTTCTGACCAATCACAATACATTATACTAACCTAAAGCAATCCAAAAGACACCACACACAAGCTGAGAACCTCCCATAAGTTAGGATTCACAAAACTTGTCAAAAACTTCATTCCTTCGAAACTTTCAAACCAGCCAACAAAAATCACAAATTCTTCCACCAATCAACTCAGCATCATCCCAGGATCATTTCCCACCCCTCATATTGGCCTGAAACCACCTCAAACAAAAATACGATTTTCATCACCCCTGAACTAAAACCTTCAAAACAGTCCATACAAACTTGTTTCAAGCTTACCAGAAGCATCAAGGGGTTCATTGGAGTGGAAAAGCACCAAGAAAGTGGCCAGAAAGCTCCAGATAGCAAAGCTCCATCTCAGGTATACGTCAAGAACATTTTTTCCTGAACTTTGATTTCTTGTTATAGAATGATTCTATGAGTTGCACTGATTATCCTGATATGTTTGGTTTTGAAAATGGTTGAGAAATAAGCATTTCATGATCTCTGAAAGTTTTTGACCTAGAATTTGTTTTCTTTGATTCAGCTTTGTTATGTATGAGAAATGATTTTTGTTTGTGGATTCATGTTCATTGATGTTAGAGGAATGATTACGGGCAAAAAATTAGAAGTTTTGATGCTTGTATGAGTTTCTGATTTTTTGCCTCGCCGGAGAAGATGACCGGAACACTGTTCCGGTCACCTGAAAAAGATTAGGGTTTAATCCTCTGATTAATGAACTTTGAATAATGGCCCTTAGATCCTAGGTTTACCGCGCGTACGAATGGCTCAGATTTGTCCATTAACCCTAATCCAATTTTAAATAAATTAATTAGGATTAATTAGTTTAATTAAATCAGAATCCATCCTGACCCTTAAAAAGCGCGTCAGTCAACCCTTCATCCCCAGCTTTGAATCCTGGCCTTAGGATCGGTTTACTTTTCATTTTTATCATTTTATTTTATTTTTCTTTCTATTTCTCTTCACATAATTATTAAAAATAGTAAAAATCATCAAAAAATTCTGAAAATTTTTATCAAGCCTTTTATTAATTTTCAGAAACAAAAAATATTTTTGTTTTTATTTTTTTGCATTAAAAAAGTATTTTTAAATTATTTAAATGTTTTATTTAATTAATTAATGAAAATTAATTAATTAAAAATACATTTAAGTATTTAAAAATCACCAAAAAATCAGAGAACATTCTTGGACATTTAGAAACATTTACAAACTCACCATACAAATTTCGTTTTGGTTTTAATCATGCTTTGACATTTTTCAATGAATTAGGGTTCTTAAAATTGTTCATTTTCTAACCCTAACTTCAAAAATTCATAACTTTTAAACCGAGTTGAGTTTGTGAATGATTCTTTTTGCATTGTTCTATGCATGGCTTCAAGCATCCAAAAACATTTTTGTTTCATTTTTATCTATCATTTTCAAATTATTTGGCATTTTACATTGAGGATCACCCAATAAACCCCAGAAACTTAGGAAATTCATAACTCTTTCTAGGTTTAGCTTCTGACCTCCCCCTTTGGATGGTAACGTAGTTTAGGTTTAGGGTTCTTTTGAGTACATTTTCAATTTTTTATCATGTCATTTTCTTCTGTCTTTGCCATTTGCATCTCATCCTTTCATAAAACCCTAATTTTGCATCTTCATTTGCATGCATCTTGCATAAGCATTCATGTAAGAACTTGCCATGACATTTCTTGCATCCACATGACATCTAAGACATCTTAGGACACGTTAGATTCATGTTTGATCATTGCATAATCCATTTTCCATGTTATGTATTCATTTCATTTCATGTGCATTCATGAACTTTCATGCTCCTTTCACGCTTCATTTGCATCCTCATTACTTGTATGAACATTCACAACACTTGACTTGCTTTCATACCATCTCATAGCATCATTTGCATCATGAACATGCTTCTGGTTTTGGTTTGCATCCTTGCATTCATTTCATTTTCATTTCATTTCACTTCTTTTTGCTATCTTTTCAGGTGGTAAGTTACTTTGAGAAGTGAATTTGCATTCACTTCTCATGATCTCTTCTCATCTCTCTTATGCATTCATTGCTGCATTTTGTATTTGTATTAGAGTGAGCTTGCTCATTCATGTTCCCTCCTCACTTTCTTTCTTCAAGCAACTTATCTTCTTAAGTGAAGTAAGTTGACTTGCTTCTTTTGCTTCTCCTCCTTTCATCTGTTTCTTCCTTGGTGGCTCTTCTTGAAGATCTCTTGCAAGCCTCATAAACCCTAGGAATACCCAAGCATGAAAACAATTAGGGTTTGATTAGTCCCCCATTAGTTTTACCTTTGTGTCATCTTTTGTGTCTTCTCTTCTCATCTTATAATCAAGGACTAAACCTTTAAGGTTTTAAGGCTTTGTGATTAAGGTTATGCATGCATCCTTCTATTAGGATGGAGTGTATAACTTTAATCCTAAGTGTTAAACCCTTAATGTGTTTAAATCCTTTAATCAATCCATCTAATAATCACTAAGACATCAAGCTTTTAACTTGGGCCTTGCATTAGGGTTCTAATTCATCCTTAATTGGTTAAGAAGGACTAACCCTAGTGTTAATGGACAAGTCCCCCTCAAGTTGTCTTACCAACCATAAAATCCACCTCTCAATCTTACCATTAACTAAAATCCACCTTAATAAAGGCTTTGTTTTGTCATGAGGTTAATCCCTAATCATGGATTAAGTTGAGGAGCCTTCCTCAGCTTAAATGTTCTCATCTATCATCCTCCTATTGGTATGGTGTAATGGGTCCATTAAATCCTTGGTTATGGCTTAAACTCATTACTTAACACTAAACAAAAATTCCAAAAACATCTAAATAAATGCAAGTAGGATAATGATCTTAATCTTACACCATGGTGATTAAGTGTGAGGTGCTTACTTCATACTTAAGGTATTCTCATTACCCCTAATCAGAGGGAAGATGTGATGAGTTTACTAACCCTTGGTTTAGGCTTAAGCTCATCAACTTATGACAAACACAAAAAGCAATAAAAGATTGAAAACACAAAAAAACAAACAATAATCGTCTCCTTCAGGATTCTTTTCTCGCCATCTTCACTCACAAAACGAGAGCTTGCTTCTTCCGTCTAATGCAAGACAATTTGCACCTGAGCCAGACAGGTCATACACTTGAGCATAGATAAGTAAGCAGTTCACAAGTCAATTCATTTTCAGTCTCTTTGAGTCGAACTACGGTGTTCTGACTTCCTCATTGTACGAGAGGATACGTAGGCATAACTTAACAGTTATCGAACAAAAGTCTCTGTATATTCCCCCTCTTCAGCATTATTCTTTTAAGTCTCATTCCTGAGCAATTTCATTTCACATCTCTTTTGCACTGACACCTGTACATTCTTTTCCAGCTTTTGCACACAGATAGCACTGACACCTACCCCTTTAAACACAAACTCTCAAGCGTGGATCCCGTCGAGTACGACGGACAATCTGGGTGCTAATACCTTCCCAGATTGTAACCAACCCCCTTTCTCAGTTTCTCTGGTTCGCGACCGTCTTATCCATCTCTTTCTAGGTTTATGCAGCATTACCTTTCCTTCGGGATAAAAATGCCTAGCTGGCGACTCTTTTCAGTTCATCTTCATGTTCTCTCCTTTAGCCGACCGTTCGCGTTTGTACCCCTCTTAGCCCTGTGTCATTTGGCAGGAGCGACAGCTTGGCGACTCTGTTGGGGACCCTTATACTGCAACCAGGGCTTCTGGTTCTTTTTGTGGGTTCCTCCTAGCGCTTGTTTGATTTGTGTTTACTGGGGTGTTATGTGCTAATTGTGCTTATTTATTTGCTTTATTTATTGCTTTATGTACAACTTTATTTACTGCTTTCTTTACAATTTTTTATGCATCATACTGTCATTATCATTGCTGGATCTGGTTTTCTTTGGTGGGTGGGGTTTCACTGAGTGATTAAGGTCCTATACCTGGGACCTGAGTGACACCTAGGCTAGAGTGGTTCATGTTCTTTCCCATTCCATTTCAGTCTGGTGCGGGAATATGAAACACGGTTCAGATGTGGGTTTCTTCTTGAGAACCTTGTGCTACAGATTTCCTGTAGTGCTAGGGCTATCTGGGAAGCCTACTAAGTCTGGATGACCTTTATTATGACCTTCAGAATCTGGGGAGAATTAGAGGAGGATCCTTTATGGTTATTGAAAACACTATACCTCCGGGTTAGAAGTGTTTACACTTCTCATAACTGATCCAAGTCTGAGGATCCTTGTTCTAGAACATTACATGTGAGGGGGTTGGGTTGTTTACAGGTTTGTAGGAACCCTTGGCCACATCATACCCTGTTACTGTATTGTTTAAGAATACTTCACTTTGGACAGTTCTTGTGATTAACCCTGGATATGTGACTCTTTATTTGAGTCCCCCACCTTGGTTACTGGATTTCTGAGCCTCCATCCGGACCTTTGAACATACATGGACCTTATATCTAGACAGATAATCAGATCCAGCTCTTGATCATAAACCCTTGCATATCATTTGCATATATCATCATTGTATCATTTAACATTTGTTTATTTGTTTTTCAGGGTATCCATCATATCATATCTGGTTTGATTTTGACCCCTTCTACTGTTTAGACCTCTGCTTCAGTTATCTTCTTCAGCATTTGCTTCAGCTAGCTCCTTCAGCACCTGCATCAGTCTGTAAGAGATTTACCTCCAGCTTCTCAGTCTGTGATCTTCATCAGCATTTGACTTCATCTTCTTCACCAACACTCATGGATGTTCCAAGGAAAAACAACATATCTTACCACTTTTTTGAGCCCATATTGACTGGTATCAGGCAGGTCCAGTCTCTTATCACACCTGACCACATCTCACTGTTCAGAGAGCACTATGGGGGTATTTTAGACATGGTCATGGATCTTTATTCTTCTCAGAGAAGCATGATCCACACATGCTTGCAGTTCTACGCCCCTCCACTAAGATGCTTCACCTTTCCTGACTTCCAGATAGGACCTCTATTGGAAGAGTTTTCTTTGTTAATTGGAGTGCCTATCAGAGGAGGGGTCCCTTTTAACCCAGAGATGACTGCTCCCAGAAGTGAAGAGATAGCAAGGGCATTACACTTGGAGCCTGCCCTCATTGAGCAAAACATGACAACAAAAGCTGGGGTTCCTAGTTTACATCTGGACTTCTTAATTTCTTAGGCCATCCTAAAGGCTGCAGTGGGAGAATGGAGGGCAGTATGTGCACTATTAGCCCTCAGCATATATGGGGCTATATTGTTTGCAGATGAACCCAAATTTGTGAGTAAGAATGCCATCCACTTGTTTCTGTTGAGGAACCCAGTGCCTACATTGCTAGGGGATTTTTACTACTCCATCCATCAGAGAAATGAAAAACAAAGGGGGAAGTTGGTCAGATGCTGTGCTCCCTTGTTTTACTTTTGGCTACTCAGACACCTGCCTAAATCAGATGCTTTCTTGAACCCACACCAGCAGAAGAATTGGGCCAAGAGGTTCATTGCCTTAACATCAGATGATATCAGATGGTGCACCCAGAGCACCAAAGGCAAGGATATTATTACCAGCTGTGGATAATACCCTAATGTGCCTCTAATAGGAGTAAAAGGTTGCATCAACTACAACCCTTTGTTGTTTAAGAGACAATTGGGATATGCCTTGGTTCACCCTCCCAGAGGACAAGATTTAGCTGAGACCCTATATTGTGAAGTGCAACCTAATTCGGCTGTTGTCAGGCAAGCTGCCTGGGCTTGGGACAACATCCAGACAAAAGGGACATCCATCCTTGGAAGGTGTAACAATGTTGCTTCAACTCAGTACTCTGAATGGTCCCGTACTAAATCTCAGATCACCAGGATGCCTTTCACCTTGGAAGACACACCTGGACCTTCTACAGTACAGCCTACATCAACTGTTAGCCTGGAGGAATTTGAAAAGCTGAAAGAGAGGAATAATCAGCTATCTGAGGCCCTGAAGAAGACTCTTTGGGAAAGGAATGACGGGCGCCTGGACATTGAGATATTGGAAAGACTCAAGACTGAGCATCTTACCAAGATTGAAAGGACATATGACTACATAAGGAAAGCAAAAGCCGGGGAACAGATATTGAAGAATGCCTACAAGGAGGCCAAGATTCAGAAAGCTAGGGCTGAGCATTACCTGGAGGAAAGCCAGGCTAGGTGGATCAGGATCACCGAAGCCTGTGCGCAAGAAGACTAGAGGACTTAGGCCAAGATTGAGCAGCTGGAGGCCAATGAGAAGGAGCAGCAGGAAGCTTTGTTGGCAGCTCAGAAGGAGATATCAGAATTGAAGTTCCGAGCGGGGTTAAAAGATTCAAAGGATCAAGACAGGCATAAGAAGCTGACTAATGCCATTGCTACCAGGAACCTCCCTATTAGGACCATTACAGAGCACCCAGCTGGTCCGGTGACTGAGGCTCTCCTGAAGGAAGTCAGGGAAGATGACTATGGATTGGATGTCTGATTCCTTTTGCTTGTATTTCTTTTCTTTTGATGTACTTTTCCTTTTTTGTTGTATTTTTGAGCCACCATGGGCATATATTGTAAACAGACTATGTATTTTCATTATTTGTAATATATCAGTTTGTTTTATTTCAGTGGGTTTTTCTCTCAACATCATCAAAGCATCTCCCTCGAGGTCTGGAAAGGTCAAAACCAAGAACCAAACCGGATACCTTGGAAAAAAATAAGCATATTGCATTGCATACTAACTTTTTCTTTGTTTTGTAGATTTTTGTTTGTTATTTGTTTCTCACTTTGTTGTGCTTTCAGGAAACATTGTTCGTCGTTGAGTGTTCCTTGTCAACCGCACACACCGGTACCTAATACGTAACAACCTTCCAGGCATTCAGATGGAGCAGGTACAGCAGGACCTAAATGAAGTGAGAAATCAGATGGTAAACGAAAGGGTCGAGATGAGAAACCAAATGTCTCAGTTTATGGATGTGATGACCGGCTTAGCCCAGAGCCAAGAGAGGCTGAGAGATATGGTGGAAAGGCAGACACTTGAAGAGCCCCATCTTGGAACAGGGGGAACCAGCAATAATGAACGAGGGCAGCCTCGTATTGACCCACCAGAGTATGGGCCCCATTTGAACCCAGATGTTAATGGTACAAGGAATGTTCAAGGTAATACTGCTGGGGGCAGAATCCTGCAAGAGGATCCCCAAGAAGAACAATTCATTGTTATTGGGGCTAGGGATGAAGTGTATGACAGAAGACTGGATGAGATTGCTAAAAAGTTAAGATCTTTGGAATCCCAAAATTCTTTAGGCTTCGACGTGATGGACATGGGGTTGGTAGACGGGGTGAGGATTCCCCACAAATTCAAACCCACATGCTTTGAGAAATATAATGGTACCTCTTGCCCGTATACTCATCTGCAATCCTTCTTAGGGAGACTCAAGGCTTATACCATGGATGAGAAGTTATGGATGTTCTATTTTGAGGACAACCTGATTGGGGCTTCAAGAGAATGGTATTCGCACCTGACAAGGGCCACTATAAGATGTTGGAAAGACTTGGCCGAAGCCTTCATCCGGCAAAACCAGTACAACCTAGACATGGCTCCCAATAGAACTCTTCTAATGGGCATGTCTCAGTCTTCAAGGAAAAGCTTTCGGGATAATGCTCAGAGGTGGAGACAGCTTGCTGCTGCTGTCCAGCCACCCATGTCAGAAAGAGAGATGGCTGACATGTTTATGAACACCTTGCAGGGAACTTATATTGATAGACTTGCTGCTTTCTCTTCCACCAATTTTGCTGATGTAGTTATAGCTGGTGAGAGAATTGAGAGTCTATTGAAGATGGGCAAAATCTCTGACAATGGTGCCAGTTCCTCCAACAACCCCAGAAAACCTTTTGCAGGACCCCGAAGGGCGGGTGAAACAAATGTTATCCATGTAGGCAGGGGCAGACCCCAATATTCTCACAGATCCATAGCAGCAGTTACCATTCCGGCTCCAGTTCCACAACAACCATTATTTCCTCAACAATAACAACAACATCACTATCAACAACAATCTCATTTTCCGCAACAAAGAACTTACAGCAATAACAACAACAACCCACAACAGCGTCCCTTTCAACAGAGACCATCTCAAGCAAATAGGGTGATTGATCCCATTCCTATGCCTTATGCTGCTTTACTGCCACAACTCCTGAAGCTTAACCTGGTTGAGTTAAGGACGTTGGCTCCGCCAGATCCTTTCAATCTCCCAAAGAATTATGATGCCAATGCTAGGTGTGCTTTCCACTCCAACGCACCTGGTCACAATACTGAGAAGTGTAGAGCCTTACAGATGAAGGTTCAAGATTTGGTCGATTCCAAAGCTCTCAATTTCGCACCTCCTCTGAATGTAAACGGAAATCCTATGCCTAATCATGGTGGGCCCAGGATTAATGTCATAGAAGAGGATCAACCATCTGCACTAATTGACAATATTGCACAGATTCAAACACCATTGGCAGAAGTCAAAGCTCAACTCTTAAGATGCCAAGTGTTCCCGGGCTGTGGGGCCTGCTGCGAATCGTGCAAAATTGCTATTAATGGTTGTGAGATGCTAAGGTTCGGCATAGATGGCCTCATCAGAGATGGAATCTTGCAAATTACTACAACGGCTCCTTCAACAACTCTTTCTTCAGCAACAATGGATTCTCCTACAACATCAACAATTCTTCCTTCAGCAAATGCTCCTACAACTGCAACAACTATCATTCCCACTGATTCATCCACAACTCCAGCAATCACTCCATCCATTATTTCAACAGATCAGAGTTTAGCAACATTTACTTCTACAACATCAGCACCCATCTTATCAAAGGAATCACCTACAACACCAGCAAACATTAATGAAGATGTCTCAACGGTCACAATCTATTATGACCCGGAAAATGTTCATCCCAACAACAATTCCCAACAACAAACTGCAACACCTCCTGTCAGATATCCAGTCACAATTTATTACGACCCGCGTACCATCACAGTTCCTTCCGATGCAGCAATCAGTCCGGTCACCATTACGGTACCTGGACCTGTTCCTTATGAAAGCAGTAATGTCATACCTTGGCACTACGGCTCTGATTTCTACTGCGACGGGAAGAAGATCACTCTAGATTCATCAACCTCTTCACCACAAGTTGACAATGTTGGGGGAGGCGGAGGCTTCACCAGAAGCGGACGCCTTTTTGCGTCACAAACACCGAGACCCAATGCTAAAGCAGAGGTTGCTGCTAAGGCAAAAGGGAAGAATGTGGCACTTGAAGAGCCAGCTGTTAAAGAAACTCCGAAGACTTCTTTTGAGCAAGAGGTGGACGAGTTCATGAGAATAATCAAAAAGAGTGATTACAAAGTGGTGGACCAGCTTCATCAGACACCCTTCAAAATCTCTATATTATCACTGTTAATGTGTTCTGAAGCCCACAGGAATGCATTGTTGAAGGTCCTGCATGCAGCATATGTGCCGAAAGAGATTAGTGTTAATCAACTAGAAACAGTGGATGCAAATGTAAACACTAGTCATGGACTGGGCTTCACAAATGTTGATTTAACGACGGGGGGACGCAATCATAACAAGGCTTTACATATCACCTTAGAATGCAAAGGTGTTGTTTTTTCTCATGTGCTAGTAGACACTGGGTCCTCGCTCAATGTCCTGCCAAAGAAAGCCTTGGTGAAGCTAGAGTATGATGGTTTGGCATTGCGTCCAAGTAACTTGGTGGTGAGAGCATTTGATGGCTCTAAGAGATCAGTGCTTGGAGAGATTGATCTACCTGTGTTGATTGGCCCACAGACCTTTAAAACTACCTTCTTCGTGATGGACATACAGCCGGCCTACAGCTGTCTATTGGGTAGACCCTGGATTCACGCCACTGGCGCTGTTACATCTACCCTTCACCAGAAGTTAAAATTTGAGTGGGAAGGCCAGATCATCACCATCTGCGGAGAGGAATACATTTTCGTTAGCCAGCTGGCTACTTATAAGTATATAGAGATGGATGGAGAGATCCATGAGACTATGAGTCAGGGGTTTTAGGCTCTTAACATTAATGAAGCAACTGTTGTGTCTGGAACTTCCATCACTTCATATCAACAAGCCCGGAAGGTTGTTGAGGAGGGTACCGCTCAAGGCTGGGGCAAGCTGCTGCCAGTAGAAAAGAAAGAAGACAGATTCGGGTTGGGTTACTGACCAACTCGACAAGATTAACCAGAGGCTGTAATGGAGTCCAAATTTGTCAGCGGGGGAATGCTTACCCCAGATGTTGTGAACAGTCTGGAAGACGAGGAAGAAGACGAACGCAACCTGGAAAACTGGATACGTCCAAGGATCCCGGGGAACCAAGTCTCAAACTGGTCTTCCCAGGAAATTATAAGAGTTACTCCTGCAGAGTAATTATTATTTCCTGTCTTTTAAGCATGCATCAAGTCCTGCATCTTGCCCAAGATGTCAGGATTCATTTTGTAACGGGCCATCTTGTATTTTGTGCAAACGACCAATTAATGAATATCAGGACATCTTTTGAAAATGAGTCTTTTTTTCCGCTCACTATTTTTCATTTTTCATTTTTTGTACAAAAATAAAATGGCAATGTTTTTAAAATAATAACTTCATTTTCACTTTTTCTAAGCAAGATAAAATTGATCACTAAAATGAACCAATCTAAACCCTTGCAGAGAGTGCCCTCCAGACTGCACCGACAACGACACTGCTATGACTTCGTATGACTTTGACAATCTGATTAATCAAGCCGATGAAGGGGTTGAAGAAGATTATGAGCTACCTGAAGAACTAGCCAGGTTGTTGAGACAAGAGGAGAAGGTTATCACTCCTCATCAGGAGGAAGTTGAGACGGTTAATCTTGGTACAGAAGAAGACTTGAAAGAAGTAAAGATCGGGGCCCGCCTGCAAGATTCAGTAAAGGAATAACTTATTCACATGCTTCGGGAGTATGTGGATGTTTTTGCTTGGTCTTATCAAGATATGCCGGGTCTGGATACCAACATTGTTATACACAAGCTGCCTTTAAAAGAAGATTGTCCTCCAGTAAAACAGAAGTTGCGCCGTACTCGTCCGGATATGGCCATGAAGATAAAAGAAGAGGTACAAAACCAATGGGACGCCGGTTTCCTTGTTGTAACTAGTTACCCGCCGTGGGTTGCTAACATTGTACCTGTGCCTAAGAAGGATGGCAAAGTACGGATGTGTGTAGATTACCGGGATTTGAATAGAGCCAGCCCGAAAGATGATTTCCCATTACCTCACATTGATGTATTGGTCGACAATACGACTCAGTTCTCGGTGTTCTCCTTCATGGATGGATTTTCAGGATATAATCAGATCAAGATGTCACCTGAAGACATGGAGAAGACAACTTTCATCACACCCTGGGGTACATTCTGTTATAAGGTAATGCCATTTGGACTGAAGAATGCGGGTGCCACTTATCAACGGGCTATGGTAACATTATTCCACGACATGATCCACAAAGAAATTGAATGTTATGTGGATGACATGATTGCCAAGTCCCTCACAGAAGAAGACCACCTGGTAAATCTGTTGAAGCTATTCAAGCGTCTGAGAAAGTATCAGCTGAAGCTAAACCCCAACAAATGCACATTCGGGGTGCGTTTCGGTAAGCTGCTGGGGTTCATTGTAAGTGAAAAGGGAATTGAAGTTGACCCTGACAAAGTCAAAGCCATTCAAGAGATACCTGCACCGAAGACTGAGAAAGAAGTTCGGGGGTTTCTAGGTAGATTGAACTACATTTCAAGGTTCATATCTCATCTTACTGCAACCTGCAAGCCCCTGTTCAAATTGTTAAGGAAAGAACAAACGGTCAGGTGGAATGAAAACTGCCAGAAGGCTTTTGACAAAATCAAGGAGTACTTACAAGAGCCTCCAATTCTTATGCCTCCAGTTGAAGGAAGACCTCTAATAATGTACTTGACAGTATTAGAAGAGTCAATGGGGTGTGTGCTAGGCCAACATGATGAGTCTGGTCGAAAAGAGTATGCAATATACTACCTAAGCAAAAAGTTTACCGACTGTGAACAATGTTATTCACTGCTCGAGAAAACTTGATGTGCTTTAGCGTGGGCTGCTCGCTGACTAAGGAAGTATATGTTGACCCACACTACCTTATTGATCGCAAAGATGGACCCAGTCAAGTACATATTTGAGAAGCCAGCACTTACCGGAAGGGTTGCAAGATGGCAAATGATTCTGACAAAGTATGACATTCAGTACACGTCTCAAAAGGCCATCAAGGGCAGTGTACTGTCTGACTATCTGGCTGAGCAACCCATTGATGATTACCAGCCAATGAGGTTTGACTTCCCTGATGAAGACATCATGTTCCTGAAAGCAAAAGATTATGAAGAGCCTGTTCACACTAAAGGGCCTGACCCAAAAGAAGAATGGACAATGATGTTTGATGAGGCTGTTAATATGAATGGTCGTGGAGTTGGTGCAGTACTTATTACACCTAAGGGAGTTCACATGCCTTTCTCGGCAAAACTCACCTTTAACTGCACTAACAACGAAGCTGAATATGAAGCCTGTATCATGGGTCTTGAGGAAGCCATTGACCTCATGATCAAGACTTTAACTGTGTTCGGGGATTCAACTTTGGTAATCAATCAGACCAACGGTAAATGGTACACTCACCAAGAGCATCTGATTCCATACTGGGATTATACGAGGAGATTACTGACTTTCTTCACAATAGTCAAACTTGAGTATATCCCTTGAGATGAAAATCAGTTTGCAGATGCTCTAGCTACCATTTCCTCCATGATCAAAGTTCAAGCTGCCAACTTTGTACCTCGGATTTCAGTATCCAGACTTGACAGACCAACATACATATTCTCAGTAGACATTGCTAAGGATGACAATCCTTGCTTCCACGACATCAAATGCTTCTTAGAGGATCAAACATACCCACCTGGGGCATCATCCAATGATAAGAAGAGCTTAAGAAGGTTGGCTGGTAGTTTCTTCCTGAATGCTGATGGCTCCTTGTAGAAAAGAAACTTTGACATGGTACTTCTCAGATGTGTTGATAAGGCAGAGGCATACTTGTTGATGCACGAGGTGCATGAAGGATCATTCGGTACCCATACTGGAGGACATGCAATAGCTAAAGAGATATTAAGATCAGGTTACTATTGGATCACAATGGATGCAGACTATTGTGCCTATGCCAGAAAGTGCCACAAATGCCAGATTTATGCAGATAAGGTGCATGTGCCTCCAAATCCGCTGAATGTAATGTCTTCACCTTGGCCCTTTGCCCTGTGGGGCATTGACATGATTGGAAAGATCGAACCGATTGCTTCAAATGGCCACAGATTCATCCTGGTAGCCATTGATTACTTCACCAAATGGGTCGAAGCAGCTTCGTACGCAAATGTCACCAGGCAAGTGGTAGCCCGATTCCTAAAGAGAGACATCATCTGTCGGTATGGAGTGCCCGAGCGAATCATTACTGATAATGGTTCCAATTTGAACAACAAAATGATTGCAGAACTGTGCCGGGACTTCAAAATCCAACACCACAATTCTTCTCCTTACAGGCCAAAGATGAATGGCGTTGTTGAGGCAGCTAATAATAACATTAAGAAGATTGTGCAAAAGACGGTGGTCACCTACAAAGACTGGCATGAAATGCTACCATTTTCCTTGCATGGGTACCAAACCTCAATCTGAACATCCACTGGGGCAACACCGTATCAGCTTGTGTATGGTATGGAGGCAGTCCTACCTGTTGAAGTTGAATTACCCTCGTTGCGGGTACTGATGGATGTCAAGTTGAATGAAGCAGAATGGGTCCGTTCTCGGTACGATCAACTGAATCTGATCTAAGAAAAGAGATTAGCTGCAATCTGTCATGGGCAGTTATATCAGAAGAGAATGAAGAAAGCCTTCGATCAGAAAGTCAGGCTTCGGGAATATTAAGTAAGAGATCTTGTGCTGAAAAGGCTCCTTCCTCCTCATACAGACCACAGGGGCAAGTGGACTCCAAATTACGATGGTTCATTCATAGTAAAGAAAGTTTTCTCGTGTGGAGCACTGATGCTCACTACTATGGATTGTGAAGATTTCTTATCCCTTGTGAATTCAGATGCAGTTAAAAAATACTTCGCATAAAATGACCCGCTGGACATAAAAACAGAATGTAAGTCCAGGAAAAAATAGGGCATCCCGGCGAGTCAAAAACAGAATAAAGGACTCGGGCAAAAATAAGGGAAAAAATCAAAAAAATGTACACCCGCTGAGTTGAAAAGCCGCATTGGACAGCTCAGGCAAAAATGGGTATCCCGGTGGATTGAAAACCCGAAAGGGCGATCCATGCAAAATTAGGGAATAAGCGAACAATTGCATTCTGAATTCGTCTGTATCATTCACAACACGACAAGCTTCGAATGGTTAAAGCATTGGTCAGAATCAACTATCTTCAAAAAGCAGGATAAGAAGAACGTCAAGGTCATACGAGTCATAGCAAAAGGGAAGCTCACTAAAGCGTCGTCAACATTGCCAACACCTTTTTGTTTCTCAATTTTGTAACAATCTCCTCATTTCAGGGGATCTGTTTCTTTGACTGTATTTGCCAATTCAGGGCGCCCGAATTAATAAAACCAGAATTTTCAGTCACATCTCGTCTTGTACGTTTTTATCTCGTTTGCAAAAATGTCCGATATCCCTGATATAATGTTTGCATAAAAATAGACGTGCCTTTCTAATCATATGCTTGCAGGAAATTTATTTTTACTCCCAGGAGTGTCTAGACTCCTATGATGGAATCCAGTAAGGGATGCCTCGGGGTACTTGTGCGTTTCTTTGCCTTAACAGGATTGCCGGTATTTAGAGCGCAACATGAGGCATGAAAAATTTTCCCCAGCAAAGTTGCCAAATCATTATTTCCTCAACACATTTTCCAAACAGCACCAGAAGTGCTTTCTCCCCATCAAAGCTGTCGGGCATCACTTCTCCGACACATCAGCATCAAAAGGTACTCATTCCCCCAGCTGAGTTGTCAGATATCATCATCCTCAGCAGGATCCCCCACAGAAATCTCTAGGAAGGATGTTTAGTGGTCCTTCCTCTCCCAACAGAGTACTAGGCAGGGAACCATCTCCCCACATAGCTCCAACCTCTCCCGGATGAGCAATGTCTGAAATTCTCACACAACAAAGTGACAGAAGCTTTCTCGTCCCCAGCTGGGCTCCTCATTACAAAGATAGGTCTATCAGTGACCTATTTCCCCAAGCAGAATCATACATCTTATCGAATCAACCAATGATGTCATCCCCAGCTGGGATATTCTTTCAAGCAGATCAATCGGAGATCTTCACAGCAGGATCCGAGTCCCGGATCGGTATCTTTTTCATAATCATAGCATTTACATCATATTTCCCCTCAGAGCGTAGCATTCCGTCTAATACGGAGCATTACGGTAAAAATCAAACATATTGCATGATCACAAGTCAGGTTTTGAATCAGTCACCTGTAAATACCAACAATATCTCATCAGCAATGTATATAAAGGCTCAAAGTCCCCGTAGAAAGCCAAAGCGTCCCCTTTGCATTCTTTAACACAAATACATGTTTATATATACTCATTCGACACTCGTCCGTGTCATATCACCCCCCTACAGATATAAGCCAAATACCCTCTTTGCACTCTCAAATATGGATACCTATATACTCTTCTGACACTCGTCCGTGTCACCCTTCCCCAACAAGTTGAACACTCGTCTGTGTCTCACCAATGCTTATTTTTACCCATACAGATACTCGTCCGTATCTTGTATACATCACTTATTTCCCCTTAGATTCAACACTCATCCGTGTTCTTTGTTAACCAGATGATACTCGTCCGTATCATCATCTCTCAACATGCGTCAGCGTTTGTTTCTACGGATACTCGTCTGTATCGTAGTCTTAAGGATGCTCGTCCGCATCTTTAATCTATACACAGCGTCGAAACACTTATACATTTTATTTCTTGGATGTAAACACTCGTCCGTGTTTACCATTCCCCAGTAAGTCCCCAGCAAAACTTCTTTTTTATCTGACATTCATCCTATGTCATAATACTTTCGGCAGTCGTACCCTGCCAGGTGATCGTCCTTCACATTTTGATGACCGTCCCTCATCATTCCCCCAACGGAGTCTCCATTATTGGAACCCTTTTCTATCCGACATTCGTCCTATGTCTTGATATTTGAGCAGCCGTCCCCTGCTAGGTGATCGTCCTTCACCTTCCTGATGATCGTCCTTCATCATTTTACCCGATGGTCGTCCCCATCGTTGATCTTGTTATCTGACATTCGTCCTATGTCATGATAAACCCCGAGAGCAGCCGTACCCTGCTAGGTGATCGTCCTTCACCTCTTGATGATCGTCCTTCATCATGCTTATCCGATGGCCGTCCCCATCGTCGACCTTTTCTATCCGGCATTTGTCCTATGTCGTGATACTTTCGGCAGTCGTACCCTGCCAGGTGATCGTCCTTCACCTTGGATGACCGTCCCTCATCCTTATCCCCAACAGAGCAGCCGTCCCCTGCTAGGTGATCGTCCTTCACCTTTGATGACTGTACCTCGTCATTTAATTCATTTATTCTCTGAACCTGATGGCCGTCCCCATCATTGCCTTTATTTTTATCCCCAGAGAGTCTTATTTCTTTACTTGATGGCCGTCCCCGTCATGATCTCTTTATTTCCCCCAGCATGTCGGTCGTCCCCGTCATCACTTTATCCCCAGCAGTCGTCCTCTGCTCGATGGTCGTCCTCAATCTCCCACTTTATAATCATATTATACTTCCTTTTACAATCTATATCCCTTTTCTTCTTCTCCCAGTGAGTGCAAATTTTGGACTGTCTTTGGTATTCAACCATAAGTTATCTTGTTTGTCTGATAAGCCCGCCGCTTACATCCTGCACAGCTAACTCATGTTTGAATAGGGGCGGCTGTAAACACCCCAAATTTTCCCTCACTAAGTTCACACCTTGGCTTGTGATCTTTCACATTTACATTAGTCCAATCATATCACATCATGTGGCATTTTTTTGCTTCACTGCATTGTTTCAAACTCATATGCATCTAGGGTTTGTGACTTGAGCCATCCAAGATCCATCTGAGCCATTCCAAAGGTCTTCAATCACCTCAAGAGGGTCCATGTATGTTCAATCATCATATTATATCCACCAAAGATCAAGGAAGTCAAAAAATCACAAGAACTGGCAAAGCATGGAAGCAGAGCTAGGGTTTAACTACACAGATGACCTAAAATTAGGGTTTTGGTTTCAGAGGCCATAACTCCAAATTTTTTGGTAATTCTTGTTTCTATTGGTCTCAAAATGATATAAGGATCATTCATACCAAGTTTGATGAAGAAATTCATTGTGGAAGTCATCTGATCACTGGGTAACTTCTTGAGCAAGTCAGAGCCAAATCAGGGCATCTGAGGCCCCCATCAATGGACCCAAAGTGGATTTTTCATCAAATTGAAGTTATATGGTCTTTATTTGATCATTTAAGTGCTTAGAAGTTCACAAATTTGAAGAAAAGTGAGCAAAACCAAAAGTTGCCAAAAATGGAAATGACTTGTAATGTAAACTTTCCATTTTGGGAAAGTTTTTCAACCTCCTCTTTCTCAACCAAAAATGCTTCAAATGAAAAATTGTTGGTCATTAAAGTTGTAGATTGGATCATTCCCTTTTCAAAAAGTACAAGAACAAGATCTAATTCATTTTGGAACTCAAGTTATGGCTTTCCAAAGTTGGCAAAAATCACATAATTTCAAGTTTCATGCCAAAGAGGGATTTTTGCAAATTCACTTGCCAAGCTTCTAAGTGACCTCTAATTGACTTCAAAACATCAGAACAACATCACATGATTCATTTTGATCAGAATTGCACAAGAATTCACAAGATTTCATGCCTTGGTTCACAAGAAACTTCAAAGAGGGCAAAATGCAAAACCTATGCCATCTTGCTATCCAAGCCATCCAGCTGCATTCTTTTGATCCTAGGGCTCACCATAAACCATGCTGAAGCAAGACACCCCATTGAACCACTTCTGTTCCAGCCCATGCTTGTGGTACACATACTTTTGACTTTTTGCAAAACAAGTCATATCAATCAAGCTGTGACATTACCAACTTTCTGACCAATCACAATACATTATACTAACCTAAAGCAATCCAAAAGACACCACACACAAGTTGAGAACCTCCCATAAGTCAGGATTCACAAAACTTGCCAAAAACTTCATTCCTTCGAAACTTTCAAACCAGCCAACAAAAATCACAAATTCTTCCACCAATCAACTCAGCATCATCCCAGGATCATTTCTCACCCCTCATATTGGCCTGAAACCACCTCAAACAAAAATACGATTTTCATCACCCCTGAACTGAAACCTTCAAAACAGTCCATACAAACTTGTTTCAAGCTTGCCAGAAGCATCAAGGGGTTCATTGGAGTGGAAAAGCACCAAGAAAGTGGCCAGAAAGCTCCAAATAGCAAAGCTCCATCTCAGGTATACCTCAAGAACATTTTTTCCAGAACTTTGATTTCTTGTTATAGAATGATTCTATGAGTTGCACTGATCATCCTGATATGTTTGGTTTTAAAAATGGTTGAGAAATAAGCATTTCATGATCTCTGAAAGTTTTTGACCTAGAATTTGTTTTCTTTGATTCAGCTTTGTTATGTATGAGAAATGATTTTTGTTTGTGGATTCATGTTCATTAATGTTAGAGGAATGATTCTGGGCAAAAAAATTAGAAGTTTTGATGCTTGTATGAGTTTCTGATTTTTTGCCTCGCCGGAGAAGATGACCGGAACACTGTTCTGGTCACCTGAAAAAGATTAGGGTTTAATCCTCTGATTAATGAACTTTGAATAATGGCCCTTAGATCCTAGGTTTACTGCGCGTACGAATGGCTCAGATTTGTCCATTAACCCTAATCCAATTTTAAATAAATTAATTAGGATTAATTAGTTTAATTAAATCAGAATCCATCCTGACCCTTAAAAAGCGCGCCAGTCAACCCTTCATCCCCAACTTTGAATCCTGGCCTTAGGATCGGTTTACTTTTCATTTTTATCATTTTATTTTATTTTTCTTTCTATTTCTCTTCACATAATTATTAAAAATAGTAAAAATCATCAAAAAATTCTGAAAATTTTTATCAAGCCTTTTATTGATTTTCAGAAACAAAAAATATTTTTATTTTTATTTTTTTGCATTAAAAAAGTATTTATTATTTATTTAAATGTTTTATTTAATTAATTAATGAAAATTAATTAATTAAAAATACATTTATGTATTTAAAAATCACCAAAAAAATCAGAGAACATTCTTGGACATTTAGAAACATTTACAAACTCACCATACAAATTTCTTTTTGGTTTTGATCATGCTTTGAAATTTTTCAATGAATTAGGGTTCTTAAAATTGTTCATTTTCTAACCCTAACTTCAAAAATTCATAACTTTTAAACCAAGTTGAGTTTGTGAATGATTCTTTTTGCATTGTTCTATGCATGGCTTCAAGCATCCAAAAACATTTTTGTTTCATTTTTATCTTGCATTTTCAAATTATTTGGCATTTTACATTGAGGATCACCCAATAAACCCCAGAAACTTAGGAAATTCATAACTCTTTCTAGGTTTAGCTTCTGACCTCCCCCTTTGGATGGTAACCTAGTTTAGGTTTAGGGTTCCTTTGAGTGCATTTTCAATTTTTTATCATGTCATTTGCTTCTGTCTTTGCCATTTGCATCTCATCCTTTCATAAAACCCTAATTTTGCATCTTCATTTGCATGCATCTTGCATAAGCATTCATGTAAGAACTTGCCATGACATTTCTTGCATCCACACGACATCTAAGACATCTTAGGACACGTTAGATTCATGTTTGATCATTGAATCATCCATTTGCCATGTTATGTATTCATTTCATTTCATGTGCATTCATGAACTTTCATGCTCCTTTCATGGTTCATTTGCATCCTCATTACTTGTATGAACATTCACAACACTTGACATGCTTTCATACCATCTCATAGCATCATTTGCATCATGAACATGCTTCTGGTTTTGGTTTGCATCCTTGCATTCATTTCATTTCACTTCTTTTTTCTAACTTTTCAGGTGGTAAGTTACTTTGAGAAGTGAATTTGCTTTCACTTCTCATGATCTCTTCTCATCTCTCTTATGCATTCATTGCTGCATTTTGTATTTGTATTAGAGTGAGCTTTCTCATTCATGTTCCCTCCTAACTTTCTTTCTTCAAGCAACTTATCTTCTTAAGTGAAGTAAGTTGACTTGCTTCTTTTGCTTCTCCGCCTTTCATCTGCTTCTTCCTTGGTGGCTCTTCTTGAAGATCTCTTGCAAGCCTCATAAACCCTAGGAATACCCAAGCATGAAAACAATTAGGGTTTTATTAGTCCCCCATTAGTTTTACCTTTGTGTCATCTTTTGTGTCTTCTCTTCTCATCTTATAATCAGGGACTAAACCTTTAAGGTTTTAAGGCTTTGTGATTAAGGTTATGCCTGCATCCTTCTATTAGGATGGAGTGTATAACTTTAATCCTAAATGTTAAACCCTTAATGTGTTTAAATCCTTTAATCAATCCATCTAATAATCACTAAGACATCAAGCTTGTAACTTGGGCCTTGCATTAGGGTTCTAATTCTTCCTTAATTGGTTAAGAAGGACTAACCTTAGTGTTAATGGATAAGTCCCTCTCAAGTTGTCTTACCAACCATAAAATCCACCTCTCAATCTTACCATTAACTAAAATCCACCTTAATAAAGGCTTTGTTTTGTCATGAGGTTAATCCCTAATCATGGATTAAGTTGAGGAGCCTTCCTCAACTTAAATGTTCTCATCTATCATCCTCCTATTAGGATGGTGTAATGGGTCCATTAAATCCTTGGTTATGGCTTAAACTAATTACTTAACACTAAACAAAAATTCCAAAAACATCTAAATAAATGCAAGTAGGATAATGATCTTAATCTTACACCATGGTGATTAAGTGTGAGGTGCTTACTTCATACTTAAGGTATTCTCATTACCCTTAATCAGAGGGAAGATGTGATGAGTTTACTAACCCTTGGTTTAGGCTTAAGCTCATCAACTTATGACAAACACAAAAAGCAATAAAAGATTGAAAACACAAAAAAACAAACAATAATCGTCTCCTTCGGGATTATTTTCTCGCCATCTTCACTCACAAAACGAGAACTTGCTTCTTCCGTCTAATGCAAGACAGTTTGCACCTGAGCCAGACAGGTCATACACTTGAGCATAGATAAGTAAGCAGTTCACAAGTCAATTCATTTTCAGTCTCTTTGAGTCAAACTACGGTGTTCTGACTTCCTCATTGCACGAGAGGATACGTAGGCATAACTTAACAGTTATCGAACAAAAGTCTCTGTATATTCCCCCTCTTCAGCATTATTCTTTTAAGTCTCATTCCTGAGAAATTTCATTTCACATCTCTTTTTCATTGACACCTGTACATTCTTTTCCAGCTTTTGCACACATATAGCACTGACACCTACCCCTTTAAACTCAAACTCTCAAGCGTGGATCCCGTCGAGTACGACGGACAATCTGGGTGCTAATACCTTCCCAGATTGTAACCAACCCCCTTTCTCAGTTTCTCTGGTTCGCGACCGTCTTATCCATCTCTTTCTAGGTTTATGCAGCATTACCTTTCCTTCGGGATAAAAATGCATAGCTGGAGAATCTTTTCAGTTCATCTTCATGTTCTCTCCTTTCGCGACCGTTCGCGTCTGTACCCCTCTTGGCCCTGTGTCTTTTTGCGGGAGCAACAACATCATCCAATGATAAGAAGACATTAAGAAGGTTGGCTGGTAGTTTCTTCCTTAATGTTGATAGTTCATTATACAAGCGAAACTTCGACATGGTTCTGCTCAGGTGTGTTGATAAGAAAGAAGCAGACTTGCTGATGCACGAGGTGCATGAAGGATCTTTCGGTACCCACGCCGGAGGGCATGAAATGGCTAAAAAAATATTAAGATCAGGTTACTACTGGATCACAATGGATACAGACTGTTGTTCCTATGCCAGAAAGTGCCATAAATGCCAGATTTATGCAAATAAGGTGCATGTGCCTCCAAATCCTTTGAACGTGATGTCTTCACCTTGGCCCTTTGCCATGTGGGGCATTGACATGATTGGAAAGATTGAACTGACTGCTTCAAATGGTCACAAATTCATCCTGGTAGCCATTGATTACTTCACCAAATGGGTTGAAGCAGCTTCGTATGCAAACGTCACCAGACAAGTGGTAGCCAGATTTCTGAAAAGAGACATCATCTGTCGATATGGAGTTTCCGAGCGAATCATTACTGACAATGGTTCCAAATTGAACAACAAAATGATGGTAGAACTGTGTCGGGACTTCAAAATCAGACATCACAACTCTTCTCCTTACAGGCCAAAGATGAATGGCGCTGTTGAGGCGGATAACAAAAACATCAAGAAGATTGTGCAAAATATGGTGGTGACCTACAAATACTGGCATGAGATGCTACCATTTGCTTTGCATGGGTATCGAACCTCAATCAAAACGTCTATTGAGGCAACACCTTATCAGCTTGTGTATGGTATGGAAGTTGTCCTACCTGTTGAAGTTGAACTACCCTCCTTACAGGTAATGATGGATGTAAAGCTGAATAAAGTAGAATGGGTCCGGTCTCGGTACAATCAACTGAATCTGATCGAAGAAAAGATATTGGCCGCAATCTGTCATGGGCAGTTATATCAGAAAAGGATGAAGAAAGCCTTCGATCAGAAAGTCAGGCTTCGAGAATACCAAGTGGGAGATCTTGTGCTGAAAAGACCTCTTCCTCCTCATACAGACCACAGGGGCAAGTGGACTCCAAACTACGATGGTCCATTCATAGTAAAGAAAGTTTTCTCTGGTGGAGCACTGATGCTCACTACTATGGATGGTGAAGATTTCTTATCCCCTGTGAATTCAGATGCAGTTAAAAAATACTTCGCATAAAATGACCCGCTGGACATAAAAATAGAATGTACGTCCAGGAAAAAATAGGGCATCCCGGCGAGTAAAAAACAAAATAAAAGACTCGGGCAAAAATAAGGGAAAATTAAAAAAAATGTGTACACCCGCTTAGTTGAAAAGCCGCATTGGATAACTCAGGAAAAAATGGGTATCCCGGTGGGTTGAAAACACGAAAGGGCGATCCACGCAAAATCAGGGAATAAGCGAACAACTACGTTCTGAAATCGTCTGTATCACTCACAACACGGCAAACTTCGAAAGGATAAAACATTAGTCAGAATCGGCCTTCTTCAGAAAGCAAGATGAGAAGAACGTCAAGGCCATACAGGTCATAGCAAAGGAAGCTCACCGGAGCGTCGTCAACATTGCCAACAATTTTACTTTTCTCAAATTATAGCAATTTCCTCATTCCAGGGGATTTGTTTCTTTGACTGTATTTGCCAATTCAAGGCACCCAGATTAATAAAATCAGATTTTCAGTCACACCTCTTCTTGTACATTTGTTGTTTCGTTTGCAAAATGTCCATTGTTCATAACAAATACTTGCATAAAAAAACAAATGAGCTATTCTTAATAAATGCTTGCGGGAAATATATTTACTTTCAGGAATATCTAACTCCTATGACGGAATCCGGTAAGGGAGACCTCGGGATACTTGTGTGTTTCTCTTGTCTTAACAGATTGCAGGTATTCAATACACAGCATAGGGCATGCTAAGCACATTTCCCCAGCATACCTCCTCCCCAAGCAATATCTGAAATGCTTTTCCCCAGCGGAGTTGTCAAAGCCTCCTCATCCCTAGCACAGGTCTACTCAACAGGAGCATCCCCGGCCAATCTCCCCACAAAATTTCCAGCCTCAACCCAGAAGAGCAATGCCTGAAACTCTTACACAACAAAGTGACGGAAGTTTCCTTCCCCCCAGCTGAGGTTCTCCTTACAGGATAGGTCTATCAATGATATATTTCCCCCAAGCAGAGCTACATGTCCTAACATATCTACCAATGATCTCCCCCAGCTGGGATATCCCTCCAAGCAGATCAGCCAGGGATCCAATCTTCAGTGGGATCTGAATCCCGGATCGGTTTCTCTTTTGCATAATCATAGCATTCGCATCATATTCACAAAATAAGCATAGAATTCCGTCTAATATAGAACATTACGGCAAAAATCAAACATTTGCATGATCACAAGCCAGGTTTGAGCCAGTCACCTGCAATTACCATCAGTATTTCATCCGTAATATATATAAAAAAGGCTCACATCCCTTGCAAATAAAAGACAAAGCGTCCCCTTTGCACTCTCCAACACAAATGCCTGTTTATATATACTCTTTCGACACTTGTCCGTATCATATCATTCCCCTGCAGATATAAGCCAAAACATCCTCTTTGCATTCTCAAATACAAATACCTATACATACCTTTTTGACACTCGTCCGTGTCACTTTTCCCCAGCACGGTTGCCAAAACACTTGTTGCCAATCAAACACTTGTTTATAACACACTCCTTTCGACACTCGTCCGTGTCATCCCCACAGGTCACCGAAACACCTTTTACACCCTCACATGCAAATATTTGTTCATAATTTATACACCCGTCCGTGTCATACTTTCCCCAGCAAGTTGAACACTCGTCTGTGTCTTGCTCATACTTCACCAACAATATTCACTCGTACTTATACAAAAGATACTCGTCCGTATCTTGTATATATATCACTCCTCAAAAAGATCTGACACTCGTCCGTGTTCTTTGTTAACCAGTTGGTACACGTCCGTATCATCATCTCTGAACACGCGTCAGCGTTTGTTTCTACCAATACTCGTCTGTATCATGGTCCTAGGGATGCTCGTCCGCATCTTTAATCTATACACATCGTCAAAACACTTATACCTTTTATTCTGGAAAGCGTAAACACTCGTCCGTGTTTACCATTTCCCAGCAGAACAACTTTTCCCCTATCCGACATTCGTCCTATGTCGTGATACTTTCGGCAGCTGTCCCCTGCCAGGTGATCGTCCTTCATCTTTGGATGACCGTCCCTCATCCCTTTCCCCAGTGGAATCTCCATTATTGGACTTTTCTATCCGGCATTCGTCATATGTCGTGATAAAGAGCAGTCGTCCCCTGCTAGGTGATCGTCCTTCACCTTTTGATGACCCTCCCTCATCATTTTTATCCGATGGCCGTCCCCATCGTTGATCTTGTTATCCGACATTCGTCATATGTCGTGATAAACCCCGAGAGCAGCCGTCCCCTACTAGGTGATCGTCCTTCACCTCTTGATGATTGTCCTTCATCATTCTTATCCGATGGCCGTCCCCA
Source organism: Lathyrus aphaca (assembly GCA_963966055.1). NCBI lineage: Eukaryota > Viridiplantae > Streptophyta > Magnoliopsida > Fabales > Fabaceae > Lathyrus > Lathyrus aphaca. Next base: position 129,660,408 of record OZ014522.1, on the reverse strand, counting down.
TCGTCGACCTTTTCTATCCGACATTCGTCCTATGTCGTGGTAAAGAGCAGCCGTCCCCTGCTAGGTGATCGTCCTTCCCTTTTTGATGACCGTCCCTCATCAATATTTCATTTATTCTTTGAACCGATGGCCGTCCCCATCGTTGTTTACTTTACTTTGCAAACCTGATGGCCTTCCCCATCATTTCCTTTACTTTAATCCCCATAAATTCTTGTTTCTTTGCATGATGGTCGTCCCCATCATGCTCCCGTTACTTTCCCAGCTTGTCGATCGTCCCCGTCATTGCTTTACTTACTGCTTTATCCCCAGCAGTCGTCCTCTGCTCGATGGTCGTCCTCTATCACCTTCATTTGATAATCATACTATACTACCTTTTACAATTTATATCCCTTTTCTTCTTCAATCCAGCGAGTGCAAATTTTGGACTGTCTTTGGTATTCAACCACAAGTTATCTTGTTTGTCTGTTAAGCCAGGCGCTTACATCCTGCACAGCTAACTCATGCTTGAATAGGGGCAGCTGTAAACACCCCAAATTTTCCCTCACTCTTTATCACACCATGGTTTGTGATCTTTCATGTTTGCATAAGCATAAGCATATCACATCACATTGCGTATTTGTTTCATCTGCATAGTTCAAGTTCATCTGCATCTAGGGTTTGTGGTCTGAGCAATCCAAGATTCCATCTGAGCCACTCCAAAGGCCTCAAAGAATTCCAAGAGGGTCCATGTGTGTTCTATCATCATATTATATCCCTCAAAGTTCATAGAAGTCAAGAAATCACAAGAATTGGAAAAGCATGGAAGCAGAGCTAAGGTTTTCACTACACAGATGACCAAAATTAGGGTTTTGGTTTTTGAGGCCTCAACTCCAAATTTTTGGTCCATTCTTGTTTCTAATGTTCTTAAAATGTTATAAGGATCATATTTACCAATTTTGATGAAGGAATTCATTGTGGAAGCCATCTGTTCACTGGGTAACTTCTTGAGCAAGTCAGAGCAAAATCAGGGCATCTGAGGCCCCCAACAATGGGACCAAAGAGGTATTTTCATCATATTGAAGTTATATGATCTTTATTTTATTATTGAAGTGCTTGTAAGTTCACAAGTTTGAAGAATTTTGAGCCATTTGAAAAGTTGCCAAAAATGGAAATGACTTGTAATGGAAACTTTCCATTTTGGGAAAGTTTTTCAACCTCCTCTTTCTTAACCAAAAATGCTTCAAATGAAAAATTCTTGGTCATGAAATTTGTAGATTAGGTCTTTCCCTTTTCAAAAAGTACAAGAACATGTTCTAATTCATTATGGAACTCATGTTATGGTCCTTCAAAGTTGGCAAAAATCCTATAATTTTCACCTTCATGCCAAAGAGGGAATTTTGCAATTTCTCATGCCAAGCCATTTCTTGACCTCTAATGCATCTCTAAACCTCATACCATCATAGTACAACTCATTTTGATCATAATTGGACCAAGAATTATTCATTTTCATGCCTTGAACTTCAAGAAATTTCAAAAGGGCCAAAACTTCTCAAATTTGCAAAATGGTATAGATATTTCCATACACTTGTGCCAGCATGCCAAATATGTTTCCATGGACTTCCTTGAACTAAGCTGAGGCCAGACACCCCTTGCAACCAGGCCTGCCATGACCCATACCTTAAGTACAACCAAACATGACTTTTTGCATTTCACACCATACCAATCAGCATAGCCCACAACAACTCTTCTGACCTATCACAGCTTCACATACATGCCTTAAGGATCACATTTCAGAACATCTTGGAACTTGAATCATCATACACATTCAGATTGCCAAAATCCTCAAGAAACGTCACCTCTTCGAAATTCTCAAACCACTCAGCCAAACTTAAAAATTCTTTCACCAATCATTTCCATACATCCTCCAGATCATTTCCCACCCCTTACACAAGCCTAAAACATCAAGAATAAAAAACACGATTTCACCCCCTCTGAACTGAAACCTCAAAAACAGTCCATATAAACTTCTCTCAAGCTTACCAGAAGCATCAAAGGATTCATTGGAGTGGAAAAGCATCAAAGAAGTGGCCAGAAAGCTCTAGTTTTGAAAGCTTCAACTCAGGTAACTTCAAGAACATTTTTTCCAGAAATGTGTTTTTAAGTTTCTAAATGAATCTATGAACTCCCCTGATCATCATGATATGTTTACTTTTGAAAATGATTGAGAAATAAGGATGTATCGTGCTTCTGAAAGTCTTATGAAATTTTCCGTTTTGCTTTGATTCGTGTTCTTGATGTAAAATAAATGAGTTTTAGGGTTGGATTCATGTTTAGAGTTGTTAGATGTTTGGTTCTGGAGAGTTTGAGAGATTGGGGTTGCGTTTTGAGGGAGATAGCATGCAGGGGCTGCCAGAAAAGATGACCAGAGGTCTTCTCCGGCCACCTGAAAATGATTAGGGCTTAGTTAAGGTTTTAATTGCCAGATGCGTTCTAGGCCCTTGGATCTGGATTAAATTAGGAACGAGTGGCTATGATCATTTCACTTAGGGTTAATTTAGTTTAATTAAATTAATCAAATAATTAAGGCCAGTTTGAATGTGGGTCTTTGGATCTGGCGCGCAGTCAATTCCATCCCTTTTCCCTTTGAATCTCATCCATCAGATGTGTTGACTTCCTCTTTTATTCATTTTTATTTCATTTTTATTCATTTTTCTTGCATATTTATTTTAAAATACTTAAAAAAATCCCAAAAAATATTTCCTTTTGAATTTTTGTTTCAAATATTTTTCTTAATCAGAAAATGATTTTTATTTTATTTTTTTGCATATAAAAAGCATTTTTAAAATATTTAAATGTTTATTTTAATTAATTAATGGAAATTAATTAATTAAAATAGCATTTAGGTTTCTAAAAATCACCAAAAAAAATCATGTTGCATCTTAACACATTTAGAAACATTTTCAAACCCCTCATACAAATTTCTTTTTGGTTTTGATCATCATTTGACAATTTTCTTTGAATTTAGGGTTCATAAAATCACATTTTTAAACCCTAACCTTTGAAAAATCTTTTCTGCCTAACCATGAAGGGTTTGAAGTTGATTCTTTTTGCATTATTTTACACATATCATGTAGTATCTAGGATAGTTTTAGCATGAATTCATCTTGTATTTTCAATTTGTTTGGTATTTTACATTGAGGATCACCCAAAAAACCCTAGAAACTTAGGAAATTCATAACTCCTTCTAGGTTTAGCTTCTAACCTCCCCCTTTGGATGGTAACCTAGTATAGGTTTAGGGTTCCTTTGAGTTCATTTTCAATTTTTTATAATGTCATTTGCTTCTTTCTTTGCCATTTGCATCTCATCCTTCCATGTTACCCTAATTTTGCATCTTTACTTACATCTTACATTGCATTGCATGAACATATGAACTTGCCATGCCATCCTAAGCATTTGTATGCCATCATAGACATCTTAAGACATTGCTTGAACATTGCTTGATCATTTATTCATACATTTGCTATGCTTTGCATCCATTTCATTCCATAAACATCCATGTGTTTACATGCTTCCTACATGCTTCATTTGCATTCATTCTCTTGTATGATCCCACATATACAACTTGTATGCCTATGCATCATATCATAGCATTATTTGCATCATGTACATGCTTCTAGTTTTGGCCTTTGCCCTTGCATAAGTATTTTTTCATTTCACTTCTTTCCTTATGCATCTTGTGCTAACTTTTCAGGTTAATGGTAAGTTGTTTGGGAGGTGGATTTGCCTTCACCTCCCACCTTTTCTCATCATTTCATATTGCATCCTTGCTGCATTTTTGTTTGTCTTTGAGTGAACTTGTTCACTTATGTTCATTATTTCTCACTTTCTTTCTTCAAGTTACTTATCTTCTTCAATGAAGTAAGTAACTTGTTCTTCTGTTTCTTCTTCCTTTCATCTGTTTCTTACATGGGTGGTGTAACACCACAAATTTTCCCTCTTCTTTTTAAGCATCATATCACATCATACTCATCATGAACATATCATATTCTTAGCATCCTAGCATGGAAAGATGAGGCATAACATTTCTCATGACCTAGCATTAGGCATATGATCATCTATGGAGGTTCTTGAAGCATCACAAGTCATGACAAGGGACTCAATGGATTTTTACAATTCCTATGAGGGGTCTACATTGCATTTACAAGTTCAAGTTCATTTACAAAAGCTCAGAAGGTTGGAAGATCATCAGGGATTCCAGGCTAAGGCAAAGCTCCTACACAAGGATCCCAAACTAGGGTTTGAGTTTCAATCATGAAAACCTCAAAACTTTGGCCATTTCATTTGGGAAAAGTCTTTCATATGTTAAAAGGATCCTAGGTACCAAATTTGGTGAGAAAATTCCTTGTGGAAGTCAGGTATTCCTTCAGTTGCTTGCAAATGAAGAAACTGGTCAAATGTGCCTTAAAAAAGTCAACTGTGAGATTTCAAGGGGTCCAATCCCATTTTTCTAGCCAAGGGATGTTATTATAATGTTAAAAGAGGTTTGGCAAGTTCAAAGATCAAGAATCATGAGGTTTGAGGTGTTTTACAAAATTGGTGCAAAGTTGGTTATGGAAAATGCCATTTTTGGCAAGTTTTTGCCCTAAAATTCAAGTGAGCATAACTTAATGAAAAATTCTTCAAATGGACCAAAGTCAAACATGAAAGTTGGAGATTAAGGTCTCCCGTTTTCAAAAAGTACAAGTACTTTTTCATAGCCTTCATGGTTGAAGAGTTATGCCCCTTGAAAATTTCATCAAAACTAGGGCAAAAGTTGTTTTTTCATTTATGCACCAATGCCAAATGTCATGAAACTTGATTTTGAGTGTTGGTATGGATCAAATAATGTTGCAATGTTACAATTCATTACAAATGGATCACTTTGCTCCAAGAAATACCTCAAATTCGTGCACAATGAGAATTTCATTCAAAAAATGCAAAAAGTGCATGAACATGAAAAGAGTGTGACACTCTCATCCAATGGCCAAGATCTTTTGGATTGAAATCAAGGGTGGGATGGTGAGTGCACATGGGCCAGAAGCAAAGAGAATGCATGAGGTTTTCATGAGATCACACAAAACTTGCCAAATTTTCAAAATCACTCACACTCTTTCTTCTCACGTGTAAACTCTCTCATTCTCTCAGCATTTCCTCATGACATCATATAAAAGCAAATTAGGGTTTTAGAGGATCTAGTTCTCTCTCATTTCTCAGTTTCCAAGTTTTTGCACAATTTGCATTTTGATTCGAATCTCTTCACACACTTGCTCTCTCCAAAAACAAACCACATATCCTTCATCCTTAGGAGCTCAGGATCATAAATCTCTCCATTGTGCAAGCTATTTCTCAAGATCAAGTACCTAGCCATTTCAGGGCAGTTGACTTCAAACTCTCAGATCCAGCAAGATTCAAGACTCTAGTTGCATTTATTTTTCAACTAGAGTGCATTTGGAGTGGATTGGCATCATTATCTTGGATTCTAACAAGTTGTTTCAAGAGCTGCAAGTTCAGGTGAGTTCCAAATCTTCAGATCTAAAAATGGAAATAGTTGTGTGCATTGTAATCCTCATGTCATGCTGATCATTCTGCTAGTTTTAGTTTTGAATTTGATGCATTATTGAATTTGTTATATGGATTTGAAATTTCATGGTCCAAGCTGTTTGTGTTCGATCCATAAGATTCTTTGATCCATTGAGTTTTTCAGTGTCATTTTTGAACTCAGGGTGGTCCAGTTACTTGATCTGGAGCTTGTTGTGTATTTTTATTAGGGTTTGTTCATATTATGCATTTTCCGGTTCCGGAGCCCTAGCTCCGGTCACCGGATTCTGGAAAGTTGGTTTAGGGTTTCTGGAGGTTGAAGACAACCTCTCCACCCTCAGATCTTTCATCTAGACGCGTATGGAGTTGCCACGTCAATTAATGAAACTTGCTCTCTCTCACGTGCCCTTCCATTCTAATTTTCATTCTAATTATTACTCATGTTGCGCACCACACACTAACTTGTATACTCCCTCACCTCTGGTCCAATGAAAGTGCCACGTCAATTAATGAGAAGGTTCACATGATGCGTTGGTTTGATCCTCTGGCTAGTGTTTTTTCCCCTCATATTCCTCTGAATTTTCACCCAATGTTTATACACCTGCGCCAACCCATTAGGCTCAAACTGATAACTGCACCCCCTTAGCTCTGAGCCCAATTCATTTCAACTAAATCCTTTGTTCTTCACACCCCCAGCCTCATATTTTATTTTCTATTTCTTTTCTTTTATTTCTTTTCATATCATTTTGCTTTTCATTTTTTTAAAAACACTTCTAAGTGTCTAAAAATTCTGAATTAATTCATGGAAGTCAATTGAAGTTTTATTTAATTTTCCATATTTTTCTTTTCCATTTATTTTTAATATCCACGTGTCAATTAATTGTTCACCTTAGTTAATTCATTTTAATTCATTTTTGTACATGCTGTCTTGTTCATTTTCCATAGTGATCATCATTTTGAATTTTTTGTTGGTTCTTTTTGCTCTGGATTCATAAGAGGATGTACTTCATGTGTGATTTTTATTCTGATTTTTAGAAATTTGTTAATTTGGTTTTGGTCCTTGACATTTCATTGAAGTTTCTTAACCCTAGTTCATGTTTGAGCCTTCTTTTGACTTGCATAGCTTCTGAATTTCTTCCTACCCTTTTGGCATGTTGTTATATCATGATTGAAGGTCTCTTGTCCAAGGTTGTGGAATTTTTGGGTGCATTGTTGATTTGTTTGGAATTTTGTTTCTTAAATTGTCCCATTTTGTTTCCTTTTGGTCATAAGTTCTCTCATTAGCTTAGAAGGGCACTTGTGCCAACTTCTTCATCTCATTTGGGGTCTCTTTGGGGTATGGGTACCTTTATGATCTTGGTTTAGGTTTTGTGTCTTGGAAGTTTTGTGTTGCTTACCTTTGAAGTTCATCATTTCTTATGTGCATTCACTTTCACTTCTTTGCTTCTTCCTTACTATATTGTGATTGTTTGACCTTGTGCTTCTCTTCTCCTCATCTCTCTTGCTTCTTAATCATTTATTTAACTTGAGTTGGTTCTGGTCTTGTGCCTTGAGTTGTTGTTTTTCTTATTTTGCCTTGCATCTTTCCTAAGTTGCTTTGCTTTGCCATGTGATTCATGTTACTTTATATTGGCTTGTATGATTCTTTTCTCATTCTTTTGTCTTGCATTTGCATTGAGAATTTGTATGTATGACTTCACTTCTGTTTGTATGATGTTGGCATGTCATTGTGTTCATTTTGCTTTACTTGTATGCTTGTGTTGCTAACCTTTTCAGGGGCTATGGTAAGTGAGAGGTGTGGATGTGATTCCCACATCTCCAAATCTCATCTCTTTTCTTCTTATTCTTACTTGTGCTAACCTTTGTTTGTTGGGCTTAGGCCTTACTCATCTCTTCTTCTTCTTCTTCCTCTATTCTTCTTTCTTTCTTCTTTAGGATAGAAAACCACACTAACTTAGGATATCCATGCATGACAACACTTAGGATTCTTTAGTCCCCCATTAGACTTTTGCCTTTGTGATCCTTCTGGTTTCTTTTCTCTTCTCATCTCAAAACTCTTCAGAAGATACTTAATAAAGTTTGAAGTGATGCCTTGAGCAATAGCCTTATCCCATGAGGTACTTGTAGTCTTCCCATCTTGGGATAGTACAAGCTTATCTTGTGATGCACAAGTCTGATCAAGGTATCTTCTTCACCAAGAAAAGCATAAAAAACACTTCTTCATTGTAAATACCAAAAACACTTAATAAGTTAATGAGTTAGTGAGCTTAGGCCCTAATCTCGGGAATCAAGTTTTGGGGATCTTCTCCTTACTTGAGTGTGCTTGTTCTATTATTCCATCTTGGAATGTAGTAGCAAGTATACATTCCATGGAAAAGAGCTTGAGTTCACTTCCTTGTGCCACACTCAAATAAAAGCTTCTAAAAAACATTGAACAAACAATAAGCGTCTTTCCTTCGGGAATTCTTTTCTCATCTCTTTCGCTCTGTACGCGAACTTGCTCCTACTTGTCATTTTGCAAGACGGTTACGCACTCGTCGTCCGAGTCTGCAACACCTGAGCAATGGCATAGGCAGTTCAAGCCTTAATTCACAGGCAATTTCTTTTCTACCCCTAGTTAGGGGAACTACGGCGACTCTGATCCTCATTGTCCAGATGAGGTACGTAGGCAGCGGGGTAGGGCCCGTTTGAGCACACTCTTTTATTTTCCCTACATTTTTTCCTTTTCATTTCTTGTTCAGCTTCTTCTTATCTTCTTTGTATCCAGTTCAGTTCCTCTTTTTTGCAGTAGATTTCATTTCTTCACCCTTTGAAACATTTTCTTTGTAAGCGTGGATCCCGTCGGGTACGGCGGACGATCTGGGTGCTAATACCTTCCCAGGTCGTAACCGACTCCCGAACTCAGTCTCTTTGGTTCGCAGGACCCGTGTCCTTCCTCTTCTTTCTTCTGGTTTATGCAGCATTACCATTCCCGTTCCTTCGGGATAAAAATGCCTGGCTGGCGACTCTATTCTTTTCCGCGCCACTTTCGCGTTTGTACCAGGATGGAAATCCGGGGAGCGACAGCTGGCGTCTCTGCTGGGGAACGAACCCAGAATCTCTGGTTCCCCTGTGAGTCTCTCCTAGCGCTTGTTTGTTTCTGTTTCTTCGGGTGTTGATTGATTGCTGTTGTGTGTTGTATTTTACTGTTGTTTATTTACAGTTTTATTTACAGCTTTATTTACAGTTTCCGTATTTATTTTCTGCATCATATTATTACTGGACTGTCTGGACTGGATTTTCTGTTTGGTGGGATGGGTGTTACTGTTTCTGAGAGGTGAGCTCATTACCACGGCTCGAGTGCACCTTAGGACTTAGAGTGGTTCCACTTTGGCCTCATGAGATCTTGTCATGGGGGTAGTAGTGAGTTCCACACCCAGATTTGCGACCGTCTTGGAAATGTCTTGATTTGGGGATCTTCCTCTCTCATTTCATAACCTTGACAGTTATGTTCAGCTGGGGACCGATCATTGAGAACCTTGTGGAAACATCCCTCTCTAGTGATGACAATGGCATACCACATTGTGTGGCAAACCCATTCGCATCCGAGGTCCCACCTGGGACTTACATAGGATGACCTTGTTTCCCGGACTCAGCTGAGGCCTCCCTGCGTGGTATATAATGCCAAACCGATTCCCTGATTTGGTCATGTGCCATTTCTCGGAAATGGTGAAAGTATTATTGCTATTCGGCTTTGAGAGTCCTTGATGTCTGACCCGGAGCATACCAGTGAGATTGGGAGGGGTTTACAGGTTTGCAGGAACCCTTGGCCTCTACACACCCTCATTATCAGTGGTCCTTGTTATGATCCATGGTCCTATGGTTCTGGTGTTCTGGTTTTCTTGGTACTATGGTTCTGAGACTTCTATCAGAGGGTTGTGACTCAGAGGCTTTTGGTTTGCAATTGATCAGAGGGTCCTTGTGTTCAGTGTCCAGTATCCAGATGCTCCCAGATTGATCGTATGCCTGCATTGCATTTGCATTTGCATCATTCTTGCATTAACTGTTTATGTTTCCATTTTTCAGGTCATTGTTCATAATTAGCTCCCAGTTCTGGTAAATCTTATCTCCAGATGGCAGAAATCAGAAGAATTACAAGGAAAAAGAATGTTCACTATACTTTTCTTCAACCTGAAGTCAAAAGTGTTCAGAAATTAGCAGGTCTGAGGAATGACCAAGTCTTGGGAAATTTCAGAAAGAGATATGGCCAGATATTGAAGTATGTGGACAAGCCCACTACAGACCAGAAGGACAGTTTGCATACCTTGCTTTAGTTTTATGATCCCTTGCTGCGTTGCTTTGTGTTTCCAGATTACATCTTGGCTCCTACCTTGGAGGAGGTTGCCAGCATTCTGAATGTTCCAGTCAGAGAGACCTTGCCTTTTTATGGGTCTGATGTGGTGCTTAAGGAAGAGGACATAGCCAAAGTTTGTCGTTTGCCAGCGGCTACAGTCAAGAAAGCTCTGAGGGATAGTGAAGGTAAAGGACTCCCTTGGAGTGTGCTTATACCAGAGTCAGAGAGATATGCTAAGGAGGGTAGTTGGGGTGACTTTGGTGCTTTGCTGGCTTTGATGGTGTATGGGTCTAGCTTGTTCCCAGGAGAGAAAGAATTTGTGAGCTTGGAAGTGATCTCTATCTTTGCTAAGGGCAATCCTGTGCCAACTCTGTTGGGTGACTTCTACTACAACGTTCATTACAGGAATGAGAAAGGTAGGGGAGGACCAGTAAGCTGTTGTGCTTCTTTGTTTGCTGAGTGGTTTGCCAGACAATTGCCAAAATCGGGTGCTTTCAAGGAGATGAGGGAAGAGTGGAGATGGTCTAGAAGGTTGATGGGGTTAACTGCTGAGGATATAGCCTGGGGATGTGACAGAGATCTGCTAGGAAAAGAGTTGCTGGTCAGTTGTGGAAGGTTTGTTGGAGTACCTTTGCTAGGAAGGAAGGGTGTGATCAGTTATCATCCAACATTAGCCAGGAAGCAGTTTGGTTACCCATTGAAAGATCCTCCACAGATGGAAGAGTTTGCTGAGTCTTTGTATTTTCCTGTGGAAGGAAACAATGAGCTAGTTCTACAAGCATCTCAGGCTTGGGCTCATAGAGTGAGGAAGGGTAAGAAAGATTTTGGCAGAGTAGATCCCAAGACGTATCCTCCTTTGCTGCATGGTTGCAAAAACATGTAGAAGAAGTTCTCATGCCTTTCTCAGTAGAAGCTCCACTTTATCCCAAATAAGTTCCAAGCCAGAGTACTGTCTCCCTTGAAGAGTACAAGAAATTGGAAGCTCAGCTGCATGAAGTTCGAGTGGAGAATGCTGAAATGGTAAGCCTGTACCATCTTGCCAACAGGGTCAAGAACGAAGCAGAAGGAAAGCTGTAGAAGATCCAAGCCTCTTTGGAAGCTAAAGAGAAAGACTTTGCTGGAATGGAAGCTCACTTTCACAGGATGGGTCTGATGGAGGCAAAAAGAGAAGTTGAACGCAAAAAGACTTTGAAGACTCTCAAGGAAGCTCGTCAATCCATTGTTTGGTTGCAAGGCCAAAGGGAGGAAGAGCAGAAGAAGTTCAAAGAGAAAGAAGAGTTCTTTGAGGTGCAAATGTCCTTTAAGAAGGAAAAGGTGGAGCAAGTCCACAACATTCGAAGGGAAAAGACTCAGCAGTTAGCACAAAGCCAGTTAGCCTTGGAGGAGGCACGAAAGGAGATTGAAGAGCTCAAGCTGAGAGCAGGTGTAAAGAAGAACAGAGCAGAGGTTGCTGCAGAAGAGCCTGGGTCTTTAGTTTAGTTTATTTCTTTTTCAGACTACCTACAGACTTGTAGGAGTCTTGCTTTATTTATTTTGTCTTTTATTTATGTAATGGCTTGTAACCCTTCGGGGAATATTTCTGTTTGTGCTCTAACTTTTGGCCGGCAGTGGTTTGTCCATGATATACAGTGTTAATATGCAAATTATCATTTCCGAATATGCAAGGCTCGTTTGTCTGATACTGCTAATATCTGAACACTCTTCAAAGAGAAAGTCTGAAAGTTAATACTGAGAGTGGCTGTCTGGAGCAGATACCAGAACTGGGGCATGCAAATGCTTAAAACTTGGGAACATGAGAAGTTACATTGCATGCATATGACGTGTTTGTTTGTTTTGTAGGTAGTGCTTCAGTTTATAACGTTCTTGTTGTTTCAGGCACTATAGCTCCCAGGAAAGTTCGAGAACAGCCAGTTGCACACAGATATCCCACAAAGGTCAACAGAGAAAGAGTCATGGATCAAATGCAAGCTGATTTAGCTGACTTGAGGCTGAGGATGGACAATTTTATGACCCTTATGGTAGGCATGGGTCAGAATCAGGAACGTCTGCGGGAGTTGGTTGAAAATAGTCAAGCCGGGAACAACGGTATTGCTGATGGAGGTAATCGTAACGGTGCGGACGCCCGTCAGGTTGAAATCCCTGTAACACAGCCAGGGGTTACCATAATCAATGATGGACTGAACAATGTACAAATGGACGGTCAAGACGAACAATTTATGTTGCTGGACGAAACTGAAGGCCAGGGGGCTGAAATGAACAGGAAGTTTGAGGAGATGGCAGAACAGATCAGGGCTATTCAATCTCAGAACTCTTTGGGGTTCGACATTACTGACTTGGGTTTGGTTCCAGGGGTTAGAATCCCTTACAAGTTCAAGGTCCCAACTTTCGAGAAGTACAACGGCACAGCGTGTCCAAAGACTCATCTTCAGTCCTTTGTAGGAAGGATTGCTGCCCACACTGATGATGAAAAGCTATGGATGTACTATTTCCAGGACAACCTGGTTGGGGCCTCCTTGGAATGGTATATGAAGCTAAGCATAGTCAACATTAAGAGCTGGAAGGACCTGGCAGAGGCTTTCGTGAGACAATACCAGTATAATTTGGACATGGTTCCAAATCGCACTCAATTGCAACACATGTCTCAAACTGCTAAGGAGGGGTTCAAAGAATATGCTCAAAGGTGGCTGTCGCTCCCACCAAAAGACACCCGGGTCAAAAGGGGTACAGACGCGAACGGTCGGCGAAAGAGAGAGAACACACAAGACTGAACTCAAAAGAAAAGAGTCGCCAGCTAGGCATTTTTGTCCCGAGGGAGAGGTAATGCTGCATAAACCTGAGAAAAGATGGATAAGACGGTCGCGAACCAGAGAAACTAAGAAAGGGGGTTGGTTACAACCTGGGAAGGTATTAGCACCCAGATTGTCCACCGTACTCGACGGGATCCACGCTTGAAAAATTTGTGTTTTAAAGGGGTAGTGTCAGTGTTATCTGTATGTCAAAGCTGGAAAAGAATGCAAGTGTCAGTGTAAAAGAAATGTGAAGTGAAATATGAGAGTGTCAGTGTAAGAACAGAGTGAGAAGCTCAAGACTATGAGGCTCAAAGAAATGCTGGAAGGAGGGGGAATATAGAGAGACTTTTGTTCGATAACTGTTAAGTTATGCCTACGTATCCTCTCGTGCAATGAGGAAGTCAGAACACCGTAGTTCGACTCAAAGAGAGTGAAAATGAATTGACTGATGAACTGCTTACTTGTCTATGCTTAAGTGTATGACTTGTCTGGCTCAAGTGCTAACTGTCTTGCATTAGACGGAAGTAGCGAGTTCTCGTTTGTGAGTGAATGAGGTGAGAAAAGAATCCCGGAGGAGACGATTATTGTTTGTTTTTGATGTTTTCAATCTTTTATTGCTTTTTGTGTTTGTCATAAGAAAATGAGCTTAAGCCTAAATCAAGGGTTAGTAAACTCATCACATCCTCCCTCTGATTAGGGGTAATGAGAATACCTTAAGTATGAAGTAAACACCTCACACTTAATCACCATGATGTAGGATTAAGATCATTAACCTACTTGCAATTATTTAGATGTTTTTGGAGTTTTTGTTTAGTGTTAAGTAATGAGTTTAAGCCATAATCAAGGATTTAATGGACCCATTACACCATCCTATTAGATGGATAATAAATGAGAACATTTAAGCTGAGGAAGGCTCCTCAACTTAATCCATGATTAGGGATTAACCTCATGACAAAACAAGGCCTTTATTAAATGGATTTTACTTAATGATAAGATGAAGAAATGGATTTTATGATTTGTAAGACAACTTGAGGGGGACTTGTCCATTAACACTAGGGTTAGTCCTTCTTAACCAATTAAGGAAGAATTAGAACCCTGATGCAAGGCCCAAGTTACAAGCTTGATGTCTTGATGATTTATTAGATAGATTGATTAAAGGAATTAAACACATTGAGGGTTTAACACTTAGGATTAAAGTGATACACTCCATCCTAATAGAAGGATACAGGCATAGCCTTAATCACAAAGCCTTAAAACCTTTAAGGTTTAGTCCTTGATTATGAGATGAGAAGAGAAGACACAAAGATGACACAAAGGTAAAACTAATGGGGGACTAATCAAACCCTAATTGTGATCATTCTTGGGTATTCCTAGGGTTTATGAGGCTTGCAAAAGATCTTCAAGAGGAAAGCCACCAAGAAAGAAGCAGATGAAAGGAGGAAGAAGCAGAAGAAGCAAGTCAACTTACTTCTCTTAAGAAGATAAGTTTCTTGAAGAAAGAAAGTGAGAAGGAGACATGAATGAGCAAGCTCACTCTAATACACAAGTAAAATGCAGAAATGATGCATAAGAGAGGTGAAAAGAGATTATGAGAAGTGAAGGCAAATTCACTTCTCAATGACTTACCACCTGAAAAGTTAGTAACAAGAAATGAAATGAGAATGAGAATGAGATGAAATGCAATGATGCAAACCAAAGTCAGAAGCATAAACATGATGTTAATGATGCTAAGAGATGATGCAAACACATGTCTAGAATTGTGGATGATCATACAAGGATGAGGATGCAAATGAAGCATGAAAGGAAGCATGAAAGATCATGAATGCATATGACATCAAATGAAAGCAAAAGCATGGAAAATGGATGATGCAATGATCAAACATGATTCTAATGTATCCTAAGATGACTTAGAAGTCATGTGAATGTACAAAATGTTATGGCAAGTTCATGTATGCAAGCAAATGAAAGGTGGATGCAAATGAGGGCAAGAATTAGGGTTTATGCACAAGATACAAAGCAAAATTCAAAATCAGAAGCAAATGACAAGATAAAAAATTGAAAATGGGAACAAAGGAACCCTAACCCTACACAAGTTCACTGCCGAAAGGAGGGGACCTAACTCTTAACCTAATGGGGGTTATGATTTTCTCAAGTTGGCTAGGGTTTTAAAGCACCTCCAAAGGAAAAATGCACATCAAATTGAAAATGAAAGATAAATTCAAGCCAATTTTACCCTAGAAACTACATGATATTAAGAATGCAATGTAAAAAGAACCAACATCAAACTCTTCATGGTTAGGCAGAATGAATTTTTCTAAGTTGAGACAAAAATATTGACTTTTAAGAATTTAAATTCCAAAATAAAATGTCAAAACATGTCAAGAACCAAAATGAAATTTGTTTGAAGAGTTTGATAATTTTTCTAAATGTATCAAAATGCAATGTGAATTTTTTTGTGATTTTTAGAAACCTAAATGCTATTTTAATTAATTAATTCTCATAAACTAATTAAAATATACATTTAAATATTTTTTAAATACGGAAATTATGCAAAAAAAAAAAAAAAAATATTTTCAGAAAGGGAAAAATATTTTAAGGTATGATGCAAAAAATGGGATTTTTTAGAAGTAATTTGCTATTTTAAATAAAATGGGCAAAACAAATGAATTAAAAAAGAAAATAAAATTGAATTAAATGGATAGTAATCAGATCCAAGAGCCAGGATTCAAAGCTAAGACGCGGGAGTTGACTGGCGCGTGTTTTAGTGGCTGAGATTGATTCTGGCAAATTCAAATTTTAATCCTAATTAATTAATGTTAATGACTGGATTAGGGCTAAACCACAAGATCCAGGTCGTTCATAGCGCGCGGGAAAGCCAGATCAAGGGTCCAAATTTAAACTTGACTTAATTACAGGATTAGGGCTAAACCACCTTCAGGCGACCGGAACAGTGTTCCGGTCGTCTTCTCCGACGAGCCCAAACCCTAACTTCTCTCGCAGGCCATCAAACTCCAAATTTCTTGCACAAAAATGATCCTCTAACAACCCTAAACCTAAATCCCCAACTAAAACTCATTTATTTCACACCATGAACACGAATCGAACAAAAATGTAAAAATGGGCAAAAGTTTCAGAGATTACATACATGGTGGTTTCTCAACCATTTTCAAAAGTAATCATATCCCCATGATCAGGGAAGCATATAGAACCATAAAAGAACTTAAAAACTAGCTTCTGGGAAAAAATTTCATCATGTTACCTGAGATGGGGGCCCTCTGATTCTGAGCTTTCTGGGTCCTTCCTTGATGCAAGCCTACTCCTATGAACCTCCTGAAGATGATATGGAGCTTAGAAAACTTTGAGGATGGCTGGTTTTGAAGTTCCAGCTCTGGTATAGCAGGTTTTGAGGTTTTTGTATGTGATGTTTTTGGCTGTTTTGAGGGTTGATTCTTGTTCTATGGATGATATGTGATTGGTTGGTGAAGAAAAAATGGAGGTTTTGTGGCTGTGGGAGAAGTTTCGAAGAGGAGAAGTTTTTGACAGTTTTTGGAAATCCTGGCTTATGGGAGGTTGCAGGCTTGTGTGTGTTGTGTTTTGGAATGCTTGAGGTCCACATATGAGGCTCTGATTGGGCAGAGGGTTGGTAGTGGCACAGTTTGATTGGCATGGGGAAAATGCAAAAAGTCAAGATTTTGTGTACCATAGGTATGGCTCGGGTCAGAGGAGATCTTAGGGCTTTTCCTGCTTCAGCTTGAGTCAAGGAAGGCCTTTGGATATGATTTTGTGAGTTGGATGGTCTTGATCAAGGGTTTTCAATGTTCTTGCATATTTCCCTCCTTGAATTTTCTTATGAACCAAGGCAAAAAATCTTGTGAATTCTTGGACAAAATGCAGCAAAATGAACCATGTGAAGTTGTTATGGTGTCTTGAACTCACTTAGCAACTAATCCAAGCATTAAAAGTTCCTTTTGCAAAAAATTCCATTTTGAAGATTCATGAGAAAATGCCTTATGTGACTTGTAATTCAAGGCATGAAAGTGAGAAATTCTTTGGGCAAATCTGAATTATGGACCATGAATTATGTTTGTGTGATGATTAGAAGTTGATTTGAAGTCACATTTGGTTTTGGCAAGTGTTTTTGCAAGTTTCCTCTTTGGCACAAAAGTGAAAAATAAGTGATTTTGTCCAACTTTGCAAGGCCGTAACTTTTGTTTTAAAATGAATTAGAATGAGTTCTTGTACTTTTTGAAAATGGTAGGATCCAATCTACAACTTTCATGACCAAAGATTTTTCATTTGAATCATTTTTGAATCAAAAAGAGGAGGTTGAAAAACTTTCCCAAAATGGCAAGTTTTCATTACAAGTCACTTTCCCAAAATGGCAACTTTGCAAATGGCTTGAAATTATTAAATTTTGTGAACTTCTAACATCTTCTAAGATCAAATAAAGATCATATACACCCAAAATGATGGAGAAGACCCTTTGGTTGGGTAATTGGGGGCGTCAGATGCCCTGATTTTGCACTGACTTGCTCAAGAAGTCATTTTTTGATCAGATGCCTTCCCCTTTGAATTTCTGCATGAAAATTGGTATGTATGATCCTTATAACATATAGAGACCAATAGACACAATAATGACCAAACAAATTTGGAGTTATGGCCTCTGAAACCAAAACCCTAATTTTAGGTCATCTGTGCAGTTAAGCTTGGCTCTGCTTCCATGCCTTTCTCAGTTCTTGTGATTCTTTGACTTCCTTGACCTTGGGAGGATATAACATGATGCTTGAACATACATGGACCCTCTTGAGATGATTGAAGGCCTTTGGAGTGGCTCAGATGACCCTTGGATTGCTCAGATCACAAACCCTAGATGCAGATGAATTTGAACCAATGCAGTGAAGCAAAAATGCAATATGACATGGTATGATTGAACTTATACAAATGAAAAAGAACCACAAGCCATGGTGAAATGAGTGAGGGCAAATTTGGGGTGTTTACAGCTGCCCCTATTCAAGCATGAGTTAGCTGTGCAGGATGTAAGCAACAGCTTAACAGGCAAACAAGATAACTTGTGGTTGAATATCAAAGACAGTCCAAAATTTGCACTCACTGAATGAAGAAGAAAAGGGATATAGATTGTAAAAGGAAGTAAAGTATGATTTATAAAGCACGGGCAACGGAGGACGACCGTCGAGCAGAGGACGACTGCTGGGGGATAAGCAATGACGGGGACGGCCGACATGTCGGGGAAATAAAGGATTATGATGGGGACGGCCATCAGGTAAGGTAGCAAAATTCTCCGGGGAACGGTCATCAAAGGTGAAGGACGATCACCTAGCAGGGTACGGCTGCTCTGTTGGGGATAAGATGAGGGACGATCATCTAAGGTGAAGGACAATCACCTAGCAAGGTACGGTTGCCGAAAGCATCACGACATAGGACGAATGTAGGATAGAAAGAGTCGATGATGGGGACGGCCATCGGATAAGCATGATGAAGGACGATCATCAAGAGGTGAAGGACGATCACCTAGCAGGGTACGGCTGCTCACGGGTTTTTACGACATAGGATAAATGTCGGATAAAAAAGATCGACGATGGGGGCGGCCATCGGATAAAATGATGAAGGACGATCATCAGAAGGGTGAAGGACGATCACCTAGCAGGGGACGGCTGCTAAAATACCACGACATAGGACGAATGTCGGATAGAAGAGGGTTCCAATAGTGGAGACTCCGCTGGAGGAATGATGAAGGACGATCATCAAAAGGTGAAGGACGATCACCTGGCAGGGTACGGCTGCCGGAAGTATCATGACACAGGACGAATGTCAGATAGAAAGGAAATAATTTATCGGGATCTGCTGGGGACTCTTCTGGGGAAGTGTAGACACAGACGAGTGTCTAAATTCAAGAAAAGGGTATAAGTGTTTGGCATTGTGTATAGATTAAAGATGCGGACGAGCATCCTTAAGGCTATGATACGGACGAGTATTAACTGGTTAACAAAGAATACGGACGAGTGTTGAATCTTGAGAAAGATAAGTGGTATAAACAAGATACGGACGAGTATCTGAAGTAAGTAAACATGAGTGAGGCACATACGAGTGTTCAACTTGCTGGGGAGAGCGCGACACGGACGGGTGTCGGAAGAAGTGTATTATAAACAAGTATTTGGTTCCCAAAGTGTTTAGGCAACTATGCTGGGGAAAGTGACACGGACGGGTGTCAGGGAAGTGTATATATAGGCATCTGCAGGGGATATGAGATGACACAGACGAGTGTCGAGAAGAGTGTATATGAACATGTATTTGTGAGTGCAAAGGGGATGCTTTGGCTTTCCGCTGGGGATATGACACATACGAGTGTCAAGAAGTATCTGCTATGTATAAGTATCTGCTTGTAGAAAATGTCCTGGCGACTTTCTGGGGAAAGATGACACGGACGAGTGCCAAAAAGGGCATGTATATGTATTTGAGAGTGTAAAGGGATGTTTTGGCTTTCTGCCGGGGAATTTGAGAGGTATTTTGTATATTGTTGATGTGGTATTGTTGGTATACACAGCTGTTTGATTCAGAACACGGCTTATGACTATGCAATATGTTTGATTTTTGCCATAATGCTCCGTATTAGACGGAATGCTACGCTCTGGGGGAAATTATGATGTGAATGCTATGATTATGCAAAGATACCGATCCGGGATTCGGATCCCGTTGCTGTGGAGATCTCCGACTGATCTGCTTGAAGTGGATATCCCAGTTGGGGATGAGATCATTGGTAGATCCGATATATATGACTCTGCTTGAGGGAATAGATCATTGATAGACCTATCTTGGTAATGAGGGACCCAACTGGGGTCTGTGGGAGCTTCCGTCACTTTGTTGCGAGATCTTCAGACATTGCTCTTCTGGATAGAGGTTGGAGCTTCGCGGGGAGATGGTTCCCTGTCTGACACTTGGTTGGGGAGGAATGATCACTGGACGATCTTCCTAGAGATTTCTATGATTCTACTAAAGATGACTGAAGTCTGGCCACTCAGCTAGGGGAGAAAGAATCTCTAGTGCTATTTGGAAGATGAGCTGAGTAAATAATGATTTGGCAGCTTGCTGGGGAGAAGCTCTCATGCCTCATGTTGCGCTTTGACTGCCTGCAATCCTGTGTGACAAAGAAACGTACAAATACCTCGAGGTATCCCCTACTGGATTCCATCATAGGAATTTAGACACTCCCGGGAGTAATATATTTCCTGTAAGCATGTGTTTTAGAAAAGGTGCATCTGTACTTATGCAATCCATATTATGAGGACATCAGACATTTTTGAAAACGAAAAAGATAAAATGTACGAGACAAAGTGTGACGGGAAATCTAATTTTATTAATTTATGTGCCCTGAATTGGCAAGATACAGTCAAAGAAACAGGTCCCCTGAAATGAGGAGATTGTTTACAAAATTGAGAAACAAAAAGGTGCTGGCAATGTTGATGACGCTTCAGGGAGCTTCCCTTTTGCTATGACCTTGACGTTCTTCTCATCTTGCTTTTGAGGAAGGCTGGTTCTGACCGAAGCTTGAACCTTTCGAAGTTTACCATATTGTAAGTGATACAGACGAATTCAGAATGCAGTTGTTCGCTTATTCCCTTATGTTGCGTGGATCGCCCTTTCGGGTTTTCAATCCACCGGGATACCCATTTTTGCCTGAGTTGTCCAATGCGGCTTTTCAACTCAGCAGGTGTACATTTTTTATTTATTTTCCCTTATTTTTGCCCGAGTCTTTTATTCTGTTTTTGACTCGCCGGGATGCCCTATTTTTGCCTGGACTTACATTCTGTTTTTGTGTCCAGCGGGTCATTTATGCGAAGTATTTTTTAACTGCATCTGAATTCACAGGGGACAGGAAGTCTTCACCATCCATAGTACTGAGCATCAGTGCTCCACCAGAGAAAACTTTCTTTACTATGAACGGACCATCATAATTCGGAGTCCACTTGCCCCTGTGGTCTGTATGAGGAGGGAGGAGTCTTTTCAGCACAAGATCTCCTACTTGGTATTCTCGGAGCCTGACTTTCTGATCGAAAGCTTTCTTCATTCTTTTCTGATACAGCTGCCCATGGCAAATTGCAGCTAACCTCTTCTCTTTGATCAGACTCAATTGTTCATACCGGGATCGGACCCACTCTGCCTCATTCAACTTGACATCCATCAGTACCCGTAAGGAGGGTAATTCAACTTCGACAGGTAGGACTGCCTCCATACCATACACAAGCTGATACGGTGTTGCCCCAGTGGATGTTCTGATTGAAGTACGGTACCCATGTAAGGAAAATGGTAACATTTCATGCCAGTCTTTGTAGGTGACTACCATCTTTTGCACAATCTTCTTGATATTCTTGTTAGCTGCCTCCACAGCGTCATTCATCTTT
Source organism: Lathyrus aphaca (assembly GCA_963966055.1). Taxonomy (NCBI): domain Eukaryota; kingdom Viridiplantae; phylum Streptophyta; class Magnoliopsida; order Fabales; family Fabaceae; genus Lathyrus; species Lathyrus aphaca. The sequence continues at coordinate 129,639,312 of OZ014522.1, read as the reverse complement.
GGCCTGTAAGGTGAAGAATTGTGGTGTTGGATCTTGAAGTCCCGGCATAGTTCTGCCATCATTTTATTGTTTAAGTTGGAACCATTATCAGTAATGATTCGCTCAGGCACTCCATACCGACAGATGATGTCTCTCCTCAGGAATCGGGCTACCACTTGCCTGGTGACATTTGCATAAGAAGCTGCCTCGACCCACTTGGTAAAATAGTCAATGGCTACCAGGATGAATCTGTGGCCATTTGAAGCAGTCGGTTCAATCTTGCCAATCATATCAATGCCCCACATGGCAAAGGGCCAGGGTGAAGACATCACATTCAAAGGATTGGGAGGCACATGCACTTTATCTGCATAAATCTGGCATTTGTGGCATTTTCTGGCATAGGCACAACAGTCTGCATCCATTGTGATCCAGTAATAGCCTGATCTTAGCAACTTTTAGTCATTGCATGCCCTCCCGCATGGGTACCAAAATATCCTTCGTGCACCTCGTGCATCAACAAGTCTGCTTCTGCCCTATCAACACATCTGAGAAGTACCATATCAAAGTTTCTCTTATACAGGGAACCATCAGCATTCAGGAAGAAACTACCAGCCAGCCTTCTTAATGTTTTCTTATCATTGGATGATGCCCCAGGTGGGTACGTTTGATCCTCCAAGAAGCACTTAATGTCGTGAAACCAAGGCTTATCATCTTTAACAACATCTGCTGAGAATACATATGCTGGCCTGTCAAGTCTGGATACTAAAATTCGTGGCACAAAGTTGGCAGCTTGAACTTTGATCATGGATGAAATGGTAGCCAGAGCATCCGCAAACTGATTTTCATCTCGAGGGATATACTCAAGCTTGACTGTAGTGAAGAAAGTCAATAACCTTCTTGTATAATCCTGATAAGGTATCAGATGATCTTGGTGGGTGTACCATTTGCCGTTCGTTTGATTAATTACCAGAGCTGAATCTCCGAACACAGTTAAAGTCTTGATCCTGAGGTCAATGGCTTCCTCCAGACCCATAATATAAGCTTCGTATTCAGCTTCGTTGTTAGTGCAGTTAAAGGTGAGTTTTGCCGAGAAAGGCATGTGAACTCCTTTAGGTGTAATGAGTACTGCACCAACACCACGACCATTCATATTAACAGCCCCATCAAACATCATAGTCCACTCTTCTTCCGGGTCAGGCCCTTCAGTGTGAATAGGCTCTTCATGATCTTTTGCTTTTATGAACATGATATCTTCATCGGGGAAGTCAAATTTCATAGGCTGGTAATCATCAATGGGTTGCTCAGCAAGATAATCAGACAATACACTGCGTTTGATGGCCTTCTGAGATGTGTACTAAATGTCATACTCTGTGAGGATCATTTGCCATCTTGCAACCCGTCCGGTAAGTGCTGGCTTCTCAAAAATGTACTTAACTGGATCCATCTTGGATATCAATAAAGTAGTGTGAGTCAACATATACTGTCTCAGTCGGCGAGCAGCCCACGCTAAAGCAAAGCAAGTTTTCTCGAGCAGTGAATAACGTTGTTCACAGTCGGTAAACTTTTTGCTTAGGTAGTATATTGCATACTCTTTTCGACCAGACTCGTCAGGTTGGCCCAGCACACACCCCATTGACTCTTCTAATACTGTTAAGTACATGATTAGAGGTCTTCCTTCAACTGGAGGCATAAGGATTGGAGGCTCTTGTAAATATTCCTTGATTTTGTCAAAAGCCCTCTGGCAGTCTTCGTTCCACCTGACTGTTTGTTCTTTTCTTAACAACTTGAACAAGGGCTCACAGGTTGCTATAAGGTGAGATATGAACCGTGAAATGTAGTTCAATCTACCTAGAAACCCCCGAACTTCTTTTTCAGTCTTTGGCGCAGGCATTTCTTGAATGGCTTTGACTTTGTCAGGGTCAACTTCAATCCCTTTCTCACTTACAATAAATCCCAGCATCTTACCGGATCGCACCCCGAATGTGCATTTGTTGGGGTTTAACTTCAATTGGTACTTCCTCAGACGCTTGAATAACTTCAACAGATTCGTCAGGTGGTCTTCTTCTGTGAGGGACTTGGCAATCATGTCATCCACATAACATTCAATTTCTTTGTGGATCATGTCATGGAATAATGTTACCATAGCCCGTTGATAAGTGGCACCCGCATTCTTTAGTCCAAATGGCATCACCTTATAACAGAATGTTCCCCAGGGTGTGATGAAAGTTGTCTTCTCCATGTCCTCAGGTGACATCTTGATTTGATTATATCCTGAAAATCCATCCATGAAGGAGAATACCGAGAACTGAGCCGTATTGTCGACCAATACATCAATGTGAGGTAAAGGGAAGTCATCTTTCGGGCTGGCTCTGTTCAGGTCCCGGTAATCCACACACATCCTTACCTTGCCATCTTTCTTAGGCACAGGTACAATATTAGCAACCCATGGCGGATAGCTAGTCACAGCAAGGAAACCGGCGTCCCACTGCTTCTGTACCTCCTCTTTTATCTTCATTTCCATATCTGGGCGAGTACGACGCAACTTCTGTTTTACTGGTGGGCAGTCTTCTTTTAGAGGTAGCTTGCGCATGACAATGTCGGTGTCCAACCCTGGCATATCCTGATAAGACCAAGCAAAAACATCCACATATTCCCGAAGCATGTCAATCAATTGCTCTTTTACTGAATCTTGCAGGCAGGCCCCGATCTTAACTTCTTTCAAGTCTTCTTTCGTACCAAGATTAACCGTTTCAACCTCCTCCTGATGAGGAGTGATAACTTTCTCCTCTTGTCTCAACAACCTGGCTAGCTCTTCAGGTAGCTCATAATCTTCTTCAACCCCTTCATCAGCTTGATTGATTGGATTGTCAAAGTCATACGAAGTCATAGCAGTGTTGTTGTCGGTGCAGTCTGGAGGGCACTTTCTGCAAGGGTTTAGATTGGTTTATTTTAGTGATCAGTTTTATCTTGCTTAGAAAAAGTGAAAATGAAGTTATTTATTTTGAAAAACATCGCCATTTTATTTTTGTACAAAAAATGAAAAATGAAAAACAGTGAGCGGAAAAGAAGAGACTCGTTTGCAAAAGATGTCCTGATATTCATTAATTGATCTTTGCACAAAATACAAGATGGCCCGATTACAAAATGAGTCCTGACATCTTGGGCAAGATGCAGGACTTGATGCATGCTTTAAAATACAGGAAATAATAATTACTCTGCAGGAGTAACCCTTATAATTTCCTAGGAAGACCAGTTTGAGACATGGCTCCCCGGGGTCTTTGGACGTATCCAGCCTTCCAGGTTGCCCTCGTCTTCCGACTCATCTTCCAAGCTATTCACAGCATCCGGGGTGAGCATCCCCCCACTAATAAACTTGGGCTTTGTTGCAGCCTCTGATTGATCTTGTTGAGTTGGTCTGTAACCCAACCCAAATCGGTCTTCTTTCTTTTCCACGGGCAGCAGTTTGCCCCAGCCTTGGGCGGTACCTTCCTCAACAACCTTTCGGGCTTGTTGATATGATGTGATGGAGGTCCCAAGCACAACAGATGTTTCATTAATATTAAGGGCCTCAAACCCTTGGCTCATGGTTTCATGGATCTCCCCATCCATCTCAATGTATTTGAAAGTAGCCAGATGGCTAACAAAAATATCATCCTCCCCACAAATAGTAATGACTTGGCCTTCCCACTCGAATTTTAACTTCTGGTGAAGGGTTGACGTCACGGCGCCAGCGGCGTGTATCCATGGTCTACCCAATAGACAGTTGTAGGCAGGCTGTATATCCATCACAAAGAAGGTCGTTTTGAAAACCTGTGGGCCAATCATTATTGGCAATTCTATCTCTCCCAGAACTGATCTTTTAGAACCGTCAAAGGCTCTAACTACCAAGTTACTTGGGCGTAGTGCCAATCCATCATACTCCAGCTTCACAAGGGCTTTCTTGGGCAGGACATTGAGGGATGACCTTGTATCCACCAGTACGTGAGAAAGAACCGCACCCTTACACTCCAAGGTAATATGCAAAGCCTTGTTGTGATTGCGACCTTCCGTTGTCAGATCAGTGTTGGTAAATCCTAGTCCATGACTAGCGTTGACATTTCCAACCACAGCCTCTAACTGATTGACGGTAATCTCCTCCGGCACATAAGCTGCGTGCAGGACTTTCAATAGTATGTTCCGATGAGCCTCAGAGCACATTAGCAGTGATAGTATGGAGATTTTGGAAGGTGTTTGGTGAAGCTGGTCTACCACCTTGTAATCACTTTTCTTTATGATTCTCATGAATTCATCAACCTCTTAATCAAAAGGAGTCTTCAAAACTTCTTTAGCAACTTGTTCTTCTTGCACCATGCTCTTCCCTTTTGCCTTAGCAGCAGCTTCTGCTTCGGCAATGGGTCTTGGAATTTGCGAGGCAAAGAGACGTCCGCTTCTAGTGAAGCCTCCGCCTCCCCCCACATTGTCTATCTGAGGTGAAGAAGTTGATGATTCTAAAGTGATTTTCTGCCCCTCGCAGTACAGATCTGAGCCATAATGCCAAGGGATGGCACTATTGTTTTTGTAAGGAACTAGCCCAGGCACTGTGATAGTAATTGGACTGATAGCAGCTGCAGAAGGGACCACAATGGTGTGTGGGTCATAGTATATGGTGACTGGTGCTCTGGAAGGAGTGACATTTTGTGGGTTGTTGGCAGGGATGCTTGCAGGGTCATAGTATATAGTAACTGTTGAGACGCTTTCATCAATTGTTGCTGATGTTGTAGGAGGTACCATTGACTGGATGGGTGTTGAAGTTGTAGCAGGAATGGTGACTGAACTTGTATCCACTGAAGTGATTGATTGAGCAGTTGTTGGAGTTGTAGTAGAATCCGTTGGAACAATGGTTGCTGATGTTGTAGGAGTATCTGTGATTGTTGGTGAAGGGATTGCTGGATTTGTAGGCGCCGTTGTCGTAATCTGAAGGATACCATCCTTAATAAGTCCATTTATGCCGTTTCTCAGCCTTTCACACCCATTGACTGCAATATTTCAATACCCACAGCCGAGCTCACATCCAGGGAACACTTGGCATTCTAAAAGCTGAGCTTTGATTTCAACCAAAGGTGTTCGAATTTGTGCAACACTGGTGATCAGGGTGGATGGTTTACCTTCCTCAATAGCATTAACCCTAGGCCCGTTGTGACTAGGCATTGGATTCCTTGTGACATTTGGAGGAGGTGCAAAGTTGAGAGCTTTTGAGTCCACCAGGTCTTGGACTTTCATCTGCAAGGCCCTGCATTTTTCAGTATTATGCCCCGGTGCGTTTGAGTGGAATGCACACCTGGCATTGGCATCATAGTTCTTTGGGAGATTGAGGGGATCTGGAGGTGCCAATGTCCTTAACTCAACTAGGTTGAGCTTCAGGAGTTGTGGCAAGAGTGCAGCATACGGCATTGGGATTGGGTCAATTACCCTGTTTGCTTGTGATGGTCTTTGTTGGAAAGGACGCTGTTGTTGGTTGTTGTTGCTGTTGTAATAGGTTCTCTGTTGCGGATACTGAACTTGTTGTTGATACTGTGGTTGTTGTTGTGGAGGATATGCTGATTGTTGAGGAATCGGAGCTGGAATGGTAACAGCTGCTACTGACCGGTGAACATACTAAGGTCTGCCCCTGCTTGCATGAATAGAATTGGTCTCACCGGCTCTTCGGGGTCCCATAAAAGGCTTTCTGGGATTACTGGATGAACTTGCACCACTGTCGAAGATTTTTCCCATCTTTAAAAGGCTTTCAATCCTTTCACCAGCTATGACCACATCAGCAAAACTGGTAGAGGAAAAAGCGGTCAGTCTATCAATATATGTCCCTTGCAAAGTATTCATGAACATGTCATCCATTTCTCTTTCTGACATGGGTGGTTGTACAGCAGCAGCAAGCTGTCTCCACCTTTGGGCATATTCCCTGATGCTTTCTCTAGAAGATTGAGACATTCCCATCAGAAGGGTCCTGTTAGGAGCCATGTCCAGGTTGTATTGATATTGTCGGATGAAAGCCTCATCCAAATCCTTCCAGCATCTTATGGTGGCTCTGGACAAATGTGAATACCACTCCCTTAAAGCCCCAGTCAGACTGTCTTCAAAATAGAACATCCACAGCTTTTCATCCATAGTATAAGCTTTAAGTCTTCCCAGGAAAGATTGCAAATGAGTGTGAGGACAAGAGGTACCATTGTACTTCTCAAAACATGGGGGTTTGAATTTGTGGGGAATTCTCACCCCATCAACTAGCCCCATGTCCATCACATCGAAGCCCAAATAATTCTGAGACTCCAAAGATCTCAACTTCTCAGCAATTTCGTCCAATCTCCTGTCATATACTTCATCTCCAGCTCCCATAATAGTAAATTGTTCTTCTTGGGGATCTTCCTGCAAAATTCTCCCTCCAGCAGTATTACCCTGCACATTCCTTGGGATGTTGGCTTCTGGATCCAGATGAGGTCCAAATACTGGTGGATCAATACGGGGCTGGCCCCGTTCATTGTTACTAGTTCCCCCTGTTCCAAGATGAGGCTCCTCAGGAGTTTGTCTTTCCACCAGTTCTCTTAACCTTTCTTGAGTCTGGGTTAAGCCAGTCATCACAGCCATGAATTGAGACATCTGATTTCTCATCTCCACTCTCTCATTAGCCATCTGATTTCTGACTTCGGTCAGATCCTGCTGTACTTGTTCCATTTTAATACCGGGAAGGTTGTTGCGAGTCGGGTACCGGTGCGCGCGGTTGACAGGGAACACTCGGCGACGAGCAATGTTTCCTGAGATCACAACAAAATTAGAGACAATAATAATTACAAAACCTACAAAACAAAACAAAAGTTAGTATGCAATGCAGTATGCCTATTTGTTTTCCAAGGTATCCGGTTTGGTTCTTGGTTTTGACCTTTCCAGACCTCGAGGAAGATGCTTGATGTTGTTGAGAGAAAAGCCCAAATGGAAACCGACTAAAATATATTACAAATGGCGAACAATACATAGTCTGTTTTACAATACACGCCCATGGAGGGTCAAAATACAATAAAAGGAAAAGTACATCAAATGGAAACAACAACAAACAAAGAATCAGACATCCAGTCCAAACTCATCCTCTCTGACCTCCTTCAGGAGTGCCTCAGTTATCGGACCAGCTGGGTGCTCTGTAATGGTCCTAATGAGGAGGTTCCTGGTAGCAATAGCAGTGGTCAGCTTCTTGTGCCTATCCTGGTCCTTTGATCTTTTCAATCCTACCCTAAGCTTCAATTCTGAAATCTCCTTCTGAGCTGCCAACAAAGCTTTCTGCTGCTTCTTCTCATTGGCCTCTAACTGCTCGATCTTGGCTTGAGTCTTCTGATCTTCTTGTGTACGGGCTTCAGTGATCCTGACCCACCTAGCCTGACTCTCTTGCATATAGAGCTCAGTCCTAGCCTTCTGAATCTTGGCTTTTTTATAGGCATTCTTCAATATTTGTTCCCCAGCTCTTGCTTTCCTGATGTAGTCCTCTGTCTTCTCAATTTTGGAAAGATGCTCCACCCTGAGCTTCTCCAATCTCTCAATGTCCAGACAACTATCACTCCTTTCCCAAAGAGTCTTCTTTAAAGCTTGAGATAGGTTCTCATTCCTTTCTTTCAATTTCTCAAATTCTTCCAGGCTGACAGTTGCTGCTGGTTGTACTGTAGATGGTCCAGGTATGTCTTCCAAGGTGAAAGGCATTCCAGTAATCTGAGCTCTAGTATGGGACCAGTCATAGTATTGAGCTGAAGCAACATTATTACACCTTCCCAGAATAGCCATCCCTTTTGTCTGGATGTTGTCCCAAGCCCAGGATGCTTGTCTGACGTCAGCTGAATTAGGTTTTACTTCACAATACAGGGTCTCAGCTAAATCTTGTCCTTTGGGAGGGTGAACCAAAGCATATCCCAATTGTCTCTTAAACAGCAAAGGATTGTAGTTGATGCAACCCTTCACTCCTATTAGAGGCACATTTGGGTATTGTCCACAGCTGGTGATAATGTCCTTGCCTTTGGTGCTCTGGGTACACCATCTAATATCATCTGAAGTCAAGGCAATGAGCCTCTTGGCCCAATTCCTCTGTTGGTGGGGATTCAAGAAAGCATCTGACTTAGGTAGGTGTCTGAGTAGCCAGGTGTAGAACAAAGGAGCACAACATCTTACCAACTTCCCCCTTTGTTTCTCATTCCTCTGATGGATGGAATAATAAAAATCTCCCAGCAATGTAGGTACTGGGTTCTTCAGAAGAAACAGATGGATGGCATTCTTGCTGACAAATTTGGGCTCATCTACAAACAGTATAGCCCCATATATGCTGAGGGACAACAATGCATAGACTGCCTTCCATTCCCCCATTGAGGCCTTCAGGATGGCCTGAGAAACCAAGAAATCCAAATGCAAACCAGGGATCCCAGCCTTTGTTGTCATATTTTGCTCAATCAAAGCAGGCTCCAGGTACAATGCCTTAGCCATCTCTTCATTTTTGGGAGCTGGCATTTCTGGGTTGAAAGGGATTCCTCCTCTGATAGGTACTCCAATCAATAAAGAAAACTCTTCCAGTAGAGGCCCTAACTAGAAGTCTGGAAAGGTGAAGCATCTCAAAGGAGGGTCATAAAACTGCAAGCATGTGTGGATCATGCTCCTCTAAGAAGGGTCAAGGTCCATAACCATATCCAGGATACCTCCATAATGCTCTCTAAACAATGGGATGTGGTCAGGTGTGATAAGTGACTGGACCTGCCTGATACCAATCAACACAGGCTCAAAGAAATGGTAGGATATGTTGCTCTTCCTGGGAGTAGTCATGAGTGTTGCTGAAGAAGATGAAGATAGGTGCTGATGAAGATCACAGACTGATACTGGAGGTGAGCCACTGACAGGATGATGCTGGTGATGATGAAAATAGCTGAAGCAGATAACTGATGAAGCAGAGGTCTATGCAGAAGAAGGGGTCAAAACCAAACCAGATATAATGTGGATACCCTAAAAACAAATAAACAAATGTTAAATGATGCAATGATGATATATGCAAATGATATGCAAGGGTTTGTGATCAAGCTGGATCTGATTATCTGTCTTGATACAAGGCCCATGTATGTTCAAAAAGTCCAGATGGAGGCTTAGAAATCCAGTAACCAAGGTGGGGGACTCAAATAAAGAGTCACATATCCAGGGTTAATCACAAGAACTGTCCAAAGTGGAGTACTCTTAAACAAAACAAAAACAAGGTATGATGTGGCCAAGGGTACCTGCAAACCTGTAAACAGCCCAACCCCCTCACAGATAGTGTTCTAGAACAAGGATCCTCAGACTTGGATCAGTTATGAGAAGTGTAAACACTTCTAACCCGGAGGTACAGTGCTTACAATAACCATAAAAGATCCTCCTCTAATTCACCTCAGTTTCTGAAGGTCATAATAAAGGTCATCCATACTTAGCAGGCTTCCCAGATAGCCCTAGCACTACAGGAAATCTGTAGCACAGAGTTCTCAAGAAGAAACCCACATCTGAACCGTGTTTCATATTCCCGCACCAGACCGAAATGGAATGGGAAAGAACATGAACCACTCTAGCCTAGGTGTCACTCAGGTCCCAGGTATAGGACCTTGAACTCTCAATGGAACCCCACCCACCAAAACAGAAACCAGATCCAGCAATGATAATGACAGTATGAAATATGAAAAGCTGTAAAGGAAAGCAATAAATAAAGTTGTACATAAAGCAGTAAATAAAGCAAATAAATAAATACAAATAGCACATAACACCCCAGTAAACACAGATTAAACAAGCGCTAGGAGGAACCCACAAAAAGAACCAGAAGCCCTGGTTACAGTATAAAGGTCCCCAACAGAGTCGCCAAGCTGTCGCTCCCACCAAAAGACACCCGGGTCAGAAGGGGTACATACGCGAACAGTCGGCGAAAGAGAGAGAACACACAAGAGTGAACTCAAAAGAAAAGAGTCGCCAGCTAGGCATTTTTGTCCCGAGGGAGAGGTAATGCTGCATAAACCTGAGAAAAGATGGATAAGACGGTCGCGAACCAGAGAAACTGAGAAAGGGGGTTGGTTACAACCTGGGAAGGTATTAGCACCCAGATTGTCCGCCGTACTCGACGGGATCCACGCTTGAAAAATTTGTGTTTTAATGGGGTAGTGTCAGTGTTATCTGTATGTCAAAGCTAGAAAAGAATGCAAGTGTCAGTGTAAAAGAAATGTGAAGTGAAATATGAGAGTGTCAGTGTAAGAACAGAGCGAGAAGCTCAAGACTATGAGGCTCAAAGAAATGCTGGAAGGAGGGGGAATATACAGAGACTTTTGTTCGATAACTGTTAAGTTATGCCTACGTATCCTCTCGTGCAATGAGGAAGTCAGAACACCGTAGTTCGACTCAAAGAGAGTGAAAATGAATTGACTGATGAACTTCTTACTTGTCTATGCTCAAGTGTATGACTTGTCTGGCTCAAGTGCTAACTGTCTTGCATTAGACGGAAGTAGCGAGTTCTCGTTTGTGAGTGAATGAGGTGAGAAAAGAATCCCGGAGGAGACGATTATTGTTTGTTTTTGATGTTTTCAATCTTTTATTTCTTTTTGTGTTTGTCATAAGAAAATGAGCTTAAGCCTAAATCAAGGGTTAGTAAACTCATCACATCCTCCCTCCGATTAGGGGTAATGAGAATACCTTAAGTATGAAGTAAACACCTCACACTTAATCACCATGATGTAGGATTAAGATCATTAACCTACTTGCAATTATTTAGATGTTTTTGGAGTTTTTGTTTAGTGTTAAGTAATGAGTTTAAGCCATAATCAAGGATTTAATGGACCCATTACACCATCCTAATAGAAGGATAATAGATGAGAACATTTAAGCTGAGGAAGGCTCCTCAACTTAATTCATGATTAGGGATTAACCTCATGACAAAACAAGGCCTTTATTAAATGGATTTTAGTTAATGATAAGATGAAGAAGTGGATTTTATGATTTGTAAGACAACTTGAGGGGGACTTGTCCATTAACACTAGGGTTAGTCCTTCTTAACCAATTAAGGAAGAATTAGAACCCTAATGCAAGGCCCAAGTTACAAGCTTGATGTCTTGATGATTTATTAGATAGATTGATTAAAGGAATTAAACACATTGAGGGTTTAACACTTAGGATTAAAGTTATACACTCCATCCTAATAGAAGGATACAGGCATAGCCTTAATCACAAAGCCTTAAAACCTTTAAGGTTTAGTCCTTGATTATGAGATGAGAAGAGAAGACACAAAGATGACACAAAGGTAAAACTAATAGGGGACTAATCAAACCCTAATTGTGATCATTCTTGGGTATTACTAGGGTTTATGAGGCTTGCAAAAGATCTTCAAGAGGAAAGCCACCAAGAAAGAAGCAGATGAAAGAAGGAAGAAGCAGAAGAAGCAAGTCAACTTACTTCACTTAAGAAGATAAGTTGCTTGAAGAAAGAAAGTGAGAAGGAGACATGAATGAGCAAGCTCACTCTAATACACAAGTAAAATGCAGAAATGATGCATAAGAGAGGTGAAAAGAGATTATGAGAAGTGAAGGCAAATTCACTTCTCAATGACTTACCACCTGAAAAGTTAGTAACAAGAAATGAAATGAGAATGAGAATGCGATGAAATGCAATGATGCAAACCAAAGTCAGAAGCATAAACATGATGTTAATGATGCTAAGAGATGATGCAAACACATGTCTAGAATTGTGGATGATCATACAAGGATGAGGATGCAAATGAAGCATGAAAGGAAGCATGAAAGATCATGAATGCATATGACATCAAATGAAAGCAAAAGCATGGAAAATGGATGATGCAATGATCAAACATGGTTCTAATGTATCCTAAGATGTCTTAGAAGTCATGTGAATGTACAAAATGTTATGGAAAGTTCATGTATGCAAGCAAATGAAAGGTGGATGCAAATGAGGGCAAGAATTAGGGTTTATGCACAAGATACAAAGCAAAATTCAAAATCAGAAGCAAATGACAAGATAAAAAATTGAAAATGGGAACAAAGGAACCCTAACCCTACACAAGTTCACTGCCCAAAGGAGGGGACCTAACTCTTAACCTAATGGGGGTTATGATTTTCTCAAGTTGGCTAGGGTTTTAAAGCACCTCCAAAGGAAAAATGCACATCAAATTGAAAATGAAAGATAAATTCAAGCCAATTTTACCCTAGAAACTACATGATATTAAGAATGCAATGTAAAAAGAACCAACATCAAACTCTTCATGGTTAGGCAGAATGAATTTTTCTAAGTTGAGACAAAAATATTGACTTTTAAGAATTTAAATTCCAAAGAAAAATGTCAAAACATGTCAAGAACCAAAAAGAAATTTGTTTGAAGAGTTTGATAATTTTTCTAAATGTATCAAAATGCAATGTGAATTTTTTTGTGATTTTTAGAAACCTAAATGCTATTTTAATTAATTAATTCTCATAAACTAATTAAAATATACATTTAAATATTTTTTAAATACGGAAATTATGCAAAAAATAAAAATAAAATTATTTTCAGAAAGGGAAAAATATTTTAAGGTATGATGCAAAAAATGGGATTTTTTAGAAGTAATTTGCTATTTTAAATAAAATGGGCAAAACAAATGAATTAAAAAAGAAAATAAAATTGAATTAAATGGATAGTAATCAGATCCAAGAGCCAGGATTCAAAGCTAAGACGCGGGAGTTGACTGGCGCGTGTTTAGTGGCTGAGATTGATTCTGGCAAATTCAAATTTTAATCCTAATTAATTAATGTTAATGACTGGATTAGGGCTAAACCACAAGATCCAGGCCGTTCATAGCGCGCGGGAAAGCCAGATCAAGGGTCCAAATTTAAACTTGACTTAATTACAGGATTAGGGCTAAACCACCTTCAGGCGACCGGAACAGTGTTCCGGTCGTCTTCTCCGACGAGCCCAAACCCTAACTTCTCTCTCAGGCCATCAAACTCCAAATTTCTTGCACAAAAATGATCCTCTAACAACCCTAAACCTAAATCCCCAACTAAAACTCATTTATTTCACACCATGAACACGAATCGAACAAAAATGTAAAAATGGGCAAAAGTTTCAGAGATTACATACATGGTGGTTTCTCAACCATTTTCAAAAGTAATCATATCCCCATGATCAGGGAAGCATATAGAACCATAAAAGAACTTAAAAACTAGCTTCTTGGAAAAACTTTCATCATGTTACCTGAGATGGGGGCCCTCTAATTCTAAGCTTTCTGTGTTCTCCCTTGATGCAAGCCTACTCCTATGAACCTCCTGAAGATGATATGGAGCTTAGAAAACTTTGAGGATGGCTGGTTTTGAAGTTCCAGCTCTGGTATAGCAGGTTTTGAGGTTTTTGTATGTGATGTTTTTGGCTGTTTTGAGGGTTGATTCTTGTTCTATGGATGATATGTGATTTGTTGGTGAAGAAAAAATGGAGGTTTTGTGGCTGTGGGAGAAGTTTCGAAGAGGAGAAGTTTTTGACAGTTTTTGGAAATCCTGGCTTATGGGAGGTTGCAGGCTTGTGTGTGTTGTGTTTTGGAATGCTTGAGGTCCACATATGAGGCTCTGATTGGGCAGAGGGTTGGTAGTGGCACAGTTTGATTGGCATGGGCAAAATGCAAAAAGTCAAGATTTTGTGTACCATAGGTATGGCTCGGGTCAGAGGAGATCTTAGGGCTTGTCCTGCTTCAGCTTGAGTCAAGGAAGGCCTTTGGATCTGATTTTGTGAGCTGGATGGTCTTGATCAAGGGTTTTCAATGTTCTTGCATATTTCCCTCCTTGAATTTTCTTATGAACCAAGGCAAAAAATCTTGTGAATTCTTGGACAAAATGCAGCAAAATGAACCATGTGAAGTTGTTATGGTGTCTTGAACTCACTTAGCAACTAATCCAAGCATTAAAAGTTCCTTTTGCAAAAAATTCCATTTTGAAGATTCATGAGAAAATGCCTTATGTGACTTGTAATTCAAGGCATGAAAGTGAGAAATTCTTTGGGCAAATCTGAATTATGGACCATGAATTATGTTTGTGTGATGATTAGAAGTTGATTTGAAGTCACATTTGGTTTTGGCAAGTGTTTTTGCAAGTTTCCTCTTTGGCACAAAAGTGAAAAATAAGTGATTTTGTCCAACTTTGCAAGGCCGTAACTTTTGTTTTAAAATGAATTAGAATGAGTTCTTGTACTTTTTGAAAATGGTAGGATCCAATCTACAACTTTCATGACCAAAGATTTTTCATTTGAATCATTTTTGAATCAAAAAGAGGAGGTTGAAAAACTTTCCCAAAATGGCAAGTTTTCATTACAAGTCACTTTCCCAAAATGGCAACTTTGCAAATGGCTTGAAATTCTTAAATTTTGTGAACTTCTAACATCTTCTAAGATCAAATAAAGATCATATACACCCAAAATGATGGAGAAGACCCTTTGGTTGGGTAATTGGGGGCCTCAGATGCCCTGATTTTGCACTGACTTGCTCAAGAAGTCATCTTTTGATCAGATGCCTTCCCCTTTGAATTTCTTCATGAAAATTGGTATGTATGATCCTTATAACATATAGAGACCAATAGACACAAGAATGACCAAAAAAATTTGGAGTTATGGCCTCTGAAACCAAAACCCTAATTTTAGGTCATCTATGCAGTTAAGCTTGGCTCTGCTTCCATGCCTTTCTCAGTTCTTGTGATTCTTTGACTTCCTTGACCTTGGGAGGATATAACATGATGCTTGAACATACATGGACCCTCTTGAGATGATTGAAGGCCTTTGGAGTGGCTCAGATGACCCTTGGATTACTCAGATCACAAACCCTAGATGCAGATGAATTTGAACCAATGCAGTGAAGCAAAAATGCAATATGAAATGGTATGATTGAACTTATGCAAATGAAAAAGAACCACAATCCATGGTGAAATGAGTGAGGGCAAATTTGGGTTGTTTACAGTGGCGTCAGCTCGCTGCCAGAGTGCAACCACCACTGCTGGAGAATGAGATGGCTGATATGTTCATGGGGAAATTGCAAGGTGTGTTTATCGAAAGATTGGCGTCTTGTTCGGCTACCAAGTTCAATGATATAGTAATTGCTGGAGAGAGGGTCGAGACTTTGTTAAAGATGGGAAAGATTCAGGATACAAGTGCGAGTAGTTCTAGTGGAGTAAGAAAAGCTTTCAGCGGACCCCCGAGAAGGAGGGAAGGTGAGACCAATGATGTGTTTGGCCGAGGACGGGGCCGAGGATATAGAAGATCATATGAGCAAGTGGCAGCTGTCACAATTCCTTCCAGCCCTGTGCAGCAGGTACAACCTCAACAACAACAGCAACAACAGCCGTCATAATGTAACAACTATCAACAAAGACCTTATCAGCCAAGGCAGACTCGCCCGGCTAATAGGGTGCTTGAGGCAATTCCCATGACATACGCTGCATTGCTACCAAGATTGCTGGACCTGAATTTGATACAACTGAGGACTTTGGCACCACCACCACCTGGAGAGCTTCCAGTGGGGTACGATGTCAATGCTAGATGCGCTTTCCATTCCGGGGCACCCGGGCACTCAATTGAGAAGTGCAGGGCGCTGCAGCACAAAGTTCAAGATCTGATCGACTCCAAGGCGATTAACTTTGCACCACCACCGAATGTTACTTCAAACCCTATTCCGAATCACGGAGGGGTTAGAATAAATGTTGTTGAAAGTGGTGAGAAGTTAAGGTTGATTCTGAGCATAGAAGAAGTGAAGACTCCGCTGTTGGTAGTGAAGGAGAGGTTGCTGAAAGGTCAAGTGTTTCCGGGATGCAGTTCTGATTGTGGAAAGTGTGTGAATTCAGTAAACGGTTGTGAAGACATGAAGATGGGGTTGCAGAATCTGATTGGTGAAGGATCTTTGCAGTTTGATAAAGTTGGTAATGAAGTTGATGATGTGTCCACTATAACCATTTTCTATGACCCATCTGAGATGCCTGCTAGAAGAGAACCTGTGACTATTTATGCTCCTGAAGTCAGTCCTGTGACTATTACTGTGCCTGGGCCTGTTCCTTATACAGACGATAGAGCCATTCCATGGTATTACGACTCAGATGTGTACTTGGAAGGACAGAAGAATGAGAGTAAGTCTGTTGTCATTGACCCGACTATAGTGAACGTCGGAGGGGTTGGAGGTTTTACAAGAAGTGGTCGTCTATTTGCTCCCCCAGTTCTGAGAGGAGATCCTGAGGCTGAGGCTGAGGCAAAGGCTAAAGGAAAGCAAGCTGCGACTGAAGAAACGACAACTCATGCTGTTGGACAGGGTACCTTTGAGAAGGAGGTCGAGGAATTTCTACGCATAATTAAAAAGAGTGATTATAAGGTGGTTGAACAGTTGAACTAGACACCTTCCAAGATATCCATTTTGTCTTTATTGATGTGTTCTCCAGCACATAGAGAAGCCTTGTTGAAAGTGCTGCAGATGGCCTATGTTCCTCAAGAAATAACTGTTAATCAACTAGAATCTGTAGTGGGCAGTGTGAATGCAAGCCACGGGCTGGGCTTTACAGACAGAGACCTTACGTCAGAGGGCCGTAACCATAACAAAGCACTACATATTACTATGGAGTGCAAGGGTGCTGTGTTGTCACATGTCCTTGTTGACACAGGCTCTTCTCTTAATGTACTTCCGAAGAAAGCATTGATGAAGCTCAATGTTGATGGTATTGTCCTAAGACCCAGTGATTTGATAGTCAAAGCTTTTGATGGGTCCAGAAGGTTAGTGTTTGGAGTAGTTGAGTTACCCGTGAAAATAGGTTCTCAAGTATTCAAAAGTATCTTCTACGTCATGGACATTCAGCCCGCGTACAGCTGCTTGTTGGGACGCCCATAGATTCATGCTGCCAGAGCTGTAACTTCTACTCTGCATCAGAAGCTCAAATATGTGGTTGATGGCCAAGTAATCACAGTGTGCGGAGAGGAAGACATCTTTGTGAGCCACTTATCAACTTTCAAATATGTGGAGATGGACGGAGAGATCCACGAGACTCTGTGTCAAGCCTTCGAAGCAGTTAACGTCAGCATTTTGACTCCTGTAGAGAGAAGCAGTGAGAAAGAAGGTACCTCCATTCATTCCTACAAGCAGGAAAAGGAGGTGGTTCAGTCAGGAAGCGCCCAAGGCTGGGGCAAATTGCTGGAGTTAGAAAAGAAAGACGACAAGTTTGGTTTGGGTTATCAGCCTAGTGGGTCTGATTGGTCTCCAAGTGGTAAAGCCATTACTTTTACAAGCGTTGGGATGCTTGACCGCAACCAAATCTGTGCAACTACTGAAGAGGGAGACAGTGATGGTGACTGGGACAACTGGATTCATCCGTGTGCGCCCGGAGAGGAGCTGAAGAACTGGTCTGCTGAAGACATCGTCCAAGTTACCTGGCACTCAGAGTAATTTATTTGTTTCCTTTTCTTATCATGCTGCATTGTCAAATCCTGCACTCTGCCCAAGGTGCTAGGATCCAATGTATGGGCCACCATGTTTGTTATGCACTTATTTTACCATGAAATAAAGGACATTTTCAGACAAATTGTGCTCTCTTTATTTTGTTTTAAATTTTTCACAAAAATATAAAAATGGCAATGTGTTTTTCCTTTTTGTTTTTGTGTTTGCGTCTCTTTTAAAAAAAAAAAGAAGATTCTGAAATAAGCACATCATCTATGCAGTGTTGATCATCCGAATTCCATTGATAACGTTCCTGCTATGACCACACATGACTTTGACAATCCTGTCTACCAAGCTGATGAAGGGGTTGAGGAAGACTATGAACTCCCTGAAGAATTGGTCAGATTGTTGAAACAAGAGGAACGGGTTATTCAGCCTCATCAAGAAGAAATTGAGATCATCAACATCGGTACTGAAGATGTGAAGAAAGAGATCAAGATTGGGGCCGCAGGCCGAAGTCAAGAAAGAGCTGATTGGTATGCTGCGAGAGTATGTGGATATCTTTGCCTGGTCGTATCAAGATATGCCAGGGTTGGATACCGACATTGTTGTGCACAAGCTACCTTTGAAAGAGGACTGTCCTCCTGTGAAACAGAAGTTGAGAAGAACTCGTCCTGACATGGCGATGAAGATCAAGGAGGAGGTTCAGAAGCAATGGGATGTCGGTTTCCTTGTTGTAACTAGTTACCCACCCTGGGTAGCTAACATTGTACCTGTACCAAAGAAGGACGGCAAGGTCCGGATGTGCGTTGATTACCGGGATTTGAACAGAGCAAGCCCGAAAGATGACGTTCTGTTACCTCACATTGATGTGTTGGTAGACAATACTGCTCAATTCTCGGTATTTTCCTTCATGGATGGCTTCTCCGGGTATAACCAGATTAAAATGGCACCAGAAGACATGGAGAAAACAACGTTCATTACCCCGTGGGGTACATTCTATTACAAGGTCATGCCCTTTGGTTTGTGTCGCTCCCGATAAATGGGAATGGCCCAAATAAAGGTACAGACGCGAACGGTCGGCGAAGGGAGGATGTGAGAACACACAGGAGTGAACTCACGGGGAATGAAAAGAGTCGCCAGCTAGGCATTTTTATCCCGGAGGAAAGGTAATGCTGCATAGACCTAGAAAGATATGGATAAGACGGTTGCGAACCAGAGAGACTGAGAAAGGGGGTTGGTTACAACCTGGGAAGGTATTAGCACCCAGATTGTCCGTCGTACTCGACGGGATCCATGCTTAAAAGATTTGTGTTTTAAAGGGGTAGTGTCAATGCATTTTGTGTATAAAAGAGCTGGAAAAGGATGTACAGGTGTCAGTGTAAAAGAAGTTAAGTGTATAAATGAAGTGTCAGTGTAAGAACAAGAGTGAAATGCTCATGATAATGAGGCTAAGAGAATGATGCTGGAAGGAGGGGGAATATACAGAGACTTTTGTTCGATAACTGTTAAGTTATGCCTACGTATCCTCTCGTGCAATGAGGAAGTCAGAACACCGTAGTTCGACCCAAAGAGACTGAAAGATGAATTGACTTGTGAACTGCTTACTTGTCTATGCTCAAGTGTGTGACCTGTCTGGCTCAGGTGCAAACTGTCTTGCATTAGACGGAAGAAGCAAGTTCTCGTTTGTGAGTGAATGAGATGAGAAAAGAATCCCGAAGGAGACGATTATTGTTTGTTTTTGAGTTTTCAGTCTTTTATTGCTTTTTGAAGCTTGTCATAGATTAATGAGCTTAAGCCTAAACCAATGGGTTAGTAAACTCATCACATCTTCCCTCTGATTAGGGGTAATGAGAATACCTTAAGTGTGAAGTCAGCTTCTCACACTTAATCACCTTTGATGCAGGATTAAGATCATTAACCTACTTGTGATTATTTAGATGTTTTTGTTGTTTTTGTTTGGTGTTAAGTAATGAGGTTAAGCCATAATCAGGGATTAAACAGACTCATTACACCATCCTAATAGAAGGATAATAGATGAGAATGTTTAAGCTGAGGAAAGCTCCTCAACTTAATCCATGATTAGGGATTAAACTCATGACATAACAAGCCTTTGATTAAGTGGATTTTATTTAATGATATGATGATGAAGTGATTTTTAGGGTTTGTAAGACAACTTGAGGGGGACTTGTCCATTAACACTAGGGTTAGTCCTTCTTGACCAATTAAGGAAGAATTAGAACCCTAATGCAAGGCCCAAGTTACAAGCTTGATGTCTTGATGATTATTAAGTGAATTGATTAAGAGATTTAAACACATTAAGGGTTTAACACTTAGGATTAAAGTTATACACTCCATCCTAATAGAAGGATGCAGGCATAAGCTTAATCACAAAGCCTTAAAGCCTTTAGGGTTTAGTCCCTGATTATGAGGTGGAAAGTGAAGACTCAATGAGACACAAAGGTAAAAACTAAATGGGGGACTAATCAAAACCCTAATCATTGTCATACTTGGTTGTTCCTAAGGTTTGTGAGGTTTGCAAGAGACATCTTCAATGGAACCACCAGGAAGCAGATGAATGGAGCAATGAGAAAGCAAAGTAACTTGCTTCATTCAAGAAGTCAAGTCACTTGGGGAAAGAAAGTAAGATGAAGAAGAATGAGCAAGCTCAATCTCAAATACATAACAAAAATGCAGCATGGATGCATAAAAGAGATGAGGAGAAAATGTGAGAAGTGAAGGCAAATTCACTTCTCAAAGTTGCTTACCACCTGAAAAGTTAGTGAAAGAAATGCAATGCAATGCAAAATGAGATGGAATGGCATGATGCAAATCAAAACCAGAAGCATATATAAGATGATAATGATGTTATGAGATGATGCAAACATGAAACATGGCTTGAGAATGATCACATGAACAAATGGATGCAAATGAAGCAAATTAAGAACCATGAATCTATATGAAAAGTTATGAAGTGCAAATGGCATACAACATGGCAAATGCAAGATGCAATGATCAAACATGCTTCTAATATGTCTTAAGATGTCAAATGAATCAAATGGATACACAAAATGCTATGGAAAGTCAAGGTATGAATGCAAATGCAAGATGGATGCAAAAGGAAGCCCAAATTAGGGTTTATGATCAATGCATCAAACAAAAACCAAAATCAGAAGCAAACATCAAGATAAAAATTTGAAAATGCATTCAAAGGAAACCTAAACCTATACTAACTCACTGCCCAAAGGAGAGGTTCCAACTCTTAACCTAATAAAAGTTATGAATTTCCTAAGTTTTCTAGGGTTTTAAGGTACCTTAACAAGAAAAATGCCAAACAAATGGAAAATGAAAGATCAAATCAAGCCAATTTAATCTCACAAACTACATGCTAAACAAAATGCAATGCAAAAAGAATCAAAGTCCAACCCTTAATGGTTAGGCAGAAATGATTTTTTGAAGTTTGGATCAAAATAATGCTTTGAAAATGAATTAATTCCATAAAAAATTATCAAAATGCATCAAGATCAAAAAAGAAATTTGGTTTGAGGGTTGGACAATGTTTCTAAATGGTTTTAAATGTTTCATGAATTTTTTGGTGATTTTTAAATACCTAAAAGTATTTTTAATTAATTAATTAAAAATAAACTTTTAAATGATTTAATGATATTTTTTAATGCAAAAAATTAAAATAAAAATGTTTTTGGTTTCTGAAAATTAATAAAAGTGTGTATAAAAATTTTCAGAATTTTTGAATAATTTTTGCTATTTTAAAATAAATGTACAAATTAAATGAAAAACAAATGAATTAAAATTAAAGAAAATGAAAAGTATGCGCATCCTGAGGCTGAGGTTCAAACTGGGGAAGGAGGGAAAGACTTCGCGCGTGATCCTAGGGCCTACATTCAAACTGAGTTAAATCCTATTTTAATTAATTAAACTGAATTAAAAATGATAATGACGTGGATTAGGGTTAAGTGAAGCAATCCAGGCCATTGAGTACGCGCGGGAATGGACTAAGTCAACTCATCCAACGCTCAGCATTCAAACTACAATTAATTACAGGGATTAGCCCTAATTATTTTCAGGTGGCCGGAGAAGACCTCCGGTCATCTTCTCCGGTGGGACTCCCACCTGAAAATCCCTAAAACCCTCAAAACTTCACAAAAATAAAAACTAACAACCCAGAAATCATTCCCACACCTCACTGAATCAAAACCCTCACTCAAATCTCATTTCTCTTTCATTAATCGTATGAATCGAAAGCAAACATTTTTAGGTCAGAAAAGTTTCAGAGCAAGATTAAATGCTTATTTCTCAACCATTTTCAAAACTAAGAACATCAGAGTGATCAGCAAAGCATGAAGAACAAATTAGAAACTTAAAAACTCATTTCTGGAAAAAAAGTTCTTGGTATACCTGAGCTTTGAGCTTTCTCAGTTTGCAACTTTCTGACCCTCTCTCTTCGTGCAATCCACTCCTTTTAGGCCCCTGATGAAGTCTTGATGCTTAGAAAGAGTTTGTGATGGCTGGTTTGGAAGCTGGCAGAGGTTCTGCTCAAGGTGAGGTGAGAATCGTATTTGTGATTCTGGCAGTTTAAGGCAAGGATGATGGGTGCTTTGTGACCAGGAAGGTGTGTTGAGTTGATCTATGAAGTTAGTTTGTGTGTTTGTGACTTGTGCAAGCAGTTTCGAAGGCTCTTGCAAATGAAGGTGAAAATGAGAATGCTGTCCTATGGAGTGTTTCAGGCTTGCTCTCCTGTTTCTTTGGCTTGCTTTTGGTTTGTATAGATAACTGTGATTGGTCAGAAGAAGTGATGTGTGCTTTATTGATTGGTATGGGTCTTTTTGCTCAAATGTCAAAGTTGGTGTAAGAGAAGTATGGGCTACTTATAGCCAAGGACAAGGAGTGTGTCCTGCGCAACATGATTTGGGGAAAGGCCTAGGATGGTTCAGCAAGCTAGCCAGCAAGTGGATGAGAAGCTATGATGAGTTTTGCAACTTGGTTCACTTTTGCCTCTTATGAAAAATCTTGTTCCATAAACCATAACAATGTGTAATTCTTTGGTCCATTCTGAACTTTAGATGTCACATGATCATGTTGTGTGGATTAGAAGTGCATTTAATAGCTTTAGAACACTTGATCAAGTCATTTTGCAAAATACCTCTTTGGTAGAAACTTTGAAATTTTGTGATTTTTGCCAACTTTGACAAGCCATAACTTTTGATCCAAAATGAATTAGGTCATGTTCTTGTACTTTTTGAAAAGGGAAAGATCTATTCTACAACTTTCATGACCAAAGTTTTTCCATTTGAAGCTTTTTTGAATCAAAAAGTAAAGGTTGAAAAAGTTGCCTAAAATGGCATTTTCATTGAAAGTCAAAACTTGCCCAAAAAGTCAACTTTGCAAAAGACTTGAAATTCTTCAATTTTGTGAACTTCTAACATCTTCCATGATCAAATAAAGATCATATACAATCAAAATGATGAAGAACACCCTTTGGTTGGGTCATTGGGGGCCTCAGATGCCCTGATTTTACCCTGACTTGCCCAGAAAGTCAACCCTTGATCAGATGACTTCCCCATGGAATTTCTTCATGAAAATTGATATGCATACTCCCTATACCATATAGAGACCAATAGAAACAAGAATGACCAAAAAATTTGGAGTTATGGCCTTTGAAACCAAAACCCTAATTTCAGGTCAACTGTGCAGTCAAGCCTGGCTCTGCTTCCATACCAATCCCAGTTCTTGTGATTCTTTGGCATTCTTGACTTTGAGAGGATATAATGTGATACTTGAACACACATGGACCTCTTTGAAGTGATTGATGACCTTTGGAGTGGCTCAAGAAGCTCTTGGATTGCTCAGATCACAAACCCTAGGTGCAGATGACTTTGAATTTATGCAGTGAATCAAACAAAGTGGTATGAGATGTTATGATTGAGTTTATGCATATGAAGATATCACAAGCCATGGTGTGAATGGGTGAGGGAAAATTTGGGGTGTTTACAGCTGCCCCTATTCAAACATGAGTTAGCTGTGCAGGATGTAAGCTTCGGCTTAACAGGCAAACAAGATAACTTGTGGTTGAATACCAAAGACAGTCCAAAATTTGCACTCACAGAATGAAGAAGAAAAGGGATATAGATTGTAAAGGAAAATAAAGTATATTGTAAAGTATGGGCGACGGAGGACGACCGTCGAGCAGAGGACGACTGCTGGGTAAAGAGCAATGACGGGGACGGCCGACACGCTGGGAAAAGTGCGGAGAATAAAGCGATGACGGGGACGGCCGACATGCTGGGGATAAAAAGAATTATGATGGGGACGGCCATCAAGTAAAGCTGTAAGATTTTCTGGGGATTAAATGAAACATGACGGGGACGGCCATCAAGTTCATAAAGCAAAGTAACCAACGATGGGGACGGCCATCGGGCTAAGAAAAGGGACCACGACGGGAACGGCCATCAGGTTAAAGAATAAATGAAATAAACAGATGATGAGGTACGGTCATCAAAGGTGAAGGACGATCACCTAGCAGGGGACGGCTGCTCTGTTGGGGTTAAGATGAGGGACGGTCATCTAAGGTGGAGGACGACCACCTGGCAGGGTACGGCTGCCGAAAATATCGCGACATAGGACGAATGCCGGATAAAAGGTCAATGATGGGGACGGCCATCGGATGAGCATGATGGAGGACGACCATCAAGAGGTGGAGGATGACCACCTAGCAGGGGACGGCTGCTCTCAAGGTTTATCATGACGTAGGACGAACGCCAGATAACCAAAATCAACAATGGGGACGACCATTGGATAAAATGATGTAGGACGATCATCAAAAAGGTGAAGGACGATCACCTAGCAGGGGACGGCTGCCAAATATCACGACATAGGACGAATGTTGGATAAAAGAGGTCAACGATGGGGACGGCCATCGGATGAGTATGACGGAGGACGACCATCAAGAGGTGGAGGACGACCACCTAGCAGGGTACAGCTGCTCTCAAGATTTATCATGACATAGGACGAATGTCAGATAAAAAGAAATCTGCTTTACTGGGGAATAGTAAACACGGACGAGTGTTTACATCCAAGAAATAAAAGGTATACGTGTTTGGTATTGTGTATAGATTAGAGATGCGGACGAGCATCCTTAAGACTATGATACGGACGAGTATCAGGTAGAAACAAATACCGACACGCGTTCAGAGATGATGATACGGACGAGTATCAACTGGTTAACAAGGAACACGGACGAGTGTTGAATCTGAAGGGACTCTTCTAGGGAATAGTAGACACAGACAAGTGTCTATATTCAAGAAGACACAGTGTATGGATTAAAGATGCGGACGAGCATCCTTAAGATTATGATACGGACGAGTATCAAGTAGAAACAAACGCTTGACGCATGTTCTGAGATGATGGTACGGACGAGTACCAACTGGTTAACAAAGAACACGGACGAGTGTCGAATCTGCGGGGATGTAAATGGTGTATACGAGATACGGACGAGTATCTGTATAAGTATGATTGGTGTAAATTTAAGTGTTCCACCTGCTGGGGAGAGTGACACAGAGGAGTGTCAAAAGGAGAGGAGTATAGTATAAACAAATATATGGTATACAAAGTGTTTGAGAGAATATGCTGGGAAAAGTGACACGGACGGGTGTCAAGAAAGTTATATATATATTTGTATCTGTGAGTGCAAAGGGGATACTTTGGCTTTTTGCTGGGGATATGACACGGACGGGTGTCGAGAGGTATCTGTAATATACAAGTGTTTGTTTGCAAAGAAAAGCTCGAGCGACTTTACTGGGGAATGATGACACGGACGGGTGCCACAAGGAGTGTGTATTCGTATCGGTGAATGTGAGGCAACTGCTTTCGCTGGGGAATCTGGGGGGTATTCTGTATATTGTTGGTGTGCTGATAATATTCACAGGTGTTTGACTCAGACCACGACTTATGATTATGCAACATGCTTGATTTTTGCCGTAATGCTCCGTATTAAACGGAATGCTACGCTTTGTGGGGTAAATATGATGCGAATGCTATGATTATGCAAAAGATACCAATCCGGGATTCGGATCCCATTACTGTGAAGATCTCTGGTCGATCTGTTTGAAGTGAACATCCCAGCTGGGGATGAGATCATTGGTAGATCTGATGAGATGATTCTGCTTGGGGAAATAGGTTACTGATAGACCTATTCTTGGTAATGAGGGACCCAGCTGGGGTTTGTAGAAGCTTTCGTCACTCTGTTGTGATTCCTTCGTGTGTTGCGCTTCTGGATAGAGGCTGAAACTCTGTGGGGAGATGGTTCCCAGGCTTTTTGTATTTGACTGAGGAGGAGTAACGGATGGCAACTCAGCTGGGGAGAAACAACAAGTGGCCGCTCAGTTGGGGAGAAAGCACTTGGGTGCTAAGACTGAGTGAGTGTTGATTTGCCAGCTTGCTGGGATGAAGCTTTCATGCCCCATGTTGCGCTTTTGAACACCTGCAATCCTGTAAAGGCAGAGAAATTCACAAGTAATTCCCGAGGCATCCCTTACCGGATTCCGTCATAGGAGTGAGACACTTCTGAGAGTAAGTATATTTCCTGCAAGCATGTGTTTTAAGAGAAGTATCTGTATTCATGCAATCAGTATTTTAAAGATATCAGACATTCTTTGCAAATAAAATGAAGTGTACGAGGTGAAACTTGACTGAAAATCTGTTTTTATTAATTCATATGCCCTGAATTGGCAAGATACAGTCAAAGAAACATATCTCCTGAAATGAGGAGATTGTTACAAATTGAGAAATAGAATGCTGGCAATGTTGACGACGCTTCAAGGAGCTCCCCTCCCGCTATGACTCGTATGACTTTTGACGTTCTTCTCGTCTTGCTTTCTGAAGAAGGCTGATTCTGATAGAAGCTTGATCCTTTTGAAGCTTACCAAGTTGCAGGTATTACAGATGAATTCAGAATGCAGTTGTTCGCTTATTCCCTTATTTTGCATGGATCGCCCTTTCGGGTTTTCAATCCATCGGGATACCCATTTTTGCCTGAGTTGTCCAATGCGGCTTTTCAACTCAGCGGGTGTACAAAATTTTTTTTGTTTATTTCCCTTATTTTTGCCCAAGTCTTTTATTCAGTTTTTGACTTGCCGGGATGCCCTGTTTTTTGCCTGGACTTACATTCTGTTTTTATGTCCAGCGGGTCATTTTTTATGCGAAGTATTTTTTAACTGCATCTGAATTCACAGGGGACGGGAAATCTTCACCATCCATGGTGCTGAGCATCAGTGCTCCACCAGAGAAAACTTTCTTTACCACGAATGGTCCTTCATAATTTGGAGTCCACTTGCCCCTGTGGTCTGTATGAGGAGGGAGGATTCTTTTCAGCACAAGATCTCCTACTTGGTACTCTCGGTGCCTGACTTTCAGATCGAAGGCTTTCTTCATTCTTTTCTGATATAGCTGTCCATGAAAGATTGCAGCCAATCTTTTCTCTTCAATCAGACTCAGTTGTTTGTATCGGAACCGAACCCATTCTGCTTCGTTCAGCTTAACATCCATCAATACCCGTAGAGAGGGTAATTCAACTTCAACCGGTAGGACTGCCTCCATACCATACACAAGCTGATACGGTGTTGCCCCAGTGGATGTTCTGATTGACGTGCGGTACCCATGCAAGGCAAACGGTAGCATTTCATGCCAGTCTTTGTAGGTGACTACCATCTTCTGCACAATCTTCTTGATATTCTTATTAGCTGCCTCAACAGCGCCATTCATCTTTGGCCGGTAAGGAGAAGAATTGTGGTGTTGGATCTTGAAGTCCCGGCACAGCTCTGCCATCATTTTGTTGTTTAAGTTGGAACCATTATCAGTAATGATTCGCTCGGGAACTCCATACCGACAGATGATATCTCTTTTCAGAAATCTGGCTACCACTTGCCTTGTAACATTGGCGTAGGAAGCTGCTTCGACCCATTTGGTGAAGTAGTCAATGGCGACCAGGATGAATCTGTGGCCATTTGAAGCAGTCGGTTCAATCTTGCCAATCATATCAATGCCCCACATGGCAAAGGGCCAGGGTGAAGACATTATATTCAAAGGATTGGGAGGCACATACACCTTATCCGCATAGATCTGGAATTTATGGCATTTCCTGGCATAAGCACAACAGTCAGCATCCATTGTGATCCAGTAATAACCTGATCTTAGCAATTTCTTAGCCATGGCATGCCCTCCTGCATGGGTACCAAAGGATCCTTCGTGCACTTCGTGCATTAACAAGTCTGCTTCTGTTCTATCAACGCATCTGAGGAGTACCATATCAAAGTTTCTCTTGTACAGGGAACCATCAGTGTTCAGAAAGAAACTACCAGCAAGCCTTCTCAAAGTCTTCTTATCATTGGAAGATGCCCCAGGTGGGTATGTTTGATCCTACAGGAAGCACTTAATGTCATGGAACCAAGGCTTATCCTCTTTTATGGCGTCGGCTGCAAATACATATGCTGGTCTATCGAGTCTGGACACTGAAATCCGAGGCACAAAGTTGGTAGCTTGGACTTTGATCATGGATGAAATGGTAGCCAGGGCGTCTGCAAACTGATTCTCGTCCCGGGGGATATACTCAAGCTTGACCGTTGTGAAGAAAGTCAATAACCTCCTTGTATAATCCCTGTAAGGTATCAGATGATCCTGGTGCGTGTACCATTTGCCGTTGGTTTGATTGATTACCAGAGCTGAATCTCCGAATACAGTCAAAGTCTTGATCCTAAGGTCAATGGCTTCCTCAAGACCCATAATGCAAGCTTCGTATTCGGCTTCGTTGTTAGTGCAGTTGAAGGTGAGTTTTGCCGAGAAAGGCATGTGAACTCCCTTAGGTGTAATGAGTACTGCACCAACGCCACGACCATTCATATTAACAGCCCCATCAAACATCATAGTCCATTCTTCTTCCGGGTCAGGCCCTTCAGTGTGAATAGGCTCTTCATGATCTTTCGCTTTTATGAACATGATGTCTTCATCAGGGAAGTCAAATCTCATAGGCTGGTAGTCATCAATAGGTTGCTCAGCAAGATATTCAGACAATACACTGCCCTTGATGGCTTTCTGAGAAGTGTATTGGATGTCATATTCTGTGAGGATCATCTGCCATCTTGCAACCCGTCCGGTAAGAGCTGGCTTCTCGAAAATGTACTTGACTGGGTCCATCTTTGATATCAATAAGGTAGTGTGGGTCAACATATACTGCCTCAGTCGGCGAGCAGCCCACGCTAAAGCACAGCAAGTTTTCTCGAGCAGTGAATAACGTTGTTCATAGTCGGTAAACTTTTTGCTTAGGTAGTATATTGCATACTCTTTTCGACCAGACTCGTCATGCTGGCCCAGCACACACCCCATTGACTCCTCTAATACTGTCAAGTACATTATCAGAGGTCTTCCTTCAACTGGAGGCATAAGGATTGGAGGTTCTTGCAAGTACTCTTTGATCTTGTCAAAAGCCCTCTGGCAGTCTTCATTCCACCTGATCGTTTGTTCCTTTCTTAACAGCTTGAACAAAGGCTCACAAGTTACTGTAAGGTGAGATATGAACCTGGAAATGTAGTTCAATCTACCTAGAAACCCTCGAACTTCTTTTTCTGACTTCGGTGCAGGCATTTCCTGAATGGCTTTGACTTTATCAGGGTCAACCTCAATCCCTTTCTCGCTTACAATAAAACCCAGCAGCTTACCAGATCGCACCCCGAATGTACACTTGTTGGGGTTCAGCTTTAGTTGGTACTTCCTCAGACGCTTGAATAACTTCAGCAGATTTACCAGGTGGTCTTCTTCTGTAAGGGACTTGGCAATCATGTCATCCACATAACACTCGATTTCTTTATGGATCATATCGTGGAATAATGTTACCATAGCCCGTTGATATGTCGCACCAGCATTCTTCAATCCGAATGGCATCACCTTGTAACAGAACGTGCCCCAGGGTGTGATGAAGGTTGTCTTCTCCATGTCTTCAGGTGACATTTTGATCTGATTGTATCCTGAAAATCCGTCCATGAAGGAGAACACCGAGAACTGAGCCGTATTATCAACCAATACATCAATGTGAGGTAATGGGAAATCATCTTTCGGGCTGGCTCTGTTCAGATCCCGGTAGTCAACACACATCCTTACCTTGCCATCTTTCTTTGGAACAGGCACAATGTTAGCAACCCACGGCGGATAGCTAGTTACAGCAAGGAATCCGGCGTCCCATTGCTTTTGTACCTCTTCTTTGATTTTCATTGCCATGTCTGGGCGAGTACGGCGCAGTTTCTGTTTGACCGGTGGGCAATCTTCTCTCAAAGGCAGCTTATGCATAACAATGTCGGTGTCCAACCCTGGCATATCCTGATAGGACCAAGCAAACACATCCACATATTCCTGAAGCAGGTCAATCAATTGTTTCTTCACTGAGTCTTGTAAACAGGCCCCGATTTTAACTTCTTTCACATCTTCATTTGTACCAAGATTAATTGTTTCAACCTCCTCCTGGTGAGGAGTGATAAACTTTTCCTCTTGCCTCAACAATCTGGCTAGCTCTTCAGGAAGCTCGTGATCTTCTTCAACCCCTTCATCAGCTTGATTGATCGGATTGTCAAAGTCATACAAAGTCATAGCCGTGCTGTTGTCGGTGCTGTCTGGAAGGAACTTTCTGCAAGGGTTCAGTTTGTTCATTTTAGTGTTTGATTTTAGTCTTGTTTAGAAAAGTGAAATAAAGTCGTCATTTTGAAAACATTGCCATTTATTTTTTGTACAAAAAGAAAAATGGAAAAACAGTGAGCAGAAAAGAAAAAGACTCATTTGCAAAAGATGTTTGATATTTCATTGATTAATCTTGTTGCACAAAAACTACAGATGGCCCGATTACAAAATGAGTCTTGTCATCTTGGGCAAGATGCAAGACTTGATGCATACTTAAAATATACAGGAAATAATAATTACTCTGCAGGAGTAACCCTTATAATTTCCTGGGAAGACCAGTTTGAGATACGGCTCCCCGGGATCCTTGGACGTATCCAGCTCTCCAGGTTGCGCTCATCTTCCGACTCATCTTCCAAGTTGTTTACAGCATCGGGGGTGAGCATTCCCCCACTGACAAAATTGGGCTTCTTAGCAGCCTCTGATTGATCTTGTTGAGTTGGTTTGTAACCCAACCCAAATCTATCTTCTTTCTTCTCCACAGGCAATAGTTTGCCCCAGCCTTGAGCATTCCCTTCTTCCACAACCCTCCGGGCTTGCTGGTAAGATGTGATGGAAGTCCCAAGCACAGCAGATGTTTCATTAATATTCAAGGCTTCAAACCCTTGACTCATCGTTTCGTGGATCTCTCCGTCCATCTCAATGTATTTGTATGTAGCCAGATGGCTGACAAAAATATCCTCCTCTCCACAAATAGTAACGACCTGGCCCTCCCACTCGAATTTTAACTTCTGGTGAAGGGTAGACGTAACTGCGCCAGCGGCATGAATCCATGGTCTACCCAACAAACAGCTGTAGGCAGGCTGAATGTCCATCACGTAGAAGATCGTTTTGAAAGTTTGTGGGCCAATCGTTACAGGCAACTCAATTTCTCCCAGAACTGATCTCTTAGAGCCGTCAAAGGCTCTCACTACCAAGTTACTGGGTCGTAATGCCAATCCTTCATACTCCAGCTTCACAAAGGCTTTTTTAGGCAAGACATTGAGGGATGACCCTGTGTCTACCAGCACATGGGAAAGAACTGCACCCTTACATTCCATGGTAATGTGCAAAGCCTTGTTATGATTGCGGCCTTCCGTAGTCAAATCAGTGTTGGTAAATCCTAGTCCATTACTAGCATTAACATTCCCAACCACAGCTTCCAACTGATTGATCGTGATCTCTTCTGGCACATAAGCTGCATGCAAGACCTTTAGTAGTGCGTTCCGATGAGCCTCGGAGCACATAAGCAATGATAGAATGGAGATCTTGGAAGGCGTCTGGTGAAGCTGGTCCACTATCTTGTAATCACTCTTCTTGATGATTCTCATGAATTCATCAACTTCTTGATCAAAAGGTGTTCTCAAAGCTTCTTTAACAATTTGCTCTTCTTGCACCATGCTCTTCCCTTTTGCCTTGGCATCAGCTTCTGCTTCGGCAGTGGGTCTTTGAATTTGCGGGGCAAAGAGACGTCCGCTTCGAGTGAAGCCTCCGCCTCCCCCCACATTGCCTATTTGTGGTGAAGAAGTTGATGATTCGAGAGTGATTTTCTGTCCTTCGCAGTATAGATCGGAGATGTAATGCCAAGGGATGGCATTACTGCTTTCATAAGGTACTGGCCCAAGCACTGTGATAGTGACTGGACTGATGGCAGCTGCAGAAGGGACCGTGATAGTCTGTGGATCATAGTATATTGTGACTGGTGCTCTGATCGGAGTGGCATTTTGTGAGTTGTAGGCAGAATCATTTGTAGGATCATAATAAATTGTAACTGTTGAGACACTTTCATTGCTTGCTGCTGATGTTGTAGGAGACACTATTGAGTGGATGGGTGTTGTTGTTGTAGGAGACTCTGAATGAAGGGGTGCTGAAGTTGTAGAAGGGATGTTTGTTGATATCTGGTCCGTTGAAGTAACAGATGAAGCATTTGTTGATGAGATTGAAGAGTTGTTTGGAACAATGGTTGTTGCAGTTGTAGACGATTCTAGAACTGTTGTTAGGGAGATTGTTGGGTTGGTAGGTATTGATGTTGTGATTTGAAGCAGGCCACTCTGGATGAGACCATCTATGCCATCCCTCAAGTTATCACACCCATTCACTGAAATGTTGCAATAAGCACATCCTAGCTCACATCCCGGGAACATTTGACATTCAAGGAGTTGAGCTTTAATCTCTACCAAGGGTGTCCGAATCTGACCCACACTGGTTATCAAGTAAGACGGCTTGTCTTCCTCAATAGCGTTGATTCTGGGGCCACCATGGTGCGGCATAGGGTTCTTGTTAACATTTGGTGGTGGTGCGAAGTTTAGAGCTTTGGAATCTACCAAGTCCTGTACTTTCATGTGCAAAGCTCTGCACTTCTCTGTGCTGTGGCCAGGTGCATTCGAGTGAAAAGCGCATCTGGCGCTGGCGTCATAATTTCTGGGCAGACTGGCAGGATCTGGAGGTGCCAATGTCCTTAGCTCAACCAGGTTGAGTTTCAGGAGTTGTGGCAGTAATGTGGCATAGGGCATAGGGATCGGATCGATCACCCTATTGGCCTGAGAAGGTCTCTGTTGAAATGGTCTTTGCTGATTGTCATTGCCGGTGTTGTTGTTGTTATAATTTCTCTGAGGAGGATACTGAGTTTGTTGCTGGTAATTTTGTTGCTTAGGTTGATAAGCTGGTTGTGGATGAATTGGAGCGGGAATGGTGACTGCTGCCACAGACCTATGAACATATTGGGGTCTGCCCCTGCTGGTATGGATAGCGTTGGTCTCACCAGTTCTTCTTGGGCCTACAAAAGGCTTTCTTGTGTTGCCGGACGAGCTAGCACCGTTGTCAGAAATCTTACCCATCTTTAATAGGCTTTCAATTCTTTCCCCGGCTATGACCACATCAGCAAAGCTAGTGGAAGAAAAGGCAGCCAGCCTGTCAATGTATGTCCCTTGGAGGGTATTCATAAACATATCAGCCATCTCCCTCTCTGACATGGGTGGCTGGACAGCAGCAGCAAGCTGTCTCCATCTCTGAGCGTACTCTCGGAAGCTTTCCCTGGATGATTGAGACATTCCCATCAGGAGGGTCCTGTTGGGAGCCATATCCAAGTTGTACTGATATTGTCTGATAAAGGCCTCAGCCAAGTCCTTCCAGCACCTGATGGTTGCTCTGGTCAGGTGAGAGTACCATTCCCTTGAAGCTCCTGTTAAGCTATCTTCAAAATAAAACATCCATATCTTTTCGTCCATGGTATATGCCTTCAACCTTCCCAGAAAAGATTGTAAATGGGTCCGGGGACAGGAGGTTCCGTTGTACTTCTCAAAGCACGGTGGTTTAAATTTGTGGGGAATCCTGACCCCATCCACTAGACCCATGTCCATAACATCAAAACCCAAAGAATTCTGGGACTCCAGGGATCTTAATTTCTCGGCAATCTCATCTAGCCTTCTGTCATAGGCTTCCTCCCCAGCTCCCATCACTGTAAATTGATCTTCCTGGGGGTCTTCTTGTAACACTCTGCCTGCAGTGGCAGTCCCTTGCACATTAACAGGGATGTTGATCTCTGGATGAAGGTGGGGCCCATAGACTGGAGGATTAACATGGGGTTGAACTCTCTCATTATTGCTTGTCCCAGCAGTCCCTGGATGGGGGTCTTCCTGATTCCGCCCCTCTACCAGTGCTCTTAATCTCTCTTGACTTTGAGCCATATTATTCATCACCTCCATAAACTGAGTCATTTGATTCCTCATTTCCAATCTCTCGTTGTCCATTTGAGTCCTGACCTCCGTAAGGTCCTGCTGTACTTGGTCCATTTGTATGCCCGGAAGATTGTTGCGGGTGGGATATCTGTGTGGACGGTTGAGTGGAAACACCCGACGTCGAGCAATAGTTCCTGAAGTCACAACAGAGTTAGTAACAATAAAACAAAAACCTACAAAACAAAACAAAAGGTTAGTATGCAATGCAGTATGCTTATTTGTATCCAAGGTATCCGGCTTGGCACTTGGTTTTGACCTTTCCAGACCCTTGAGGAAGATGCTTGTGATGTTGCTTGAAGAATCCAGATAAAACAAACCAACACATATATTACAAAAGGTAAATGATACATAGTTTGTTTTTTACAATACATGCCCTCTGAGGGGTCAAAAATACAACATAAGAAAAGTACATGAAATGAAAGCAACAACAAGCAAAATCAGACACCAAGACCAAACTCATCCTCCTGAACTTCCTTGAGAAGTGCTTCAGTCACAGGATCAGCTGGACGCTCTGTAAGGTTCCTGATAAGGAGATTCCTTGTAGTAACAGCTGCAGTTAGCTTCTTGTGTCGACTCTGGTCCTTTGACCTCTTCACACCAGCTTTAATCTTCAACTCTGAGATCTCTCTCTGGGCTGCTGCCAGGGCTTCCTGCTGCTCCTTTGCACTAGCCTCCAACTGCTCAATCTTGTCCTGAGTCCTCTTATCCTCCTGAGTACGGGCTTCGGTGATCCTGACCCACCTAGCCTGACTCTCCTTTAGATACAAATCAGTCCTAACTCTCTGGAATTGGGCCTCTTTGCAGGCATTTTTCAAGATCTGCTCTCCAGCCCTTGATTTCTTGATATAGTCCTCTGACTTTTCAATCCTGGCTAGATGCTCTACCTTTAGCTTTTCTAACCTTTCAATGTCCAAGCGACCATCACTCCTCTCCCAGAGGGTCTTCTGTAGAGCCTGAGTTAGATTCTCATTTCTCTCTTTCAATTTCTCAAACTCCTCTAAGCTGACAGTTGCTGGAGGTGGTGCTGTGGATGGTCCAGGCACATCTTCAAGGGTGAAGGGCATCCCAGAACTTTGAGCCCTGGCATGGGACCACTCATAGTACTGAGCTGAGGCTACATTATTGCATCTCCCAAGAATGGTTACCCCTTTAGTCTGCACATTGTCCCAAGCCCAGGATGCTTGCCTGACAATAGCCAGATTAGGCTTGATCTCACAATGAAGGGTCACAGCTAGATCCTGTACTCTAGGAGGGTGGACCAATGCATAGCCCAGTTGTCTTTTGAATAGCAGAGGGTTGTAGTTGATGCAACCCTTCACTCCTATCAGAGGCACATTGGGAAATTGCCCACAACTAGTAATGATGTCTCTGCCCTTAGTGCTCTGAGTACACCACCTGATATCATCTGAGGTTAAAGCAACAAGCCTCCTAGCCCAATTCTTTTGCTGGTGAGAGTTCAAGAATGCATCAGTCTTTGGCAAATGTTTGAGCAGCCAAGTATGGAACAAAGGAGCACAGCATCTCACCAGTCTTCCCCTTTGCTTTTCATTCCTTTGGTGAATAGAGTAGTAGAGATCTCCCAGTAAGGTGGGCACTGGGTTCCTCAGGATGAAAAGATGGATTGCACTCTTGCTAACAAACCTAGGCTCATCTGCAAAAAGTATGACCCCATATATGCCAAGGGCCAACAAAGCACAGACTTCCTTCCACTCCCCCAAGGAGGCCTTCAGGGTGGCCTGAGAAGTCAAGAAATCCAGATGTAGACCAGAGATTCCTGCTTTGGTAGTCATATTCTGCCCAATCAGAACTGGTTCCAGATGCAAGGCTTTTGCCACCTCTTCATTACTAGGGAAAGCCATCTCAGGGTTGAAGGGGACTCCACCCCTGATAGGTACACCAATCAGTGATGAATACTCTTCCAACAAGGGTCCCAACTGAAAGTTCTGGAAGGTGAAGCACCTCAGAGGGGGATCATAGAACTGCAGGCAAGTATGAATCAAGCTCCTCTGTGAAGGGTCCAAATCCATAACCACATCAAGGATTCCTCCATAATGTTCTCTGAAAAGTGGTATATGGTCTGGAGTAACCAGGGTCTGAATCTTCCTGATGCTAGCCAACTTAGGCTCAAAGAAATGGTAAGAGATGTTACTCTTCTTGGGTGCCATGTTGCTAAAGAAAAGCTGAGACAGATGCTGAGAATAGCACTGAAGATGGGCCACTGACAGACTGAGACTGGTGATGCAGGTGACTGAAACAGGTAGCTGATAGCTGGAGTAAGTACTGATGAAGATAGGTCTATGCTGAAGAAGGGGTCAAAACCAAGCCAAAATGTAGGATGGATACCCTGAAAAACAAATAAACACATGTTAAAATGATGCAATGATGATGTATGCAAATGATATGCAAGGGTTTGTGACTGAGCTGGATCTGATTAACTGCCTTGATGTAGGTCCATATGTGTTCAAGAAATCCAGATGGAGGTTCATAAGTCCAGTAACCAAGGTGGGGGACTCAAATAAAGAGTCACATGTCCAGGGTTAAAATCACAAGAACTGTTCCAAAATGGAGTACTCTTATCAATGTAACAGGGTATGTTGAGGCCAAGGGTACCTGCAAACCTGTAAACAGCCCAACCCCCTCACAGGTGATGTTCTAAAACAAGGATCCTCAGACTTGGATCAGTTATGAGAAGTGTAAACACTTCTAACCCGGAGGTACAGTGTTTACAATAACCATAAAAGATCCTCCTCTAATTCACCTTAGTTTCTGAAGGTCAATACTAAAGGTCATCCAGACTTAGCAGGCTTCCCAGATAGCCCTAGCACTACAGGAAATCTGTAGCACAGAGTTCTCAAGAAGAAACCCATATCTGAACCGTATTTCATATTCCCGCACCAGACCGAAATGGAATGGGAAAGAACATGAACCACTCTAGCCTAGGTGTCACTCAGGTCCCAGGTATAGGACCTCAACTCTCAATAGAACACCCACCCACCAAAGCAACAAAACAGATCCAGCCAGCACAGTATGACAGTATGATATATTTAAAGCTATAAAGAGAGCAATAAAACAACTGTACATAAAGCAAAAATAAATACAAATACAAGCACAAATAGCACATAACACCCCAGTAAACACAAATCAATCAAACGCTAGGAGGAACCCACAAAAAGAACCAGAAGCCCTAGTTACAGTATAAGGGTCCCCAGCAGAGTCGCCAAGCTGTCGCTCCCGATAAATGGGAATGGCCCAAATAAAGGTACAGACGCGAACGGTCGGCGAAGGGAGGATGTGAGAACACACAGGAGTGAACTCACGGGGAATGAAAAGAGTCGCCAGCTAGGCATTTTTATCCCGGAGGAAAGGTAATGCTGCATAGACCTAGAAAGATATGGATAAGACGGTTGCGAACCAGAGAGACTGAGAAAGGGGGTTGGTTACAACCTGGGAAGGTATTAGCACCTAGATTGTCCGTCGTACTCGACGGGATCCACGCTTAAAAGATTTGTGTTTTAAAGGGGTAGTGTCAATGCATTTTGTGTATAAAAGAGCTGGAAAAGGATGTACAGGTGTCAGTGTAAAAGAAGTGAAGTGTATAAATGAAGTGTCAGTGTAAGAACAAGAGTGAAATACTCATGATAATGAGGCTAAGAGAATGATGCTGGAAGGAGGGGGAATATACAGAGACTTTTGTTCGATAACTGTTAAGTTATGCCTACGTATCCTCTCGTGCAATGAGGAAGTCAGAACACCGTAGTTCGACCCAAAGAGACTGAAAGATGAATTGACTTGTGAACTGCTTACTTGTCTATGCTCAAGTGTGTGACCTATCTGGCTCAGGTGCAAACTGTCTTGCATTAGACGGAAGAAGCAAGTTCTCGTTTGTGAGTGAATGAGATGAGAAAAGAATCCCGAAGGAGACGATTATTGTTTGTTTTTGAGTTTTCAGTCTTTTATTGCTTTTTGAAGCTTGTCATAGATTAATGAGCTTAAGCCTAAACCAATGGGTTAGTAAACTCATCACATCTTCCCTCTGATTAGGGGTAATGAGAATACCTTAAGTGTGAAGTCAGCTTCTCACACTTAATCACCTTTGATGCAGGATTAAGATCATTAACCTACTTGTGATTATTTAGATGTTTTTGTTGTTTTTGTTTGGTGTTAAGTAATGAGGTTAAGCCATAATCAGGGATTAAACAGACTCATTACACCATCCTAATAGAAGGATAATAGATGAGAATGTTTAAGCTGAGGAAAGCTCCTCAACTTAATCCATGATTAGGGATTAAACTCATGACATAACAAGCCTTTGATTAAGTGGATTTTATTTAATGATATGATGATGAAGTGATTTTTAGGGTTTGTAAGACAACTTGAGGGGGACTTGTCCATTAACACTAGGGTTAGTCCTTCTTGACCAATTAAGGAAGAATTAGAACCCTAATGCAAGGCCCAAGTTACAAGCTTGATGTCTTGATGATTATTAAGTGAATTGATTAAGAGATTTAAACACATTAAGGGTTTAACACTTAGGATTAAAGTTATACACTCCATCCTAATAGAAGGATGCAGGCATAAGCTTAATCACAAAGCCTTAAAGCCTTTAGGGTTTAGTCCCTGATTATGAGGTGGAAAGTGAAGACTCAATGAGACACAAAGGTAAAAACTAAATGGGGGACTAATCAAAACCCTAATCATTGTCATACTTGGTTGTTCCTAAGGTTTGTGAGGTTTGCAAGAGACATCTTCAATGGAACCACCAGGAAGCAGATGAATGGAGCAATGAGAAAGCAAAGTAACTTGCTTCATTCAAGAAGTCAAGTCACTTGGGGAAAGAAAGTAAGATGAAGAAGAATGAGCAAGCTCAATCTCAAATACATAACAAAAATGCAGCATGGATGCATAAAAGAGATGAGGAGAAAATGTGAGAAGTGAAGGCAAATTCACTTCTCAAAGTTGCTTACCACCTGAAAAGTTAGTGAAAGAAATGCAATGCAATGCAAAATGAGATGGAATGGCATGATGCAAATCAAAACCAGAAGCATATATAAGATGATAATGATGTTATGAGATGATGCAAACATGAAACATGGCTTGAGAATGATCACATGAACAAATGGATGCAAATGAAGCAAATTAAGAACCATGAATCTATATGAAAAGTTATGAAGTGCAAATGGCATACAACATGGCAAATGCAAGATGCAATGATCAAACATGCTTCTAATATGTCTTAAGATGTCAAATGAATCAAATGGATACACAAAATGCTATGGAAAGTCAAGGTATGAATGCAAATGCAAGATGGATGCAAAAGGAAGCCCAAATTAGGGTTTATGATCAATGCATCAAACAAAAACCAAAATCAGAAGCAAACATCAAGATAAAAATTTGAAAATGCATTCAAAGGAAACCTAAACCTATACTAACTCACTGCCCAAAGGAGAGGTTCCAACTCTTAACCTAATAAAAGTTATGAATTTCCTAAGTTTTCTAGGGTTTTAAGGTACCTTAACAAGAAAAATGCCAAACAAATGGAAAATGAAAGATCAAATCAAGCCAATTTAATCTCACAAACTACATGCTAAACAAAATGCAATGCAAAAAGAATCAAAGTCCAACCCTTAATGGTTAGGCAGAAATGATTTTTTGAAGTTTGGATCAAAATAATGCTTTGAAAATGAATTAATTCCATAAAAAATTATCAAAATGCATCAAGATCAAAAAAGATATTTGGTTTGAGGGTTGGACAATGTTTCTAAATGGTTTTAAATGTTTCATGAATTTTTTGGTGATTTTTAAATACCTAAAAGTATTTTTAATTAATTAATTAAAAATAAACTTTTAAATGATTTAATGATATTTTTTAATGCAAAAAATTAAAATAAAAATGTTTTTGGTTTCTGAAAATTAATAAAAGTGTGTATAAAAATTTTCAGAATTTTTGAATAATTTTTGCTATTTTAAAATAAATGTACAAATTAAATGAAAAACAAATGAATTAAAATTAAAGAAAATGAAAAGTATGCGCATCCTGAGGCTGAGGTTCAAACTGGGGAAGGAGGGAAAGACTTCGCGCGTGATCCTAGGGCCTACATTCAAACTGAGTTAAATCCTATTTTAATTAATTAAACTGAATTAAAAATGATAATGACGTGGATTAGGGTTAAGTGAAGCAATCCAGGCCATTGAGTACGCGCGGGAATGGACTAAGTCAACTCATCCAACGCTCAGCATTCAAACTACAATTAATTACAGGGATTAGCCCTAATTATTTTCAGGTGGCCGGAGAAGACCTCCGGTCATCTTCTCCGGTGGGACTCCCACCTGAAAATCCCTAAAACCCTCAAAACTTCACAAAAATAAAAACTAACAACCCAGAAATCATTCCCACACCTCACTGAATCAAAACCCTCACTCAAATCTCATTTCTCTTTCATTAATCGTATGAATCGAAAGCAAACATTTTTAGGTCAGAAAAGTTTCAGAGCAAGATTAAATGCTTATTTCTCAACCATTTTCAAAACTAAGAACATCAGAGTGATCAGCAAAGCATGAAGAACAAATTAGAAACTTAAAAACTCATTTCTGGAAAAAAAGTTCTTGGTATGCCTGAGCTTTGAGCTTTCTCAGTTTGCAACTTTCTGACCCTCTCTCTTCGTGCAATCCACTCCTTTTAGGCCCCTGATGAAGTCTTGATGCTTAGAAAGAGTTTGTGATGGCTGGTTTGGAAGCTGGCAGAGGTTCTGCTCAAGGTGAGGTGAGAATCGTATTTGTGATTCTGGCAGTTTAAGGCAAGGATGATGGGTGCTTTGTGACCAGGAAGGTGTGTTGAGTTGATCTATGAAGTTAGTTTGTGTGTTTGTGACTTGTGCAAGCAGTTTCGAAGGCTCTTGCAAATGAAGGTGAAAATGAGAATGCTGTCCTATGGAGTGTTTCAGGCTTGCTCTCCTGTTTCTTTGGCTTGCTTTTGGTTTGTATAGATAACTGTGATTGGTCAGAAGAAGTGATGTGTGCTTTATTGATTGGTATGGGTCTTTTTGCTCAAATGTCAAAGTTGGTGTAAGAGAAGTATGGGCTACTTATAGCCAAGGACAAGGAGTGTGTCCTGCGCAACATGATTTGGGGAAAGGCCTAGGATGGTTCAGCAAGCTAGCCAGCAAGTGGATGAGAAGCTATGATGAGTTTTGCAACTTGGTTCACTTTTGCCTCTTATGAAAAATCTTGTTCCAAAAACCATAACAATGTGTAATTCTTTGGTCCATTCTGAACTTTAGATGTCACATGATCATGTTGTGTGGATTAGAAGTGCATTTGATAGCTTTAGAACACTTGATCAAGTCATTTTGCAAAATACCTCTTTGGTAGAAACTTTGAAATTTTGTGATTTTTGCCAACTTTGACAAGCCATAACTTTTGATCCAAAATGAATTAGGTCATGTTCTTGTACTTTTTGAAAAGGGAAAGATCTATTCTACAACTTTCATGACCAAAGTTTTTCCATTTGAAGCTTTTTTGAATCAAAAAGTAAAGGTTGAAAAAGTTGCCTAAAATGGCATTTTCATTGAAAGTCAAAACTTGCCCAAAAAGTCAACTTTGCAAAAGACTTGAAATTCTTCAATTTTGTGAACTTCTAACATCTTCCATGATCAAATAAAGATCATATACAATCAAAATGATGAAGAACACCCTTTGGTTGGGTCATTGGGGGCCTCAGATGCCCTGATTTTACCCTGACTTGCCCAGAAAGTCAACCCTTGATCAGATGACTTCCCCATGGAATTTCTTCATGAAAATTGATATGCATACTCCCTATACCATATAGAGACCAATAGAAACAAGAATGACCAAAAAATTTGGAGTTATGGCCTTTGAAACCAAAACCCTAATTTCAGGTCAACTGTGCAGTCAAGCCTGGCTCTGCTTCCATACCAATCCCAGTTCTTGTGATTCTTTGGCATTCTTGACTTTGAGAGGATATAATGTGATACTTGAACACACATGGACCTCTTTGAAGTGATTGATGACCTTTGGAGTGGCTTAAGAAGCTCTTGGATTGCTCAGATCACAAACCCTATGTGCAGATGACTTTGAATTTATGTAGTGAATCAAAAAAAGTGGTATGAGATGTTATGATTGAGTTTATGCATATGAAGAGATCACAAGCCATGGTGTTAATGGGTGAGGGCAAATTTGGGGTGTTTACAGTTTGAAGAACGCCGGGGCAACTTATCAGCGGGCTATGGTCACATTGTTCCACGACATGATACACAAGGAGATAGAGTGTTATGTGGACGATATGATTGCTAAGTCCCGAGACGAAGAAGAGCATCTGGTCAATCTCAAGAAGCTGTTTGATAGACTGATAAAATACAAGCTGAGGTTGAACCCAAACAAGTGCACTTTCGGAGTGCGTTCCGGGAAACTGCTGGGTTTCATTGTTAGTCAGAAAGGAATTAAGGTAGATCCTGCAAAGGTAAAAGCAATTCAAGATATGCCTGCACCGAGAACAAAAAAAGAAGTGCGCGGGTTTTTAGGGAGGTTGAACTACATTTCACGGTTCATATCTCATCTAACTGCCACGTGTGAACCAATATTCAAATTGCTAAGAAAAGAGCAAACGGTCAGGTGGAATGAAGACTGCCAAAGAGCTTTCGATAAGATAAAAGAATATTTGCAGGAGCCTCCAATTCTAATGCCTCCAGTGGAAGGAAGGCCTTTAATCATGTACTTGACCGTGCTAGAAGGGTCAATGGGGTGTGTGCTAGGCCAACATGACGGGTCTGGTCGAAAAGAGTACGCTATTTATTACCTTAGCAAAAAGTTTACCGACTGTGAATCCCGTTACTCACTGCTCGAGAAAACTTGCTGCGTTTTGGTATGGGTTGCTCGCCGACTGAGATAGTACATGTTGACTCATACCACACTGCTAATTTCCAAAATGGATCCTATCAAGTACATCTTTGAGAAACCAGCGTTAACCGGAAGGATTGCTAGGTGGAAAATGATTTTAACTGAATATGACATCCAGTATACTTCTCAGAAAGCCATCAAGGGAAGTGTATTGTCAGATTACCTTGCACAGCAACCTCTTGAAGATGATTATCAGCCAATGAAGTTTGATTTCCCTGATGAGGACATCATGTACCTCAAAGCAAACGATTGTGAGGAACCACTTCCGGAGGAGGGGCCAGACCCTGAATCCAAATGGAAGTTGATGTTTGATGGGGCAGTCAATATCAATGGACGTGGAGTTGGTGTCGTTCTTATTACTCCCGAAGGTGTTCATTTTCCCTTCGCTGCCAGAATTACATTTGGCTGCACCAACAATGAAGCGGAATACGAGGCATGCATAATGGGAATAGAGGAGGCAATTAATCTTCGGATTTAGACCCTCGATATATTCGGAGATTCAGCCCTCGTCATTAACCAGGTTACCGGCAAGTGGTATACGCATCAAGAGCATTTAATTCCATACAGGGATTATGCCAGAAAACTGTTGACGTTCTTCACAATAGTGAAGCTTCAGTACATACCACGTGATGAAAATCAATTTGCCGACGCATTGGCCACTCTTTCTTCGTCTATCAAAGTCTTGTGTTGGAATTATGTGCCCAGAATTGACATCTCCAGGCTTGACGCTCCAGCTCATGCTTTCTCTGTAGACGCAGTGTCTGATGAGAAACCTTGGTATTTTGATATCAAGTTATTCCTGGAAAAGCAAGAATACCCAGCTGGGGCATCTTCCAATAACAAAAAGACCTTAAGGCGACTTGCTGCTAACTTCTTCTTGAATACAGATGGAGTGTTGTATAAGAGAAACTTTGACATGGTCTTGCTCAGATGTGTGGATAGACACGAAGCAAGCCTGTTAATGCAGGAAGTCCACGAGGGATCTTTCGGTACCCATGCAGGAGGGCATGTTATGGCTAAGAAATTGCTGAGATCGGGGTATTACTGGATGACAATGGATGCTGACTGTTGTTCATTCGCTCGTAAGTGCCACAAGTGCCAAATTTATGCAGAAAAGGTGCATATTCCTCCTAGCCCGCTCAACGTCATGTCATCTCCTTGGCCCTTTTCTATGTGGGGCATTGACATGATCGGGAAAATAGAGCCTGCTGCTTCAAATGGTCATCGCTTCATCCTGGTCGCGATTGATTACTTTACCAAATGGGTTGAAGCAGCATCTTATGCTAATGTCACTCGTTAAGTGGTAGCCAGATTTTTTAAAAGAGATATCATTTGCAGATACGGAGTGCCCGAAAGAATCATTACTGACAATGGTTCTAATCTCAACAACAAGATGATGGCAGAGTTGTGTCGGGACTTCAAAATTCAGCATCACAATTCTTCTCCTTACCGACCAAAGATGAATGGTGCGGTAGAGGCGGCAAACAAGAATATCAAGAAGATTGTGAAAAAAATGGTTGTCACTTACAAAGATTGGCATGAGATGTTACCATTTGCGATGCATGGGTACCAAACGTCAGTCAGGACGTCAACAGGGGCAACTCCCTTCTCTCTGGTATATGGTATGGAAGCAGTCCTGCCTGTTGAAGTAGAGATTCCTTCATTGCGTGTGATGATGGATGTGAAGTTTGATGAGGCTGAATGGGTGCGTGCTCGTTACAATCAGCTGTGTCTAATTGAGGAAAAGAGATTAGCGGCTATCTGTCATGGTCAGCTTTATCAGAGGAGAATGAAGCGTGCATTCA
Organism: Lathyrus aphaca; assembly: GCA_963966055.1. Lineage (NCBI taxonomy): Eukaryota > Viridiplantae > Streptophyta > Magnoliopsida > Fabales > Fabaceae > Lathyrus > Lathyrus aphaca. The sequence goes on along the minus strand of OZ014522.1, from coordinate 129,594,736 downwards.
ACCAACGAGTACGTACTCAGGAGTATCAAGTATGAGAGCTTGTGCTGAAGAGGATTGTTCCTCCAGGTTCAGATCACAAGGGCAAGTGGACCCCAAATTATGAAGGACCATTCATAGTGAAGAAATTTTTCTCAGGAGGAGCACTGATGCTCACCACTATGGATGGAGATGATTTCCAATCCCCTGTTAACTCGGACGCAATTAAAAAATACTTCGCATAAAGAGACCCGCTGGACACAAAAACAGAATTAAGGTCCAGGCAAAAAAAGGGCATCCCGGCGAGCTAAAAAACAAAATAAAAAGCTCGGGCAAAAGTTAGGGAAGATAAATAAAAATGTACACCCGCTGAGTTGAAAAGCCACATTGGACAGCTCAGGCAAAAAAGGGTATCCCGGTGGATTGAAAACCCGAAAGGGCGATCCACGCAAAACAAGGGAATAAGCGAACAACTGCGATCCGAGTAATCTGAACATAATCATCGTTTCGTACTACCTGACAATATCAGAAGGATAGGAATTAGTCCCCTCATCTTCTTAGAAAGCAAAGGCAAGAATGGAGAGTTTTGAAGATATGCTGGTCATAGCAGAAAGGGAACTCATTGGGATGTCGTGCCCATTGCCATTAGGATAGTTTATTTTCTCAATTTTATGGTGGCTACCTCTTTCCAGTTGGTTGCTTCCTGATGTAAATCTTTGCCTATTCAGAGGCCTTTCAATAAAAAGAAAATTCAGTCAAAAAGTTGTGTTGTGTTTATTTTTGTTTGCAAAATGTCCTGAATTTTTGGCAAAAATAGCATTGCATTTAAACATGGTGATAATTTGAAAGAAAAATGACATTGCAGGGAAACATTTGAAACCCTCTTTGAGTGTCGGGTGACGATGGATGAACATATCATACCATGCAAGTCCCCGGGGCACATATGTGTTTTCTGTTGTTGCAGGTTGCAGGATGGCGTCAAATTTTCCCAAGCAGAATTTTTCCCCAGCTAAGCCTTGGCAGGTAGCCCAAGCAGTTTATCTTCCCCAGTGAAGTATACCCAGCAAGTAGTGGGAGGTCCATTCCCCATAGAGTTTTTCTGTCAAAACTCCTGTCACCAACAATGGACATTTGAGGAATTCCCAGTCATTAAGGAGCATTCTCCAGCAGTCGTCTGTGTTCATACTTTATTGCTGCTCGTCTGCATTTCTCAACACTCGTCTGTGTTATCACTCCGGCATTGCTCGTTTGCTTTCCCCAGCAGTGGCCCAGGATTACTTTGTTGTTGCTCGTCTGCAATTTCCAACACTCGTCTGTGTTTGGTGTTATTACTTTGCTGTTGCTCGTCTGCAATTTCCAACACTCATCTGTGTTTGGTGTTATTACGTTGATGTTGCTCGTCTGCAATTTCCAACACTCATCTATGTTTGGTGTTATCACTTTGGTGTTGCTCGTTTGCACCTTCCAACACTCGTATGTGTTTGGTATATGATTACCTTGGGGTGGCTCATCTACTTTGCTTACTAATTGCTTAATCTGCTCACTAGTGTGAATGTTTTGGTTTAAGAAGTCCTTGTTCGTTTGAGATTGGTTGGCTATAAAGTTCTCCATCATCAACTCAAGGTTCGATTTTCTAGGGACATTAGGAGCAGTCTTTTGATATCCTGGTGGTGTAGCTGGTGCTTGACCTGGTGCGTATAAAGCATTGTTATTCTTATAGGAGAAGTTCGGATGATTCTTCCAACCTGGGTTGTATGTGTTTGAGTATGGGTTTCCTTGAGCATAATTCACTTGATCTGTGGGAATTCCTGTCAATAGTTGACAATCAGAAACTTCGTGTCCTGGAACTCCACATAACTCACAGTTAGGTGTTACTGCAGCCACGGTGGCTGTTGGTGTTATGGCCAAGTTGTCGATCTTTTGGCTTAGTTGGTCAAACTTTGCATTGACTTGGTCCATACTACTCACTTCGTACATACCTCCTTTTGTTGGTTTCTCAGTTGCGACTCTCTCGCTTCCCCATTGGTAATGGTTTTGAGCCATACTTTCGATAAGTGCATAAGCATCATTATATTCTTTGTCCATCAATGCACCGCCCGCGGCAGCGTCAATTGTCATTCTTGTATTGTTCAAGAGTCCATTATAGAAGGTATGGATGACCATCCATTCTACTAATCCGTGATGTGGACAAAGTCTCAGCAAATCCTTATAGCGTTCCCAAGCTTCGAATAGTGATTCGCTTTCCCTTTGCTTAAATCCGTTGATCTGAGCTCTCAGCATAGCTGTCTTGCTAGGTGGAAAATATCTGGTCAAGAAAACTCTCTTTAGTTCCTCCCACGTAGTTACTGAGTTCGAAGGCAGAGATTGAAGCCAGGCTCTCGCTCTGTCTCGAAGTGAAAAAGGAAACAAACGTAGTCTAATAGCTTCTTGGGTAACTCCATTGGCTTTTACGGTATCTGCATATTGCACAAAGATCGAAAGATGAAGGTTCGGATCCTCGGTAGGATTTCCGGCAAATTGATTTTGTTGCACGGCTGATATCAACGAAGGTTTTAGTTCGAAATCATTTCGGTTGATAGCCGGTGCGGCAATGCTTGAATGCGGTTCAGCTTGCGAAGGACTAGCGTAATACTTGAGTGGGTGATTCTGTTCTTCAGCCATCTCTGCGTCCTTTGATGTTACGACTGGTTTAGGCGGATCTAATTGAAGATCTGGAATATTGAAATTTTGTTCGTAATCGAATATCCGTCTTCTTACGTGTAAGAAGCGTTCCGATTCTGGGATTAGAGGTTGCAAGTCTTCGCCTTGAGAGCGAGTACTTGGCATACACTCGGAAATTTAGATTAAGAAAAGAAAATAGTTGTTACCTTAGTCTAGAAAATGCTACCTAAAGTGCACTAGTAACTAAATTAAGGGCCCCGGCAACGGCGCCAAAAACTTGATGGGCTAAAGACGTGTCTAATTATGTGTCTAGCGGTATCTTAACTGCAAGTGCACAGCCTATCAAAGTAATATTTAAGATTATCGATCCACAGGGACTCTATGGTTACTTAGTGCTAGATGAACTTCTAGTTTAGCTAAGGCGAAGGATTGTCACGATTTTTTGTTGTTTTTAAAGATTAAAAGCGGAAATTAGATTTAAGTTTTGATAAAATAATACTAAGGCGGTCGGTATGTAATTATGCTAACTTAGGCGGGTCAATCTAACCTAGGCTTATAAAGGTGTTCACTTAATCTATTCTGTAGAGGTTATCAGTTTAAATACCCTTAACTCACACTCTCGTGGTCTTATCTCAGATCTTATCCCTAAAGCCCTATGCCTGCTCTCGCTAGCCCATAAGTGTTTAGAGATAATTTTTGGAAACTTAGTAATCCTAATTTATTTTAAAGCGCTCTCGCTGTGTTTAATTTAAATGCCTAACTTTAGCTATCTGGTTAAAATCTCACACTCTCGTGGTCTTGACCTAACCTAATACACTTTCCTTACTCTCGTAACAAAAAGGTCGATTTTAAATAAAAAGTATCAGCCAGAATACTGAGCTATTAATTATTTTAAGCCTATAGTCGATTTTACCGATTTAGTTTGTTTTAATTACATACCGCCCTAAGGTAATTAGCTACTCATTTTTGTTGAACCAGACAGAGGCAGAGAAACAATAAACAAAATATTCATGGCAGAAAAATAAATAAATAACATAAATATAAAATTGCAAATTAAAATAAACCTGGTTAACAATAAAATGGCAGACTCCTTCTTCCACAGACCGGAAAGCTCGGAGTAATTGGCGGAATCGAAAATAAAACAGAAATTCTGAAGGCTTGAAACAAATAAATTTTATAACAATTTCCTGATGTTGGAAATTGTTATAGGTTGGGTTTGGATACAATAAAAATAGAATACTGAAAATAATGCTGAAACAAAAATAAGGTCGTAAAATAATTCGGCAGAGCTTCCGCAAGAAATTGATAAAAAAAATACTCTGTCCATTGTTCATAAAATTTAAGCTATTTATAGAACATTTAATGGGCTTGTGGTTGAACTTGTTGCATGGGCCTCGTAGGAGCAGTTGAGAGAATACAGGAACGTGGATATAGGATGGTGGCTGAAAAATAGGCAGATCATATGCACGTAGCGTTTGTGACCAAGTCTGGGTCAAATAACCTATTTTTCCCTTGTCACGGTCGTGACAAGGGCATCACGTTCGTGTTCCTTGAATTTTAAGTGTCACGGTCGTGAGTGATATGTCACGGTCGTGATTGCTTCTTTTGGGGTGTCACGGTCGTGACAACTAGGTGACGACCGTGAGTGCAACAAAATATGCAGGTTTTGCAGGTTTCTTCATTTCTTCATCTTTTTATGGTTGTTTTCGTTCCTTTTGCTCTTGGCTCATGATTTAGCTATGTATACGATGTACCTGCAAAATGGTAAGAAAAACTCGAGGAATCGGGTGTTAAAACGATGATTATGCGATAAAACGGTAATGAAAGCTAGCAATATAATCGATGCATTTTCTCGTTATCAAACTTCCCCAAACTTAAACCTTTGCTTGTCCTCAAGCAAATAGTCGGTTGAAAATCGTCGGACAAGTTTTTATCGACGCATACACATAACAAACCGTACGAGGGATCGTTTTGTCGGATAAACCGGTAATGATAAAACACTAACGATACACTAATGACACAAGCAACAAGCTAAGTCGTCGACTTCCCGTTAAACGAAACAATCGGTAATTGCTTTATGATTTCACCTAGAGTTTTTCGATCTTATTTCGCCCGGTTTCATTCTAGCGCAATCACATTAAGCCCTTTGCCTTAGCACGCACGTAGTGGAGTAGCCGGTTAGCGACTTTGATCCTTTTTAAGCACGGGGTCTGGTACACGAGTGCGGTAACCCTACATACATTATCCGATTTGGAGGTTGTGGGGGATCGAGCCATAGCACGCCCTACCAAGTTCAGAACCAGTACCTCTGAACCAACCCGCAATGGACTCCTTCTCATATTTCTCGTTTCTTATATGCGACCGTGTACTTTGGTGCAATTTCTTTTCATTTGCATCGAGATATGAAGGATCATTATTGATTAGGCATCAAACGCTTATATTCATCGGCTCCCCACGTGGTTTGTGTTCAGATGGTGCTGACTACTAGTATAAACTACTAGGGGTTACTTTTGAACTGAAACTTAAGGTGTACTCGTAACGATAACCGGAATGGAATCGTTTAAGTGGGAAGTCTAAGGTGTCAAGACTGTATTGATCTTGTTGAATCGTTCTCAGCTTCCTAATTATGATTTCGTAGGCAAGTCGGGTAATGCAAATAATTAAAGATTTTGATTTTGTTTTCGGTATGGCTAAATAAACGGGGAAAGTTCGAAACTAAAGAAAATAACACAAAGATTTGCTCGTTTCATTAACTTACGAAAAGAAATACAACGGAATTGAAAAAGTGCGAAAAGGGAAAATGCGGAAAATGAAAGGTACCTCTCCCACACTATATCAGACATTGTCCTCAATGTTGTGATATAAAAGCGGAAAAGTACAATACAAACTAGGAAAATGAAAAACAAACATAAGCAAAAACTAAAACTAAGGCTGCTGAGGACCGCGGGGTCGGCTTCTGGTGCGGGAGCGTCTGGTGGGGGTCGCTTCAGGATCAGAACCGGTACCGGTAACAGCAGTGATGTCAATGCGTAAGGCCTCTAGCTCGCTGAAAATTTCTCCGAGCTTTGTATCAGTAGCTTCCTGGTTTGTTGCAATAGTGCGGAGTAAAGCATCATGCTTCTCCTTCTGCCTTCGCTCCAGTGCGGCGTTCATCTGGTTCTGCTGATGAATCGCACGGAGGACTTCCTCAAGTGTATAATCTTGTGCAGGAGGCTGTCGGGTAGATGTCTCAGGAATGTCCTGGACAGGCTCAGCTGCATCCATCGCGTCCTGCATCTCATCCGCTGGAGGATCGGCCTGATCATCATGAATGGGGGCGTGGCCGGCAGCATCCGGTAAAGCAAAGAGCCAGTTGGCTCGGCTGGACGGGTCGATGCGGTCACGGGACGGCAAAATGATGTGGTGGTAAACAGTGCCGTGGATAACAGGGCTATACCTGCCATCCTCTCTCTGCGCAATCAAGTGAGCGGACCTGCAATAGTTCTTGGTGAGGAATTCTGCGGCTATGCGAGGCAAATTGGTGACCAAGTCACCAAGCCCTAACTGAATGGCGAGGGTGGTAACAATGCCGCCTATGAAAAATGGGGTTGAGCCTCTTTGCGTAATGGCCTGGATGTGAGAAAGCATGAACGGGGCAGCATTGATTGGCTCGTCATTTAGAGCGCAGTGCAAGAACAGAAGCTCCTTGGAGTTGAGCTTATGATTACTCTCTCGTGCAAAGATGGTGTTGCAAATGATTCGGTGAAAATATCGGATTGCCGGGTTGTGGATGTGTGTAGCATTAAGGCTCTGAAAGGCTGAGGCATGGGTGTTGGTTATGTCGTGCCATAAAGTGAAAGCGGTTTCACTGAAATTGTCAGGCACGCGGAGGTGAGCTTCATTCCCGTGAGCGAAGCCTAGCAACTCGGCTATCCTGTTTTGCGAAAGTTCGAACTCCCGGCCAAACAATCTGAATTTAGCAACGCCGGTAAGTTGACTCTGAGAACCGGTACCGGTGATATAATGGAACGAGCTTAGGAATTCCAATGTCAGAAACTCGAATGTGGGCTGAGGCTGACTGCATAGAACCCACAAATTAACCTTCTTAAGCAGGTTCTTGACACTGTTGAGCATTCCCAACTCTCTTAAACATTCAGTGTCGATATAACGCGTAGGTTGCACACCGCGGTTCTGGAATCGGATGAATCTTTCTCTCTGGTTTTCTCCATTCTCACCCTCTCTAAATTGTATAGCATCCATTGCATGCAAGAACTAGAGTGAGAGATGAGGATTTGGGATTTTTGTGAAAAAGTGATAAAATGAGAGAAATAATGGTTCGGATAAATATTGGAAAGTGAGAATGTGATAGGTGTGGTGATAATGGAGAGGTTAATGAGTTTTAATTTGGTAATGGGAGGTTACGGAAGTTGGGGGAGATAATGGGTGGTTTTGAAAGTTATGGAGGAAGAAGAAGAAGAGGTTTCGAAAAGAAACAGTTCTGTTTCTCACGAATCCTATATTTAGGGTTGTCACGGTCGTGACAAGGAGGTGACGGTCGTGACACGCTAAATTAGCACGTCACGATCGTTATGGGGGTGTGACGACCGTGAGGGTTTAATTCCTTGAATAATTTCCAGAAAGCATTATCTCTCACGCTTCATATACTTTATATTATAATTTTTGATCACTTCTCACTCATATTAAATATGAACACCAAATAATAAATAATTTCAACATAGTACTTTGTAAACTTGCATGGCACGAGAGATTTTATAAAATATGAATCAATTCAAGCATAACAGTACATAGAATGAAAACATATAAATTGATTAAAATGGAAAAATTTGGAAACTAGAAGTGCATTGCATATGGTAATTGAAATGAAATTACATTAATGAAAATACGGTATGAAATTTGTTTGCGAAAAGTAAATCTAACTAGAAATGAAAACAATGAGTAAAATAAACTAGATCACTATAGCATTTTCAAAAGTGTTTCTTCAAATCTTCGATTGCGGAGTTCAGGTGATAGAATTGTTCACAGGTTATGTCAGTTAGACCTATAATGTCCAATCGCATGCTCTTAATCTCATCCTTAACAGTATTTATGTCAGTTTGGTAAGCTTCAAGAGTGTTCATGATATTCTGTAAGTTGTTAGCATAATCTACTTGATTCACTTCAGGGGTTTCAATCACTTCGTCAGTGTGGTCAATGTCATGGTAACCAGGAGGCGTCTCAGGGTCACTTTCGACATCAGTCATTATATCATCTTTTATCTTGTAAGACTGAGGTGTTTCAGGAGTAGATGGATAGTCAGGCGGGGTTAACTCATAAAGCCAGTTATCCTTATTGTGAACACTTACTCTAGCATGGTTTGGTAGTGTGAACAAGGTTACTACCTCATTCCGGATTAGGTACTCGAAAGGTGGATGTCCTAAATTCCTTATGATATGGCGATTGAAGCAAAAGTTAAGATTCATAGGACGGATGGTACCTAAACGGTTGCATCTGTGCAATTGGTATCTAAGTCCTAAGGCATCAGCAATCATGGTTACAAGACCTCCTACTAATATAGGTAATTCAGGTTCTTCTTGGATTCGGGTGAAGGTTTGCATCATGAAAGGTACACCATTGGCAGGCTGTCCATTAGTGAAACATGACATAATGAATATATCATCTTTAGATACTCCGGTAATGTTTTCTTCTTTTCCAAAGAAGGTGTGGGCAAGGATCTTATGGAAGTAACGGAGAGCAAGGTTATGTATCTCATCATTGTTCATGCTATTTGGTTCAGGGTGGTAGTTTCCGGTTAATGTTCCCCAAAAGAAATCCAGCTCAATGTCCATCAATTCTACCTGTGTGGTAGTAAAAGCAAAGGGTCCACTAGGGAATCCTAATAAGTCAGCTAGTTCTTTATGGTTAAAGTCATATTCTATTCCAAATAGGCGGAAACTGATAAATCCTTTCCTGAATCCAAAACCGCGCTCAGGTAGGTAAACTAAGGAGCTAAGGAACTTAAGGGTGAGCTCGCGGTAAGTCACAAACTTATGTTGAATCAGTGCATTCTCCCATCCAAGTCGGTTAAACAAGTACAGGATGCTATCATGTATACCTAGGGTTTCCATAGTCAGATCATCCGAGTACAGGGTCAAATCCATTGGCCTCTGTGATAACTCTTCAAATTTCATTCTTTGGTTCCTACCTCTAAATTTGGTTTCCATATGGTTTATCGGTTGGTTAGCCATGGTCAATGCAAATATGGAGGAAACAAATCAGGGGGAGAAGGAAAATGGAAAAGACTTTAGAAAATCTGTAAAAGTGATTTAAGATTAAAATAAAGAAAAATAAGAAAATAAAATGCATAAATTAAAGGCAATAATAGTAATAATGAAATAAAACTATAAAATGACAAAACAAATGAATAATAAAATGATAAATGACAAAAATAATAAAATGATAAAAATGATTTAAATGAGTAAATGGGTTGCCTCCCACTAAGCGCTGTTTTTATCGTCAAAAGCCTGACGTAATGCTTAGGTGCAGATTAATCAGGGGAATTAGTGGACAACTCTAAAAGCCTTAGACTATTTGCATAATCTCTATTTTCAACTTTATGATAGTGTTTTAAACGTTGTCCGTTTACTATGAATGGTTCACTATTCCTACCCTTAATTTATATTGCTCCACTAGGGAACACTTTAGTTATTTCAAAGGGTCCTGACCATCTAGATTTTAGTTTTCCAGGAAAGAGCCTAAGTCTTGAATTAAAAAGGAGTACAACGTCTCCCACACTAAATTCTTTCCTAGATAGGCGTTTATCATGCCATCGCTTAGTTCTTTCTTTATATATCTTAGCATTCTCATAAGCATCTAGCCTTAATTCTTCTAATTCGTTAATGTCTAGGATTCGCTTTTCTCCTGCAGCATTATAGTTTATATTGAGAGTTTTGATCGCCCAATAAGCTTTGTGTTCTAGTTCTACCGGGAGGTGACAAGATTTTCCATAAACTAGTTTGAAAGGTGTAGTACCTATGGGTGTCTTGTAAGCGGTCCTATAAGCCCATAAAGCTTCGTTAAGTTTAGATGACCAATCTTTCCGAGATATGGCGACAGTCTTTTCTAAGATTTGTTTAATTTCTCTGTTTGAGACTTCGACTTGTCCACTTGTTTGTGGGTGATATGGTGTTGCCACACGGTGTCTTACTCCATACTTAGATAGTAATTTGTCAAAGATTTTTGAAATGAAGTGCGAGCCACCGTCACTTATGACGAGTCTAGGCACACCAAATCTGGGAAAGATTATATTTTTGAAAAGCTTTATTACTACTCGTGTATCGTTTGTAGGGGAAGCTATAGCTTCAATCCATTTTGAGACATAATCAACAGCTACGAGTATGTAATTGTTACCGAAAGATGATGGGAATGGTCCCATGAAATCTATTCCCCAGACGTCAAAGATTTCTACTTCTAATATTCCTTTTTGAGGCATTTCATCTCTTCTTGAAATATTGTCGGTGCGTTGACACCGATCGCAATTTATAACAACGATGTGGACATCTTTCCATAGATTGGGCCAGAATAAGCCGGCTTGCAAGATTTTTGCACAAGTCTTGGAAGTGCTTGCATGTCCACCATAAGGAGATGAATGGCATTGAGCAATGACATCTTCTATTTCTTCTTCGGGAATACATCGACGAAAGATTCCATCGGGTCCTCTTTTGAACAATAATGGTTCATCCCAATAGTAATGTTTTAGATTGTGAAAGAATTTCTTTTTCTGCTGATAGGTTAAATCAGGTGGAAGAGCTCCTGCAGCTAGGTAATTGACAATGTCAGCGTACCATGGCAGTCCTACAATTGTCTGAATTGTTTCCACGGGTTCTGGTTCATCTATGTCTAACTGAACTGGGTCGCTTCCTATTCGTGATATCAGCTGTTTATACGGAAAATCATCGTTAATCGGCACTTGTTCAGGTTTAATACCTTCTATTCTAGATAAATGGTCCGCTACGACGTTTTCAGTACCTTTCTTATCTTTTATTTCGAGATCAAACTCTTGTAAGAGTAAAATCCATCTCAAGAGTCTCGGTTTAGCATCTTTCTTAGTTAATAGATATCGGATAGCAGCGTGGTTTGTGTAAACGATTATTTTCGCTCCTACTAGGTAAGAACGGAATTTGTCAAGCGCAAAGACAACTGCTAACAATTCTTTTTCAGTAGTGGCGTAGTTCATCTGAGCAGAATCTAAGGTTCTACTGGCATAGTAAATCGCATGAAGTTTCTTTTCCTTTCTCTGGCCTAGAACTGCGCCTACAGCATAGTCACTCGCATCACACATGATTTTGAAAGGTAATCTCCAGTCAGGGGGTTGCATGATTGGTGCGGTGATGAGGGCTGTTTTTAGAGTTTCGAATGCTTTAAGACAATCTTCATTGAATATGAACTCAGCATCTTTCATTAATAAACCAGTAAGAGGTTTAGTGATTTTCGAGAAATCTTTGATGAATCGTCGGTAGAAACCGGCGTGTCCTAAAAAGCTTCGTATTTCTCGAATGGTTTTAGGGGGTTGAAGATCTTTTATGACTTCTATCTTAGCTTTATCTACTTCAATTCCCTTGTCGGATATAACGTGGCCTAATACGATTCCTTCTCTGACTATAAAATGACATTTCTCCCAGTTAAGCACGAGGTTTACTTTTACAAATCTTTCTAACACCATTTCTAAATTTGATAGGCATCCTTCAAAACTTTGCCCGCATACAGAGAAGTCGTCCATGAACACTTCCATGATGTTGTCTATAAAATCTGCGAAGATTGACATCATACATCTTTGAAAGGTTGCAGGAGCGTTGCATAATCCAAATGGCATTCGTCTATAAGCGAACGTTCCATATGGGCATGTGAATGTAGTCTTCTCTTGATCATCTGGATGGATAGGGATTTGGAAAAATCCTGAGTAACCGTCAAGATAACAGAAGTAAGAATGCTTGGCTAATCGTTCTAACATTTGATCTATAAAAGGTAGTGGGAAATGATCTTTTCAAGTGGCTTTGTTTAGTTTACGATAATCTATGCACACTCTATGTCCCGTCACTACTCTTTGCGACATCGATTCGCCTTGAGCGTTTTTCACAACAGTGATACCTCCTTTCTTTGGCACTACATGTACTGGACTAACCCATTTACTATCAGAGATTGGATATATTATTCCGGCATCTAGTAGTTTCTTAACTTCTTCTTTCACTATAGTGCTAAGGATTGGGTTAATTCTTCTTTGAGATTCTCTGGAGGTTTTGCAATCTTCTTCTAGCAGAATACGATGCATACAGATTGAAGGGCATATTCCTTTGAGATCAGATATGTTATATCCTAATGCAGTTGGATATTTCTTCAAGACATCTAAAAGTTTCTTTGTTTCGATAGTTCCTAAGCTGGAATTTATTATAACTGGTCTTTTACATTCAATGTCTAAGAATTCGTATCTTAGGTTATTAGGTAAAGTTTTTAATCCTAATGTAGGTTTAACTTTACTTGGCATGGGATCCGGTGTAAGTGCTAAACTTTCGCTTAGACTATCATCCTGATATGGTTTACGCCAATTATCATCTTCGAAAATCGGAGGGATTTGAATTTTCATAATTTCAGAATAGGTAGTTTCTTTCAGTTCCATTTCTCTTACACATTCGTCAATTACGTCCAATAGATAGCAGGTATCCTCTATAGCTGGTGATTGTAAGAATTGTGTTAAAATAAATTCAACTTTCTCTTCACCTACTTCAAAGGTTAGCTTTCCTCTTTTTACGTCTATTATAGCTCCGGCGGTAGCTAAGAATGGTCTTCCTAGTATGATAGGTGTAGTGGAGTCTTCAGAGATGTCCATGATTATAAAATCAGTAGGGATGTAGAATTGTCCTATACGTACTGGGACGTTTTCTAGTATGCCTACAGGATATTTAACTGAGCGATCGGCTAGTTGAATAGACATTTTAGTTGGTCTTAGGTCTCCCATGTCTAGCCTTTTGCAAATCGTTAAGGGCATAACACTGATACTGGCTCCTAAATCGCATAGAGCTTTGTCAATGACGAATTTTCCTATTACACAGGGTATAGAGAAACTTCCTGGATCTTTTAGCTTAGGAGGCATATTATTCTGAATTATGGCGCTACACTCAGCAGTAAGTGTAACTGTTCCGTTATCCTCTATCTTTTTCTTATTGGATAAGATCTCTTTTAAAAACTTAGCGTACGAGGGTATTTGAGTGATAGCTTCTGTAAATGGAATAGTAATATTCAACTGTTTCAGAAGTTCGACAAATTTCTTAAACTGACCCGTCGTCTTGGAATTGGTTAATCTCTGAGGGTACGGAATTGGTGGTTTATAGGGTGGTGGAGGAACATAAGGCTTTTCTTTCTCCACTGCCTCTTGATTATCATCTTCCTTTTCTTCTGGATCATTCACCACTTCAGTCGGTTTATCCGGTTTTTGGTACATGGCTGGATTGTCAAGTCTTGGATCGGTAGGTCCGTCAAGTTCCTTGCCACTTCTTAATATTACGGCATTGGCATGTCCTTTCGGATTAGGTTGAGGTTGTCCAGGAAATACTCCAGCTGGTGCAGCGGTAGGTGCTTGTTGTTGAGCTACTTGTGAAATCTGAGTTTCAAGCATTTTGTTATGTGTAGCTAATGCATCTACTTTGCTTACTAATTGCTTAATCTGCTCACTAGTGTGAATGTTTTGGTTTAAGAAGTCCTTGTTCGTTTGAGATTGGTTGGCTATAAAGTTCTCCATCATCAACTCAAGGTTCGATTTTCTAGGGACATTAGGAGCAGTCTTTTGATATCCTGGTGGTGTAGCTGGTGCTTGACCTGGTGCGTATAAAGCATTGTTATTCTTATAGGAGAAGTTCGGATGATTCTTCCAACCTGGGTTGTATGTGTTTGAGTATGGGTTTCCTTGAGCATAATTCACTTGATCTGTGGGAATTCCTGTCAATAGTTGACAATCAGAAACTTCGTGTCCTGGAACTCCACATAACTCACAGTTAGGTGTTACTGCAGCCACGGTGGCTGTTGGTGTTATGGCCAAGTTGTCGATCTTTTGGCTTAGTTGGTCAAACTTTGCATTGACTTGGTCCATACTACTCACTTCGTACATACCTCCTTTTGTTGGTTTCTCAGTTGCGACTCTCTCGCTTCCCCATTGGTAATGGTTTTGAGCCATACTTTCGATAAGTGCATAAGCATCATTATATTCTTTGTCCATCAATGCACCGCCCGCGGCAGCGTCAATTGTCATTCTTGTATTGTTCAAGAGTCCATTATAGAAGGTATGGATGACCATCCATTCTACTAATCCGTGATGTGGACAAAGTCTCAGCAAATCCTTATAGCGTTCCCAAGCTTCGAATAGTGATTCGCTTTCCCTTTGCTTAAATCCGTTGATCTGAGCTCTCAGCATAGCTGTCTTGCTAGGTGGAAAATATCTGGTCAAGAAAACTCTCTTTAGTTCCTCCCACGTAGTTACTGAGTTCGAAGGCAGAGATTGAAGCCAGGCTCTCGCTCTGTCTCGAAGTGAAAAAGGAAACAAACGTAGTCTAATAGCTTCTTGGGTAACTCCATTGGCTTTTACGGTATCTGCATATTGCACAAAGATCGAAAGATGAAGGTTCGGATCCTCGGTAGGATTTCCGGCGAATTGATTTTGTTACACGGCTGATATCAACGAAGGTTTTAGTTCGAAATCATTTCGGTTGATAGCCGGTGCGGCAATGCTTGAATGCGGTTCAGCTTGCGAAGGACTAGCGTAATACTTGAGTGGGTGATTCTGTTCTTCAGCCATCTCTGCGTCCTTTGATGTTACGACTGGTTTAGGCGGATCTAATTGAAGATCTGGAATATTGAAATTTTGTTCGTAATCGAATATCCGTCTTCTTACGTGTAAGAAGCGTTCCGATTCTGGGATTAGAGGTTGCAAGTCTTCGCCTTGAGAGCGAGTACTTGGCATACACTCGGAAATTTAGATTAAGAAAAGAAAATAGTTGTTACCTTAGTCTAGAAAATGCTACCTAAAGTGCACTAGTAACTAAATTAAGGGCCCCGGCAACGGCGCCAAAAACTTGATGGGCTAAAGACGTGTCTAATTATGTGTCTAGCGGTATCTTAACTGCAAGTGCACAGCCTATCAAAGTAATATTTAAGATTATCGATCCACAGGGACTCTATGGTTACTTAGTGCTAGATGAACTTCTAGTTTAGCTAAGGCGAAGGGTTGTCACGATTTTTTGTTGTTTTTAAAGATTAAAAGCGGAAATTAGATTTAAGTTTTGATAAAATAATACTAAGGCGGTCGGTATGTAATTATGCTAACTTAGGCGGGTCAATCTAACCTAGGCTTATAAAGGTGTTCACTTAATCTATTCTGTAGAGGTTACCAGTTTAAATACCCTTAACTCACACTCTCGTGGTCTTATCTCAGATCTTATCCCTAAAGCCCTATGCCTGCTCTCGCTAGCCCATAAGTGTTTAGAGATAATTTTTGGAAACTTAGTAATCCTAATTTATTTTAAAGCGCTCTCGCTGTGTTTAATTTAAATGCCTAACTTTAGCTATCTGGTTAAAATCTCACACTCTCGTGGTCTTGACCTAACCTAATACACTTTCCTTACTCTCGTAACAAAAAGGTCGATTTTAAATAAAAAGTATCAGCCAGAATACTGAGCTATTAATTATTTTAAGCCTATAGTCGATTTTACCGATTTAGTTTGTTTTAATTACATACCGCCCTAAGGTAATTAGCTACTCATTTTTGTTGAACCAGACAGAGGCAGAGAAACAATAAACAAAATATTCATGGCAGAAAAATAAATAAATAACATAAATATAAAATTGCAAATTAAAATAAACCTGGTTAACAATAAAATGGCAGACTCCTTCTTCCACAGACCGGAAAGCTCGGAGTAATTGGCGGAATCGAAAATAAAACAGAAATTCTGAAGGCTTGAAACAAATAAATTTTATAACAATTTCCTGATGTTGGAAATTGTTATAGGTTGGGTTTGGATACAATAAAAATAGAATACTAAAAATAATGTTGAAACAAAAATAAGGTCGTAAAATAATTCGGCAGAGCTTCCGCAAGAAATTGATAAAAAAAATACTATGTCCATTGTTCATAAAATTTAAGCTATTTATAGAACATTTAATGGGCTTGTGGTTGAACTTGTTGCATGGGCCTCGTAGGAGCAGTTGAGAGAATACAGGAACGTGGATATAGGATGGTGGCTGAAAAATAGGCAGATCATATGCACGTAGCGTTTGTGACCAAGTCTGGGTCAAATAACCTATTTTTCCCTTGTCACGGTCGTGAAAAGGGCATCACGTTCATGTCCCTTGAATTTTAAGTGTCACGGTCGTGAGTGATATGTCACGGTCGTGATTGCTTCTTTTGGGGTGTCACAGTCGTGACAACTAGGTGACGACCGTGAGTGCAACAAAATATGCAGGTTTTGCAGGTTTCTTCATTTCTTCATCTTTTTATGGTTGTTTTCGTTCCTTTTGCTCTTGGCTCATGATTTAGCTATGTATACGATGTACCTGCAAAATGGTAAGAAAAACTAGAGGAATCGGGTGTTAAAACGATGATTATGCGATAAAACGGTAATGAAAGCTAGCAATATAATCGATGCATTTTCTCGTTATCAGTACTCGTCTGTATTGCTACTCCAAATGCTCGTCTGTGTTTGGATTTTTGGTATTCGTCTATACCAGTTGCTGATACTCGTCTGTATCATTTCTTGAAGCGCTCTTCTATGTTTCTTAGATCATCATCTGATACTCGTCTGTATCATTGATTTTTGGCACTCGTCTGTGTTTTCTTGATGATCATCCAATACTCGTTTGTATTGAAGAGGTTTAAAATCCTGACTGTGGGAATAGATGTCAAAATGGTTACCGGTCCTGGCGTAACAGATATATCCGAAGGAGGCTCGTCTGTCTCAAACACCAATTGTTAATGTTGTACCTGGCGTAACAGGTTTGCTCGAAGAAGGCTCGTCTGTCTTATACCATATATCCACGGATAATATATGAGGAGGGTTCGTCTACCTTGATTATGCATGTCTATCCCACAGACTTAAGTGCATCCCGGTCCTGGCGTAACAGGTATATCCAAAGGAGATTCGTCTATCTCAAGTCGTATGTTTTGCAAAGTGTATGAGGACTCGTATGTCCAGTTCCTGGCGTAACAGGATTGTTCGAAGAAGACTCGTCTGTCAATGTATTCTGATTCCAGATAACAGTTTCAACTTAGAAGGAGTTCGTCTGCTTTCTTTTCATTTCAATCACCAAAGCGTCATTTGGTTGGGTTTATTTCCCAGTTTGGCATTATTCGTCATAGTGCAAATTTCTGGTCTTCTTGGTATTCAACCACAGTTTATCTTGAACGGTCGATAGCCCGTGCTACCGTCCTTTATAGATTAACAGTTGTTTGAATAGGGGCAGCTGTAACACCCTGTAAACACCCCAAATTTGCCCTCACCCCTTTCACACCATGGCTTGTGATCTCTTCATATGCATAAACTCAATCATAGCATCCCATACCACATTTTTGATTCACTGCATTGGTTCTAAGTCATCTGCATCTAGGGTTTGTGATCTGAGCAATCCAAGAGCTTCTTGAGCCACTCCAAAGGTCATCAATCACTTCAAAGGGGTCCATGTATGTTCAAGCATCATATTATATCCCCTCAAAGTCAAGAATGTCAAAGAATCACAAGAACTGAGAATGGCATGGAAGCAGAGCCAGGTTTGACTGCACAGATGACCTAGAATTAGGGTTTTGGTTTCAAAGGCCATAACTCCAAAATTTTTGGTCATTCTTGTTTCTATTGGTCTCTATATGGTATAGGGATCATGCATATCAATTTTCATGAAGAAATTCCATGGGGAAGTCATCTGATCAAGAGTTGACTTCTTGAGCAAGTCAGTGCAAAATCAGGGCATCTGAGGCCCCCAATGACCCAACCAAAGGGTGTTCTTCATCATTTTGATTGTGTATGATCTTTATTTGATCATAGAAGATGTTGGAAGCTCACAAATTTGAAGAATTTCAAGTCATTTGCAAAGTTGACTTTTTTGGGAAAGTTGACTTATAAGGAAAATTGCCATTTTGGGAAACTTTTTCAACCCTTGCTTTTTGATTCAAAAATGCTTCAAATGACAAAACTTTGGTCATGAAAGTTGTAGAATGGATCATTCCCTTTTCAAAAAGTACAAGAACTTGACCTAATTCATTTTGGATCAAAAGTTATGGCTTGTCAAAGTTGGCTAAAATCACAAAATTTGAAGTTTTCTACCAAAGAGGCATTTTGCAAAATGCTATGATCAAGTGTTCTAAAGACCTCAAATGTGTACAAATTCTTCACAACATGATCACATGACCTCTAAAATTCAGAATGGGCCAAAGAATCATCTCATTTCATGCCTTGAACCTCAAGAAATTCCAAAGGAACCAAACTTTGTGAAACTTGCAAAACCTGTCACAAACTACAAACCACTTGCTGCATTGCCTCTAGACCTGTTCCATAGCATTCCTTGATTCAAGTTGAGCCAAAGCAAGCCAAAAAGCAAGTTGTACCATTGCCCATACCTCAAGTACAAATCAAGTTGACATTTTGGCCAAAGACCCATACCAATCACCATAGGCCACCAACAACTCTCTGACCTATCACCTTTTGATACATGGACCAAAGCCAGCATAACACACCACACACTTCAAGCTGAAACATCCTCCAAGCCATAGTTATCAAAAATCTCTCCAACTTGCATTTTCATTCGAAACACTCAGCACAGCCTTCAAACACAAAAACAAACTTCACCATTGATCTCCACATGCCTCACTGATCACAAACCACCCATCACCATAGCCTGAAACCCTCTGAAACCAAAACACGATCACCACCTTCCCTTGAACAGAACTTCTGCCATCTTCCAAATCAGCCATCAACAAGAGTTGTGAAGCATCCCATTGAGCTCAGGAGGACCAAAGGAGTGAGTTTGCACAGGAGAAAGGGCCAGAAAGCTCCTGTTCGAAGGACTTCAGTTCAGGTATCCATCAAGAACAAATTTTCCAGAACTCATTTTACTTGTTATAAATTGATTCTACATGACTCCCTGATCATCGTGATGTGTTTAAAAATGAAAATGGTGGAATATTGAGTATGTATGAGATGTCTGAAACTTTCTGCCCTAAATATGTTTAGTTTCGATTCGCATGATTAATGAATGAAAAATGATTTTTGTTTGGGGGTTTTGATTCAGTGTTGAATGGGGTTTGATTCTGGGCAATTAGATTTCATTTTCATGAAGTTTAGAGAGAGTTAGAGGTTTGGCTCGTCGGAGAAGACGACCGGAACCACTGTTCCGGTCGTCTGAAAGTCATTAGCCCTAATTTTGTAATTAAATGCAGTTTGAATGTGGAGCGTAGATTATGCTGACTTAGTCAATTCCCCGCGCGTTTCAATGGTCCAGATTCTTCACTTAGCCCTAATCTCACTTAATTAAATTAATTAATCCAGTTTATATTAATCAGACCAGTTTGAATTCTAGCCCTTAGATCTGGCGCCAGTCAACTCCCGCGCGTAGCATTTGAATCCTGGCCCTTGATTCAGCATACTTCTCATTAAATTCATTTTATTTTCATTTTTGTTTCATTTGTTTTCTACAATTTATTAAAAATAGTGAAACATCTTTAAAAATTCTGAAATTTTTTGTCAAAGGTTCAATTAATTTTCAGAAACAAAAAACATTTTTATTTTTATTTTTTGCATTAAAAAATATTTTTAAATCATTTAAAAGTTTATTTTTAATTAATTAATGAGAATTAATTAATTAAAAATACTTTTAGGTATTTAAAAATCACAAAAAAATTCATGAAACATTTAAAATCATTTTGAAACATTGTCCAACTCTCAAACCAAATTTATTTTTTGATCTTGATGTCTTTTGACAATTTTCCATGGAATTAATTTTATTTCAAAGCGTTATTTTGATCCAATCTTCAAAAATTCATTTCTGCCTAGCCGAAAAGAGTTGGACCTTGATTCTTCTTGAATTGCATCTTGTATAGCATTTAGTTTGTTGGATTAAATTGGCATGAATTGATCTTGCATTTCCTATTTGTTTGACATTTTTCTTGACAAAGTACCTTAAAACCCTAGCAATCTTAAGAAATTCATAACCCTCATTAGGTTAAGAGTTAGAACCCCTCCTTTGGGAAGTGAGTTTGTATAGGTTTAAGGTTCCTTTGAATGCATTTTCAATTTTTTATCATGATGTTTGCTTCTGGTTTTGATTTTTGTTTTGTGCATTGATCATAAACCCTAATTTGGGCTTTCATTTGCATCCATCTCTCATTTGCTTGCATACCATGATTTGCCATGACATTTTGTGCATCCATTTGATTCATAATACATCTTAGGACATATTAGAATCATGTTTGATCATTTCATCTTTTATTTTCCATGTTGTATGTCATTTGCATTTCATAATTTTTCATGAACATTCATGTTTCTAAGCATGCTTCATTTGCACCCATATGTTTGTATGATCATCCTCATGCCTTGCCTCATGTTTGCATTATCTCTTAGCATCATTAGCATCATACTCATGCTTCTGGTTTTGATTTGCATCATGCCATTTCATCTCATTTTGCATTGTATTGCATTTCTTTCACTAACTTTTCAGGTGGTAAGTTACTTTGAGAAGTGAATTTGCCTTCACTTCTCACAATCTCTTTTCATCTCTCTTATGCATCATTGCTGCATTTTGTCTTGTGTTTGAGATTGAGCTTGCTCATTCTTCTTCATCTTACTTTCTTTCTTCAAGTGACTTGTCTTCTTAAATGAAGTAAGTTGCTTTGCTTCTCTTTGCTCCTTTCATCTACTTCCTGGTGGTTTCTCTGAAATTTTTCTCTCTTAAGCCTCATAAACCCAAGGAACAACCAAGCATGACAATAATTAGGGTTTTGATTAGTCTCCCTATTTAGCTTTTACCTTTGTGTCTCTTGAGTCTTCTCTTCTCATCTCATAATCAGGGACTAAACCCTAAAGGCTTTAAGGCTTTGTGATTAAGCTTATTGTAAACACCCCAAATTTGCCCTCACCCATTCACACCATGGCTTGTGATCTCCTCATATGCATAAATTCAATCATACCATCTCATACCACATTTTTGATTCATTGCTTTGGTTCAAAGTCATCTGCATCTAGGGTTTGTGATCTGAGCAATCCAAGAGCTTCTTGAGCCATTCCAAAGGTCATCAATCACTTCAAAGGGGTTCATGTATTTTCAAGCATCATATTATATCCTCTCAAATTCAAGAATGTCAAAGAATCACAAGAACTGAAGATGGCATGGAAGCAGAGCCAGGATTGACTGCACAGATGACCTAGAATTAGGGTTTTGGTTTTAGAGGCCATAACTCCAAATTTTTCGGTCATTATTGTTTCTATTAGTCTCTATATGGTATAGGCAGTATGCATATCAATTTTCATGAAGAAATTCCATGGGGAAGTCATCTGATCAAGAGTTGACTTTTCAAGCAAGTCAGTGTAAAATCAGGGCATCTGAGGCCCCCAATGACCCAACCAAAGGGTGTTCTTCATCATTTTGATTGTGTATGATCTTTATTTGATCATGGAAGATGTTGGAAGTTCACAAAATTGAAGAATCTCAAGTCATTTGCAAAGTTGACTTTTTGGGAAAGTTGACTTTTAAAGAAAATTGCCATTTTAGGAAACTTTTTCAACCTTGACTTTTTGATTCAAAAATGCTTCAAATGAAAAAACTTTGGTCATGAAAGTTGTAGAATGGATCATTCCCTTTTCAAAAAGTACAAGAACATGACCTAATTCATTTTGGATCAAAAGTTATGGCTTGTCAAAGTTGGCTAAAATCACAAAATTTGAAGTTTTCTACCAAAGAGGCATTTTGCAAAATGGCTTGATCAAGTGTTCTAAAGGCCTCAAATGTGTACCATTTCTTCACAACATGATCACATGACCTCTAAAATTCAGAATGGGCCAAGAACTTTGCACTTTGATGCCTTGAAACTCAAGAAATCTCAAAGGAACCAAACTTGAACCAACTTGCAAAACCTATCATAAGTTACAAACCACTTGCTGCATTGCCTCTAGGTTTATGCAGCATTACCTTTCCTTCGGGATAAAAATGCCTAGCTGGCGACTCTTTTCATTTCATCCTTTCGCCGACCGTTCGCGTCTGCACCTTATTTGAGTTAGACTCATTTATTGGGAGTGACAGCTTGGCGACTCTGCTGGGGACCCTTATACTGTAACCAGGGCTTCTGGTTCCTTTTGTGGGTTCCTTCTAGCGCTTGTTTGATTTGTGTTTACTGGGGTGTTATGTGCTATTTGTGTTTGTATATTTGCTTTATTTACTGCTTTATGTACAGTTATTTTATTGCTTTCTTTATAGCTTTATATATATCATACTGTCATATTATCATCTGGCTGGATCTGGTTTTTTGTCTTGGTGGGTGGGGTTCTATTGAGAATTTAAGGTCCTATACCTGGGACCTGAGTGACACCTAGGCTAGAGTGGTTCATGTTCTTTCCCATTCCATTTCGGTCTGGTGCGGGAATATGAAACACGGTTCAGATATGGGTTTCTTCTTGAGAACTTTGTGCTACAGATCTCCTGTAGTGCTAGGGCTATCTGGGAAGCCTGCTAAGTCTGGATGACCTTTACTATAACCTTCAGAAACTGAGGTGAATTAGAGGAGGATCTTTTATGGTTATTATAAACACTGCACCTCCGGGTTAGAAGTGTTTACACTTCTCATAACTGATCTAAGTCTGAGGATCCTTGTTTTAGAACACCACCTGTGAGGGGGTTGGGCTGTTTACAGGTTTGCAAGAACCATTGGCCACATTATACCCTGATACTTATTGTGTTTGAGAATGCTTCACTTTGGACAGTTCTTGTGATTTAACCCTGGACATGTGACTCTTTATTTGAGTCCCCCACCTTGGTTACTGGACTTATGAACCTCCATCTGGACTTCTTAGACATACATGGACTTATATCAAGGCAGTAATCAGATCCAACTTGATCACAAACCCTTGCATATCATTTGCATACATCATCATTGCATCATTTAACATGTGTTTATTTGTTTTTCAGGGTATCCATATTACATTTGGCTTGGTTTTGACCCCTTCATCTGCATAGGCCTTTGTTCATCAGTATCTGCTATCTTCATCAGCTACCTGCTTCAGTCACCTGCATCTCCAGTTCCAGCCTATCAGTGGCTCATCTCCAGTGTTAGTCTCCATCACCAGTATTTGCTTCAGCTCTTCATCAGCAGACATGGTACCTAAGAAGAGCAACATCTCATATCATTTCTTTGAGCCTGAGCTGACTGGCATCAGGAAGGTCCAGGCCCTTATTACTCCAGACCATATACCACTATTCAGAGAACATTATGGAGGCATCCTTGATGTGGTTATGGATTTGGACCCTTCTCAGAGGAGCTTGATTCACACTTGCCTGCAGTTCTATGATCCTCCTTTGAGATGCTTCACCTTCCAGAACTTTCAGTTGGGACCTCTGTTGGAGGAGTTTTCATCACTGATTGGAGTACCTGTCAGGGGTGGTGTCCCCTTCAACCCTGAGATGGCTTTTCCCAGTAATGAAGAAGTGGCAAAAGCACTGTATCTAGAACCTATACTGATTGAGCAGAACATGACAGCAAAGGCTGGAATCTCTGGTCTACACTTGGATTTCTTGACTTCTCAGGTTATCCTGAAGGCCTCCTTGGGAGAATGGAAGGCAGTCTGTGCATTTTTAGCCCTCAGCATATATGGGGTTATACTTTTTGCAGATGAGCCCAGGTTCATTAGCAAGAATGCCATTCATCTTTTCATTCTGAGGAACCCAGTGCCCACCTTACTGGGAGATTTCTACTACTCTGTTCACCAAAGGAATGAAAAGCAAAGAGGAAGGTTGGTGAGATGTTGTGCTCCCCTGTTCCATACCTGGTTGCTCAAACACTTGCCCAAGACTGATGCATTCTTGAATCCTCACCAACAGAAGAATTGGGCTAGGAGACTTGTTGCTTTGACCTCAGATGACATCAGGTGGTGCACCCAGAGCACCAAGGGCAGGGACATCATTTCTAGTTATGGGCAGTTCCCCAATGTACCTCTGATAGGAGTGAAGGGTTGCATCAACTACAACCCTCTGCTATTCAAAAGACAATTGGGTTATGCATTGGTCCACCCTCCTAGAGTGCAAGATCTAGCTGAGACCCTTTATTATGAGATTAAGCCTAATCTGGCTATTGTTAGGCAAGCATCCTGGGCTTGGGACAATGTCCAGACCAAAGGGATGGCCATTCTTGGGAGATGCAACAATGTGGCCTCAGCTCAGTATTATGAGTGGTCTCATGCTAGGGCCCAAATTTCTGGGATGCCCTTCACCATTGAGGATCCACCTGGACCATCCACAGCACCACCTCCAGCCACTGTCAGCCTGGAAGAGTTTGAGAAGCTGAAAGAGAGGAATGAGAATCTGTCTCAGGCCCTGAAGAGAACCCTCTGGGAGAGGAGTGATGGTCGTCTGGACATTGAAAGGTTGGAAAAGCTTAAAGTAGAGCATCTAGCCAAGATTGAGAAGGCAGAGGACTACATCAAGAAGTCAAGAGCTGGAGAGCAGATTTTGAAAAATGCCTGTAAGGAGGCCCAGTTCCAGAAGGCTAGGGCAGATCTCTATCTGAAAGAAAGTCAAGCTAGGTGGGTCAGGATCACTGAAGCTCGCACTCAGGAAGATAAGAGGACCCAGGATAAGATTGAGTAGTTAGAGGCTAGTGCAAAGGAGCAACAGGAAGCCCTGCTAGCAGCCCAGAAAGAAATCTCAGAATTGAAGCTTAGGGCTGGTGTGAAGAGGTCAAAGGACCAGGGCAAACACAAGAAGCTAACCACTGCTATCACCACCAGGAATCTTCTTATCAGGAACCTCACAGAGCATCCAGCTGACCCTGTGACTGAAGCACTTCTGAAGGAAGTTAAGGAGGATGAGTTTGGTCTTGGTGTCTGACCTTTTTGCTTGTTGTTGCTTTCATTCCATGTACTTTTATTTTTTATGTTGTATTTTGACCCCTCAGGGGCATGTATTGTAAAAAAACAACTATGTATGATTCACCTTTTGTAATATATTCATTAGTTTGTTTCATTTGGATCTTTTTCTCCCAAGCAACATCAAAGCATCCTTCCTCGGGGTCTGGAAAGGTCAAAACCAAATGCCAAGCCGGATATCTTGGAAACAAATAAGCATACCGCATTGCATACTAACTTTTGTTTTGTTTTGTAGGTTTTTGTTTTGTTTGTTACTAACTCTGTTGTGGTTCAGGAACTATTGCTCGACGACGGGTGTTCCCTCTCAACCGTCCACACAGATATCCCACTCGCAACAACCTTCCGGGTATACAAATGGACCAAGTACAGCAGGACCTTACAGAGGTCAGGACTCAAATGGCCAATGAGAGATTGGAGATGAGAAACCAGATGACCCAGTTCATGGAGGTGATGAATGGCTTGGCTCAAAGCCAGGAAAGATTAAGAGCATTGGTAGAGAGGCAGACCCAGGAAGAACCCCATCTAGGGACTGGAGGAACGAGCAACAATGAGAGGGTTCAGCCTCATGTTAATCCCCCTGTGTATGGGCCCCACCTTCATCCAGAGACCAACATCCCTGCTAATGTGCAAGGGAATGCTACTACGGGCAGAGTATTACAAGAAGACCCCCAAGAGGATCAATTCACTGTAATGGGAGCTGGGGATGAAGCCTATGACAAAAGGCTGGATGAAATTGCTGAGAAATTGAGATCTCTAGAGTCTCAAAATTCCTTGGGCTTCGATGTCATGGACATGGGATTAGTGGATGGGGTAAGGATTCCCCACAAGTTTAAACCTCCGTGCTTCGAGAAGTACAACGGAACCTCCTGTCCACGAACCCACTTACAATCCTTTCTGGGGAGGCTGAAAGCATACACCATGGACGAAAAACTGTGGATGTTTTACTTTGAAGACAGTTTAACTGGAGCCTCAAGGGAATGGTACTCTCATTTGACTAGAGCAACCATCAGATGCTGGAAGGACCTAGCTGAGGCCTTCATCAGACAGTACCAGTACAACTTGGATATGGCTCCTAATAGGACCCTCCTGATGGGAATGTCTCAATCATCCAGGGAAAGCTTCCGGGAATACGCCCAGAGGTGGAGACAGCTTGCTGCTGCTGTCCAGCCACCCATGTCGGAAAGGGAAATGGCCGACATGTTTATGAACACCCTCCAAGGGACATATATTGACAGGCTAGCTGCCTTTTCTTCCACCAGCTTCGCTGATGTAGTCATAGCTGGAGAAAGAATTGAAAGCCTATTAAAGATGGGCAAGATTTCTGACAATGGTGCGAGCTCGTCCAGCAACCCCAGAAAGCCTTTTGTGGGGCCAAGAAGAACAGGTGAGACTAATGCTATCCAGGCCGACAGGGGCAGACCACAGTATGTTCATAGGTCAGTGGCAGCTGTCACTATTCCCGCTCCAATCCCTCAGCAACCAGCATATCAACCACAGCAACAACCCCACTACCAGCAACAAGTTCAATATCCGCCTCAGAGAAACTACAACAACAATCAACAAAGACCTTTTCAGCAGAGACCATCTCAGGCCAATAGGGTGATTGATCCAATCCCTATGCCTTATGCCACTTTACTGCCACAGCTCCTGAAGCTCAATTTGGTTGAGTTAAGGACGTTGGCACCACCAGATCCTTCCAGTCTGCCAAGAAATTATGATGCCAACGCCAGATGTGCTTTTCACTCCAATGCACCTGGCCACAGTATAGAGAAATGCAGAGCACTACAAATGAAGGTACAAGACTTGGTAGACTCTAAAGCTCTAAACTTTGCACCCCCGCCAAATGTCAACAAGAACCCCATGCCTCACCACGGAGGATCAAGAATTAATGCTATTGAGGAAGATAAGTTGTCTTTCTTAATACCCAATGTTGGGCAGATTCGGACACCTTTGGTAGAGATTAAAGCTCAACTCCTAGAATGCCAGATATTCCCCGGGTGTGAGCTCGGGTGTGGTTATTGAAACATTTCGGTAAATGGGTGTGATAACTTGAGAAGCGGTATAGATGGTCTTATCCAGAGCGGCATACTTCAAATCACAACATCAACACCTTCAAACCCAGCAATCTCTCTGATAACAATTCCTGAGTCTCCTACAACTGCAACAACAGTCATTCCAAACAATTCCTCAATTTCGTAGACAAATGCTCCATCTATCACTTCAAACCAGATATCAACAACCACTCCTTCTACAACATCAGCACCCCTTTATTCAGAATCTTCTACAATGCCAACAGATATTTCAGCAGTCACCATTTATTATGATCCGTCAAGTATTCCTCCGAACAACAATTTTCAACAACAAACAGTGGCATCTCCTGCCAGGACACCAGTTACCATCTACTATGATCCACACACTATTTCAACACCCTCCTCTGCTGCAGTCAGCCCGGTTACCATCACGGTACCTGGGCCCGTTCCATATGAAAGCAGTAATGCCATCCCTTGGCATTATGGCTCTGACCTTTACTGCAATGGGGAGAAAATCACTCTTGACTCTTCAACTTCTTCTCCACAGATTGACAATGTCGGGGGAGGCGGAGGCTTCACCAGAAGCGGACGCCTTTTTGCCTCGCAATCACAAAGACATAATGCCGAAGCAGAAGCTGCTGCCAAAGCAAAGGGAAAAAGTGTAATATCTGAAGAACCCATTCTCAAGGAAACTCAGAAGACATCTTTTGAACAAGATGTAGACGAGTTTATGAGAATTATAAAGAAGAGTGATTACAAAGTGGTGGATGAGCTTCACCAAACTCCCTCAAAAATCTCCATTTTATCCCTGCTGATGTGTTCCGAAGCTCACCGGAATGCATTACTAAAAGTTTTGCACGCAGCATATGTGCCAGAGGAGATCACCGTTAATCAGCTGGAGACCGTGGTAGCAAATGTCAATACCAGCCATGGATTGGGTTTTACCAATGCTGATTTAACAACTAAGGGATGTAACCACAACAAGGCTTTACACATCACCCTAGAATGCAAGGGTGTTGTTCTATCACATGTGCTGGTAGACACTGGGTCTTCACTCAATGTTTTACCAAAGAAAGCCTTGGTGAAGCTGGAGTATGATGGCTTGGCATTGCGTCCAAGTAACTTGGTGGTGAGAGCATTTGACGGCTCTAAGAGATCAGTGCTAGGAGAGATTGATCTGCCTGTGATGATTGGCCCACAGACTTTTAAAATTACCTTCTATGTGATGGACATTCAGCCAGCCTACAGCTGTTTGTTGGGTAGACCTTGGATCCATGCCGCTGGCGCAGTTACGTCTACCCTTCACCAGAAGTTGAAATTCGAGTGGGAGGGCCAGATCATCACTATCTGTGGTGAAGAAGATATTTTTGTTAGCCATCTGGCTACATACAAATATATTGAGATGGATGGAGAGATCCATGAAACCATGAGCCAGGGATTCGAAGCCCTGAACATTAATGAAGCATCTGCTGTACTTGGGACTTCCATAACATCTTATCAACAAGCCAGGAAGGTTGTTGAAGAGGGGACTGCCCAAGGCTGGGGCAAGCTGTTGCCTGTGGAAAAGAAAGAAGACAGATTTGGGTTGGGTTACAAACCAACTCAACAAGATCAATCAGAGGCTGCTAAGAAGCCCAGTTTTTTCAGTGGGGGGATGCTCACCCCTGATGCCGTAAACAACTTGGAAGATGAGTCGGAAGATGAGCGCAACCTGGAGAGCTGGATACGTCCAAGGATCCCGGGGAGCCGTATCTCAAACTGGTCTTCCCAGGAAATTATAAGGGTTACTCCTGCAGAGTAATTATTATTTCCTGTACTTTTAAGCATGCATCAAGTCTTGCATCTTGCCCAAGATGACAAGACTCATTTTGTAATCGGGCCATCTTGTAATTTTGTGCAAACAGATCAATCAATGAATATCGGACATCTTTTGCAAATGAGTCTTTTTCTTTTCTGCTCACTGTTTTTCATTTTTCTTTTTGTACAAAAATAAAATGGCAATGTTTTCAAAATGATAACTTTATTTCACTTTTTTCTAAACAATGATTAAAATCAATCACTAAAATGAACAATCTAAACCCTTGCAGAGAGTGCCTCTCAGACTGCACCGACAACAACACAGCTATGACTTCGTATGACTTTGACAATCCAATCAATCAAGCTGATGAAGGGGTTGAAGAAGAATATGAGCTTCCTGAAGAGCTAGCCAGGTTGTTAAGGCAAGAGGAAAAGGTTATCACTCCTCATCAGGAGGAGATTGAAACGGTTAATCTTGGTACGGAAGAAGATGTGAAAGAGGTTAAGATCGGGGCCTGCCTACAAGATTCAGTGAAAGAGCAACTGATTGACATGCTTCGTGAATATGTGGATGTGTTTGCTTGGTCTTATCAGGACATGCCAGGGTTGGACACCGATATCGTCATGCACAAGCTGCCATTAAGAGAAGACTGCCCGCCAGTAAAGCAGAAGTTGCGCCGTACTCGCCCAGATATGGCAATGAAGATAAAGGAAGAGGTACAAAAGCAATGGGACGCCGGGTTCCTTGCTGTGACTAGCTATCCACCGTGGGTTGCTAATATTGTACTTGTGCCTAAGAAAGATGGCAAGGTGAGAATGTGTGTTGATTACCGGGATCTAAACAGAGCCAGCCCAAAGGATGACTTCCCATTACCTCACATTGATGTATTGGTTGACAATACGGCTCAGTTCTCGGTATTCTCCTTCATGGATGGATTTTCAGGATATAATCAGATCAAGATGTCACCCGAAGACATGGAGAAGACAACTTTCATCACACCCTGGGGCACATTCTGTTATAAGGTGATGCCATTCGGACTGAAGAATGCAGGTGCAACATACCAACGGGCTATGGTAACACTATTCCACGATATGATCCATAAAGAAATCGAATGTTATGTGGATGACATGATTGCCAAGTCCCTCACAGAAGAAGACCACCTGGTGAATCTATTGAAGCTATTCAAGCGCCTGAGGAAGAACCAACTAAAATTGAACCCCAACAAGTGCACATTCGGGGTACGATCTGGTAAGCTGCTGGGATTTATTGTAAGCGAGAAAGGGATTGAAGTTGACCCTGATAAAGTCAAAGCCATTCAAGAAATGCCTGCACCAAAAACTGAGAAAGAAGTTCGGGGGTTCCTAGGTAGATTGAACTACATTTCGAGGTTCATATCTCACCTTACTGCAACCTGTGAACCTTTGTTCAAGCTGTTAAGAAAAGAACAAACGGTCAGGTGGAATGAAGACTGCCAGAGGGCTTTTGACAAGATCAAGGAGTACTTGCAAGAACCTCCAATCCTTATGCCTCCAGTTGAAGGAAGACCTCTGATAATGTACTTAACAGTATTAGAAGAGTCAATGGGGTGTGTACTGGGCCAACATGACGAGTCTGGTCGAAAAGAGTACGCAATTTACTACCTAAGCAAAAAGTTTACCGACTGTGAACAACGTTATTCACTGCTCGAGAAAACTTGTTGTGCTTTAGCGTGAGCTGCTCGCCGACTGAGACAGTATATGTTGACCCACACCACTTTATTGATCTCAAAGATGGATCCAGTTAAGTACATTTTTGAGAAGCCAGCACTTACCGGACGGGTTGCAAGATGGCAAATGATCCTCACAGAATATGACATCCAGTACACGTCTCAGAAAGCCATCAAGGGCAGTGTGTTGTCTGATTATCTTGCTGAGCAACCTATTAATGATTACCAGCCTATGAGATTTGACTTCCCTGATGAAGACATCATGTTCATAAAAGCAAAAGATCATGAAGAGCCTATTCACACTGAAGGGCCTGACCCGGAAGAAGAATGGACCATGATGTTTGATGGGGCTGTTAATATGAGTGGCCGTGGTGTTGGTGCAGTACTCATTACACCTAAGGGAGTTCACATGCCTTTCTCGGCAAAACTCACCTTTAATTGCACTAACAACGAAGCTGAATACGAAGCTTGTATTATGGGTCTTGAGGAAGCCATTGACCTTAGGATCAAAACTTTGACTGTATTCGGAGATTCAGCTCTGGTAGTTAATCAAACCAAGGGCAAATGGTACACCCACCAGGATCATCTGATACCTTACAGGGATTATACAAGAAGATTATTGACTATCTTCATAACTGTCAAGCTTGAGTATATTCCTCGAGACGAGAATCAGTTTGCAGATGCTCTGGCTACCATTTCATCCATGATCAAAGTTCAAGCTGCCAACTTTGTACCTCGGATCTCAGTGTCCAGACTTGACAGACCAGCATATGTATTTGCAGCAGACGCTGTCAAAAATGATAAGCCTTGGTTCCATGACATTAAGTGCTTTTTGGAGGATCAAACATACCCACCTGGGGCATCTTCCAATGATAAGAAGACTCTGAGAAGGCTTGCTGGTAGTTTCTTTCTGAACACTGATGGTTCCTTGTACAAGAGAAACTTTGACATGATACTCCTCAGATGCGTTGATAGAACAGAAGCAGACTTGTTGATGCACGAGGTGCACGAAGGATCCTTTGGTACCCATGCAGGAGGGCATGCCATGGCTAAAACGTTGCTAAGATCAGGCTATTACTGGATCACGATGGACGCAGACTATCAATGCCAGATTTATGCAGATAAGGTGCATGTGCCTCCCAATCCTCTGAATGTGATGTCTTCACCCTGGCCCTTTGCCATGTGGGGCATTGATATGATTGGCAAGATTGAACCGACTGCTTCAAATGGCCACAGATTCATCCTGGTTGCCATTGACTATTTCACCAAGTGGGTTGAAGCAGCTTCTTATGCAAACGTTACAAGGCAAGTGGTAGCCAGATTTCTGAAAAGAGATATCATCTGTCGATACGGAGTTCCCGAGCGAATCATTACTGATAATGGTTCCAATTTAAACAACAAGATGATGGCAGAGCTATGCCGGGACTTCAAGATCCAACACCACAATTCTTCTCCTTACAGGCCAAAGATGAATGGCGCTGTTGAGGCAGCTAACAAGAATATCAAGAAGATTGTGCAGAAGATGGTAGTCACATACAAAGACTGGCATGAGATGCTACCATTTTCCTTGCATGGATACCGCACGTCAATCAGAACATCCACTGGGGCAACACCGTATCAGCTTGTGTAAGGTATGAAGGCAGTCCTACCTGTTGAAGTTAAATTACCCTCCCTACGGGTACTGATGGATGTTAAGTTGAACGAGGCAGAATGGGTCCGATCCCGATACGAACAACTGAGTCTGATTGAAGAGAAAAGATTGGCTGCAATTTGTCATGGGCAGTTGTACCAGAAAAGGATGAAGAAAGCTTTCGATCAGAAAGTCAGGCTCCGAGAATACCAAGTAGGAGACCTTGTGCTGAAAAGAATCCTCCCTCCTCATACAGACCACAGGGGCAAGTGGACTCCGAACTATGAAAGGCCATTCGTGGTAAAGAAAGTTTTCTCTGGTGGAGCACTGATGCTCAGCACTATGGATGGTGAAGACTTCCCGTCCCCTGTGAATTCAGATGCAGTTAAAAATACTTCGCATAAAAAATGACCCGCTGGACATAAAAACAGAATGTAAGTCCAGGCAAAAATAGGGCATCCCGGCGAGTCAAAAACAGAATAAAAGACTCGGGCAAAAATAAGGGAAAATAAATAAAAAATGTACACCCGCTGAGTTGAAAAGCCGCATCGGACAACTCAGGCAAAAATGGGTATCCCGATGGATTGAAAACCCGAAAGGGCGATCCATGCAAAATAAGGGAATAAGCGAACAACTGCATTTTGAATTCGTCTGTATCACTTACAACTTGGTAAGCTTCGAAAGGATCAAGCTTCTTTCAGAATCAGCCTTTCTTCAGAAAGCAAGACGAGAAGAACGTCAAATGTCATACGAGTCATAGCGAAAGGGAAGCTCCAGGAAGCGTCGTCAACATTGCCAACATTTTGTTTCTCAATTTGTAACAATCTCCTCATTTTAGGGGATATATTTCTTTGACTGTATCTTGCCAATTCAGGGCATATGAATTAATAAAATCAGATTTTCAGTCAGGTCTCGTCTCGTACATTTTATTTTCATTTGCAAAATGTCCGATGTCTGTAAGATACTGATTGCATAAATGCAGATGCTTCTCTTTTAATAATACGTGCTTGCAGGAAGTATATTTACTCCCAGGAGTGACTAAACTCCTATGAGGGAATCCGGTAAGGGATACCCTGGGATTACTTGTACGTTTCCATGTCTTTGCGGGATTGCAGGCACACAAAGCACGACATGGGGCATGAAAGCTTCACCCCCAGCAAGCTGGCATATCTTTATCTACTCAGTCTTAGCACCGGAGATGGTTTTCCCCCAGCTGAGTTGTCAAGTATCATCCTCAACAGAACATCTACAGAAATCTCTAGGAAGACCTTCCCATGGTTTTTTCTTCTTCCCCAGCCGAGTTGCCATCTACTATTCCTCCGTAGCCAAGTGCAAAGGCCAGGAAATCATCTCCCCACAGAGTTTCATCCTCTACCCAGAAGAGCAACGCGCAAAGGAATCACAACAGAGTGAAGAAGGCTTCTACAAACCCCAGCTGGGTCCTTCATTACCAAGACAGGCCTATCAGTGACCTATATCCCCAAGCAGAGTCATACATGACGGATCTACCAATGATCTCATCCCCAGCTGGGATGTCCACTTCAAGCAGATCGACCAGAGATCTTCGTGGCAACGGGATCCGAATCCCGGAACGTTATCTTTTGCATAAACATAGCATTCGCATCATATTCACCCCACAAAGCGTAGCATTCCGTCTAATACGGAGCATTACGACAAAAAACAAACATATTGCATAATCATAAGCCATGGTCTGAATCGAACACTTGTGAATACTGACAATCCGTCAGCAAGATATACAGAAAACTCCCCAAAATTCCCCGGTAGAGAGCCCAGACATTTCTCTTACAAATACAAATACTCTCTGACACCCGTCCGTGTCATATCCCCAGCAGAAAGCTAAAGCACTGGCCTTACACTCATAAATACCAATGCACACTTCTTTTGGCACCCGTCCGTGTCATCATTCCCCAGTAAGGTCGCCCGAGCATTCTTTACAAAATAAACACTTACAAATACAGATACTTCCTGACACCCGTCCGCATCATTTCCCCAGTAGAAAGCCAAAGCGTCCTTTTTGCACTCACAGATACATACATACACAATTCCTTGACACTCGTCAGTGTCACCTTCCCCAGCACAGTAACCTAAACACTTTGTATATCAGATACTTGTTTATACTACACTTTTCTCTTTTTGACACTCATCCATGTCACTCTCCCAGCAGGTTAAATACCCGTCTATACACCACTCATACTTATTACTCTTGTCTCACTCATACAGATACTCGTCCGTATCTTGTATACACCCCTTATATCCTCTCAGATTCGACACTAGTCCGTGTTCTTTGTTAACCAGTTGATACTCGTCCGTACCATCATCTCAGAACATGCGACAAGCGTTTGTTTCTACCTGATACTCGTCCGTATCATAGTCTTAGAGATGCTCGTCCGCATCTTTAATCCATACACTGTGTCAAACACTCTCGTCTTCTTGAATTTAGATGCTCGTCCGTGCCTACTTTCCCCCAGAAGAGTCCCCTCAGATTCAACACTCGTCCGTGTTCCTTGTTAACCAGTTGATACTCGTCCGTATCATCATCTCTGAGCACGTGTCAGTATTTGTTTCTACCCGATACTCGTCTGTATCGTAGTCTTAAGGATGCTCGTCCAAATCTTTAATCTATACACAATACCGAAACACTTATACCTTTTATTTCTTGGATATAAACACTCGTCCGTGTTCACTATTCCCCAGTAGGTCGCCAGCAAAGCAAAATTTCTTTTCTATCCGACATTCGTCCTATGTCATGATAAACCCTGAGAGCAGCCGTACCCTGCTAGGTGATCGTCCTTCACCTCTTGATGATCGTCCTTCATCATGCTCATCCGATGGCCGTCCCCATCGTTGTCCTTTTCTACCCGACATTCATCCTATGTCGTGATATTTGGCAGCCGTCCCCTGCTAGGTGATCGTCCTTCACCTCTTGATGATCATCCTTCATCATTTTTTATCTGATGGCCGTCCCCATCGTTGATCTTTTTATCTGACATTCGTCCTATGTCATGATAAACCTTGAGAGCAGCCGTCCCCTGCTAGGTGATCGTCCTTCACCTCTTGATGATCGTCCTTCATCATGCTCGTCCGATGGCCGTCCCCATCGTTGACCTTTTATCCGGCATTTGTCCTGTGTCGCGATACTTTCGGCAGCCGTACCCTGCCAGGTGATCGTCCTTCACCTTAGATGACCGTCCCTCATCTTATCCCCCTCAGAGCAGCCGTCCCCTGCTAGGTGATCGTCCTTCACCTTTGATGACCGTCCCTCATCATTATTTCATTTATTCTTTAACCCGATGGCCGTCCCCGTCGTTGTCCCTTTTCCTTTCCCTGATGATCGTCCTTCATCAGTTTAGCCCGATGGCCGTCCCCATCGTTGCTTACATTACTTTATGAACCCGATGACCGTACCTCATCATTTATTTTTACCTATAATTCCTCAGAGTGTCCTGATGGCCGTCCCCATCATAATCTCTTATATCCCCAGCATGTCGGCCGTCCCCGTCATTGTCTTACTTCCCGCACTTTTCCAGCATGTCGGCCATCCCCGTCATTGCTCCTTCCCCAGCAGTCGTCCTCTGCTCGACGGTCGTCCTCCGTCGCCCGCACTTTATAATTATACTTTATTTTCCTTTTACAATCTATATCCCTTTTCTTCTTCATTCTGTGAGTGCAAATTTTGGACTGTCTTTGGTATTCAACCACAAGTTATCTTGTTTGCCTGATAAGCCGTTGCTTACATCCTGCACAGCTAACTCATGTTTGAATAGGGGCAGCTGTAAACACCCCAAATTTTCCCTCACCCCTTTCACACCATGGCTTGTGATCTCTTCATATGCATAAACTCAATCATAGCATCCCATACCACATTTTTGATTCACTGCATTGGTTCTAAGTCATCTGCATCTAGGGTTTGTGATCTGAGCAATCCAAGAGCTTCTTGAGCCACTCCAAAGGTCATCAATCACTTCAAAGGGGTCCATGTATGTTCAAGCATCATATTATATCCCCTCAAAGTCAAGAATGTCAAAGAATCACAAGAACTGAGAATGGCATGGAAGCAGAGCCAGGTTTGACTGCACAGATGACCTAGAATTAGGGTTTTGGTTTCAAAGGCCATAACTCCAAAATTTTTGGTCATTCTTGTTTCTATTGGTCTCTATATGGTATAGGGATCATGCATATCAATTTTCATGAAGAAATTCCATGGGGAAGTCATCTGATCAAGAGTTGACTTCTTGAGCAAGTCAGTGCAAAATCAGGGCATCTGAGGCCCCCAATGACCCAACCAAAGGGTGTTCTTCATCATTTTGATTGTGTATGATCTTTATTTGATCATAGAAGATGTTGGAAGCTCACAAATTTGAAGAATTTCAAGTCATTTGCAAAGTTGACTTTTTTGGGAAAGTTGACTTATAAGGAAAATTGCCATTTTGGGAAACTTTTTCAACCCTTGCTTTTTGATTCAAAAATGCTTCAAATGACAAAACTTTGGTCATGAAAGTTGTAGAATGGATCATTCCCTTTTCAAAAAGTACAAGAACTTGACCTAATTCATTTTGGATCAAAAGTTATGGCTTGTCAAAGTTGGCTAAAATCACAAAATTTGAAGTTTTCTACCAAAGAGGCATTTTGCAAAATGCTATGATCAAGTGTTCTAAAGACCTCAAATGTGTACAAATTCTTCACAACATGATCACATGACCTCTAAAATTCAGAATGGGCCAAAGAATCATCTCATTTCATGCCTTGAACCTCAAGAAATTCCAAAGGAACCAAACTTTGTGAAACTTGCAAAACCTGTCACAAACTACAAACCACTTGCTGCATTGCCTCTAGACCTGTTCCATAGCATTCCTTGATTCAAGTTGAGCCAAAGCAAGCCAAAAAGCAAGTTGTACCATTGCCCATACCTCAAGTACAAATCAAGTTGACATTTTGGCCAAAGACCCATACCAATCACCATAGGCCACCAACAACTCTCTGACCTATCACCTTTTGATACATGGACCAAAGCCAGCATAACACACCACACACTTCAAGCTGAAACATCCTCCAAGCCATAGTTATCAAAAATCTCTCCAACTTGCATTTTCATTCGAAACACTCAGCACAGCCTTCAAACACGAAAACAAACTTCACCATTGATCTCCACATGCCTCACTGATCACAAACCACCCATCACCATAGCCTGAAACCCTCTGAAACCAAAACACGATCACCACCTTCCCTTGAACAGAACTTCTGCCATCTTCCAAATCAGCCATCAACAAGAGTTGTGAAGCATCCCATTGAGCTCAGGAGGACCAAAGGAGTGAGTTTGCACAGGAGAAAGGGCCAGAAAGCTCCTGTTCGAAGGACTTCAGTTCAGGTATCCATCAAGAACAAATTTTCCAGAACTCATTTTACTTGTTATAAATTGATTCTACATGACTCCCTGATCATCGTGATGTGTTTAAAAATGAAAATGGTGGAATATTGAGTATGTATGAGATGTCTGAAACTTTCTGCCCTAAATATGTTTAGTTTCGATTCGCATGATTAATGAATGAAAAATGATTTTTGTTTGGGGGTTTTGATTCAGTGTTGAATGGGGTTTGATTCTGGGCAATTAGATTTCATTTTCATGAAGTTTAGAGAGAGTTAGAGGTTTGGCTCGTCGGAGAAGACGACCGGAACCACTGTTCCGGTCGTCTGAAAGTCATTAGCCCTAATTTTGTAATTAAATGCAGTTTAAATGTGGAGCGTAGATTATGCTGACTTAGTCAATTCCCCGCGCGTTTCAATGGTCCAGATTCTTCACTTAGCCCTAATCTCACTTAATTAAATTAATTAATCCAGTTTATATTAATCAGACCAGTTTGAATTCTAGCCCTTAGATCTGGCGCCAGTCAACTCCCGCGCGTAGCATTTGAATCCTGGCCCTTGATTCAGCATACTTCTCATTAAATTCATTTTATTTTCATTTTTGTTTCATTTGTTTTCTACAATTTATTAAAAATAGTGAAACATCTTTAAAAATTCTGAAATTTTTTGTCAAAGGTTCAATTAATTTTCAGAAACAAAAAACATTTTTATTTTTATTTTTTGCATTAAAAAATATTTTTAAATCATTTAAAAGTTTATTTTTAATTAATTAATGAGAATTAATTAATTAAAAATACTTTTAGGTATTTAAAAATCACAAAAAAATTCATGAAACATTTAAAATCATTTTGAAACATTGTCCAACTCTCAAACCAAATTTATTTTTTGATCTTGATGTCTTTTGACAATTTTCCATGGAATTAATTTTATTTCAAAGCGTTATTTTGATCCAATCTTCAAAAATTCATTTCTGCCTAGCCGAAAAGAGTTGGACCTTGATTCTTCTTGAATTGCATCTTGTATAGCATTTAGTTTGTTGGATTAAATTGGCATGAATTGATCTTGCATTTCCTATTTGTTTGACATTTTTCTTGACAAAGTACCTTAAAACCCTAGCAATCTTAAGAAATTCATAACCCTCATTAGGTTAAGAGTTAGAACCCCTCCTTTGGGAAGTGAGTTTGTATAGGTTTAAGGTTCCTTTGAATGCATTTTCAATTTTTTATCATGATGTTTGCTTCTGGTTTTGATTTTTGTTTTGTGCATTGATCATAAACCCTAATTTGGGCTTTCATTTGCATCCATCTCTCATTTGCTTGCATACCATGATTTGCCATGACATTTTGTGCATCCATTTGATTCATAATACATCTTAGGACATATTAGAATCATGTTTGATCATTGCATCTTTTATTTTCCATGTTGTATGTCATTTGCATTTCATAATTTTTCATGAACATTCATGTTTCTAAGCATGCTTCATTTGCACCCATATGTTTGTATGATCATCCTCATGCCTTGCCTCATGTTTGCATTATCTCTTAGCATCATTAGCATCATACTCATGCTTCTGGTTTTGATTTGCATCATGCCATTTCATCTCATTTTGCATTGCATTGCATTTCTTTCACTAACTTTTCAGGTGGTAAGTTACTTTGAGAAGTGAATTTGCCTTCACTTCTCACAATCTCTTTTCATCTCTCTTATGCATCATTGCTGCATTTTGTCTTGTGTTTGAGATTTAGCTTGCTCATTCTTCTTCATCTTACTTTCTTTCTTCAAGTGACTTGTCTTCTTAAATGAAGTAAGTTGCTTTGCTTCTCTTTGCTCCTTTCATCTACTTCCTGGTGGTTTCTCTGAAATTTTTCTCTCTTAAGCCTCATAAACCCAAGGAACAACCAAGCATGACAATAATTAGGGTTTTGATTAGTCTCCCCATTTAGCTTTTACCTTTGTGTCTCTTGAGTCTTCTCTTCTCATCTCATAATCAGGGACTAAACCCTAAAGGCTTTAAGGCTTTGTGATTAAGCTTATTGTAAACACCCCAAATTTGCCCTCACCCATTCACACCATGGCTTGTGATCTCCTCATATGCATAAATTCAATCATACCATCTCATACCACATTTTTGATTCATTGCTTTGGTTCAAAGTCATCTGCATCTAGGGTTTGTGATCTGAGCAATCCAAGAGCTTCTTGAGCCATTCCAAAGGTCATCAATCACTTCAAAGGGGTTCATGTATTTTCAAGCATCATATTATATCCTCTCAAATTCAAGAATGTCAAAGAATCACAAGAACTGAAGATGGCATGGAAGCAGAGCCAGGATTGACTGCACAGATGACCTAGAATTAGGGTTTTGGTTTTAGAGGCCATAACTCCAAATTTTTCGGTCATTATTGTTTCTATTAGTCTCTATATGGTATAGGGAGTATGCATATCAATTTTCATGAAGAAATTCCATGGGGAAGTCATCTGATCAAGAGTTGACTTTTCAAGCAAGTCAGTGTAAAATCAGGGCATCTGAGGCCCCCAATGACCCAACCAAAGGGTGTTCTTCATCATTTTGATTGTGTATGATCTTTATTTGATCATGGAAGATGTTGGAAGTTCACAAAATTGAAGAATCTCAAGTCATTTGCAAAGTTGACTTTTTGGGAAAGTTGACTTTTAAAGAAAATTGCCATTTTAGGAAACTTTTTCAACCTTGACTTTTTGATTCAAAAATGCTTCAAATGAAAAAACTTTGGTCATGAAAGTTGTAGAATGGATCATTCCCTTTTCAAAAAGTACAAGAACATGACCTAATTCATTTTGGATCAAAAGTTATGGCTTGTCAAAGTTGGCTAAAATCACAAAATTTGAAGTTTTCTACCAAAGAGGCATTTTGCAAAATGGCTTGATCAAGTGTTCTAAAGGCCTCAAATGTGTACCATTTCTTCACAACATGATCACATGACCTCTAAAATTCAGAATGGGCCAAGAACTTTGCACTTTGATGCCTTGAAACTCAAGAAATCTCAAAGGAACCAAACTTGAACCAACTTGCAAAACCTATCATAAGTTACAAACCACTTGCTGCATTGCCTCTAGACTTTGTTCATAGCATTCCTTGATTCAAGCTGAGCAAAAGCATGCCAAAAAGCAAGTTGTACCATTGCCCATACCTCAAGTATAAATCAAGTTGACATTTTGGCCAAAGACCCATACCAATCACCATAGGCCACCAACAACTTTCTGACCTATCCCCTTTTGATACATGGACAAAACCCAGCCTAACACATAACACAATTCATGCTGATCTTGCCCACAAGCCATAGTTATCAAAATCTTCCCCATTTGCAAAAGCTTTCGAAACACTCTCCACAAGCTGCAAACACACAAACCAACTTCACAAATCAACTCAGCACACTTCACTGATCAAAAACCACCCATCACCATGGCCTGAAACTCCCTGAATCAAAAATACGATTTCCACCCTCCCTTGAACAGAACTTCTGTAATCTTCCAAACCAGCCATCATAAACTTCTTCCAAGTATCAAGACTTCATCAGGGGCCTAAAAGGAGTGGTTTGCACAAAGAGAGAAGGTCAGAAAGTTGCAAACTGAAAAAGCTCAAGCTCAGGTATCTCAAGAACTTTTTTTCCAGAAATGAGTTCTTAAGTTTCTAGATTGTTCCTCATGCTTTGCTGATCACTCTGATGTTCTTACTTTTTGAAATGGTTGAGAAATAAGCATTTAATCGTGTTCTGAAACTTTTCTGACCTAAACATGTTTTGCTTCGATTCACATGATTAATGGATGAAAAAATGATTTTTGTTTGGGGGTTTTGATTTAATGTTGAATGGGGATGATTTCTGGGTGATTAGTTTTCATTTTCATGGAGTTTTGAGGATTTTAGCAACTTTCAGGTGAGGGTCTTGCCGGAGAAGACGACCGGAAGTCTTCTCCGGCCACCTGAAAGTGATTAGGGCTAATCAGTGTAATTAATGCAAGTTTGAATGTGGTGCGTTGGATAGGCTGACCAGAGTTGACTCGCGCGCGTTTTGATGGCTAGGATGTGTCATTAGAAACCCTAATCTATAATTAACTTAATTAATTCAGTTTAATTAATTAAAATAGGATTTAGCTCAGTTTGAATCTCACCCCTTGGATCTGGCGCGCAGTCTTTCCCTCCTTCCCCAGTTTGAATTCAAGCCACTGGATGCGCATACTTTTCTTTTAATTCATTTTATTTTTCATTTAATTCCATTTGTTTTCTTCATTTTATTTAAAATAGTAAAAATCATTCAAAAATTCTGAAAATTTTTATACAACCTTTTATTAATTTTCAGAAACCAAAAACATTTTTTTTTCATTAAAAAATATTTTTAAATCATTTAAAATATTATTTTTAATTAATTAATGAGAATTAATTAATTAAAAATGCTTTTAGGTATTTAAAAATCTCCAAAAAATTCATGAAACATTTAAAATCATTTAGAAACATTGTCCAACCCTCAAACCAAATTTCTTTTTTGATCTTGATGTCTTTTGACAATTTTCCATGGAATTAATTTCATTTCAAAGCATTATTTTGATCCAATGTTCAAAAATTCATTTCTGCCTAGTCTTTAAGAGTTGGACTTTGATTCTTTTGGCATTGCATCTTGCATATCATGTAGTTTATAGGATTAAATTGGCATGAATTGATCTTGCATTTCCTATTTGTTTGACATTTTTCT
The DNA here is from genome assembly GCA_963966055.1 of Lathyrus aphaca. NCBI lineage: Eukaryota > Viridiplantae > Streptophyta > Magnoliopsida > Fabales > Fabaceae > Lathyrus > Lathyrus aphaca. Next base: position 129,552,697 of record OZ014522.1, on the reverse strand, counting down.
TGACAAGGTACCTTAAAACCCTAGAAATCTTGAGAAATTCATAACCCTAATTAGGTTAAGAGTTAGATCCCCTCCTTTGGGCAGTGAGTTTGTATAGGTTTAGGGTTCCCTTGAATGCATTTTCAAATTTTTATCTTGATGTTTGCTTCTGGTTTTGGTTTTTGTTTTGTGCATTGATCATAAACCCTAATTTGGGCTTCCTTTTGCATTCATCTTGCATTTGCTTGCATACCATGACTTGCCTTGACATTTTATGCATCCATTTGATTCATTAGACATCTTAAGACATATTAGAATCATGTTTGATCATTGCATCTTTCATTTGCCATGTTATATGTCATTTGCATTTCATAACTTTTCATGTATGTTCATGGTTCTAAGCATGCTTCTCTTGCATCCATATGTTCATATGATCATTCTAATGCCTTGCCTCATGTTTGCATCATCTCTTAGCATCATTATCATCACACTTATGCTTCTGGTTTTGGTTTGCATCATGCCATTTCATCTCATTTTGCATTGCATTGCATTTCTTTCACTAACTTTTCAGGTGGTAAGTAACTTTGAGAAGTGAATTTGCCTTCACTTCTCACAATTTCTTTTCATCCCTCCTATGCATCATTGCTGCATTTTGTCTTATGTTTGAGATTGAGCTTGCTCATTCTTCTTCACCTTACTTTCTTTTCTCAAGCAACTTGACTTCTTAAGTGAAGCAAGTTGTTTTGCTTCTCTTTGCTCCTTTCATCTGCTTCCTGGTGGTTCTTCTGGAGATCTTTCTTGAAAACCTCACAAACCTTAGGAACAACCAAGCATGACAATGATTAGGGTTTTGATTAGTCCCCCACTTAGTTTTCACCTTTGTGTCTCATTGAATCTTCTCTTCTCATCTCATAATCAGGGACTAAACCCTAAAGGCTTTAAGGCTTTGTGATTAAGCTTATGCCTGCATCCTTCTATTAGGATGGAATGTATAACTTTAATCCTAAGTGTTAAACCCTTAATGTGTTTAAATCCTTTAATCAATCCATCTAATAATCAGCAAGACATCAAGCTTGTAACTTGGGCCTTGCATTAGGGTTCTATTTCTTCCTTAATTGGTTAAGAAGGACTAACCCTAGTGTTAATGGACAAGTCCTCCTCAAGTTGTCTTACAAACCCTAAAAATCACTTCTTCATCTTATCAATAACTAAAACCCACCTAACAAAGGCTTTTTTTTGTCATGGGTTTAATCCCTAATCATGGATTAAGTTGAGGAGCTTTCCTCAGCTTAAACACTCTCATCTATTATCCTTCTATTAGGATGGTGTAATGAGTCTGTTTAATCCTTGATTATGGCTTAACCTCATTACTTAAAACTAAACAAAAACAACAAAAACATCTAATTAATCACAAGTGGGTTAATGATCTTAATCCTACACCATGGTGATTAAGTGTGAGAAGCTGACTTCACACTTAAGGTATTCTCATTACCCCTAATCAGAGGGAAGATGTGATGAGTTTACTAAATCCATTGGTTTAGGCTTAAGCTCATTAACTTATGACAAACTTTCAAAAGCAATAAAAGACTAAAAATACAAAAACAAACAATAATCGTCTCCTCCGGGATTCTTTTCTCATCTAATTCACTCATAAACGAGAACTTGCTTCTTCCGTCTAATGCAAGACAGTTTGCACCTGAGCCAGACAGGTCATACACTTGAGCATAGACAAGTAAGCAGTTCACAAGTCAATTTATCTTTCAGTCTCTTTGAGTCGAACTACGGTGTTCTGACTTCCTCATTGCACGAGAGGATACGTAGGCATAACTTAACAGTTATCGAACAAAAGTTTCTGTGTATTCCCCCCTCTTTCTAGCATCATTCTTTTAGCCTCATATTCTTGAGCATTTCACTCTTGTCTTTACACTGACACTATACATATCACACTTCACTTTCTTTTACACTGACACCTGTACATCTTTTTCCAGCTTTCTATACACAAATTACACTGACACTACCCCTCTAAAACACAAATCTTTTAAGCGTGGATCCCGTCGAGTACGACGGACAATCTGGGTGCTAATACCTTCCCAGGTTGTAACCAACCCCCTTTCTCAGTCTCTCTGGTTCGCAACCGTCTTATCCATATCTTTTCTTAGGTTTATGCAACATTACCTTTCCTTCAGGATAAAAATGCCTAGCTGGCGACTCTTTCCTTTCTCATGAGTTCACTCCTGTGTGTTCTCATATCTCTTTTCGCCGACCGTTCGCGTCTGTACCCCTTCTGACCAGGTGTCATTTTGGCGGGAGCGACAGCTTGGCGACTCTGCTGGGGAAACTTATACTGTAACCAGGGCTTCTGGTTCTTTTTGTGGGTTCCTCCTAGCGCTTGTTTGATTTGTGTTTACTGGGGTGTTATGTGCTATTTGTGTTTATATATTTACTGCTTTATGTACAGTTATTTACTGCTTTCTTTACAGCTTCATATATATCATACTGTCATACTGTTCTGGCTGGATTTGGTTTTGTTGCTTTGGTGGGTGGGTGTTCCATTGAGAGTTTAAGGTCCAATACCTGGGACCTGAGTGACACCTAGGCTAGAGTGGTTCATGTTCTTTCCCATTCCATTTCGGTCTGGTGCGGGAATATGAAACACGGTTCAGATATGGGTTTCTTCTTGAGAACTCTGTGCTACAGATTTCCTGTAGTGCTAGGGCTATCTGGGAAGCCTTCTAAGTCTGGATGACCTTTATTATTGACCTTCAGAAACTGAGGAGAATTAGAGGAGGATCTTTTATGGTTATTGTAAACACGGTACCTCCGGGTTAGAAGTGCTTACACTTCTCATAACTGATCCAAGTCTGAGAATCCTTGTTTTAGAACATCACCTGTGAGGGGGTTGGGCTGTTTACAGGTTTGCAGGTACCCTTGACCTCAACATACCCTGATACTATGTTATGTTTGAGAATGCTTCACTTTGGACAGTTCTTGTGATTTAACCCAGGACATGTGACTCTTTATTTGAGTCCCCCGCCTTGGTTACTGGACTTATGAACCTCCATCTGGATTTCTTGAATATACATGAACTTATATCAAGGTAGTTAATCAGATCCAGCTTGATCACAAACCCTTGCATATCATTTGTATACATCATCATTGCATCATTTAACATGTGTTTATTTGTTTTTCAGGGTATCCATATCACATTTGGCTTGGTTTTGACCCCTTCATCTGCATAGGCCCTCTTGTTCACCAGCTTTTTGCTTCAGCAATCTTCACCAGCTACCTTGCTTCAGTCACCTGCATCACCAGTATCAGCCTGTCAGTGGCCCATCTCCAGTGTTAGTCATCATCATCAGCATCTATCTCAGCTCTTCAGCAGCAGACATGGCACCCAAAAAGAGCAACATCTCCTACCATTTCTTTGAGCCTGAGCTGGCTGGCATCAGGACGATCCAGACCCTGATTACTCCATACCATATACCACTATTCAGAGAACATTATGGAGGCATCCTTGATGTGGTTATGGATTTGGACCCTTCCCAGAGGAGCTTGATTCATACTTGCCTGCAGTTCTATGATCCCCCTCTGAGGTGCTTCACCTTCCAGAATTTTCAGTTGGGACCCTTGTTGGAAGAGTATTCATCACTGATTGGTGTACCTATCAGGGGTGGAGTCCCCTTCAACCCTGAGATGGCTTTCCCTAGCAATGAAGAGGTGGCAAAGGCATTGTATCTGGAACCAGTTCTGATTGAGCAAAACATGACAGCAAAGGCTGGAATCTCTGGTCTACACTTGGATTTCTTGACCTCTCAGGCTATTCTGAAGGCCTCCTTGGGAGAATGGAAGGCAGTCTGTGCATTATTAGCCCTCAGCATATATGGGGTTATATTATTTGCAGATGAGCCAAAGTTTATTAGCAAGAATGCAATCCATCTTTTCATCCTGAGGAACCCAGTGCCCACCTTACTGGGAGATTTCTATTACTCTGTTCATCAAAGGAATGAAAAGCAAAGAGGAAGATTGGTGAGGTGTTGTGCTCCCTTGTTCCATACCTGGATGCTCAAACACTTGCCAAAGACTGATGCATTCTTAAATCCTCACCAACAGAAGAATTGGGCTAGGAGGCTTGTTGCTTTAACCTCAGATGATATCAGGTGGTGCACTCAGAGCACCAAGGGCAGGGACATCATTACTAGTTGTGGGCAATTCCCCAATGTACCTCTGATAGGAGTGAAGGGCTGCATCAACTACAACCCTTTGCTATTCAAAAGACAGTTGGGATATGCTCTGGTTCACCCTTCTAAAGTGCAGGAATTGGCTGAAACCCTTTATTGTGAGATTAAGCCTAATCTAGCTACTGTCAGGCAAGCATCCTGGGCTTGGGACAATGTCCAGACCAAAGGGATGACTATTCTTGGGAGATGCAACAATGTGGCCTCAGCTCAGTATTATGAATGGTCCCATGCTAGGGCTCAAATTTCTGGGATGCCCTTCACCATTGAAGATGTACCTGGACCATCCACAGCACCACCTCCAGCCACTGTCAGCCTGGAGGAGTTTGAAAAGCTAAAAGAGAGGAATGAGAGTTTGTCTGAAGCCTTGAAGAGAACCCTCTGGGAGAGGAGTGATGGTCGTCTGGACATTGAAAGGTTAGAAAAGCTTAAGGTAGAGCATCTAGCTAGGATTGAAAAGTCAGAAGACTACATCAAGAAGTCAAGGGCAGGAGAGCAGATTCTGAAGAATGCCTGTAAGGAGGCCCAGTTCCAGAAGGCTAGGACTGATCTCTACCTGAAGGAAAGCCAAGCTAGGTGGGTCAGGATCACTGAAGCTCGCACTCAGGAGGTTAAGAGAACTCAGGACAGGATTGAACAGTTGGAGGCTAGTGCAAAGGAGCAACAGGAAGCCCTATTAGCAGCCCAGAGGGAGATCTCAGAATTGAAGCTCAGGGCTGATGTGAAGAGGTCAAAGGACCAAAGCAGACACAAGAAGCTAGCCACTGCTATCACTACCAGGAATCTTCTCATCAGGAACCTCACAGAGCATCCAGCTGATCCTGTGACTGAAGCACTTTTGAAGGAAATTCAGGAGGATGAGTTTGGTCTTGGTGTCTGACTTTTGCTTGTTGTTGTTTTCATTTCATGTACTTTTCTTTTATGTTGTATTTTTGACCCCTCAGAGGGCATGTAAAAAGCAAACTATGTATGATTTCTCCATTTGTAATATATTCATTAGTTTGTTTCATCTGAGTTCTTTTTCTCTCAAGCAACATCAAAGCACCTTCCTCAGGGGTCTGGAAAGGTCAAAACCAAATGCTAAGCCGGATACCTTGGAAACAAATAAGCATACTGCATTGCATACTAACTTTTGTTTTGTTTTGTAGGTTTTAGTTTTGTTTATTACTAACTTTGTTGTGATTCAGGAACTATTGCTCGACGTCGGGTGTTCCCACTCAACCGTCCACACAGATATCCCACTCGCAACAACCTTTCGGGTATACAAATGGACCAAGTACAGCAGGACCTTACAGAGGTCAGGACTCAAATGGCCAACGAGAGACTGGAGATGAGAAATCAGATGACCCAGTTTATGGAGGTGATGAATGGATTGGCACAGAGCCAAGAAAGATTAAGGGCCTTGGTAGAAAGGCAGACCCAGGAAGAACCCCATCTAGGGACTGGGGGAACAAGCAATAATGAGAGGGTCCAGCCTCATGTTAATCCTCCTGTGTATGGGCCTCACCTTCACCCAGAAATCAACATCCCTGCTAATGTGCAAGGGAATGCCACTGCAGGCAGAGTATTACAAGAAGACCCCCAGGAGGATCAATTCACTGTGATGGGAGCTGGGGATGAAGCCTATGACAGAAGGCTAGATGAAATTGCTGAGAAATTGAGATCCCTGGAGTCCCAGAATTCTTTGGGCTTTGATGTTATGGACATGGGTCTAGTGGACGGGGTAAGGATTCCCCACAAGTTTAAACCTCCGTGCTTCGAGAAGTACAACGGAACTTCCTGTCCACGAACCCACTTACAATCCTTTCTGGGGAGGCTGAAGGCATATACCATGGATGAAAAGCTATGGATGTTTTATTTTGAAGATAGCTTAACAGGGGCTTCAAGGGAATGGTACTCTCACTTGACTAGAGCAACCATCAGGTGCTGGAAGGACCTGGCTGAGGCCTTTATCAGACAATACCAATACAACTTGGATATGGCTCCTAACAGGACCCTCCTAATGGGAATGTCTCAATCATCCAGGGAAAGCTTCCGGGAGTACGCCCAGAGGTGGAGACAGCTTGCTGCTGCTGTCCAGCCACCCATGTCGGAAAGGGAAATGGCCGACATGTTTATGAACACCCTCCAAGGGACATACATTGACAGGCTAGCTGCCTTTTCTTCCACTAGCTTCACTGACGTAGTCATAGCTGGGGAAAGAATTGAGAGCTTGTTAAAGATGGGCAAGATTTCTGACAATGGTGCGAGCTCGTCCAGCAACCCCAGAAAACCTTTTGTAGGTCCAAGAAGAGCCGGTGAGACTAATGTTATTCATACCAACAGAGGTAGACTTCAGTATGATCATAGGTCAGTGGCAGCTGTCACCATTCCCACTCCCATCCCTCAGCAACCAGCATATCAACAACAACAACAACCCCATTACCAGCAACAAGTTCAATATCCTCCTCAGAGAAACTACAACAACAACAACAGCAACAATCAACAAAGACCATTTCAACAGAGGCCATCTCAGGCCAATAGGGTGATTGATCCAATCCCTATGCCTTATGCCGCTTTACTGCCACAGCTCCTGAAGCTCAACTTGGTTGAGTTAAGGACGTTGGCACCACCAGATCCTTCCAGTCTGCCAAGAAATTATGACGTCAATGCCAGATGTGCTTTTCACTCCAATGCACCTGGCCACAGTACAGAGAAGTGCAGAGCTTTACAGATGAAAGTGCAAGACTTGGTAGACTCTAAAGCTCTAAACTTTGCACCCCCGCCAAATGTCAACAAGAACCCCATGCCTCACCACGGAGGACCCAGAATTAATTCTATTGAGGAAGATATGTCGTCTTTCTTAATAACTAGTGTTGGGAAAATTAGAACACCCCTGGTGGAGATTAAAGCTCAACTCCTCGAATGCCAGATATTCCCTGGGTGTGAGCTCGGGTGCGGTTATTGCAACATTTCGGTAAATGGGTGTGATAATTTGAGAAGCGGCATAGACAGTCTTATCCAGAATGGTCTACTTCAAATCACAACATCAACACCTTCAAATCCAGCAAACTCTCTGACAACAGTTCCTGAGTCTCCTACAACTGCAACAACAATTATTCCAAACAATTCTTCAGTTTCATCAACAAATGCTTCAAATATCACTTCAATGAACCAGATATCAACAAACACTCCTTCTACAACATCAGCACCCCTTTATTCAGAATCTTCTTCTACAACACCAGCAAACATCTCAGCAGTCACTATTTATTATGATCCGTCAAGTATTCCTCCGAGCAACAATTTTCAACAACAAACAGTGGCACCTCTTGCCAGGTCACCGGTTACCATCTACTATGATCCACATACTATTGCAACACCCTCCTCTGCTGCAGTCAGTCCGGTTACCATCACGGTACCTGGGCCTGTTCCATATGAAAGCAGTAATGCCATCCCTTAGCATTATGGCTCTGACCTGTATTGCAATGGGGAGAGAATCACTCTTGACTCTTCAACATCTTCTCCACAGATTGATAATGTCGGGGGAGGCGGAGGCTTCACCAGAAGCAGACGCCTTTTTGCCTCGCAGTCACAAAGACCTAATGCCGAAGCAGAAGCTGCTGCCAAAGCAAAGGGAAAGAGCGTAATCGTTGAAGAGCCCATTCTCAAAGAAACACAGAAGACATCTTTTGAACAAGATGTAGACGAGTTTATGAGAATTATCAAGAGGAGTGACTACAAAGTGGTGGATCAGCTTCACCAAACTCCCTCCAAAATCTCCATTTTATCCCTACTGATGTGTTCCGAAGCTCACCGGAATGCATTACTAAAAGTCTTGCACACAGCATATGTGCCAGAGGAGATCACCGTTAATCAGCTGGAGACCGTGGTAGCAAATGTCAATACCAGCCATGGATTGGGCTTTACCAATGCTGATTTAACAACTGAGGGTTGTAACCACAATAAGGCTTTACATATCACCCTGGAATGCAAGGGTGATGTTCTATCGCATGTACTGGTAGACACTGGGTCTTCACTCAATGTCTCACCAAAGAAAGCCTTGGTGAAGCTAGAGTATGATGGCTTGGCATTGCGTCCAAGTAATCTGGTAGTAAGAGCATTTGACGGCTCTAAAAGATCGGTGCTAGGAGAGATTGATCTGCCAGTGATGATTGGCCCACAGACGTTTAAAATAACCTTCTATGTGATGGACATTCAGCCGGCCTACAGCTGTTTGTTGGGTAGACCTTGGATTCATGCCGCTGGCGCAGTTACGTCTACCCTTCACCAGAAGTTAAAATTCGAGTGGGAGGGCCAGATCATCACCATCTGTGGTGAAGAGGATATTTTTGTTAGTCACCTGGCTACCTACAAATACATTGAGATGGATGGGGAGATCCATGAAACCATGAGCCAGGGATTTGAGGCCCTGAACATTAATGAAGCATCTGCTGTACTTGGAACTTCCATGACATCTTATCAACAAGCCAGGAAGGTTGTTGAAGAGGGGACTGCCCAAGGCTGGGGCAAGCTGTTGCCTGTGGAGAAGAAAGAGGACAGATTTGGGTTGGGTTACAAACCAACTCAACAAGATCAATCAGAGGCTGCTAAGAAGCCCAGTTTTGTCAGTGGGGGGATGCTCACCCCAGATGCAGTAAACAACTTGGAAGATGAGTCGGAAGATGAGCGCAACCTGGAGAGCTAGATACGTCCAAGGATCCCGGGGAGCCGTATCTCAAACTGGTCTTCCCAGGAAATTATAAGGGTTACTCCTGCAGAGTAATTATTATTTCCTGTATATTTTAAGCATGCATCAAGTCTTGCATCTTGCCCAAGATGACAAGACTCATTTTGTAATCGGGTCATCTTGTAATTTTGTGCAAACAGATCAATCAATGAATATCGGACAACTTTTGCAAATGAGTCTTTTTCCTTTTCTGCTCACTGTTTTTCATTTTTCTTTTTGTACAAAAATAAAATGGCAATGTTTTCAAAATGATAAACTTCATTTCACTTTTTCTAAACAAGATTAAAATCAATCACTAAAATGAACAATCTAAACCCTTGCAGAGAATGCCTTTCAGACTGCACCGACAACAACACAGCTATGACTTCGTATGACTTTGACAATCCAATCAATCAAGCTGATGAAGGGGTTGAAGAAGAATATGAGCTTCCTGAAGAGCTAGCCAGGTTGTTAAGGCAAGAGGAGAAGGTTATCACTCCTCATCAGGAGGAAGTTGAAACGATTAATCTTAGTACGGAAGAAGACGTGAAAGAGGTTAAGATCGGGGCCTGCCTACAAGATTCAGTGAAAGAGCAACTAATTGACATGTTTCGGGAGTATGTGGATGTGTTTGCTTGGTCTTATCAGGACATGCCGGGGTTGGACACCGATATCGTCATGCACAAGCTGCCATTAAGAGAAGACTGCCCGCCAGTAAAACAAAAGTTGCGCCGTACTCGCCCAGATATGGCAATGAAGATAAAGGAAGAGGTACAAAAGCAATGGGACGCCGGGTTCCTTGTTGTGACTAGCTATCCACCGTGGGTTGCTAACATAGTACCTGTGCCTAAGAAAGACGACAAAGTGAGAATGTGTGTTGACTACCGGGATCTGAACAGAGCCAGCCCGAAAGATGACTTCCCATTACCACACATTGATGTATTGGTGGATAATACGGCTCAGTTCTCGGTATTCTCCTTCATGGATGGATTTTCAGGATACAATCAGATCAAAATGTCACCTGAAGACATGGAGAAGACAACTTTCATCACACCCTGGGGCACTTTCTGTTATAAGGTGATGCCATTCGGACTGAAGAATGCTGGTGCAACCTATCAACGGGCTATGGTAACACTATTCCACGATATGATCCATAAAGAAATCGAATGTTATGTGGATGACATGATTGCCAAGTCCCTCACAGAAGAAGACCACCTGGTGAATCTGCTGAAGTTATTCAAACGTCTGAGGAAGTACCAACCGAAGTTGAACCCCAACAAGTGCACATTCGGGGTGCGATCTGGTAAGCTGCTGGGCTTCATTGTAAGCGAGAAAGGGATTGAAGTTGACCCTGATAAAGTCAAAGCCATTCAGGAAATGCCTGCACCGAAATCAGAAAAAGAAGTTTGAGGGTTTCTAGGTAGATTGAACTACATTTCCAGGTTCATATCTCACCTTACAGCAACCTGTGAACCCTTGTTCAAGCTGTTAAGAAAAGAACAGACGGTCAGGTGGAACGAAGACTGCCAAAGGGCTTTTGACAAGATCAAGGAGTACTTGCAAGAACCTCCAATCCTTATGCCTCCAGTTGAAGGAAGACCTCTGATAATGTACTTAACAGTATTAGAAGAGTCGATGGGGTGTGTGCTGGGCCAGCATGACGAGTCTGGTCGAAAAGAGTATGCAATATACTACCTGAGCAAAAAGTTTACCGACTGTGAACAACGTTATTCGCTGCTCGAGAAAACTTGCGGTGCTTTAGCGTGGGCTGCTCGCCGACTGAGACAGTATATGTTGACCCACACCACTTTGTTGATATCAAAAATGGACCCAGTTAAGTACATTTTTGAGAAGCCAGCTCTTACCGGACGGGTTGCAAGATGGCAAATGATCCTCACAGAATATGACATCCAGTACACATCTCAGAAAGCCATCAAGGGCAGTGTATTGTCTGATTATCTTGCTGAGCAACCTGTTGATGATTACCAACCTATGAGATTTGACTTCCCTGATGAAGACATCATGTTCATAAAAGCAAAAGATCATGAAGAGCCTGTTCACACTGAAGGGCCTGACCCGGAAGAAGAATGGACTATGATGTTTGATGGGGCTATTAATATGAATGGTCGTGGTGTTGGTGCAGTACTCATTACACCTAAGGGAGTTCACATGCCTTTCTCGGCAAAGCTCACCTTTAACTGCACTAACAACGAAGCTGAATACGAAGCTTGCATTATGGGTCTTGAGGAAGCAATTGACCTCAGGATCAAGACATTGACTATATTCGGAGATTCATCCTTTGGTAGTTAATCAAACCAACGGCAAATGGTACACCCACCAGAATCATCTGATACCTTACAGGGATTATACAAGGAGGTTATTGACTTTCTTTACAACAGTCAAACTTGAGTATATTCCTCGAGATGAAAATCAGTTTGCAGATGCTCTGGCTACCATTTCATCCATGATCAAAGTTCAAGCTGCCAACTCTGTGCCTCGGATTTCAGTTTCCAGACTCGACAGACCAGCATATGTATTTGCAGCAGACGTTGTCAAAGATGATAAGCCTTGGTTCCATGACATTAAGTGCTTCTTGGAGGATCAAACATACCCACCTGGGGCATCTTCCAATGATAAGAAGACTTTAAGAAGGCTTGCTGGTAGTTTCTTTCTGAATGCTGATGGTTCCTTGTACAAAAGAAACTTTGATATGGTACTCCTCAGATGCGTTGATAGAACAGAAGCAGACTTGTTAATGCATGAAGTGCACGAGGGATCCTTTGGTACCCATGCTGGAGGGCATGCCATGGCTAAGAAATTGCTAAGATCAGGCTATTACTGGATCACAATGGATGTCGACTGTTGTGCCTATGCCAGAAAATGCCATAAATGCCAGATCTATGCGGATAAGGTGCATGTGCCTCCCAATCCTCTGAATGTGATGTCTTCACCCTGGCCCTTTGCTATGTGGGGCATTGACATGATTGGCAAGATTGAACCGACTGCTTCAAACGGCCACAAATTCATCTTGGTAGCCATTGAGTATTTTACCAAGTGGGTTGAAGCAGCTTCCTATGCAAATGTTACAAGGCAAGTGGTAGCCCGATTTCTGAAGAGAGATATCATCTGTCGGTATGGAGTTCCCGAGCGAATCATTACTGATAATGGTTCCAACTTGAACAACAAAATGATGGCAGAGCTATGCCGGGACTTCAAGATCCAAAACCACAATTCTTCTCCTTACAGGCCAAAGATGAACGGCGCTGTTGAGGCAGCTAACAAGAATATCAAGAAGATTGTGCAGAAGATGGTAGTCACCTACAAAGACTGGCATGAGATGTTACCGTTTGCCTTGCATGGGTACCGCACGTCAATTAGAACATCCACTGGGGCAACACCGTATCAACTTGTGTATGGTATGGAGGCAGTCCTACCTGTTGAAGTTGAATTACCCTCCCTGCGGGTACTGATGGATGTTAAGCTAAACGAAGCAGAATGGGTCCGATCCCGATACGAGCAACTGAGTCTGATCGAAGAGAAAAGATTGGCTGCAATCTGTCATGGACAGTTGTACCAGAAAAGAATGAAGAAAGCCTTCGATCAGAAAGTCAGGCTCCGAGAATACCAAATAGGAGATCTTGTGCTAAAAAGAATCCCCCTCCTCATACAGACCACAGGGGCAAGTGGACTCTAAACTATGAAGGGCCATTCGTGGTAAAGAAAGTTTTCTCTGGTGGAGCACTGATGCTCAGCACCATGGATGGTGAAGACTTCCCGTCCCCTGTGAATTCAGATGCAGTTAAAAAATACTTCGCATAAAATGACCCGCTGGACATAAAAACAGAATGAAAGTCCAGGCAAAAATAGGGCATCCCGGCGAGTCAAAAACAGAATAAAAGACTCGGGCAAAAATAAGGGAAAATAAACAAAAAATGTACACCCGCTGAGTTGAAAGCCACATTGGACAACTCAGGCAAAAATGGGTATCCCGATGGATTGAAAACCCGAAAGGGCGATCCAGGCAAAATAAGGGAATAAGCGAACAACTGCATTCTGAATTCGTCTGTATCACTTACAACTTGGCAAACTTCGAAAGGATCAAGCCTCTTTCAGAATCAGCCTTCTTCAGAAAGCAAGACGAGAAGAGTGTCAAATGTCATACGAGTCATAGCAAAAGGGAAGCTCCTAGAAGCGTCGTCAACATTGCCAACGTTTTTCTTCTCAATTAGTAACAATCTCCTCATTCTAGGGGATTTGTTTCTTTGACTGTATCTTGCCAATTCAGGGCATTTGAATTAATAAAATCAGATTTTCAGTCATGTCTCGTCTCGTACATTTTATTTTTATTTGCAAAATGTCTGATGTCTATAGGATACTGATTGCATAAACACAGATGCTTCTTTTCTAAAGAATGTGTGCTTGCAGGGAATATACTTACTCCCAGGTGTGTCTAAACTCCTATGATGGAATCCGGTAAGGGATACCTCGGGATTACTTGTGCGTTTCTCTGTCTTTGCAGGATTGCAGGTATCCAAAACACGACTTGGGGCATATAAACTCCACCCCAGCAAACTGGCAAATCAACACTCACTCAGTCTTAGCACCCCAAAGTGCTTTCTCCCCAGCTGAGTTGCCACTTGTTGCCACTTGTTATCTCTCCCCAGCCGAGTTATCATTTATTATTCCTCCACAGTCAGGTGCAAAGCCGGGAAGCCGTATCCCCACAGAGCTTCAGCCTCTACCCGGAGGAGCAACGCACAAAGGAATCACAACAGAGGGAAGAAAGCTTCTACAAACCCCAGCTGGATCCCTTATCACCAAGGATGGGTCTATCAGTGACCTATTCCCCCGAGCAATTACAACTCATCAGATTTATCAATGATCTCATCCCCAGCTGGGATGTCCACTTCAAGCAGATCAGCCAGAGATCTTCGCAGCATCGGGATCCGAATCCCGGATCGGTATCTTTTGCATAATCATAGCATCCTCATCATATTCCCCACAGAGCGTAGCATTCCATCTAACACATAGCATTACGGTAAAAATCAAACATATTGCATAATCATAGGTCATGGTCTGAATCAAACACTTGAGAATAATGACAATCCATCAACAATATATAGAATGCTCCCCAGATTCCCCCAGCGGAGCTAAAGTTAAAGCAGTTGCCTTACACCCATAAACATCAGTACATACTCTTTGTGACACCCGTCCGTGACACATCCCCAACAGAAAGCCAAAGCGTCCCCTTTGCACTCACAGATACATATATATAATTTTCTTGACACTCGTCCGTGTCACCATCCCCAGTATATTTACTCAAACACTTTGTAAAGCATATACTTGTATATAACCCTCTTGACACTCGTCCGTGTCACTCCCCCCAGCAGTTTAAACACTCAACCATACACCACTCATACTTTTTACTCTTATTTCACTCATACAGATACTCGTTTGTATCTTGTATATATCACCCAAATCTCCACAGATTCGACACTCGTCTGTGTTCTTTGTTAACCAGTTGGTACTCGTCCGTACCATCATCTCAGAGCATGCGTCAAGCGTTTGTTTCTACCTGATACTCGTCCGTATCATAGTCTTAAGGATGCTCGTCCGCATCCTTAATCCATACACTGTGTCAAACACTCTTGTCTTCTTGAATTTAGACACTCGTCTGTGTCTACTTTCCCCCAGAAGAGTCCCCTCAGAATCAACACTCGTCCGTGTTCCCTATTTAACCAGTTGATACTCGTCTGTATCATCATCTCTGAACACGTGTCAAGTATTTGTTTCTACCCGATACTCGTCCGTATCGTAGTCTTAGGGATGCTCGTCCGCATCTCTAATCTATAAACAACGTCAAAACACTCATACCTTTTATTTCTTGGATATAAACACTCGTCCGTGTTTACCCTTCCCCAGTAAGTCACCAACAAAGCAATTTTTCTTTTTATCTGATATTCGTCCTATGTCATGATAAACCCTGAGAGCAGCCGTACCCTGCTAGGTGATCGTCCTTCACCTCTTGATGATCGTCCTTCATCATGCTCGTCCGATGGCCGTCCCCCATCGTCGACCTTTTCTATCCGGCATTCGTCCTATGTCGTGATATTTAGAAGCCGTACCCTGCTAGGTGATCGTCCTTCACCTTTTGATGATCGTCCTTCATCATTTTTCCGATGGCCGTCCCCATCGTTGATCTTTTTTTATCTGACATTCGTCCTATGTCACGATAAACCTTGAGAGCAGCCGTCCCCTGCTAGGTGATCGTCCTTCACCTCTTGATGATCGTCCTTCATCATGCTCGTCCGATGGTCGTCCCCATCGTTGATCTTTTATCCGGCATTCGTCCTATGTCGCGATACTTTCGGCAGCCGTACCGTGCCAGGTGATTGTCCTTCACTTTAGATGACCGTCCCTCATCTTATCCCCAACAGAGCAGCCGTCCCCTGCCAGGTGATCGTCCTTCACCTTTGATGACCGTCCCTCATCATTATTTCATTTATTCTTTAACCCGATGGCCGTCCCCGTCGTGGTCCCTTTTCCTTTTCCTGATGATCGTCCTTCATCAGTTTAGCCCGATGGCCGTCCCCATCGTTATTTACATTACTTTATGAGCCTGATGACCGTACCTCATCATTTACTTTTACATATTCCCCAGAGAATCTTACAGCTTTACTTGATGGTCTTCCCCATCATAATCTCTCATATCCCCATCATGTCGGCCGTCCCCGTCATTGCTTTATTTCACACATTCTCCCCAGCATGTCGGCCGTCCCCGTCATTGCTCTTTCCCTAGCAGTCGTCCTCTGCTTGACGGTCGTCCTCCGTCGCCCGCACTTTATATTATACTTTATTTTCCTTTACAATCTATATCCCTTTTCTTCTTCATTTTGTGAGTGCAAATTTTGGACTGTCTTTGGTATTCAACCACGAGTTATCTTGTTTACCTGATAAGCCGTCGCTTACATCCTGCACAGCTAACTCATGTTTGAATAGGGGCAGCTGTAAACACCCCAAATTTGCCCTCACCCATTCACACCATGGCTTGTGATCTCCTCATATGCATAAATTCAATCATACCATCTCATACCACATTTTTGATTCATTGCTTTGGTTCAAAGTCATCTGCATCTAGGGTTTGTGATCTGAGCAATCCAAGAGCTTCTTGAGCCATTCCAAAGGTCATCAATCACTTCAAAGGGGTTCATGTATGTTCAAGCATCATATTATATCCTCTCAAAGTCAAGAATGTCAAAGAATCACAAGAACTGAAGATGGCATGGAAGCAGAGCCAGGATTGACTGCACAGATGACCTAGAATTAGGGTTTTGGTTTCAGAGGCCATAACTCCAAATTTTTTGGTCATTCTTGTTTCTATTAGTCTGTATATGGTATAGGGAGTATGCATATCAATTTTCATGAAGAAATTCCATGGGGAAGTCATCTGATCAAGAGTTGACTTTTCAAGCAAGTCAGTGTAAAATCAGGGCATCTGAGGCCCCCAATGACCCAACCAAAGGGTGTTCTTCATCATTTTGATTGTGTATGATCTTTATTTGATCATGGAAGATGTTGGAAGTTCACAAAATTGAAGAATCTCAAGTCATTTGCAAAGTTGACTTTTTGGGAAAGTTGACTTTTAAAGAAAATTGTCATTTTAGGAAACTTTTTCAACCTTGACTTTTTGATTCAAAAATGCTTCAAATGAAAAAACTTTGGTCATGAAAGTTGTAGAATGGATCATTCCCTTTTCAAAAAGTACAAGAACATGACCTAATTCATTTTGGATCAAAAGTTATGGCTTGTCAAAGTTGGCTAAAATCACAAAATTTGAAGTTTTCTACCAAAGAGGCATTTTGCAAAATGGCTTGATCAAGTGTTCTAAAGGCCTCAAATGTGTACCATTTCTTCACAACATGATCACATGACCTCTAAAATTCAGAATGGGCCAAGAACTTTGCACTTTGATGCCTTGAAACTCAAGAAATCTCAAAGGAACCAAACTTGAACCAACTTGCAAAACCTATCACAAGTTACAAACCACTTGCTGCATTGCCTCTAGACTTTGTTCATAGCATTCCTTGATTCAAGCTGAGCAAAAGCATGCCAAAAATCAAGTTGTACCATTGCCCATACCTCAAGTACAAATCAAGTTGACATTTTGGCCAAAGACCCATACCAATCACCATAGGCCACCAACAACTTTCTGACCTATCCCCTTTTGATACATGGACAAAACCCAGCCTAACACATAACACAATTCATGCTGATCTTGCCCACAAGCCATAGTTATCAAAATCTTCCCCATTTGCAAAAGCTTTCGAAACACTTTCCACAAGCTGCAAACACACAAACCAACTTCACAAATCAACTCAGCACACTTCACTGATCAAAAACCACCCATCACCATGGCCTGAAACTCCCTGAATCAAAAATACGATTTCCACCCTCCCTTGAACAGAACTTCTGTAATCTTCCAAACCAGCCATCATAAACTTCTTCCAAGTATCAAGACTTCATCAGGGGCCTAAAAGGAGTGGTTTGCACAAAGAGAGAAGGTCAGAAAGTTGCAAACTGAGAAAGCTCAAGCTCAGGTATCTCAAGAACTTTTTTTCCAAAAATGAGTTTTTAAGTTTCTAGATTGTTCCTCATGCTTTGCTGATCACTCTGATGTTCTTACTTTTTGAAATGGTTGAGAAATAAGCATTTAATCGTGTTCTGAAACTTTTCTGACCTAAACATGTTTTGCTTCGATTCACATGATTAATGGATGAAAAAATGATTTTTGTTTGGGGGTTTTGATTTAATGTTGAATGGGGATGATTTCTGGGTGATTAGTTTTCATTTTCATGGAGTTTTGAGGATTTTAGCAACTTTCAGGTGAGGGTCTTGCCGGAGAAGACGACCGGAAGTCTTCTCCGGCCACCTGAAAGTGATTAGGGCTAATCAGTGTAATTAATGCAAGTTTGAATGTGGTGCGTTGGATAGGCTGACCAGAGTTGACTCGCGCGCGTTTTGATGGCTAGGATGTGTCATTAGAAACCCTAATCTATAATTAACTTAATTAATTCAGTTTAATTAATTAAAATAGGATTTAGCTCAGTTTGAATCTCACCCCTTGGATCTGGCGCGCAGTCTTTCCCTCCTTCCCCAGTTTGAATTCAGGCCACTGGATGCGCATAGTTTTCTTTTAATTCATTTTATTTTTCATTTAATTCCATTTGTTTTCTTCATTTTATTTAAAATAGTAAAAATCATTCAAAAATTCTGAAAATTTTTATACAACCTTTTATTAATTTTCAAAAACCAAAAACATTTTTATTTTTATTTTTTGCATTAAAAAATATTTTTAAATCATTTAAAAGATTATTTTTAATTAATTAATGAGAATTAATTAATTAAAAATGCTTTTAGGTATTTAATTATCACCAAAAAATTCATGAAACATTTAAAATCATTTAGAAACATTGTCCAACCCTCAAACCAAATTTATTTTTTGATCTTGATGTCTTTTGACAATTTTCCATGGAATTAATTTCATTTCAAAGCATTATTTTGATCCAATGTTCAAAAATTCATTTCTGCCTAGTCTTTAAGAGTTGGACTTTGATTCTTTTTGCATTGCATCTTGCATATCATGTAGTTTATAGGATTAAATTGGCATGAATTGATCTTGCATTTCCTATTTGTTTGACATTTTTCTTGACAAGGTACCTTAAAACCCTAGAAATCTTGAGAAATTCATAACCCTAATTAGGTTAAGAGTTAGATCCACTCCTTTGGGCAGTGAGTTTGTATAGGTTTAGGGTTCCCTTAAATGCATTTTCAAATTTTTATCTTGATGTTTGCTTCTGGTTTTGGTTTTTGTTTTGTGCATTGATCATAAACCCTAATTTGGGCTTCCTTTTGCATTCATCTTGCATTTGCTTGCATACCATGACTTGCCTTGACATTTTATGCATCCATTTGATTCATTAGACATATTAAGACATATTAGAATCATGTTTGATCATTGCATCTTTCATTTGCCATGTTATATGTCATTTGTATTTCATAACTTTTCATGTATGTTCATGGTTCTAAGCAGGCTTCTCTTGCATCCACATGTTCATATGATCATTCTAATGCCTTGCCTCATGTTTGCATCATATCTTAGCATCATTATCATCACACTTATGCTTCTGGTTTTGGTTTGCATCATGCCATTTCATCTCATTTTGCATTGCATTGCATTTCTTTCACTAACTTTTCAGGTGGTAAGTAACTTTGAGAAGTGAATTTGCCTTCACTTCTCACAATTTCTTTTCATCCCACCTATGCATCATTGCTGCATTTTGTCTTGTGTTTGAGATTGAGCTTTCTCATTCTTCTTCACCTTACTTTCTTTTCTCAAGCAACTTGACTTCTTAAGTGAAGCAAGTTGTTTTGCTTCTCTTTGCTCCTTTCATCTGCTTCCTGGTGGTTCTTCTGGAGATCTTTCTTGAAAACCTCACAAACCTTAGGAACAACCAAGCATGACAATGATTAGGGTTTTGATTAGTCCCCCACTTAGTTTTCACCTTTGTGTCTCATTGAATCTTCTCTTCTCATCTCATAATCAGGGACTAAACCCTAAAGGCTTTAAGGCTTTGTGATTAAGCTTATGCCTGCATCCTTCTATTAGGATGGAGTGTATAACTTTAATCCTAAGTGTTAAACCCTTAATGTGTTTAAATCCTTTAATCAATCCATCTAATAATCAGCAAGACATCAAGCTTGTAACTTGGGCCTTGCATTAGGGTTCTATTTCTTCCTTAATTGGTTAAGAAGGACTAACCCTAGTGTTAATGGACAAGTCCTCCTCAAGTTGTCTTACAAACCCTAAAAATCACTTATTCATCTTATCAATAACTAAAACCCACCTAACAAAGGCTTCGTTTTGTCATGGGTTTAATCCCTAATCATGGATTAAGTTGAGGAGCTTTCCTCAGCTTAAACACTCTCATCTATTATCCTTCTATTAGGATGGTGTAATGAGTCTGTTTAATCCTTGATTATGGCTTAACCTCATTACTTAACACTAAACAAAAACAACAAAAACATCTAATTAATCACAAGTGGGTTAATGATCTTAATCCCACACCATGGTGATTAAGTGTGAGAAGCTGACTTCACACTTAAGGTATTCTCATTACCCCTAATCAGAGGGAAGATGTGATGAGTTTACTAAATCCATTGGTTTAGGCTTAAGCTCATTAACTTATGCAAAACACCAAAAACAATAACAAAACTGAAAACACAAAAACAAACAATAATCGTCTCCTTCGGGATTCTTTTCTCATCATACTCACTCATAATCGAGAACTTGCTTCTTCCGTCTAATGCAAGACAGTTAGCACTCGAGCCAGACGAGTTATACACTTGAGCATTGACAAGCAAACAGTTCATCAGTCAAATTCATTTTCAGTCTCTTTGAGTCGAACTACGGTGTTCTGACTTCCTCATTGCACGAGAGGATACGTAGGCATAACTTAACTGTTATCGAACAAAAGTCTCTTTGTCTTCCCCCTCATTCAACATTCTTTTCTAAGCCTCAATTCCTGAGCATTCACCATTTTGCACTGACACTTGTATATTATTTTCCAGCTTTTGCACACAGATAACACATACACTACCCCTTTAAACACAATCTTTTAAGCGTGGATCCCGTCGAGTACGACAGATAATCTAGGTGCTAATACCTTCCCAGGTTGTAACCAACCCCCCTTTCTCAGTTTCTTTGGTTCGCGACCGTCTTATCCATCTTTTTCCAGGTTTATGCAGCATTACCTTTCCTTCGGGATAAAAATGCCTAGCTGGCGACTCTATTCATTTCATCTTCATTTTCTCCTTTCGCCGACTATTCGCGTCTGTACCCTATCTGACCAGGTGCCTTTTCGGGGGAGCGACATAAATCATCACTGTACTACTACTTAAATTACTTACAATGGTTCTACTCCAATTAATTAAGCCTCTGTTAATTAGTTACTTAACTTAATTAATTGTCAAGGAAATACTTACTCAGTTCGGTTAATTACATTTTTGCAAAATAATTATAATTTTCATTAAGCAAGACAGTAGACAGAAACACATAAAATGAAACACATAACCAACTCTGCAACATAACCCGTGTGACCATCGTCACACTGGCGTGACCATCGTCACATTGTAACCGTGACGGTCATCAGGTCAAGGGGACGGTCGCCCCATAGAGCAAATTTGCGTTCTCTTTGTTTCTCTCAATCTTCATCCCTCTTTGTAATTCCTCCTCAGTTTCCTCTTCGACCACTCAACCAATCAACCAACACATAATTCAACAACAACACAACAATTTATAATTTTCTTAATCATCTAAAAACAACTTATTTCACCAAAACATATTATTCGACTAAACAACTTATTCACCCGCACAAAACATCAATTGACAACAACAAGATAACATTTTCATGCACAAACCAGAGTACCTAATTAATTTATGATTAATTCAACAACTTAATTTAATTCCCTTATTCAACCAAACATACAAAAATTGACAACAACAATTCATATACCCAATCTCACATGTATTTGTCATATAATCCCGATTATAGAGTTAGAACCCCACCCTTACCTTAGATTGAAGGCGACTCTAACACTTTGATCGGAACCCTAACTTTTCCTCTCCTAAGCACTTCACGTAATTTCTTTTCTCCACTTATTGTTCTCCCTTCTTTCACTGATAACCTCTATTTCTCCTAATTCTAATTACTTATGGTTTTATTTAATTAATCTTAAAACTTCCATTGGGCCTAAACCACACACCCCCATAATTACTATTCCTACTCACCAATAGACCCACTTATCAAGAATAACGCAATTCTATTATTTTATTTCCACAACTTAATCAACTTAAATCCGGTGCAACTAATCACAACATGACATAAATAAACTTAATTAATTTAATCAACTTAATTTAATCCAACTAACAATGATACAACTTAAATCAACTTAATCGACTTAATTAAATTAATTCAACTAAAACCAACTTAGCATCTCAACACAAATCAACACCAAATATACGATAATATTTAATTGAATAATTAACTAAATAAACAGGGCTTTACATTAGACTTGTGCACAAAAATAACACAAACTAAGACTTAAAAGATAAACCCTAACACAAAGAATCTTCACGACATGCACAACTTAAACATGAGGTTTGAGTCTCCTTAAATAATAATGCTTCTTCTTGGCTTTTTCCTTTGGGCATTAGCAGTTTTTATCTCATCCAAAAATATAAGAGATTTTGTTTTGATTTGTTTCTTAACAACCTCCAAATGATATGATTTGTTTTATTTCAAATTCAAATTTAAATCTTCATTTAAATTGAATTGGTCTCAACCAATCTTTAACAAACAAATCCACATAAACGCATGATAAAATATAGTAACAAATTTGATTGAAATCAATCAGAAATTTTTCACATAACAACATTCATCATGGCTTACTGACAAGGGACATATGTTGCACTGCACACATGTTGGAACATCGTGTTCCACGTGTTGCACCAGAACATACAAAATAATTCTCTTCATAAAAATCTTATTTGTAGAGTAAATCATGGATTAAAAATATTTGAACAAAAACTTCCTTCAATGCAAATTCAATCAAATCTTCTTTTACTAAATCAAATCCAAATCTTTTAATTAAATCATACAATCCATATTCATGATTTAATAAAAATATTTTTCAAATTGATTTGAATTAGCAAACTTATTCCACAAGTAAACTTTTGCATCTTCTGAAGAAGTTAACACCATAACAAATTTGAAGGAAATCTGAAGATAATTAGAACCCAAACCTTATACCAAGATGTCACACAACATGTGCAGAACATCTTACTTATAACTAAATATTTATGTCAAACACTTTAGTTGGAGCTTGGGTTGAACTGATCTTCTTAGAAGCAAACATAATCACACTCAAATTTCTTCATGAAATCTAGCTAACAGACTAATGCCATATGTTGGAATATCTTGTTGAACATGTTGCCTCTATAAAAAAAATACATCTTATAAATATGTTGTTTTACTTGATACAACCAATCACATAGAACAACATGTATTATGTTATCATAAGAAATTAATGACCAAAGGCATATAGATGAGAGAACGTCTCTAATGTTATTTACTATACTTCTTTCTTGAAAGCCCCCTAAAATGCATCAACAATAAAAAAATATCACCACACTAAATACTTCTGATGATGATTGATTCAATAATGTCATTCGAGAAAGTGGGATAACTGACTTCGCCACCACTGAATCAAACATAGTTGATCATGACTTCCTGACAACCTTTTTAAAAACATCAGATAAAATTTTAAAATTGAAAGATCTAAAAAACATTTCAAATTTTAATTTAAAAAAAAAATCAAGGATTTTTTGTTGATTTCTAAAACATTAAAGTTTTTTTTAAAAGTTGAAAAAAAAAACAAATTTTATTTTAGTACTCCTTCGATTTGATTCCACAATTTTCATTAAATGCATGTTAGATGCTAATTGAGAGTTCAATCTCTATGACAATAAAATAAATTATTAATATTTATAAATTAATAACTTAAAAAAATAATCAAAAAGGTTTTATAAAAAAAATAAAATTCATTCTAGTGCTCCTTCGATTCGATTCGATCCAAATTGACCAGTGGCTTTACTCTCCAATCATTGGCACACAAGTCACTCTTTAATTAGCGGATTCCAAACCATGATTTCATTCCACTTTAACATGTCAATACAAGTCCAACCACACCGTCAACCGGTTCAACCCGTCCCCTCTCGTACCCAATCCTCCTCAAACGACCCCTTCCCTCCACCGGTCCACCCAGTTCCCAGTTATCCACTCATACTTCAATTGGACTTCATTTCGCTTCCATTTCAACGCACATTTCACTCCCATTTCTTCTCAAATAAATTCCCCCCAAATTCTCTTCCTTTTCCATCTCCATCTCCGTTAATCTCTTTCTCATGTTTCCACGCTTTCATCGATGGAGATTGAAGCAAAACTCTTCCATGTTTCAGATCTCATTGTTTTATAAAGTATAAAACTCTTCACTTTTCCATTCAAAGCTATTTCAGTTTCTGAAGATACTACTCACCGGTGAGAAATTGACCTTTTCAGAAATCTCAATTTTCTGCTATTTTTACTTTTCTATTTTTTTCTTCTTCTGAATTCGCTTGATCATTGCTAGAATCACTTTTACATAATCTAAAATCTTCTACTCATTCCCGATGTTTGTAATTTTTGTTTTGATTGTAGTTGCTTGTCGAAATTAAGAGTTATATTTAGGGTTAACTATCTTGTAAAATTGGGGAGAAAAAGTTTTTAATTTTATTTTTTATTATTGTAAGCTATGAATGAGTAATTTCTGAAAAGGCTATCTACCAATTGATTGTACAATCACCTTTTTTTTCAAGGCTTAGTTTGTGTGTGGTTTTATGATGACGAAAATTGATTCTAAATGAATTGATTTTGTAGAATTAGTTTCTCTTAAAAGTGACTAATGAATTGATTTTGTAGAATTAATTCGGTTTAAATGTGAGTTGAATGCAAAGTGATTTATGTTTGGAAAGCTACAAATTCTAGCTTCAACTAAATCAATTCTGGAAGCAAATTCAATTCTACTTTTAAGAAAACAAACATGTCAAAATCAATTTTACACTTTTAGAATTGTTTTTGGCCCTTTCAAAATAGAAACCAAATATATACTTATACTTAGATGAAGAGGTTCCTAATTTTTTTTATGATGGTTTGTGTCCAGTTAACTGAAGCACTTGTGGTGGCCCGGAGAAATCAAAATCCAGGTCTTCAATTTCGTGTTTTGTCAGCCGTAGAAGTTTCAATTTTCAACTAGCAAAGAGGATATGAAAACATTAACTGTTAATACTGAGCATTCTTTTTCCAGTTTACTGGAATTTGCTTCTAACAACGATATTGAAGGATTTAAGCTGCTTTTATATAAAGAAGGGCCTTCTTCAATTAATGAGGTAGGGATTTGGTATGGTCGGCAAAATGGGTCTAAGAAGATTGTTATGGATTATAAAACTCCTTTGATGGTTGCTGCTGCTTATGGTAGTATTGATGTTATGAAGCTTATACTCTCGTATCCGGAAGCCGATGTGAATTTTGCTTGTGGGGTGAATAAAAGCACTGCCCTTCACTGTGCTGCTTCTGGTGGATCTGTTAATGTTGTTGATGCTGTTAGGCTTCTTCTAACGGCGGGTGCCCAAGTTAGTTGTGTCGATGCCGATGGTAATCTTCCTTTTGATGTCATTGTTGTTCCTCCCAAGCTGCAAAGCATGAAAGCCGTTCTCGAGGAACTTCTTTTGGATAATGGTTCTGATAATGGCTCTGTTGGTGAGTTCTTTGGTCCGGTGTCTGTTGATGCTTCTAGTCTTGGTTCGCTTGAAAATGGGATGCCGTTGCCATACTCTCCATCAGTGTCACCACCTTCTCCTGTGGCGGATTTGAAGTTTACTGAGAAGAAAGAGTATATAGTTGATCCATCAATTCCTGATATAAACAATAGCATATATACAAGTGATGAATTTCGAATGTTTTCTTTCAAGGTACGTCCTTGCTCTCGTGCGTATTCTCACGATTGGACTGAGTGTCCGTTTGTTCATCCGGGAGAGAATGCTCGGAGGAGAGACCCTAGGAAGTTTCATTACAGCTGCGTGCCTTGCCCAGAATTTAGGAAAGGGACTTGTAGGCGTGGAGATATGTGTGAATATGCTCATGGAGTATTCGAGTGCTGGCTACACCCAGCTCAGTATCGAACACGCCTCTGTAAAGATGGCACAAGTTGTAATAGAAGGGTGTGTTTTTTTGCACACATTGCAGAGGAATTGAGGCCATTGTATCCGTCAACTGGATCTGCTGTTCCTTCACCACGTTCATCTGGATCTGCTCTTAATGTGATGGACATGGCTGCTGCAATGAACCTTTTGCCCAGTTCGCCTTCGTCAGTCTCTTCCTTGTCTCATTTTGCCCAGCCAATGTCCCCTTCTGGAAATGGCATCTCATTTTCAAGTGTTGCCTGGGGACAGCAAAATGTTCCAGCTCTTCATTTACCAGGAAACAATCTTCAATCTAGTCGATTGAGATCTTCTTTTAGTGCTCGCGACATTCCGCCTGAAGACTTCAATGTGCTTAACGATTTTGATGGCCAACAGCACATTATGAATGACTTGAGCTGTTTCTCACAGCCCCATCCTGGCTCATGTAGGTCTAAACCACTAACGCCATCAAATCTTGAAGAGCTCTTTTCTGCTGAGATTTTGTCATCTCCCCGGTATTCTGACCCACCAATGCCTTCTGTTTTTTCCCCCTCATATAAATCAGCTGCTATGAATCAGTTTAAACAGCATCAAAATATGTTATCGCCAATAAATACTAACATGCTATCTCCTAAAAATGTTGAGCATCCTCTGTTACAGGCTTCATTTGGTGTCCCTTCTTTGGGCAGGATGTCACCTAGAAATGTTGAACCAATCTCCCCAATGAGCCCTCGAATGTCTGCATTTGCTCATCGCGAGAAACAACAGCTGCGGAGTATTAGTTCTAGGGACCTTGGTCCAATAAGTGTTGAACCAATGTCCCCAATGAGCCCTCGAATGTCTACATTTGTTCATCATGAGAAACAACAGCAACAGCTGCGGAGTATTAGTTCTAGCGACTTTGGTTCCAACATTCCTGCCTTAGTTAATGGATCCCCTACAAGCCAATGGTCTAAGTGGGGATCTCCTAATGGGTTGGCTGATTGGTCTGTAAACGGAGATGGTCTAAGTTGCCAAATGCACAGTGCATCCTCATTTGAACGTAAAATCAACGGGGAACAAGAGCCTGATCTATCATGGGTCCAATCATTAGTGAAGGATTCATCACCTGAGATGATTAAAGAGAAGCTTGCATCTTCTGGCCCAATTGCATCCGGTGATGAATTGAAATCCAATTCACAAATTGAAACTATTGATCATTCTGTTTTAGGAGCTTGGCTTGAGCAAATGAAACTGGATAAGCTTGTAGTCTAAGCAGTTGTTTCTTTTCTGCATAGTGGTAGTGTGTTCCATTGTGATTCCTGACACATCTTATTGAGATAAGTATTTGATTTCTTAAGGTACATATTCTTTTGGTTCCAAGAAAAGAATAACAATAATTCATTCAATATTTTGCTAGAGCTTAAAAAGAGATGAAGAACTATCTCTTTGGGCTGATATTCATCAATACAGCGAGCGAAAATCCTGTGGAGGTCGTGTATTTTTCTTCCAAACCGCCCCGTGTTCAGGATTCTTTCCATTTCCATTGAAGAAAGCTAGATGGTTTACAAAGCAACAAAACCAATAGCTTATTTGATTGATTTCATGTTCTTTCTCAAGTTGTTAGTGCCCATATTTATAATATTAATTTTATCTTTCTGAAGGAATAATTGCTGGAAATTTGGGCAGTGCTCAATATTTACTGCAGATCACTATGAAATAGTGAAGTTCATTATGTTCATTCTGTGTAATAATTTGGATTGTACCTGTTATCATTTCACTTTTGGAATTAAATTGTTATGTGCTTTATTTATTGTCTTATGTTTTTTATACTTTTATTTTTTCATTATGTGATACTTAATCACAGAAATTTAAACCCTAAAAACATCTAATCCTTATCTTGTTTTTATTATAAAAAAATTGAATAAAAAGTAGCACTAACAATTAGGTAGAATGTCCAAAAGCCTGTCCATTAAGGCACTGGCTCAATTAAGCAAGCTCAAGCTCTTAGCTGTGCAAAGAAATTGTCTACGAAATCATTTCTATAATGACTTCCAATCTTCATGACAGAAACCATATAAATTCTGTCTGTTTTCAAATTTGTTGAATGACAGCACAAATGAAATGTCATTGTGGAAGGTGATATGGATCATTCGTAAAGCTACATGCCAAAGGTTGAGCATGCAATCATGTGACAACTCCACTAAGGGAAGCATTAGTTTTTTTAGTGCTAGTGGAGTGTGAAACCAATTTGGTTAGGCAAAAAGAGCTTTTGTTGGCACTGTACAATCTCTTTTGAAAAAGACGTTTTGGACTCTTCTTTCCTATCCTAGACTAATTTTTACATTTGATTGAAAAGCACTTTATTGCACTTTTCCTAAGAAAAGATTCAACTTATTGGTGAATCCAATGGTATTGCTAAGTAGGATTCTTTTTACAAACAGATATATAAACACGATGACAAGATGATAGTTCTCATATCAAAGATGGCTATCTAAATATAAATGTGTAGATTTGATTTCTTTAGTAGATTATGTTGAAATATTTCTATAAATGTTTTAAAAGTAATAGTGGGATAGTGGGATAGTTTTACATCGAAGAACTTCCGTATGTTTCAAGTGTTTTATACAGTGAAAGTATTCTTTATGAGAGTATACAAATTTTAAGAACCGAGAGATGATAGCAAATAAGAAAATATTTGTTGGATCAAAAGAGAGAATGATAGCAAATAAGAAAATATTTGTTGGATCAAAAGAGAGAATGATAGCAAATAAGAAAATATTTGTTGGATCAAAACTACAATTGATTAGTAGGTATTTATTGAGGATTTTACTTGCTACCCTCATTTAAATTTGACACCTCCCAATTTTAATATTACCAAAATAAACTGATCTTATCTTCATATAAGAAAAATTGAGTCTTTGGAAAAATCCAAACTGCCTCACATTCTAAAGCTAACACGTCACCAAACAAGGGGCAACATTTGTCTAAAGTATGTCACACACTCCTATCTAACTAACTTAGTTGTTATTTTTAGTAGGTGTGGTAAAACGGGTCCGGCCCATTGGGCATGTCCGTTTTACCCGCACTTTAGTGCAGTGAGGGCCAAGGGTTTAGGTCCTCACCCTCTAAAGTGGCTGTTCCGCCCCACTCTGTTTTTTTCGCGGGTTTTTGCTGGCATGCACATTTACTTAAATTTTTGCATTTTTAGGCTTAAAAAGTGCAATGCACGCGGGCTTTCCCCGTCCCGCCCTCACTTTTTGTGGGGAGGGCTTAGGTTTTAGGTCCGCATCCTCAACTTTGACCACCCCGTCCCATTTTTTGCGGGCTTTTGCGGGTCGGACCTAAACGGGGTGGGCATGCCCGTTTGTCACCCCTAATTTTTAGCCTTTCACAACTACACTTCAATTAAATAATGATGTCACTTAATTCCAATTTAAACCATTTCTCTTACTAACACTTCTTTCAATGTTACATTTATTTCAAAATTTAAATCAAAAGTAAATCTGAACTCTCTCTCTCTCTCTCTCTCTCTCTCTCTCTCTCTACTCTGCGATTTCATCGAATCCGTATCTTTCATCTTTCTCTAAGACGTTGGTGTATCTAAAGCACCTCATGTTAGTCTTCTTCATCGTTGGGCAAATCCTCCTCTTCTTCTTCCTCAACGTTCGTCAACATAGCCTGAGGAAGTGTATTTCAGGTTTTCTCTTTCGTCGGTCTTTTGTGATTCATCATATTTTCTCCGGTTGTGAAATGTCTAGTTATTTTACTAATGTCTTATCCATTTGTCAAAATCGTCAACCTTTGTTTTTTTTAACTTCGATCTGGTAGGATTTTTTCAAGTTTTGTTTTCTACTACTTTTTTGGCCTCGAAATGATGAAGACGAAGTTGCCAGATGTGAGTGATTTATTGTGTTTGCATTTAACATTAAAGGTATTTCATGTTAAATGGTCTCAACACACGATTTGGGAAAGTTAGCATTTTTATTTATTTGGTGTTGATGGTTTTAAGTCATGATAGATTTGTTTTCGTCAACCTTTGTTTTTTTTTTTAACTTCGATCCAGTATGGTTTTCAGATTTTGTTTTCCACTGTTTCGTTGGGCTCGACATGATGAAGGCGAAGTTGCCAGATGTAAGTGATTTACTGTGTCTGAATTTAACATTAAAGATATTTGGGGAACAAAATAATAACTAATGTGTTTGTATTTAATTTATAGTAACTTTTATGGTTATTTATGATTATTATAACACTTTTTTAAAATATGTTTTTTTTGTATAATATATCTAATCATTATTTAAATCAATTTATTATTTTATATATAAATTTTTTAAATAATTAATAAATTCACCTATGATTATCATAACACTTTATTTTAATGAAAAATAAAATTTTATTTCTATCATTATAATTAATAAAAAAATAAAATTTTATTAAAGGTTTATCTAATTTTTATCTACACTAATAAATGTTAAATATTAATTTTAAATTTATTTTATTTTATAATTTTATTTGTTAATTTGATTCTAAATAAATAATTTAAAAAATGGTATGACTTTATATGTTATAAGTATTTATATTAGTAACAGAAAATTTGATGGGATCTGTCATATATTTTAAGATACCATTGAGTGTAGATATTCATTTAAAACTGAAATTTGACGGAAAGCTGTCATATATTGTAGGTTTGTAAAAATGGTAAATATGATATAATAAGAATGATTTAAAACTTATATTTGATGGGAAACTTTTATAGATTTTAGGTTTGAAAAAATTAACTAATATTTAAAAGATAATGTTATTTGAATTGGAAACATGATTTTATTCATGGTTGTAATTTTATATTTACTCATCTGAATTCAACTGAGTTTTATTAATGTTAATTACTGAAATTACAAACATGATCCATACATGATCCACGGGTAGACGTGAACGTATCTACTACATATCAGCTGTAGACTGACCATTTTAATGTTAATATATTAAATCTATAAGATACCAGTTGTAGACTGGTCATTTGAATTTTATTTTTCATACATTGAATGATATTTTTTATTTGGTTACTCTGGTCAGTTGTTAATATATTTGAATACCATAGGTAAGAAGTCTGGTCTGGTCCGTTATTAATATATTTGAATTGTATTTGTAATTATCCATATTAATATTGTTGGATTTATTAATCTATTTAATTGGTTACTCTGCACAAAATTTAAACCCTGAAAAGTGGCAGAATTGACAAGTGATGTGTGAATAGATACAGGACCAGTGCGAAAGCACGGGTATCCCACTAGTTTTACTAATGTCTTATCCATTTGTCAAAATCGTCAACCTTTGTTTTTTTTAACTTCGATCTGGTAGGATTTTTTCAAGTTTTGTTTTCTACTACTTTTTTGGCCTCGAAATGATGAAGACGAAGTTGCCAGATGTGAGTGATTTATTGTGTTTGCATTTAACATTAAAGGTATTTCATGTTAAATGGTCTCAACACACGATTTGGGAAAGTTAGCATTTTTATTTATTTGGTGTTGATGGTTTTAAGTCATGATAGATTTGTTTTCGTCAACCTTTGTTTTTTTTTTTAACTTCGATCCAGTATGGTTTTCAGATTTTGTTTTCCACTGTTTCGTTGGGCTCGACATGATGAAGGCGAAGTTGCCAGATGTAAGTGATTTACTGTGTTTGAATTTAACATTAAAGATATTTCATATTAAATGGTCTCAACACACGATTTGAGAAAGTTAGGGTTTTGATTTATTTGGTGTTGATGGTTTTAAGTCATGATAGATCAGTTTCTGAGTATTGTCATGGATTTATTTGATTTTCAAAGTTAATATTTTATTTTTTTTCCTTTTTCACAGATTTCGTGAAGCTATGGTCCATGAATAAAATAATTTGTAAATCACTTGAAGATACTCCATATGGTAATTCAAATACGCTGCAACTTAATTTGATAATTCGTATATCAAATGCATGTTTTGTTAATTTGATAATTTGTATATCACGTGACTGATTAAGTGTTTTTTCATGTTTTCTCTTTCATCTATGTTTTGTGATTCACCATGTCTTCTCCATTTGTAAAAAATCCCTTACACGATTTGGGCAATTTACAGTTTGATTTCGTCAATGTTGATGATTTTAAGTGATGATTTATGATTTTCTGAGTATTTGTGTTTCTTTGGGGATAAGATATGGGAAACCATATAATGGGTGATGCAAATATGAGGGAACAATGCCGTAACCTTAAAAGGCTAGGAAAACCATAACTAAGATCAAGTAGGAATGAAATAGCAGTAGTTAAATAAGAAAATTTGTTGCCTTCAACTTCATGTTCTGTGCACGGGATACTGTAGATCTTGAAAAATTATTAAAGTTATAACTTGATTTAATGTTTCTTCACCCTGTTGGAAAGGATTCCTCAGACATATATGAGGTTGGAGTAGAACATCCTTACCAAGGTTGGAAACATCTCATAAGGGATGTCACAAATGAAATTTTTTAGAGGTGTTTCTTCAAACCACTTAAAAAATTCACAATCTTTAAAAACGTTCTCTTCTAAGTGGTAAAATTTGAGAAATCTTCTTAGAAAGTATTAGTTTAAATTTACTTTTTGCTATCTCTAAGGAGTACACAACATTTGAAGTGCATCCAAAGGTACACATTCTCTTGGGAGTCACTAATGATGATTACAATCACGTTGCACAAAAGTGGAGAAAACAAGAAGAAAATAGAAAAAGAATGCAATACGAGAATCTTTACTAACGTATTGTTTACCTTCAAGAGGCAAGAGGAACAAAAATAGAGGATTCTCTCGACAAACTCAATAAATTCATTATTGTTCTGAGAGACTTGGAGATAACAATCAAAGAAGAAAATCAAACATTGTTGTTGTCAACATCCTTGCTAGATGAGTATGAAAACTTTATATGAATGTGATTCTTTAACATTAAAGAGAAATGAATGGGTATCAAGATATCTAACAAGAAATTATGTGTGTCTTAGTGTAAATGAAAAATATTTTTCTAAGCAACAATCTATTGTAGAAATAGCTAGCTAATAATAAAGTGAAACTTAAGCATGTTTTATTATCCATTGGAAAAACAAATGCAAGAGGGCTCTTCTTTAAAAAGGAGGACAAATAATCCACTACAAAAATTTGAAAAAAAATGTCTTCTTTAAAAAAAGGAGGACAAATTGTCCACAACAAAAATCATTTAATTTAAGTGATAGATACACTCTTAAGAATCTCATAGATAAAATGTTCTACTTTGTTGGATTGTCTTTAAGCTTTACGAGAAATCCTTATCATGTAAATTCTTATTTGATTGCTATAAATAATAATTTATTTGGTTTTTCCCCCTAGATGTAATAGATATAATGCATCGAGGAAAACTCCTTTACACAAAGAGAAATCATTTGTTAAGCCAATTAAATCAAATTAAAATGAAAATGGTGTTAGTATAGTTGCTTATGGATGAACAAATTATCAAAGAAGGTGTGTAATAAATTTTATGCCTATAAGCGAAGGGATTCAATATTCTTGAAAGATGTGGGTACTACTCTTTGTGTTGTGCACATATTAAATCTCTCATTCAAGATCATATGTATTTTCAAACATATTAATCAAAATGAGTTAGTCTAGATCGTATGTAAGACCAGTTTGTTTTAGTTTTTAAAAAATGGATTTTTTATTTTATTTTTGAAAATGGATTTTAAAAAATTGTTTTTTAAAATATTACAAATTTTTCAATATTCATATTTTCTAAATTGAAAGACTAATTTTGACATCGTAAAACATAAATATACATTATTGAAGATCAAAACATAGTCGAAATCACAATTTTTGAAAAAAATTGTGTCTCGAAAATGTTTTTTATGAAAATCTATTTAAAATAGTTTCAAAATATTAAGTGATTTTTTGAAATTTTGATATCCAATTTTTTTTCAATAAAATAATGAAATATATAAAATAACATTTTAAGAATACTTATTCAAACCAAGTTTTCATTTGAAGTTTTTATGAAAATTTTCTTTGTAATATTTTTTTCACAAAATTATATTACTTTAAAAAAAATCATTTAAAAAATCAAAACAAACAAGTCCGTAATTAAATTTCTCAAACCGATGATGATATTTCTTTTGTCAGATATTTTATCTTTGAGAGTAATTCCATGAGTAATGTCAATTTTAAATATCGTTCAAACCCATTGATATTTTGGACACACACGTTGCATATGTTATAGTGATGTTAAGAAGATTTAAATGCTCTAAACAAATGGTATGAAAGTGATAGTTAGATTAGTTGGGAACTGAAAATGAAATTGTAGTCTGGATTGGTTGGGAAATGAAAATGAAATTTTAGTCTGGATTAAGATTGAGAATTTCTCAATCCACCCTATAATATTCTCAGCTACCTGCTGCATTTCCAAATATATCCTCTATTTCCGTTTATACACTTCCGGACGCACCAATTTTTTGGTTTACGTTGATTCCTTACGCAGATGCATATGCGGAAATAGTTTGTAGATGCATCTGCGGAATTTTAGCAGAACAACTTTTTTTTTTAATATTAAACCAGTTTCATTAATAAAGTAGTATCATATATAAATACATCATATAAATGCACAAACGTGAATAAAGTAGTGTCATATATATATATATATATATATATATATATATATATATATATATATATATATATATATATATATTACATCAATGTCTTCATCCAAAATAAATACATCACTGTCATAAAAAAATACATATAGCTATTGTGTGTGAGAGAGTACATCCTCTCCACCCTCTCCTCTTTCTGCCCCATGTGCACGCTCTCTTCTGCCTCTGCCGCCTCGTCTGACTCTGCTTCCTCCTCGGTTGCCTATCCCACCACTCCAGGCGCAATATGTGTGGTACTGTGTGTCACTCAATGCCACCTGAATCATATCTTCAATTGTACGCATGGCATTAGACCCCTTATGAAAGAAACCGACCTCAATGTCTGTCCACCCAATTCTAACTACCTGTAGACATATATGCACTAGATCCTGAGTGTGGTCCATCTGGGACTGTTCCTCCTCTAATATCTCCTGATGTGCTAGTCTGGGAGGATCACCATCTGCAGTGGGAAGCATCAAGGGGTGTGAGAGGATATAGAACCACCTGATGTAGCCATCAACGTAACTCCAATCGTACTCAGCTCTGATCGCACAAGACTTGTCTGGTACCAGATGGTGCTGAAACTTAGCAAAGATCTCATCTATCTAGCAGCGGGTAATAGGCAAAGGAGCGGACACAGAAGGGTGCTTGAGAAGGATATAGGCATAACTGAACTGCCGCATGATGCGCTCAGGAAGATATCGTGTAGTGATTAAAACACCTCATTTCTACCGAATAATTTACTATAAAATCAAAGTATAAAAGTTTCAACAAAACAAATGAGATGATTACATTTTCAACTTTGAGACAACATTCAACAACTGATTAGTCTTAAAATAGATCACTTCATTACTTCACAGCGGATTCATAAAATTCAACTTATTATATCACAACTTGTGTTCAACATCAAAACAACTTAAAACAACACTTCTTTAATAAACTAACTTTAAAATTCAACATCTATAATACTATTCAATATCAACAGAAAACATGCATTATCCCTCTGAGTGCTACGTATCAGAGCAACAACACCGACTCGAATCTACTAGGGTACTCAACTCTACTCTGGATTACCAGCACGTTACCAACAGAGTGTAACATTCAAACATAAAGGATGAGATATCGAACTATACAATTAGATATATGATAAATAACATATTGAATTAGATTACATAAATCATCACTCCACAACACAACAACTTAAACAACACGAGATACAACATAACAACATACTATACGACTTGGAAATGCAACGTAAACAATACGATGCATGTGGTACCAATGGAGCAGAACTCCCAACTTAAAATCTTGCCAATTAATAAAGGCACCAAGGCATAAGCCTTCAACGTTATTTCTTCCAATCCAGACCCACTTACCGAGCAGTAACTCCAACTTAAATAATGATATGCAGTGCGACTCAACTCAAACATCAAAATAGCAACGATAATAGTTATATAGCAATGCAACCACAGCATATTATCACGACTTAATAACAACAACATACTACAACAACTTTACAATAACTTTCTACTACAACGACTTAACAACAACAACTTACTATCGCAACTTAACGACAACAACAAATCAACTTTGGCTCAAGGCCTACAACTTAATCAACAATAACAATCAACTTTGACTCAAAGGCCTGCAACTTATATTCTTGCCATTGCTAAGGCACTGCAACGTAAAACCCCAACCAACAACTTTGCAACTTACTACAAAATAACACATCGTAAGAACAACCAATTTTACCACAATCTTATTCACAAAGTCCCGACTAAAACCAAATAATTTAATTATTTACTATGCTTTGTTATTACTACTTACTACCTAGCCTATTATCATACTTCTGTTAAATCCATGACAGCAACTAACACACTAAAACCCGCTACTAAAGTACTATCACACTGCTACTACTATATAAATTCTGCTACACATTAGTTATTACTACTGCCACTAAGTTATTCAGTTTAAGCATTACTATTGTTACTGCTAATTAATTACTACACTGCTACTCCAATAATTTATTTTAAGTATTACTGGTATTTATACTACTTAATCATGTTACTGTTATTCACTAAATCCGGTCAAAGTACTACTGCTACTTGCTGATCCTCAACTTAATTAATTAATCCTACTACTAACTTCTACCTCACTGTTACTTAAATAGTTCTTTTTTAAGTATTACTAGTTTTCATACTAATTTATCTTGTTACTACTAGTTAAACTCATGTCCACCAATTATTTGTTCTATTGCTACTTACTAGTTATCAACATATATATGGCTTTATCTTTAATTATGTTTATGGCAAGCAAACAGACAAGGAAACATCCAGTAACCCATACGCAGGAAACAAACAAATACAACACACCAATTGTGACGTGCGTCACAAATAATCCTCCTTGTCACACCATGTGAGGGTCGTTACTGTAACACCCTAATTTTTCCCCTAAGTTTTCTTCGCATTTCATCTGCATCTTGCATACAAACAAGATCGCACTGGTTGCTCGGTTCTTCTCGGGTGTAGGTTTATGTCTCACAGGGGATCACCGTTGCCTTTAATTTCTTTATTTGTTTATGTTTACTAACCATTAATTAAAATCCAAAAATATTTTGCTTTTCTTTCACTAACATTTTCAGGAAGAGGAACAATTGAAAATGCCAAAAATAGCAGTCATGCAGCTCGAATAAAATTTCACAAATAAAATTTGAAGTTTATCCGCAAGTAATTCAAATTTATCTGATCAAGGATTTCTCAAGATAATTGATTTATTCAAAGAATTCCAAGGTTCATGTGTTTATTTCCATACCTTCTTCGACGTGCAAAAGAATCGGGCCATAACAACCAAGCAATCACATTTGAATAAAATATCCAAATATTAGCTTGGTTAACCGGTTAACCCTATGTGTTAACCGGTTAACCAGTGTGAAATTTGATTATTTTATTCAAATTCAGCACCCTTTGATCATTGATCTCATTTGAAATATTCTAGATCCATTTCCCTCTGAATTCTCTATATCACTTTGATCATTTGCTACCATAAACCCTCACTAATCACCACTCTTTTCCATTTCCCACCAAATTTTCAATTACCAAACCTAATTTGGATTACCAAAGCAAGCTCCATTCCACCAAATTCCCATACCCAAAGTTTTTAAATAACACCCTAATTTCATTCATTCAAGAAGCTTTTGAGAGCCAACAAATCTCTTGCAAAATACTCCCCCAAAAACAAAAATTTCACTAAAGCTCTTCTTTCCTTCTTTTGAAGTTATCAAGAATTCACATTGAAATCTTGATCAACTTGAGCTAAACTTTCATCCTATTCTTTTCTTGTTCATCAATTTCAGTAGATCTAGCTTGATTTGGTCCAATTTGAAGAAGTGCTTTTGGTAATTTACTATTTCCATAAATCCATCTTCATCATCAACATTCAAGATGTAGATCTTTGGTGCCTTTGATTCTAGACCCTTTGGATCTTAAATTGTTGTTTGATTGCAGGGATTTCACTGTATTTTGATTTTAAAATTCGTGCAAATTCAGATCATGATCATCAAGTGTTTGAAAAAAGGTTTTGAAAATG
The DNA here is from genome assembly GCA_963966055.1 of Lathyrus aphaca. Classification (NCBI taxonomy): domain Eukaryota; kingdom Viridiplantae; phylum Streptophyta; class Magnoliopsida; order Fabales; family Fabaceae; genus Lathyrus; species Lathyrus aphaca. Next base: position 129,514,728 of record OZ014522.1, on the reverse strand, counting down.
GATCATGCTGAATTTTTTAGCATTTTTTTTCTGCTACTGGTTCAGTGTTAACCGGTTAACCATTGTTGTGTTGCGCAGGATTTGAAACTTGATGCGTTAAACGGTTAACCATTTCCAGTGCATTTTGGTTAACTGGTTAACACAAGTCAAAAGTTGTTTTTGGCTTATTTTAAGCTTCTTTTTGGTTACTCTTTCCTCTTCTTCTTCCTCCTTTTTATTTTTACCTTGGGAAGCACTTTTGGGAGTGATTTCTCTTTGATTTCAATGAACTTTGGGTGTAGATTAGAGTAGTTAATGTTCATTAATTCAAAATTACCTTTAAGTGAATTATTTAATTCATTTAAGGTACTTTGCATTAGTGATACATTTTCATTCTTGAATCTACCAAGATGAGTGATTAAACTTAAAGATGGAAGAATACCATAAGTGTGTTGGTGTAAGCCCTAGAGGCCAATACTTTTTGGTACTTGTATCGGATTATTCGTTTAATAATAAAAGGCATTTCTTTATTATGTTTGTCTTTCAGAATAATAAAGTCCCTAGAATAGTTAGTCTGTTTAATGAAATGTTAAGTGTGACTTAATCATGAGATCCCATTAAACATAAAGACATTATTCTTAAAATATCCGTAGTCAAGCTTTATTGCAAAGTGGGATAACATTAAAGCATTGAGACTATTATGAAGATAGACTGATGATCACATCTCATGGATCATGGATAAAGGGTTATCAAGTCTTGACATAGGTATAAATATTAGGAGTAATATTTATACCGGATTGACCCGCTATGAGAATACTACATAGTATGTTATGCAAAGTGTCATAAGTTATTCTCATGGTGATAATGGTGTATTACCACCCTTCGACCTGAAACCACTATGGACCCTAGATGTAGAGTCGGGTGCTTTATTGCTGATCAAACATTATCCGTAACTGGATGATCATAAAGACAGTTGATGGGCACTCCACGAAGCATGCTGAGGGACATGAGTGTCCTAGATGGAATTTGCCAATCCTGCATAACAGGAGAAATGTCTAAGGGCCCAATATTGAACTGGACAAGGATGACACAGTGTATGCCTTGTGTTCAATATAGACATAGGGGCAAAAGGGTAATTGTACAAACATATATTATCACGAAAAAGGTTTTGTCAGATCACATGACATTTTCGTGACTTGGGTAGCAGTGATGTGTTGCTAGATACCGCTCACTGTTTATTATGTTAAATATATAATTTAATATAATTACCAACGTTACGAAATCCTACAGGGTCACACACATAAGGACAGTTTGATGAGAGATAGAGAAATCAAAGGAACACCGTAAGGTACGGTGCACTTAAGTGAAAAATAGAAATTCGGATAATATAATAATAATTATTGTTATTTTATAATGGTTATAAAATAATAATAAAATAAATATATTTATTATAATAATAGTTATTATAATAATATATAATATTATTATGGATCATGTGAATTGGGCTTTTAGCCCGCAGCCCACAAGAGAGTCTATAAAAGGAACCCTTGTGATGAAGCTTTTACTTGATGCAATTTCGTTTTTGATTCTCACTCAAATAATTCCGTTCGTAAGCAGCTAGCACTGTGACCGGAAGCTGTTCGTGTGGACTGAGTAGAGGCGTTGCACTTCATCAACGCTTGTGATCGCTGCATCAAAGATCTGAATCGCCACAAAGAGGTAACGATTCTATCACTGACCATGCTCATTCGTAAGGATCACTAAAGGAAAATTTTTGTTTTCCGCTGCGTTTAGATCGCAATTTTCCTTCAAAGTGTAACTCAATTTGGTATTCATCTTTAGTTTTGTGCGGTATTGCATTCGGATAGCGATTTACATATCGTTTATCTTGCATGCATTAGCCCTAACATTGTTCACCTTAATTGGTGGTGGCCGACCTCATTTGTAGGGTAATTACTTTATAAATTACTCGACGATTGCTTAACATAGACCTAAATGTGTCTCGGATTCGAAATAAAAATCCAATTGGATACTTGCACTTTCATGGACCGGACCTCTTGTTGGTCGCATAATCCAAAAGTAATTGATCATTTTGCATTAAGAACCAAGACTTGTGAATGTTTGATGCGTAGGTGTTTTGGGTCTCCCAATCTCCTTTCAAACTTCATTGAATTTGATTCTATTTGCCTTAATTGATTACTATAATGTAAGATACTAAACGGATCCAGTTGCCTTTCGTTTTGGTTATTCTTTTGGTTGATTAAGTTCACCATACCACTATTATGTAAATATTTATTATACTATTACTATTACTAATATTTTATATTCTTGCATTTTAATTGCTTTTGCTACTAACATTTAATTTCTTGCACCTTTATTGCTTTTATTTTATTATGCTTTATCATCCATTATCATGTTTATTATTTTTGCTATTTTTGTGTGTGTTGATTTTCCTTTTGTCCATTTGGACACAAAACATATTAATAAAGACTTAAACCATAAAAAACTTAATTGTTCCCTATCTTGGACTATTAATTACTATCCTAAACATTGGAATGGAAGTTTTGGACTTAGATTTTAGGACACCTCTCATTTGCTTTGATCTTCATGGAGTTGGTATTCTTGCCTTTATTTGGCCATTTGCTAGCTTATAAGGATGAAACTTTTGTGCTCATAATGAGAACATCATCAAGTTTGGTTAGATTTTTCCTCCTTTTTCTCTTTATTTTCTTTTTTTAGGATAATCTCTTCATCTCCTCCCCTTCTTTAATTTTCAAAACTTCCCTCTTTTTTAAAGGATTCTTGTTTTAAAAAAAAATCACTTCTTTAATAAATAAAACCTTGACTTTTGTCAAGTGGATTTTACTATTTTATTTTCGTTTAAAACCAATGAGTTTAATCATTTTAACTTTAATTCAAAAAATAAAAAGAACCAAACTCACTCAAATTGTTTTGTGCCTTTGTGCATTTTTTGTTTGTTTCTTCTTAAAAAAAGTGTCGATTATGAGTCATTATTCTTTAGTCGGGTGCAAGTCTCTCAATCTCCATGGTTGTAGTTTGATGTAATTGAGTCTCTTGTCATTCGTGGAGGTTTATTGGAATACTCGTCGATTTTATCCGAGTTGGCGCCCTCCCCATAATTATGTAGTAGTCCATGCCTTCATTCTCATGGTAGATTTGTTTGACTATCCACTTGAAAATGACAAATTCTCTTCACTTAATAAAATTAATCATAACCAACCCTTTTCACTATTTGTACCACGAACTACGGGGTTTTGATCTCGCATTGCACTTTGTGGGTACGTAGGCATGAGGTAGTGAACCTCTCCAAACACAAAAATATTAAAAAATAATTCTTCTCTCATCCCTCCACTCTCTTTTAACAAACCTTTTTCAAACCAAAAGCCGTAAATATTTCAAAGGGCTCTCGTGGAGTACCACAGACATTTTGGATGCGTAAAACCTTCCCATTGTGTAACCTATCCCCTTACCCGGTTCTTTGTTGTGTTTCTTTAGCTTTTTTGCTTTTAGATTAATTAGGATTTATTCGCTATTTTTTCCTTTTCCTCTTGGAATAAAATAAAAGCGCGGTGGCGACTCTGTTTACTTTGAGTTAAGTTAACTAATAGCTTACACTCATGTTTTTACCGCTACAGTTATACAATGGGACGATCGCCCCAATGCCCTGACGGGCGTCACACGTCCAAATCCCTTTCTCTCTGTTATTTCCTCTATCAGGTTTTTCTTATGTCGATCCAACATTTCAACTACCTCTCCTTAGTACACATAATTTAGGAATTTTATACCAATTATCATACATCCCTTTTTCTACGATCATCGTTAACATCAACCAATTTTTAACTTTCTGTATCAACAAAAAATTAACATACAGACATACACAAACAACACAGATTAATTATCCCATGAATAATTCAACAACATTGATCAAATTCATTATTCAACCGAAACAACACAACACACTACAGATTAATTTATAACACCCAATCCCACATGTTTTCATCATATATCCCGATTATAGAGTCAAAACCTCACCCTTACCTTGGATTGACGGAGACTCTAACACTTTTGATCGAAACCCTAGCCTTTCCTCTCCTAAGCAACTTCACGTAACCTCTTCCTCAACTTCTTGTTTTCCTTATTTCACTGATAATCTCTTTTTCCATAATTCTAATTAACCTAATTTCCTTTATTCAACTTACCCTATAATTCTCCTTATTTTCCCCCACCCACCTTTTACCAATTCACTTTGACTTTTTAATTATTAAAACAATATTAATATTAATAATAATAATAATAATTATTATAATAATATTAATAATAATAATAATAATAATATGATAATAATGACCAACACTCCTATAATTATGCTAACTATACATTTTATACTATGGTTGAGCAAATATTAATTAAAAATAATCTAATTAACCTTACTCCACACACCACCAATCTCTATGTTATTAGTCGTACACCCCTACTACTTACTACTTATAACCACAAGTAAGTCCACTAATATCAATCCAACACTATTTCTTCTACTTAATCAATTAATTCACTCAACTAACAACAACACCACTTAAATAGAATTTTCCACAACTTAATTAATTCTACTAACCATAACACAACTTAAATCAACCTAATCAATTTAATCAACTTAATTTAATCCAACTAACAACGGCACAACTTAAATCAACGTAATCGACTTAATCAACTTAATTTAATAAATTCAAATAAAACCAACTTAGCAACTCAACACGAATCAACACCAAATATAGATAATATTTAAGTAAATAATTAATTAAATAAACCGGGCGTTACAACTCTCCCCCACTTAGAATATTTTCATCCTCGAAAATTTACCCAATGCAACCAATCTAAACACGTTCTCATAATTGACCAATCAACTTTCAAGCTACGAATGCCAACACTACTAACAACACAACAACAATACACCTTATCAATGACAAGAACAACAAAAAGTAATGCTCGCGCAATGCACTCGAAGACCGACTCAAAACACAAAGAATAACCAACATAAGAACACATTGTTTACTACGAATCAGGACACAACACAACCGTTACCATCCCCATAGGCAACAATCCCTTAATTCTCCATCATAGGAATTAGCGACTTGCACTCGAACCATCACCATAGGTAACGAGGCAACAATAATGATAAATCATAAAAGTCTTAACACAACATCAACGAAATCAACTACCAACATCGTTGTTACCCACATAAAAGCAACTGCACTACATCAGGCTTTCGCTGCGCACTCTGATTACTAGCAACCATCAACTCTACCAAGTTCACATCAACTTCCAACCATCATGTAGACCTCAGAAATGACTTTCGACTTAATTCAATGGAAATTCCGACCAACAGGTATTCTACACTCTTGTGATTACTGAAAACTTTGAACTTAGATCCATAAATAATACCTCCTAATATCCAACACAAGTACTACTACAACTAATCTCAAATCTCGAATAGGATAGATACTTTCAAGAATTCCCAGTTATCATAAAACATCAACTACAACTTTACCATCTTATATTAATACATCGTCCAAACTCATCTCAATGCATAACAATGTTACAACAACATAAGGATACTGTGTACAATTAATCTCAACAAGAAAATCATCTTCCAAGCAGTTCTTAACACCTAATAACCACAGATTCTGCATCAATAACCTACATTAACATGGGCATTTTTAACCAAATCAATCAAATAACTAGTTCATCAATTCCTACTCATACTAGCACCATCCTCCATAACTCTCATCTGAATCAATACAACCAAGTAAGCTCATCTTTACAACTCAAAACTCAAACCTTGCTAACTTAACATATAGCTTCACTTATTTCAATACTTGTAATTCAACTCTCAAATACTCTATGCACTTTCCTTCTAATTTCATAACAGATCAAAACATTCACAACGAACACTAGTTCTAACTTATCCAAACAAGTATGGAAAATACAATTCATATTTCCTATATACACGTTAAGGCATACCAGCCACTACCATTCTCTATCCGACATCCTTGGTCAAATCATGGTCTTACATTTTCATCTACTTATTCCTTGGATCCTCTCCACACTGCTTCAAGTCTCATGTCAATCGAATTCTTTATCCACCACAAATCAAAGTTCAAGTTATCCAAAACACCACTGTGAATTTCCATACTACTCACCGATCATCTCGCAACCTCGTACTAACATCCTCAAGTCCACCTCATTTCCTTATATAAGAATCCGCATTGACCAATCAAAACGACCCATTAACACTTGGCTCAACTCCAACCAATTCACTGTACATACTATTCTAGTTAGCAAGACAGGTCTATTCCATCCAACATGATTTCGTCTACTATCAACAAAAGATTAAGGGTAATAAGTTCCTCAATTTGTCAATAGACAGTCGGTAACCATAACGGTGGCATAAATCATCATTACCTAACTACAATAGCATCCTCTACCTTGTGCTCAAGCTTACTTCAACATACTACTCCATCATCCTTCTAAGGCTTATAAACGTTTCCTTAATCTACTTATTTCCAACCTCATCGGTTATACACAATGTTTGAGATCCAACACATATTCTCTTATACAACTATTCGCACAACACAATCATTAAATATCCTTCTAATACCAGAATCACTACCACATCAAGTACCATCCAAATCGGTCCACTTTACTCGAAACATTTATTCCAAGTTAAGAGTTTTAACAACACTAACAAATCCTTCGTCTTTATCTTTAATCTCTTAACTTCGATGATCCGTATAGAATCACACCTGGTTCTTATTCCAATCATAATCTCAAAAATACCATCTCATCAACTGGTTGGTGATAGAACTCCCAAAAATTTTCGACTCATGTCGACACATCTCGTCAATAACACACAATCCACTTAACTGTTTAACCTTCCTCAAAGACTTCTATACTTTAATCATTATCATCCATCATACGCCGCATTTCCATTTGCATCTCCGATACTCTTACCTTCTTCCTATTATCACATGTCTTATACTTGACTTCATCTTACTATTTCCAGCAAGAATTGTGTAATACCCCGTATTTTAATTAAATGCTCTGGATAATATTAATTAAGATTAATAGGGTTCCGGTGTGCTCTGAGAGTTTTCAATTAAAATAATTAGAGCAACCGACGAACTTAAATTAATTAATTAGTATTATCTGACTCAAAGACATTTTTGGATACTCTCAATTTGGACCCGTTGGATTACTAACCAATAGTTATCAGTATAACTATTGTTGTTTTATTTATATAAAAGAGAGAGAAAGATAGAAAGTTGGTAAAGGAGGAAAAAAAAAGAAAGAAAAAGAAAGGGAAAAGAGAAGAAGAAGAAGAAGAAACCCTAAGAAGAGGGAAAGCTTGGATCATCATCAATCTTCATCAATCTTCATCATCTTCATCAAACTCCTCTTTATTGTCAAGGTGGGTTCTAGTTAGATACTTTTATTTCTAGAGTTTATAGATTTTTGAGGTTAGGGAAAAAATGCTAGAAATCATAGAATTAAGAGTTTGAAAGGTTAAAATATCGATTAATTGCATGAGTATGCTGACTATAGGTGTAGAAACCTTTGTTGATAATTGTCTTAATGTTTGGTGTCAATTGGATATTGTTTGGAGAAGTTATGTACCTTAAAAATGCTAGAAGTTTTGCTACTGGATATTGTCTTAAATGCTAGAAGTTTTGCTAGAAGTTTTGTCAATTGGATATTGTCTTAAATGCTAGAAGTTTTGCTACTGACTGTCGGTTAACCGGTTAACCCTATGCGTTAACTGGTTAACGGGACCTGATACGCCACCAGAAGTGGAAGTTTAGATTGGTTAACCATATGGGTTAACCTGTTAACGCTGTAAGTTTTGGAAAATATCATTTCTTATAAAAATTCATAACTTTTTACTCGGGTCCGATTGAGGCAAACTTTATATCGTTGGAAAGCTATGACAATGTACTATCCAATGGTAGAGGAAAATATTACTTTTGAAGTGGAAAATATTTAGTTATTGTATGCCGATTAAAAAAAAAATATTATTTTGATACTTTTGAAAATTCATAACTTCTTCATCCTTTATCCGATTTATCTGTTTTTTATATCGTTTTGAAGCTAATAATATGTACAATCTTATGAGACCGAGAAATATTATTTTGAGCCTACTTTTAACCGAATTTTCTAATTAACCGTAATTATGTTAGTTAGGAAATTGTGAGCTAATGGAAATAAAAATTATAACTTGTGAGATAGTTAGGATTACCCTAGGTTGTTGCGAAACCGTTAGCGTGAATACACTAGGTCCTCCGTAATAGTCTGAGTGAGTCTTGAGGTGGGTTGTCCTAAGTCCCACGGGATGCGTCCGTAAAGGCTAGAGGTGTGTATTTCAGGAGGGGGCCTCCGTAAAGTCTGAGTAAGTCTTGAGGTAGGTTGTTTTGAGTCCTACGGGAAGCGTCCATAAAGAATTGAGGCGTGTACATACTAGATCCCTCCGAGAAGTCTGAGTAAGTATTGAGGTGGGTTGTTCTTAGTCCCACAGGAAGCTTCCGTAAAGGCTTGAGGTGAGTAATACATGGGGTTACGTGGGAAGTCTGAGTAAGTCTTGAGGTGGGTTGTCCTGAGTCCCACAGGAAGCGTCCATAAAGACTTGAAGTGAGTGTCACATCGAGTCCTCCGTAAAGTCTTGTGTAAGGCTTGAGGTAGATGTTATACTCGTTTATTATCGAGAGTGTTGTATGGATTTTGTGTCATCTTACTTTGGTTCCTTGTGAGGAAGTGACCAAAGACTCGAGTTATGTTTGAACCTTTAGAGCCGAGAGAACTCTAAGATAGGGAGCTCACTGAGATGTTGATATCTCACCCCACTATTATTGTTGTTTTTCAGGTTTCTTTTGCAGGTTGATTTACAAATGGAGCTATGCTCGGGATGTTTTAAGAGAAGCATAATCTTAGTTTTTCCGCTGTGTATTTATCTTTGTATAATATGGATATTGTATTGATCTTAGTATTTTTATTTTAGTCACTACACCAAAAATGTTATTTAATAGCGCATATTTAATAGCATTTCTTTGTAAAGTGCTATTAAATATAGTACCTAAAAACTTATAATAGCACTTTTCTTATAAGTGCTATTATAAGTTGTAAAATGCGACAATATATAATAGCGATTTAGCATAAGTGCTAATATAGATTGAATTTTTTTTTAAAAAAAAAATCTCTCTGGCCTTTAATAGCGCTTTAACAAAAAGTGCTATCTTAGGTAGAGATTTAGCATTTATTTATAATAGCACTTTAATAAAAGCGCTATCTTAGGTTGAGACAAATATAACAATCATAAATTATTTTTATCGTTTCAGGCAGACTCGAACTCAAGACCTTAGGCTTGATGTTTTAGCATTTATTTATAATAGCACTTTACTAAAAGTGCTATCTTAGTTAATGTATAAAAAATAGATTTTTCACCTCATCAAGAATCGAAGTCATTACGTTGGGGTTACAAAAAGCTCTTGCATCCGCTTGGCCATATTGCAAATACATAATTGTGACAGAAACTTAATAATATATTATATAAAAAAATGTTATTACAAGGAGAAAAAATAATTGAATAAATCTCAGTGAAATATATTATATAAAATAATGTTATCTAATTGACAATGACCCTTGTTCTTCTTTTTCCATTCAAGAAAAAATTCCCGCTGCGAAATTTCTGTGTAATCTCAGTGAAATTTTCTTCTTTCAATTCCAAATTTACTCTCATCAATACCTCAATCAATTGCTCGTGAATTCCTCGAACCCTAAAAATCACCGATTTTGTCATCTCATTTAAACCCTAAAACACCATATAGTTGTGTGACATGCTCTTCATCATTCTTCAAACAACTACAACAACAATAATCACGATTTAGCTTCTTGTAGCTTTCGGCAAAAGGGATTTGACATTCTGAAATCGCTTTCTGTAAAGGGAATTCGATATTCCGAAATCGACATTTTTGCTGCAACCTCAACGTCATTGAAATCAACAGTTCTACAAAAGGGACTCTTTCACTTCACATCTCTATATCTCTTAAAAGCTCCAGAATCAACGTTAAGAAAACGTAAGTATTTATTTCAAGATGAAGAATTGATGATTTATGTTCTTATAATTGATATGGATGGTTAGATGTTCGATTAAATGCCTCATAGAAAAAAAATGTTAATTATTTAAAATGATTGTGATATTTGTTCATTGATGCAGTTTGTGTTAGCCTATGTATAACTATTCAAATTTTTCATTCGTTTAGGTTTCCTCTCTGTTTTTTGTGGGTCTGTTTTTAATCTCTTATTAGTTATTATCATACGGAAGGTCAATAAATTGTTGTGAAGTCATCTGTTGCTATTAAACTCATTTTCAAGTTATTGTGTGGATTGGTGCCTTATGTTTTATTTCCTTTCTCGATTTGACTTTATGATATTCATTTTGGAAAAATGATTTTCTATAAGTTTCATGATTCATTTACTGGTGGGTACAAGAGCTGGAAAAGTCAAGACAAGTGATCTGCATTGTGCTCATGAAGAGATAGACATATACAACCTTGCTGTAAGTGATTGCAAATTATCACTCCAATTAATATCATTATAGTTACAAATATGCATTAAAGCCCAATTATATGTTGCTTTTGGTAAATTCTTGAACTGGTGTATATAGTAATATCATTATAGTTACAAATATGAACTGGTGTATATAGACATAACTCTGTTTTTTTTTAATTAAGCTATTAACTTACTTTAAGTAGATTCTAGAATTAAACTTAAAAATCTTATTAAAGAATGTTATTACTACATATGAAGAACATAATATGTCATCTCTCTCTAATGAAGAATAAATAAGAAACAAATTCTTATGCTTAAAAACACACATAAAACAACAACTGCTCTATTAGAGATGGTCTAAATAGTAGTAAATACTAGATGCTTAAATGTTCAAGCATATGTAATTTAACCATGTGATTGACTTAAGTGTTTCTACTCATACTAAACTGAAACTGCCGATAACAAAAACTGCCGATAGTAAAGTCATTGTAATATAATGAACTGAAAGCTTATGTATAAAAAATTGCATTTGAAAAGGATGAACAAGTGCAACTATATATATGTACAGCATGCAATGTACTTGGTATAAGTTGAATTTGTGAGATTATAGTGAGAAGCAATTCATACTTAATAACCTAATAAATTATAATCTTGAGAAATAGTAAATAATAAAATATGTACAAGTGGTACTTGAATTCCATGGTGGTAAAGACTATAAAATATGCATCACCGTACATTATATGTTTCTCGACTCGAACTTCATCTTATAGCTATCAATAATGTGAAGAACAGTAGCTATATTATACACAAAATATACACAGAAGAATAATATCTAACAATATTTTAGTGAATTTTGTGGTTATTAAGTAAGAATATAATATTAGAACTTCTTAATATTGTACTTACGTTGTTATACTATAACTAATTACTCTGAATATAAAATTAGAGTGTATGTCATACATGCCAAGTCTGCTATGAAGAGTAACAAACAGTCCAAGCCTTGGGGAAAATGTCAGCCGCCTTGTTTGATTACTTAATTGGCATGCTTTAAGCTAGAAGTAAGGACATGCTTTAAGTTTGAAAATTCACTCAAATTATTACCTCCAAGTAGTAAATCAAAGTATGTGAAAAAAACTCTGTGTAGATATGTAGCTATTATTTTAGCTATTGAAATATTTTATAAATATTTTATGATAAAATTTATATATACTAATGGTTTGTTAATTTCTAAATTTTAAATAATTTTTTAATTTTCTTATTTTTTATACTATTTATAGTTTAAATTATTTTGTATACTATTTATAATTTAAATTAGGAATAGGAATTTAAAATCAATCCTAAAAATAGGAATCTAACACAAAAGCATAAGCAAGGCACCAAAATAGAATAAAAAGTCCCCACTTGTGTATTTCTCAAGTGAATTTTACATGAATTTTTATATTTACTATTATTAATGCTATAATATAAGTGTATTGTTTCTTTTTCATTTCAGGAATTTTTGTAAAATCACTTCAATATTCCGACCATTATTTATTCAGTCTAAAATTGTAGCACGTTCCTTCTTACAAATTAGTAAGTTTTCAATTTCATATCATATTTATGTTTGAAATGACATAAATTATTACCCTTAAAACTATTGGATTCCATGAGAATTTGTAAATAGAAACACTAGCTATTTATTAACTATTAATCATCAAGAAATCTCTTTAAAGAAAGAAAGTAATAACCAGTTATAGTTTGTAGTAGTGAATTAGTTATATTAGAAGGATAAAACACTATAATATAAAATCAATTTATTTATTCTCATCCAAAATCTACCTTGAAGATAAAAACACAAAACTCAAGATACTATTTTTATTTTTTTAGAAGTTATGGATCGAAAATGGATGTTTGCCAATCAAACCTCAAAAGAATACGAAGATGGAGTGAAAGAGTTTGTTAGATTTGCCGTTGCTAATGCAGAAGACACTAGTAAAATCACATGTCCTTGCTTAGAGTGTTGTTATGACGTTGTTAGTGCAGATGATTTGATGGATCACTTAATATGTAATGGAATTGATAAAAGTTATACATGTTGGACAATGCATGGGGAAGAAAAAACGAAGTCCACTAATATGAGAGACACATCAACTCTTTTCGAAAGTGATAAACAAGAGTTTGATCGAGTTGAAGAATTTGTAAATTCAATTGAAGAAGATCTTCGTGACTGTCCAGAAATGTTTGAGAAGTTAGTAAGTGATGCAAAGCAACCGTTGTATGACGGATGTACTAAATTCACAAAATTGTCCTCGATCTTAAAATTGTATAACTTAAAAGCAGGGAATGGATGGTCTGATAAGAGTTTCACCGACTTGTTAATTTTGTTAAAAGATATTTTGCCTGAGAATAATGTGCTTCCAAGTCGAACTTATGAGGCTAAGAAAATGTTATGTTCTATTGGCATGAGTTATGAAAAGATACACGCTTGTCCTAATGATTGCATTTTATTTCGAAATGAGTATACATCATTAGATATGTGTCCCAAATGCAATGTTCCACGATATAAGGAAAAAAAAACTGCTCCAGCCAAAGTGCTATGGTATTTTCTAATAATCCCAAGATTTAGGCGTATGTATAGTAATGCGAAAGATGCAAAACACTTAATGTGGCATGCAGATGAAAGAGTTATTGATGGAATGCTTCGACATCCTGCAGATTCTCCTCAATGGGCAAAAATTGACAATGATTACCCAGATTTTGGGAAAGAACCAAGAAACCTACGTCTTGCATTGTCTACTGACGGAATTAATCCACATGGAATTCAAAGTAGTTCTCATAGCACTTGGCCAGTGATTATGTTGATTTATAATCTACCTCCATGGCTATGCATGAAGCGTAAGTTTATGATGCTAACTATGTTGATTTCTGGGCCCAAGCAACCAGGAAATGATATAGATATATACTTGCTTCCATTAATTGAAGATTTAATGCTTATGTGGGAGACAGGTGTAGAGGTATATGATGGGTTTAAAAAAGAACTCTTCACATTGAGAGCTATGTTATTTGGAACAATTAATGATTTTCCAGCCTATGGAAATCTATCAGGATACAGTGTTAAAGGAAAGTGTGCATGCCCTATATGTGAAGATAATACAAATTGGACGCGTTTAGAGTATTGTATGAAGAATGTATTTCTTGGGCACCGTAGATTCTTAAATACGAAACATCGTTATCGGAAGTGGAGAAAATTATTTAATGGTAAATCAGAAGAAAAAAAAGCTCCTGTATCTTTGACGGGTGATCAATTATACGAAAAGGTAAAACTTTTGAGCAACAAATTTGGAAAGCCTTTTGGAAGGGATCTTGTCACATGTGGATGGAAAAAAAAATCAATTTTCTTTGAACTTCCATATTGGAAGTCATTATATGTAAGACATTTCCTTGATGTCATGCATATTGAAAAAAATGTCTTCGAAAGTGTAATAGGTACTTTACTAAATGTGCCAGGAAAGTCTAAGGATAGCATTAGGGCAAGGTTAGATTTGCAAAGTATGGGATTAAGAAAAGAATTGAAACCGGTTAAGAAGGGGAATCGTACATATCTACCTCCGGCAGCTCATACTCTATCAAGAAAAGAAAAAATTATCTTGTGTAAGTTTCTTCACGGAGTTAAAGTTCCAGAGGGATACTCTTCAAACATTAGGAGTTTGGTATCTATGAAGGATCTCAAGTTAAAAGGTTTAAAATCTCATGATTGTCATGTTTTAATGGAGAATTTTCTGCCAATAGGTATACGTTCTATTTTACCTGAAAAGGTACGATGGACCATAACTAAATTATGTTTCTTCTTCAAAGCTATTTGTAGCAAAGTTATTGATCCTGAAAAGTTATCACTATTACAGAAGGAAATTGTTGTGACCTTGTGCGAGCTTGAGATGTATTTTCCACCCTCTTTTTTTGATATAATGGTTCATCTAACAGTGCACCTTGTCATGGAAACACAATATTGTGGACTAGCTTATATGAGGTGGATGTACCCAATCGAGCGTTATATGAAAATATTAAAAAGCTATGTGAAGAATCGAAGTCGACCAGAGGGTTGCATCGTTGAAAGGTATATAGTTGAAGAAGCGGTTGAGTTTTGTACTGAATACCTCTCTAATGTTGAATCCATAGGGCTTCCAATGTCACGACACTCGGGAAGAACAACAGGTGAAGGGACTAGTGCAAGTAAAGTCGTGACCATCTCGAACATTGAATTAGAGCAAGCACACTTGTATGTTCTACACAATGCCGATGAAGTTGAGTTATATGTTGAAAAACACAAGGATGAACTTAAGAGTTTGAACCATAACAAGAGTGAAAATTGGTTAACAAGAGAACACAATCGAAGTTTTATATCATGGCTAAAAAAATCATATTTTTTTAGAATTTGCTAAAAATCCCGATTCAGTTTCTGAAAGATTGAGATGGCTAGCAAATGGTCCAAATGTAGATGTTCTCTCTTATTCTAGTTATGTAATTAATAATTATACATTTTATACTAAAGAACGTGATCTCCAAAGCACAATGCAGAATAGTGGTGTCACACTCATAGCTTAATCTATGCATATATCTAATGCCAAAGACATAAATCCCTCATTTTCCAAATTATCATATTTTGGGGTCATTGAACATATTTGGGAGTTGGATTACTCATCCTTTCAAGTACCCGTGTTTGGTTGTAAGTGGGTTGAAAATAACAATGGCATTCGAGTTGATGATTACGGGTTCATGAAGGTGGATCTAACTAGAGTGGGATATAAAGACGAGCCTTTTATTTTAGCATCACAAGCTCACTAAGTGTTTTATGTCACTGATCCTGCTGATGAAAAGTGGTCTATTGTACTTTTAACAAACAAAATAAATGGTCAAGGCAATCAAGAATGTGAGGATGATCCTTTCATTAAGATACCACAATTCCTTGAGCATGACTCAACTTTAGATGACACTATCTACCTGAGAAACGATCACGACGAAGGAATTTGGATCAATCCATCTTTTCGTATAAATAAAAATCAAAAGAGTAAGAATCCAACAAGGAAAAGAAAAAGATCGACTTGATCTCCTATGGTATGTATAATATTATTTATTTATTCTTAAATACTGACTATAATCTAATGATTATAATCTAATGTTTTCCTTTCTATCTTAATTTCTCACATCTCTCTGTCTTTATCTCTATTACGGTCATACTATTATTAAGATGCATATGGAGGGTTATTATCAAATTAGAGCGATATGATTTGGTAGGTAATTACAAAATGCAATGCAACATATTATTTAATGGTTAGATTTTTGAATTAAATATGGAAAATGATCTTGATAGAAATTTTAAGCTTTCAAATGAATGAGCTGCAGAATTATTGGTCATGATGTGATGTTTTTCCTACATATTAGTCCAATTTAGGGTAGGAGATATGATTCAAATAAGACCCTAAAATTATGAACCCATGGAATGAAGTACCCTTTGATAAACATCATTGATCCTTAATGTCATTCTTATTATTAATTACACTGTTTATAGGTGAATGGATTCAAATAATGATGAAGGTGCTTCTAGTGGGAAAAATAATGGTAAACGCGGTGTTACCCGTATGCGAAAAATTCACAAAGCTAAAAATAATGGAATTAGAGAAGTGGTATGACTACATTATTTATTAATTATTTCTTTATATAAGATTCACTTTTTAAATTAAATAGATTTTAATAGTTTTGGTTTTAATTCTTCAATTATTTTTTAGAGGAATGAAGATTTAGTATGTTAGAGACATTTATCGAACCATTAGTTTTAAATTTTATCAGGTTCAATGGAATCCCATACGCCAACCAAACGGGGCAAAAAGTGCAAGTTTTATTAGTTACATTGGATGTATTACTCGTCGATTTGTTCCAATTACTTTGGACAATTGGAGATCAAAAGAAGACATCTTGAAAACGTATAAACAAAATATTTGGGATGAGATTCAGGTCTAACACTTTCAATCAAGTTTGTTGTAAAATTTTCATTATGTTAATCTATTTGTATTATATATGGTAATGATCTTTGATGTCTTACAGAAAGCTTACCTGATAGGAGATGAACATTACGATTATGTAATGAAAGAAGCTGGAAAGTTGTTTAGGACTTTTAAGGTAAAATTGAGAAGTGAATACCTAAGAGATAAGGATGGTAAAGTTAATGAAAAACCTCCAGAAAAATATTCTTACATAACACAAGAGCAATGGGATATCTTCGTCGCTAAGTGCATGAGTGATGATTTTCAGGTAATACTATTGTTTAAAAATTATTAATTTTTAAGTACATATACATTGTATTAACCTAATATATTTTTAATTAATGCAGAAACTAAGTAGTGAAAATCGAAAAAGAGCGTTAAATCCTTTATATCCGTATAGAAAATCACGTTTGGGGTATGCTCGTCTTGAAGAAGTTATGGTAAGTATGTGTATATATAAACATTTTGTAGAATATGTTAAAAAAATTAACTGTTAATTTGTTAATATGTATATAGAAACAAAAGTCAAATGAAAAGATAATACCCCGTTATCAGTTGTGGAAAGCTGCTCGTGTGAATAAGGATGGAGATATTGACAATGATAATGTTCAAAAAATTGTGGATAAATGTGTAAGTCAAATATTTACTTTTTCTTTTATTAATGATACATGGAAACAAGTACTCCAATTTTGTGAGACATTTATATACTACACATTAATTATAAACATTTTTTTCTATGATGATGGTTAATAAGTTTTTCTTGCTTTTCAATTTCAGGAGGCATTATCACAATCTTTGACTGAAGAAGAGAGAGGAGAAGACCTTGGTCGTAACGATATATTATTTCAGGCATTAGATCTTCCAGAGTACTCTGGGCGTGTGAGGAGTTATGGTTTTGGAGTAAGTGCTAAAGACATATTTCCACGTCGGGCTCTCCCTACACAAGCACACATTGATAATATTTATCACATGTTCAATACATTGACTAAGAGATTAGAGACACTAGAAAGTGAGAAACTAGAGAGAGAAAAGAAAGAGAGCCCACAAGATGATGAAATATTAGGGAGACATGAATCTGAGGAAGTGATTGAGAGGAAACAAACCAAAGAGAGGCAACAAAGTGAAGAAGTGGGAGGGAGGTGTTCACCTGATAAAGTTGTAGAGAGGAGACATCCTAGTGACAAGGATTCTTGCAACCCTGGTGCAATTGACAATATTCCGAAGGTAATTATTTTTTTTATTAAACTCTAAATTCTAATTTCCATGTCTTGTACCATAGTTGTATTATGTTTTAGAATTGGTCAAGAATGTGAATTATGCTATTAGGAACTTATGATGGTGTCGGTACCAATAAAACTCTTGTATAATGTTATTCTAGGTATTTATTATATGAGGCGTTACAGTTGGTATCAGAGCAGGTCGTATCCTTGACCTAGCCTTGAAACATCAAAAGTAAATCTTTCCTGCCTCCTAAGTGTGTCTTGCCGGCATGATCCTTAATATCATATTATGCAGTATTGGGTCTGATCAACCTAATGATATGTATGTGATAGGTAGAATTATGGTTGTGTGACCATGAGGACTCTGAAGTGTTGTCGTAACTTGTGTTGTGAGAGTAGGCTCAAGCCAGGAGTTATTAGAAGGGAGTTTTGGTTATTTAAGTTGGAGTCTTCTTAAGAGTTGTACTTCTTGTAACATGGAGTTGTAGAGTAGTGTGTTATTCGAGAAATCCTTTGGAATGGATAGAGTCTGAAAGGTACAAATATCTACATGATGAGTGGTCAGTGTATCAAGGAATACGTAAAGTCACATGTGGATCAGTATTGGTCACTGGTATAGACAAGAGTTTTGAGAAATCGCATTCCACAAAAAGAGAGGATGTTTTGTGGAACATGTGACTTAAGGTTCAAAAATGAGTAAATTGTTAGTGTTTCAGTTCTAAGATCGCGGTGGTATCGTATATGAAAGAGAGTACTTCAAGAAATGTATTAAGGTAATACCTTACGGATGGATAAAGCTATAAGTTAAGAATGTTCATTTTCTTTTGAGAACCTAAAGTCATGGTGAAGCGTGAAGAGAAACACAAGGATGTGGTTACACATTTCAAGTAAGACAAGTACACCCCGGGAGAAGAATAAAAGGTTGTTGTTGTTGTTGTATATTCGGTCATGATCGAGGAAACAAAGATTAGAGTAATACATCAGGAGGATATTTTTGGTAAGGGATCATTTTAGAAGTGTTGAATTACCCAAGGAATGGTATAAGGTATAGTACCGAAGAAAGAATAAGCCTTATTTAGTAACATGAGGTGTATTTAGTATGGACCAGATAAAGTTGTGATAAGTGATATAGTAAGCACATTGGATTTGGGAGAACTCTAGTAAGATGGATTATGTTTGGGTATGAGAGGATTGCCACAGAGCACGAAGTGAACACGGTATGTAAACAATATTAATAGTGCCATATGAGTAAGTAATAACGAAATATATTTTTGGACGAATGCACAATAGAGTTGCTAAGTTGTTGTTGAAACTAAAGTTAAGGAAGTATAATTAATGATGTTTCACCCATTAGGACTCTGGTAGTATGATTACTACATGTGTGAAATCATCTGTGGATAATTGTTATAACTTTTGGACATGATTGGAATGAGTTTGGGAGGTTTAGGTAGCAATGAAAACCAGAATTTTGCTTCTGCATTTGAGTAATTAGATTACCCTCTAGGTAGTACCCGATTACATAATTGTGTTTCTAAATCTCTTTTAGCTATTGGAAGTCCGGGTTTGCACTGAGTAATCGGTTACCCTCCTGGTAGTAATCGGTTACCATTGTTAAGTTTTAAAAATTTGATTTTCTAAGATTCATACATTTTGACTCGAGTGCCCGATCGAAGCGATCTTGGTACCAATAGAAAGCCGTGGGGACATTCTATACAATGGTTAGTAGATGGTAAGGGGACCCCGGTTAATACGTAAGTAGAGATATCAAAGGTTCTTCAGAGGAGTGCATTACCTCAGTTTTCAAGTGAAGGGAAAAATCCTATATTTGTGAATGATAGAAATATTGGGAATTTATCTCTAGTGGGATCAAGAATGTTGTTGTTTTAATTCTCGCCAAGGAATTAAAGAGAGGGGACAAAGTTGTATACTAGACACGAGATATCCATCGTTTTGTTTTACCCGATAAGGATTGTGTTGGATTTTGTTTGTGGACGAACCAAGTGTTAGCTTGTGTCTAAAACCCTTTTTGATGTCATCATTGTCGTTTTCCTACTAACGTCGTCTTACAAATGGAATCGAACTATTTCATTGAATATTCGCGATGTGACCGTAACAGAATGGTAGTTCTACTTTGTCACTTGTCTGGAGTATGTCATCGGTTTGTTGTATCTTGTTTTGTATTACCTTGATTTGTGAGTGGTGGGTGAATGTTATACATGCTTAGAAACCGCAAGTGAGAATCATTTTGAAAGTTAGTGTGGAATGGATTGATAATTTGAGTTGGATTGGTTTTCAACAAAAGGAAAAAGTTTAGTTGTTTTCGACTGTTTAGCCTCAGATAGGTAATCGATTGACACATGATTTTTGTGGAGGACTTTAGAGAATTGTACTTTCTGAACTGTAAGTCCATTTTAGTTTTCGTTCGAAGTGTTAGAGGATAAAGTGTTGAACTTTCTTTTGAGCATGATTTGGTAGACATTAAATGATCTGAATATTTGGTGTTTCTCGTTGTGACTATTGAGGATCTAAATTGCGAAGTTATAAGAGACTCATGAAGTGTTGATCTTCCAGGAAACATTTTGGTATCTGAATTATTGTGTGGATAAGAGATGAACAATTGGTCATTACTAGTATCGTTAATTCTTAATATCAGTTATGGACTCCGTAAGAGTAATACCAGATGTGTGTAGTTGAGCCACACTCAATGTTATGGATTTTAAAGTTACCTTCTAGGTAAGAGTGAGAGATGAATGATCTGAAGTTAAGCATGTAAATTGAACTGTTTGAGGAACGAGACCCTTGAGAGAAATGGATTTGAACGAAAATTTTCGTGTGGTCTTCAAAGGTGAGTATGTGGAATGTTGTATGCAATAGGCAAGTGTTATGGAAATCCGCTAGTATACTAAGGATGATTTAAGTTTGGTGCTGATGACTCACTAATGATTGTAAGTTCCGTGACATTACTACGTTGTTATTAATGGAGACCTTGTGTCAACAGAAATTTGAGTGAATAAAATTCTGTAAAGTAACCATGGCAGATTTGTTAAGTTGAATTGATATGGAGTATAGTAACCATGGCAAATTTGTTAAGTTGAATTGGATAAATTGTTTCGAGTTTAGAATGGAATCAGAATTGTATTAGTTATGATTACAACAGTACAACCCCTATATCTCTGTCATTGTTGAGTTTAGACCGATGTTATTATTGTGCAGTTGTCAAGTAAGTTGTTTTATCCCTGAATGTCTGCAAGTTATTGTTCTATTGGTTGGTGAGAGCTCCAATGGATACATGTGTTCTCCGCAGACTACCAATTACCTTGTATTGCTTGAGAATTCGTGGTATCCCCATTGTTAGACCTTAAGAGCATAGTGGAAGGAGACAGATGAAAGAGTTCAGCAGGATTATGTATACAGTGATTTTCGATGGTACCTGTATAAAAGGAAAATGTTGGTGAAAAGGGAGATTTTCGACACAGACAACAAGAAAGAGCCTTTTTACGTCTTTTTCGACAAAGAAGAATAAAAGATTATGTTTCATTAACATGACATGATCTTCAGTTGAAGGAGTTTGTTTGTGATAATTTCGACGGATGTTGAATAAAAGACATCAATTCAAATTGAAAGAAGAAATTCAAAATGTGAAGTTGCAACGTTTGGAAAAAAGGACGCGTGGAAGCATCCAGGGGAATGAAGGCATGCCGAAAGGCCAAGTGTCAAGTTATTAGAATTCACCCGTTAAAGGAAGTTAGTTTAGTTTCCTATATATAGGATAATTGTTGTTAGTTTGTGTGTGTGATATATTTGTACAAATTCCTATTGAACTCAAAGTACCCGTATGAGAGAAAAAAGTGTGAATCTGGAAAAAGTACGTGTGAAAAACACCATCTTTACTTTCTTTAAGTTTTTAATAAAATTCCAAATTCATTTAAATTAATTTACCATTTCATAATTTTTAGTTAATTATAAGTTTTTTAATTCGACGCATTACGTTACTTGTCTTCCATTACTTTAACATATTCCTAGACGTTATTTCTTTAAATTATGTCAAGTTTATTCTACTTTTGTTCTTTATTCTTATGAATCATACAAACGTACTTAAGATAATTGAATGAAAGTGAAATAATTAAGGATGACACAATCAATACATTCGACCAGATACAGATAAAATACGCACTTATGTCCTAGGATTTGTATGGTTGATCCTACAAGTTAACTAATTTAGACATTGAATTAGAAACCAACGGTTGTTCGTCGGAAAACACCAGCGAACAAATTGGCACGCCCAGTGGGACTTTCGTGTGTAAAAAGATATCATAACAACTCTTAGTAAAAAAAAGGTTTTAATTCGTTGCATGATTCTAAGAAGCGGTAAGTTATCTGTAACCGACGTAGAAAGGCCTAAACGAACAAGAGTAAGAAGAATGACGAATCTGCCACATTGTCAAAATGAAAATACTACGATGCTTACTCCTACTCCTTCGACTGGAGGAAATACATGGTCAATTTCTGTATCAGAAGCCATAACCTCTTCATCAGGGTCAACACCTGCGTTTGCAGTATCTCAAAGTGCGCCTAGTTTTTCTTCCGTGGGACCCCAAATGTCCATGGGAACGCCTCCCCTTATAGGGAACGTTCAGAGGCCCTTTTCGATGAAATTTTCAATTCCCTTGTTTGGTAGGGAACATCCTTATGGGATGCCTACTACCATTATGGCAAGTTTGCAAAACGCATCTTCAGTATATTCTGACTCCTTGTTGAATAGGTTATCATCGTTGCAAGGACCAGGATCTGGTGGAAACATGGGAAGAATAAATCAACCCCCACCAGGATTTCAAAATTATACGCCAACAATCACCACAAATTCGGCAAACTCCATTAGGCAACAAATGGACGAGAGTAATCATGAAATGGTCCATATGTTAACACAACAAATAGGAGAAGTGTTTAATCCTTTGATACGAAACATGACCCAAACCAACCAATTGCTGGCAGAACAAATGACGTGTATTGCTAATTTCTTCGGTGTACCCCAAACACATCCCAAAGAACAAATAGTTCAGAATCCTAGGACATATGTCGAAGAGGAACCTACCATAAACCAGAGGTTAGTAGAAATCCCCCAAGTAAACATTAGAAACCAAGAGGAAACAGTCAAACAGCCTCAAGTGGAAATTCCTGCGCAACCAGAGCCTAGGAGAATTCTAGTCCAAAGGGGTCAAGACGTTGATCATGTTGTGCAGCAGATGCTCTATAATAATATGTCTGCCGAAAAAAACCTAGCTACCATTATCGAAAGAATAATGGCACAGAATGGGATAAATATAGGATTACAAAGGCCCATTTATGTCTCCCCATTGTCATAGTATATTCTACAACAAGAATTTCCCCCAAGGTGGAAAGTCCCCAAGTTCACCAAATTTTCAGGGGATACCATTGAATCAACCATAGAGCATGTCGCACGTTATCTAATCGAAGCAAGAGAAATAACAAATAATGAAAATCTAAGGACAAAATATTTTCTATGTTCTTTGACAAAAAATGATTTTACTTGGTTTACATCCTTGCTTGCAAACTCCATATATACATGGACCCAATTAGAAAGATTGTTCCATGAACAGTTCAACATGGGGCAAACCAAAATAAGCCTGAAGGAATTGGTCAGTGTAAAAAGGAAACTCTCTGAACCAATAGATGACTATTTGAATAGGTTCAGATTACTGAAGGCCAGGTGTTTCACCCAAGTACCTGAACATGAATTGGTCGAAATTGCCGCAGGTGGTCTAGAATACTCTATAAGGAAGAAACTAGACACCTAATATTTGAGAGATATGTCGCAATTGGCAGATAGGGTGAGACAAGTCGAAAAACTAAAGGCTGAGAAATCCATAGTAAATAGAAACAAAAGAGAAAGAGTGGCTTATGTAGGGATGCACCAAGAAGATAAAAATGATGTGGATGATATAGATGAACCATCTTGTTTCGACGAACAAGAAACTCACTTAGTAGAATTAAAACAGGGACCACCATATTCTTGTAGAATGCTAGTTCCGTCGAACGGAAAAAATCCAGTTGAGCCTGAAAAGAATGATAAGTTTCCTAAAAGAACCTATACGTTCAACGTCACCAAGTGTGGCGAAATTTTTTACAAATTATTCGAAGATGGTCAGATGATAGTTCTACCAGGCACAAAAATGCCTCCTATGGAACAACAAAAAAGAGAGGTTTTTGTAAGTACCATGGTTTTTTGGGTCATAAAACGTCTCAATGTTTCCTTTTCATGGACCTAGTGCAGAATGCTATCCGTGACGGAAGACTGAAATCCAGTGACAAGCAAAAGCAACAAATGAAAATTGACTTAATCCCATGCAGACTATTGACGCCCACTACACTGATCCATCAATCATTAACATGGTAGAAGTGGGAGAGAGTTTTGAGTATGGATTCGGAATGGTAGGAGACACTGAAGGCTTCGATACCAATGTCAACATGGTGGAGATTACTGAAGATCTCACAGACAGGGACGAAGTTACTGAATGGCAAAATGTTGAGCACAAGTTTGAGGGTGAATCAAATGGTTACAGTAAGAAGGTCACTAAAGGCCTCAATGACCTAGCCAAGATTGGATTCACAGAAGATCTTGATAAGATAAAGGCTGGCGAAGTCACTGAGGATTACGCCCCAACAAAAGTGAAGGCCACTGAGGGCCCATCAACATGGATAAAGTGAAGGCCACTGAAGGCCACAACAAACTAAGCAACAACGAAGGCACTGAGGACTCCGTCGAAAAAGATTGGAGGGTTATTGACAACCCTAATGTGACAAAAAACCAAGAAATCTCTGGCAACCTGAATGATGCTGAAAAGAAGATTGATGAAAGCTTCACTGACAATGTTGGGGTGGACGAACGTATTATCATGCTAAAAGCAAAGGTTGACGAAATGCCTAAAAATCCAACCATCTATGGAATCCTGCGAAGAATAATGGAGGATCCTAAGGGAAGTCAAGTCGAAAACTGCTGCCCAAAAGCTTGCGAAGGCTCATTTCCAACTGAAGAGAACAAATCAACAGAAGAAATGGGTGAAACTGAGAGGAAGCTGATCGAAAAAATGGACAAGTTGAAGATCACTAGTGGTAAATCAGCTAGTATCAACATAGTCGAAACTTCTCAAAACAACCCAACATTAGCTCCTGAGGAACGCCGTCGAGAAGAATATCAAAGGTTGGCATATCCCAAGGAGGAAGAAAGTCTGGTTGATTTTATAAAAAGGTGTAAAAGGAAGAAAGCTGAGGTAATGTTGTGTCCACGCTGCAGCGCCATCTTCGACAAGAAAGCGGCAGACAATCTGGAGGTAATAAAATATTCCAAAAGAAAAGGGAACTGGGGGGCAAGACCCGCCCCAAAGGCAGAAAGATATGATCCAAGAAGAAGGGAGCATCACCAGTTAGGAATTGGAGGTCGAGACTACCATTCATATAAACCAATAAACAAAGGCGTCGATGATAGATGGGTACAACTCATCAGGCACGCTCAAGGGCGAAAGGAGTGGAGTAGCTTCAACATTCAGAGAGGTTCTTCATTAGCGCAAGGAATGGGAGCTGAGAAGCAGAAACCAAGAGTTTACCCTTCAGAGAACTACAAAGGAAAAAACCCTATGACTAAGTCTTAGTGGAGAAGATTCCATAGACAAAAGAGGGCCGAAAAGGAAGCTATGGAGGAAGGAATGACAAAGAAAGATACTGGCGAAAAAGGTGATGCTGCACCAACTCACAACATCCAGGAGATAGAGAAGAAGGAGATTTCAGAAAACAAAGCTCCAAGTACAAGTATGGAGCAATCAAAACCAAAAGAGAAAGTTCAAGATGATGAAGAAATGACTGACGACTTCGCGTCTGGTTCTGAAGCCTCTTTCGACGTAGTGTGCAATGTTGTCTCAATGTTGCTCAGAGATTATGATAAAGTAATGCAGGTGGAAGACGAAGACGATACTGTCGAAGAAGAAAAAATGGCCCACAAACCCGTATGCTACTACATCATGAACAATGGCTATGTGGAGGAGAAGAATGCGTTCTTCAAAAGACCAGATGACTCGCTAAAAGGACATTTGAAGCCCTTGTTTATAAAGGGGAAGATTGAGAATGTTGGAATAAACAAAATACTAGTGGACGGAGGGGAAACATTAAACTCAATGCCCCATTTCATGTTGAAAAAGATTGGAAAAAATGACTCTGATGCCAAACCACACAATATGGTATTGTCGAATTACGAAGGAAAGATAGGGACTACCATGGGAGTGATCCAGGTGGATTTAACCGTTGGTACAATAACAAGACCAACAATGTTTATGGTAATAGCATCGAAAGCAAACTATAACCTCCTCTTAGGGATGGAATGGATACATGGCGTGGGAGTTGTGCCTTCGTCGATGCACCAAAGGATTGCTATTTGGAGACCAGATGGCATAATAGAAAATATAGAGGCAGATCAAAGCTATTTCATGACCGACTTCAATCACGTCGACTGCCTCAGTTTCGACAGAAATTTGGCTCACATTCCCCTATGTAGTCCAACCAATTTTGACCTCAAGAAGACTGACAATGCATATTGCTCCATGTACCTCCACCCTACGTATGGATTCCATTGGGATAAAGAAGTGGTGGACGAGTCGAATTATATATAGGGAACCGCCCACATACAACCAACTGGGTGGGGAAGCAAATTTGTAGATGATGACTGAAGCATCTGCGTTAGAAAGAATTACGACTTACATAGCCGAAAACAAACTCAAAGCGACACTTAAAGCCGAAGTGAAATTCATGGTTGTCAAAGCCAGTCAAAGCGAGTCCAACCAACAAAGTCTAGAAATAGACGTTGAAGAAAATACTAAGAAAATCCCAGATGGCGAATGGCAAAACCAGAAGCTCGACGCCATTTATGATGACGAACCTCTGGGATTTTAACAGGATCCAATGATAACCAGCATAAAGATGGTGGCTCAAGACCCATTGGAGGAAATAGACTTGGGACAGGGGGAAGAAAAAAGACCAACTTACATAAGTGCCAAGATGGATCCTCAGTTCAAAGTCGAAATAGTCCAGTTGTTGCGCGATTACAAAGACTGCTTTGTATGGGACTATGATGAAATATCTGGTTTAGACATAAGCGTGGTCGAATTGAGGTTGCCTATACTAGAAGGAAAGAAGCCAGTGAAGCAGGTCCCAAGGAATTTCGCACCTGAGGTTCTGTTGAAAATAAAAGAGGAGGTCGAAAGACTTCTGAAATGCAGATTCATTCGCACAGCGAGATATGTGGATTGGATTGCCAACTTAGTTCATGTGATAAATAAAAATGGCAAACTTAGGGCATGTATTGATTTTCGAGACTTAAATTCAGCCACACCTAAAGATGAATACCCTATGCCATTAGTAGAAATGATTGTAGATTCGACAACAAGCCATGAGTATTTAAGCATGCTAGATGGATACTCTGGTTATAACCAAATATTTATTGTCGAAGAAGATGTTCCTAAGATAACTTTCCGTTGTCCTGGAGCGATAGGAACTTATGAATGGATAATGATGCCTTTCGGCCTAAAAAATGCTGGGGCGACTTACCAACGTGCTATGAATTCAATTTTTCATGATTATATTGAAACTTTCATGCAGATTTATATTGATGATATTATGGTTAAGCCCGTTTCAAGAAAAAGTCATATAGACCCTCTTCGACAATCCTTTAAAAGGATGAGGAAGTTTGGTTTGAAAATGAATCCCCTAAAATGTGCTTTCGGTGTGCAGGCAGGTGACTTTTTAGGATTTCTAGTTCACAAGAAAGGGATCGAAATCCACGAAAACAAAGTCAAAGCCATAATGGAAGCGAAAACGCCATCAACAAAAAAGGAGTTGCAGTCTCTACTGGGGAAAATTAACTTTCTAAGATTCATCTACAACCTTAGTGGAAAGACACATGCCTTTTCACCATTGCTTCGACTAAAGAAGGGGGTCTTCACATGGGGGCAGGAACTTCAAGTCGCTTTCAACCTGATCAAAGAATACCTCTCTAGCCCTCAAATCTTGATCCCTCCTTGTAGAAAAAGAAGCATGAGATTATACATTTCAGCATCAGATAAAACGTTGAGGAGTATGTTGTGTCAAGAAGATGAGAATGGCGTCGAAAGAGCCATCTACTACCTTATCAGAGTCCTGAATGACGCCGAAACTAGATATAGTGTCATAGAAAAATTATGTCTATGTGTATATTTTTCTTGTATGAAATTAAAACGCTATATCAAACTTGTTGATGTATATGTATCTTCCAATTTCAACGTAATAAAATATATGTTATCAAAATCTATTTTACATAGTAGAATTGGAAAGTGGGCTTTAGCATTAACGAAGTATTCCCTAAAATACTTGCCTTTAAAGGTTGTCAAGGGACAAGTGGTCGCTGATTTATAGCAGACCATTCCATAAAGGAAAATGAAGTGGAATATGTCGAAATGGAACCTTGGAAGTGTTATTTTGATGGTTCTAGCCACAGAAATGGAACCGGAGTTGGAATGCTAATTATTTCTCCTAATAAAATTCCAACAAAATTCAAGTACAAAGTTGAAGGCTCATGTTCAAATAATGAAGCAGAATACGAAGCCCTGATTGCTGGACTTGAAATCTTGTTGGAATTGGGGGCAACAAGAGTCGAAATAATGGGCAACTCCGAATTAGTAATAAGACAGTTGACTAAATAATATAAATGTGTAAAAGAAATTTTGATCATGTATTTCGTCATAGCCACACGTTCCTGCGAGTGAACTGCATTCGATTGTGAAACATTGGCCATTTAGGGGTTGGGCTTTAAACCTAATAGGGGAGATTCGACCAACTTCTACAAAGGGACAGAAATACATTCTTGTAGGTATAAACTATTTCACTAAGTGGATAGAAGTTATACCTTTAGTAAATGTAGACCAGGAAACGGTAATTGAATTCATTCGACGACATATAATCTACAAGTTCGGAATTCCAGAAACAATAACCACAGATCAGGAATCGATGTTTACTGGAAAGAATATGCAAGCGTTTGCAAAAGAAGTAGGATTCAAACTCCTAACTTCGACACCGTATTATGCTCAAGCCAATGGACAAGTCGAAGCGGCTAACAAAGTGGTGATCAACTTGATTAAAAAGCATGTGGGTAAAAAACCTAAGAATTGGCATAAGACTCTAGATCAAGCCCTATGGGCTTGTCGAACGTCTCCTAAAGAGGCTACCAACTCGACCCCATTTAGATTAACTTATGGTCATGATGCAGTTTTGCCAGTTGAAGTTCATTTATAATTAGTACGAATTCAGAGGCATCATGAGATTCCATCAGACACATATTGGAACATGATGGTGGACAAATTAGTTGACTTAGATGAAGAAAGGCTACGCGCGTTAGATTTGTTAAAAAAGACAAAAAGAAAGAGTTAAAAAGTTTTATAATAAGAAAGTAAAACATAAAACTTTTTTTGTAGGTGATCTGGTTTGGAAGGTGATTCTTCCCATGGACCGAAAAGATATAGTTTTGGGAAAATGGTACCCTAAGTGGGAAGGACCTTTCCAGGTTTTAAAAATCTTTTCGAATGGCGCATATGAAATCAAAGAAATAGGGAGAGACGAAAGAATATTCAAGATAAATGGAAAGTACTTAAAAACGTATAAACCAACATTGCAAGAAGTAAAAATAACCAAAGATTAATTTCATATAAGTGAAAAGATATTGTGCATTTCCAGAACAAATGGCATTAGATTCAGTACAAATAACCTATTGGCAAAGTAACTTAAGCAAAAGAAAACTAGTACAAAGAAACTATCCCTATTACAATTGAATGCAAGCAAAAGATTCCTTCAGGTCATCAAATTTCCTCTTCTGAATCTGAAGTCGATGCTCACATAAACTCTTGTTGGTCGAAAGGTTTTCGATTTCTTGAGCAAGGATTTGGGCCCTTTAGGCATGATGAACGCTTACTTGCAACTCTTCATCAAGTGCTTTTTTGGTTGGGTGGTAGAAGAGATTCTTTAAGCCTTCTTTCCTAAGAAATCTTCTTTTGAAGAAGGGCTATCTGCGTCTCCCACTTTGAATTATTTTCATCACAATCCGCATTTTGTTTAATGTAAGTTTCAGAGAGTTGGTTAAACTCTATGATCTTGTTGTTCGAAACAGCTGCAGCGTCCAATTCAAAAAGATGGGTGTTTGTATTCTCAGAGATATTCCTGGTAAAACCTTTAAGCCGATTTAGGTAAGAAGTTACCAAATCAACCAGGGAAGTTACATCCATGACAAAACTGCTCACTTCTGCAGGCAATTCCAAGACATTCACCTGCTTCAAGAGTTTCTTTAGGTCAAAAATGGAAGTTGGATGGTCTTCAAGCAGGTTGAACAAGTCCATGTCAAGAATTTTCGTCTTGATCTCAACTAGTATGGTGTCGAGAGAAGTTGCGCTGGAAGTGGCCCATGAGCCAAATGAAGTACTTTGAGAAGAGTCTTGAAAACTATAGCGGGCACTGAGTACAACTTGCAAATACTCCAAAGGTCATTGCACCTTAACATTCTCAATATCCTCACAAGTAAGGCTAGTCGAGCCAACCGATATGGAACCTCCCTTTGGGGGATCAACATTAGGTTGCCTGCCTTGTCCTTTGGTTAGCTCTACCATTGGCTGTTTCAACTGGTCGTTGCCATCAATGTTTCCTTCTTTCTTATCATCCTCAGGGGTGACATTGGCTTCAACTTCGTCAACAACATTTGATTGAGGAGGATGACAAGGAGAAGAATCGTTGTCAGAATGTTGGGAGGCTTCAGGAGAATGATCATCCATTATGGTTGTTTCTTTCATCAAGTTCTTTGGAGAAAGAGGTGTCGGACTAACGACTTGTTGATTGGGTTCATGAGGTTTCGTTGGAGTGTCTTCTTTTGTTGGTTGTTTTGCGTTCTCTTCTGTCGAAGGATTTTCATACATGTTTTCCTGCAAAAAGCATTTTAAGTGTCAGGAAAAGAAATGTAATAAAAAGAAAATATTCACGGTCGAAAGTTTACCTAAGCAAATTGGGTATGGAGACTAGAGTTTCCACTCTCTGCATCTTTCACTTGAACAACTTTGAGTGGACTACTGGGGGGAGTGGGTTTCAATGTTTTTACTTTGGGTTTTGGAAGAGGAGCTTTCGTAACTTTCTTCTTTTTTGTGGGTTGATTGGGTTTTGGTGACTCATGCCTGGCTCTTCACTGAAGACCTTCTCTTTTTGTTTTCTCTTTGGAGTAAGAGGTGGTGTTAGACCAGCCTGTAGGTTTGGACAAAACATATAAGTTCTAAGGAACTAGAAGGAAACCATTAGTCTAAGAAAAGAAGTTATACCTTTGTCACAATCTTCTTGGTGATAGTAGGGCGATCTTCATCCATAGTGTCAGAAGTGTTTTCGACAACAGCTTTCTTGGGGGTCATCCTCTTAGCTAAGAAAACAAAAATGAAGTCAGATTAAGTGAAAAGCATAAAAGTTTAAAAAAAAATATAAAAATGTCGAAATAAGAAAATGTTTTGTAAAACACCTTCAAGAATTGGAGTCTCCACATGGACGTGTTCTATTCCAATATGAAGGTGTCCTCTATAGTAATCCAGAGTATACTTAGTCAGAACCACGCGTTCAGCGCGTTTTTTAGATTGTTTGCGAAGAATTTTCTAAGAATCCCCACAAACAAACCAATCTGGAAATGGAGGGCTCAACGCCACGCCAAAATCAACAGAAGGTAGAGGGGGAAATTTTGGTGGATAAAGGTTAAAGGCTACCTCATATTTTAGTTCTGGTCGAACATATGAAGGCAGTTTCAACCTATCCATTTTTTTCTGTGAATTTGTGTTTCAAAGTCACTGCCGCTTCGCTGATGGTTCGACTAAGTTCGTCTGGCCTATAGATGGTTTCAAAGTAATTTTGAAATTTTCCTATCTCCTTGATATGATATGCTTTACCTTTCTTCGTTTTGTCCTATACAAGAGCAAATGTATTGGTCAGTAGAGTTGTGAATGCTTCCATGTCATAGAACTTGTGAAGATAATATTCTTTCCACCAAGTGTCGAATTTAGGGGTGCACAGGAAAGAAGGTCGGAAGACCGTTGGATGAATTTCCAAGGAATCATCATCTAGTTGTCTTATGAGTTCTTAACTCTCTTCTTCAGTATGTAGGGATTTGTACCAAATGATGGTGCTTTTCTTGGGATAAAGGGGCTTTGGTTTCAGCTGAACCAACCCAAATTTCCTAGCAACTAAGTTAGGTTGATACGCAAGAGGGGAAATGTTGGTCTTAGTCGAATTTTGGTGAGAAGCAAGGAGTCTAGGTGTCAGGAAGGATTCCCAAATGTCAAGGAATTGATTTTCATCCTCTTGCATTTCCAAGGGTGATTATTTAGTGAACCATTCAGGGCCAATATTCCTGTTGGGAAAGGGGCCATAGGAGGAGTGAAATTGTACCTCTTGGCAAACATCAAGATGAAGCTGGTGAAGGAGTGACTAAGACTAAGTCCCTTTTCAGATGTAGTCAGCTGCATTAAATGAGGCCATTCAATAGACATGTCCTTCACCATGTCTTCATCAATATTGGCTTTGATAGGGAGAAAAACTTCAAAAATGGCGTTAAGCCATAATTGTAGGAGCCAGATTGGCCCTGATACACTTAGATTTCCATTGTCTTTCATTGTCTTCAAGAAACCGATGTAGTCGCTCAAGGATTTGTAGAGACTTTCCAATATCATTTCACTTAAACGTAGTTTCGTACCATGGTGAAGTTGATTGGCTAAGGTGATAAAACATTTAGCTACTTGGAGCGATCGAGAGCAGAAAACAAATCTCGACAGCCATAAGGTCAAAAAGTCTATATGCTCCTTGTTAGAGATAATTTTGGTTTTCTTATCATGATATTCTTTTATGAACCCATAGTAGGAGGCTTTGCTGGTGTCAAACCCTATGGTATCTTGATTCAAGGTATTTGGGTCGAAAGCCACCCCTAATGGACTTAGTCCAACAATGACAGCTATGTCAAATAAGGTAGGGGTGACCATTCCACATAGAAGGTGGAAAGTGTTGTAAGTGCTATCCTAGAAGTAAAAGGATGACAGTAACATATTTGGGCAAATATTAAGACCTACTTTCGACATTTGGATTAAGTCGAAAATACCTAATTCTTTCCAGAATGGGGCTTTAAACTTTTCGACTTTATTCACCCATGCAAGGTATTCAGAGATGTATTTCGACTTGGGACAAGCCTTAAATATCCTAGTTTTTTGTAAATATCCTAGGTTTATGGTTGCTTCGTCACTAGGTTCTGCGTCTTGAGGTTCTTCGAGGTAAATTTTTGGT
Organism: Lathyrus aphaca; assembly: GCA_963966055.1. NCBI lineage: Eukaryota > Viridiplantae > Streptophyta > Magnoliopsida > Fabales > Fabaceae > Lathyrus > Lathyrus aphaca. The sequence continues at coordinate 129,481,514 of OZ014522.1, read as the reverse complement.
TTATCCCCAGCACCTATGGGTTTGAGACGTTGATAAGAGGGGAAATATTCTTTTAACTTATCTAAGTTTGTGTTAGGGCTAAGAAGAGGACCTAACATTTCATGGCATGTTCCAGAAACAAGAATAGGAATCAATACCTGAGACCTGTAGATATTGGCCTTCTTCTTCTCATTAGGAGGTTCTGGAATGTACTGTTGATTTCCCACCATGTCTGGTCTGGTTAATCGATGAGCATAAGCAAGAGGCGTCACACTTTTGTTCTTCTTGCTAGTAGTTTCTTTGGATGAAGACATTGTTGAGGAAGTTGAGGTTTCTGAGAATCTTGGAAAGAAATAGGTTTTCTGTTTTAAAAGGGTGAAGAAGAGGAAGGTTGTCTAAAAGTTTTGAAGCTAGTGACTCAGTGGTATGAGACCCTTGAGAGAAATGGATTTGAACGAAAATTTTCATATGGTCTTCAAAGGTGAGTGTGTGGAATATTGTATGCAATAGGCAAGTGTTATGGAAATCCTCTAGTATACTCAGGATGATTTAAGTTTGGTGCTGATGACTCACTAATGATTGTAAGTTTTATGACATTACTAAGTTGTTATTAATGGAGACCTTGTGTCAACAGAAACTTTGAGTGAATAGAATTCTGTAAAGAGAATTGATATGGAGAATAGTAACCATGGCAGATTTGTTAAGCTGAATTGGATAAATTGTTTCGAGTTTAGAATGGAATCGGAATTGTATTAGTTATGATTGCAATAGTACAACCCTTGTATATCTGTCGTTGGTGAGTTTGGACCGATGTTATTATTGTGCGGTTGTCAAGTAATTGTTTTATCCCTGAATGTCTGCAAGTTATTGTTCTATTGGTTGGTGAGAGCTCTAATGGATACATGTGTTCTCCGCAGACTACCAATTACCTTGTATTGCTTGAGAATTTGTGGTATCCCCATTGTTAGACCTTAAGAGCGTAGTGGAAGGAGACAGATGAAAGATTTCAGTCGGATTGTGTAGACAGTGATTTTCGACGGTACCTGTATAAAAGGAAAATGTTGGTGAAAAGGGAGATTTTCGAAGCAGACAACAAGAAAGGGCATTTTTACGTCTTTTTCGACAAAGAAGAATAAAATCTTATGTTTCATTAACATGACATGATCTTCATTCAAAGGAGTTTGTTTGTGATAATTTCTACGGATGTTGAATAAAATACATCAATTCAAATTGAAAGAATAAATTCAAAGTGTGAAGTTGCAACGTTTGGCAAAAAGGATGCATGGAAGCATCCAGAGGAATGAAGGCATGCCGAAAGGCCAAGTGTCAAGTTATTAGAATTATCCCGTTAGTGGCAGTTAGTTTAGTTTCCTATATATATAGGATAATTGTTGTTAGTTTGTGTGTGATATATTTGTACAAATTCCTATTAAACTCAAAGTATCCGTGTGAGAGAAAAGAGTGTGAATCTGGAAAATGTACGTGTGAAAAACACCATATTTACTTTCTTTAAGTTTTCAATAAAATTCCAAATTCATTTAAATTCCTTTACCATTTTATAATTTTTAGTTAATTATAAGTCTTTTATTTCGACGCATTACGTTACTTGTCTTCCACTACTTTAACATATTCCTAGAAGTTATTTCTTTAAATTATGTCAAGTTTATTCTACTTTTGTTCTTTATTCTTATGAATCATACAAACGTACTTAAGATAATTGAATGAAAGTGAAATCATTAAGGATGACACAATCAATACATTCGACCAGATACATATAAAATACACACTTATGTCCTAGGATTTGTATGATTGATCCTGCAAGTTAACTAATTTAGACATTGAATTAGAAACCAGCGGTTGTTCGTCGGAAAACACCAGCGAACAAATTGTTGAGAATCAAAAGAGAATTATTTATAAGTGTTGGAGTAGGAAGATTTTGTTCTAAGGGTGTTGTCTATAGTAAGTTACTGAAAGGATGAAGTGTTGGATGCAAATGGTTACAACGTATAGCATCAAACCAAGTGGAATTGATACAGAAGTTGTTTGACAACTTTGATATGGTTTTAGTAATTGAAGGATTTTTTTAATAAGAAATTTTGCTGGAAATTAAGCGTAGATAAGATTTCACCAATATACCTTGTGGAGTTTTGTCGAGTGTTGTGGTTCCGAAATCAAGTTGGAGTGTTATGCTTTGTGTTATGACTCAATAAAAGGAATTATAATAGTATATTTCTATGAAGGAGAAATGAGACTAAGTGATTCAGTATGAAGCAATAGATGAATTTCAGAAAGGTGAGTTAGAAGTTAACCCAATGTGGGAACAAGCGTATGAGTAAGGACGTGAAGTTTGATTTATTAGGAAACAAGGACTTTGAGCCGCAAAGTCAAATTGGATTTTTTGTGTGTGTGAATGTTGTACCCCAAATTTTTCTCTCCCACACTCAAGAAAAAAATGTCTCAAGAGGTCTCTTAATAGTCACAAGATTCACAATTTATCAAAAGGATTCAAGGTTTCATCGGACAAAGCCTCATCCTAAGCAATGGATTTGAATTTATCAAGGAAAAGTGGACTTCCAAAGCTTCAATTGGACTTCATGACATTCCATATACCTTAAAGAATCCCCATGACAAGTTTCAAAGTTTTCCCAACAAGTTTGGCCAGTCAGATGCTCAGATGCCTAAAAATCAGTTAATTTGGTCAACAAGTCAACTGTGGTCAACTTAAAGTCAAACTTCAAGATTTTGGTCAAAATCAAGATTATGAGGTGAAATTCATCATTTGATCAAGTCTTGATCATGATTCATCAAGGAAACTTCAGAATCATCAAGAATCAGGAGTTACTAAATTAGGGTTTTGTGTAGGAAAAGTCAACTGGACTTTGACCAACCATAACTTTCACATACCTCATAAAAATTTCCCATTTAAAGCTCATTATGAAGGAAATCCAATTCTCTACAACTTTGTGACTCACAAGCCAAGTCCAAAAATGCTTCATTTGAAAGATATGAGCTAAAACATTATAGGTCTTTTTGAAAGTAAAAAAAAAGTCAACTTTTTCCAAAGCTCATAATTTAAAAATGGTAAACTATATAGACATGGGAACAAAGGGGTTGATTAGAGGACACACTAAGCTTTCTAAAAAGTCCTAGAACACCTTCATGGGATCTAAATTGAGGAAGTTATGCATTGTGGAAGTTGGACAATTTTGAGGAGGTTTATGAAGCAAAAAGGGTCTAAACTCAAGATTTTGTCAAATGGGCCACTAATATTCCAATCCAAACTTAAAGATGAGGTCATGCACGACCCAATGACCAATTATTCTTATTTTTATTATTTATTTTATATTATTTTGGATTTTAATCATTAAAATTCAATTTTAATTAAAATAAAATATGAAAATAAAATATTTGATCTAATACTTATTTTTGGATCAAATATTTTGTGATTAATATGATTGAAATCATTCAAAATTCGTGCAATACCATTATAGCATGGATATATTTGATTTTTTTTGACAAAATTGGCAAGTTGATTTCTTCACATGCAAGTAATAAAAATCCATGCAATAGAGGCCCAAATTTTAACCTAAATAGTTTCTATTTCATAAACATAACAAGTAGACAAGGGTTGCACACGAATTCAGAACAAAAGAGAGACACTTCCATATTCAAAAATTCTCAAGAAAACTAATTTTCGGTTTCATCATTCTAAGGGTTATTCAAAGGTTTTAAAGGTTTTAACATGTTCCTTGATGTTCATTGAACGTATCCCAACCATCAACATCATCCAATTCATCCTCATATGCATGAACCGAATCAAACTTTGAGCTCTTGAATTTTTTTGATTCTATTAATTCATGCGTTATAAATTGTTTTTGATGCTTGAATATTATTTATAATGTGTCATAGAATGTTTCTGGATGCTTTATTTAGAGCTTTGATGCATGTATCGTGTTTTGCCATTTTTAGGGTTCTTAAGGTCACGAATTAGGCTCCACTAAATAGACAATTTCCAACCAAATTGATGGATTAATTGGACTTAGGAGACTGATATTGATTGTTTTGAACAATTGAAACTCATTTATTTGTTGTATTATTCATGTTTGATTGCGCAAGACCTTTAGTGATGAAGAAAATCCGTCACTAAAACCTTTAGTGACGGAAAACCGTAGGTAAAGGTATAAGCGACAGACAAAGGAAGAAGATGAAGAATTGGCACCCTTTCTGAAATTTAAAATGTTGATTTATTTTATAATTTATTTGTTTTATATTGATATCAGATGCGCGCGTGTGGTGTAGTGGATGGAGACCAGGTTTGGTAATCTTGAGGGCGTAGGTTCGAACCCAGTCTCAAGCATATTTTTTATTACACCTTGTTTTAGTATCAGACTTAATATATAATGTTTTTTGTTCCTATTACTTCCCAGGAGGCGCGCACGACTTAGTGGTGAAGGACTGAAGTTGGGAGTGGAGGGTCTTGAGTTCAATCCTCCCCTCCAATCTTTTTTTGGTTTTTTCTTCTCCTTTCTATTTTTTTAATTAAATTATGTTTTATAATTAATTTATTCTTCTAACCATAGTTAAATCTTTAAACATTTTTCACAACCTTGATTAACCTTTAATTTTGTTTTTCATTAGCTTATTTTTAGTCATAATTTATTTCCTTAAAATATTTAAGTTTAAGTTTTTTTAATTTCTTTTTAAATTTATGAAAACTATTTTTTATAATAATTATTAAACCCTAATATTTTCACTAAACCTAATTTTTTTTCCTAAACCCTGATTTTTTTGCCTCAAACCTTAAATTTCGAACCTAAAAATTTAGCCCTAATCTTTATCTTGAAACCCTAATTTTTACCCTAAATTTTTATAAACCTTAATTTTTCATAAACCTAAATCCTAAATTTTTTTGTAAACCTAAACCCTAAATTTTTTTGTAAACCCTAAACCTAATTTACAAACCTTTTCACTAATTTTTATGTTATTCATTTGTGATGCGCCTTATTATGTAATTGTTTCTCATTTGTAATAACGTAGCTTTATTTTTGCCTTATTATTTTGTAACTGCCCCGAAGCCCTGTAATAGTGTAGGGACTATTTATTTTGCTGCCTTTTAATTTCTGCTTTTATTTTATGATAACTGCACAGTTAATAATCTAGGGTGTGAAAAGACATAAATGAATCAATATGGACTTAGATCACTAATTTTAAGATAAATATTAAAAATAACACTCACACGCGTAAGTCGATCGTTCTACTATCGCCATCTGCACTTCCTAGGGTTCCTCTCTTAAGTTTTCTTAATAAATGGCCAAGTCCCTCGAACGTGGGGGTGTCTTAAAGCAAAGTCCTTTCAAACAGATAAATCATCAAGTCCCTTTAAAGTTAAAAAGATCATAGTCCCTTCGAAGTTGCCTACAGAATAAATGATCTCGTCCCTGGATGACCCTACGAATAAATGATGATAGTCCTTATGAATTGCTAAAGACACCCTTAAAATTTGCCTTCATTGACCATACGATGACCCTACGCCCGTCCCTTAACTTAATCCAAGGTAAATGACTACTTACTCCTTAATAGTAAGGACAATCTTACCTTTGAAAGGAAATAAAGAAACATGAGAGACCAAGTCTAGGGTAGGTAGTTCTTAGTTACTTGCTCATATTTCAAAACTATTTTTCACACCTCACTTTCAAAAATGTTTCAAAACTCAAAGCTTTGTATACATCCATACGAGGATCATTACAAAGACTTATGAAAATTTCTAAACACACACTTCACATTACTTTTCAAATAATTAAGTGAGCTAAGTAACTAAGAACCCATGGATAACCATGGATATAAAGGGTGCTTACACCTTCCCTTTATATAACCTACCCCCCAAACTCAAGTCTTTTAAAATAGGTCTTTCTTGTTCTTTTATGCCCTTTCCATATGGATAAAATAAAAGTCGGTGGCGACTCTTGTTATCCACAACATAAATAGAAAGTAAGTTCTCCCACCGTGTTACAGTGAATATGTCAGAATATGTAGGAGAAGTAAGGATAAGTATGGATCTAAGGCAATGTTGTAACCTGTTATTATTGTTGAGTATAGGAAATGCTCTAGATAATATTAATTAAGATTAATAGGGTTCCGGTGTGCTCTGAGAGTTTTCAATTAAAATAATTAGAGCAACCGACGAACTTAAATTAATTAATTTGTATTATCTGACTCAGAGGTTTAATTAAATATTATACTCAGAGACATTTTTGGATACTCTCAATTTGAACCCGTTGGATTACTAACCAATAGTTATTAGTATAACTATTGTTTTGTTATTTATATAAAAGATAGAGAAAGATAGAAAGTTGGTAAAGGAGGAAAAGAAAGAAAGAAAGAAAGGGAAAAGAGAAGAGAAAGAGAAGAATAAGAAAACCTAAGAAGAGGGAAAACTTGGATCATCATCAAGCTTCATCAATCTTCATCATCTTTATCAAACTCCTCTTCATTGTCAAGGTGGGTTCTAGTTAGATACTTTTATTTCTAGAGTTTATAAATTTTTGAGGTTAGGGAAAAAATACTAGAAATCATAGAATCAAGAGTTTGAACGGTTAAAATATCGATTAACTACATGAGTATACTGACTATAGGTGTAGAAACCTTTGTTGATAATTGTCTTAATGTTTGGTGTCAATTGGATATTATTTGGAGAAGTTATGTACCTTAAAAATGCAAGTTTTCTGCTACTGACTGTTGGTTAACCGGTTAACCGTATGCGTTAACTGGTTAACAGGACCTGATATGCCACTAGAAGTAGAATTTTAGACTGGTTAACCAGTTAACCATATGGGTTAACCTGTTAACACTGTAAGTTTTGGAAAATACCATTTCTTATAAAAATTTCATAACTTTTTACCCGGGTATCTGATTGAGGCAAACTTTATATCGTTGGAAAGCTATGACAATGTACTATCCAATGGTAGAGGAAAATATTACTTTTGAAGTGGAAAATATTTAGTTATTGTATGCTGATTAAAAATACTATTTTGATACTTTTGAAAATTCATAACTTCTACATCCTTTATCCGATTTATCCGTTCTTTATATCGTTTTGAAGCTAATAATATGTACTATCTTATGAGACCAAGAAATATTATTTTGAGCCGACTTTTACCCTATTTTTCTAATTAACCGTAATTATGATAGTTAGGAAATTGTGAGCTAATGGAAATAAAAAGTATTACTTGTGAGATAGTTAGGATTACCATAGGTTGTTGCGAAACCGTTAGCGTGAATACACTAGGTCCTCCGTAATAGTCTGAGTAAGTCTTGAGGTGGGTTGTCCTGAGTCCCACAGGAAGCATCCATAAAGTCTAGAGGTGTGTATTTCACGAGGGGGCCTCCGTAAAATCTGAGTAAGTCTTGAGGTACGTTGTTTTGAGTCCTACGGGAAGCATCCATAAAGAATTGAGGCGTGTACATACTAGATCTCTCTGGGAAGTCTGAGTAAGTCTTGAGGTGGGTTGTTCTTAGTCCCATGGAAAGCGTCTGTAAAGGCTTGAGGTGAGTACTACACGGGGTTACTTGGGAAGTCTGAGTAAGTCTTGAGGTGGGTTGTCCTGAGTCCCACGAGAAGTGTCCATAAAGACTTGAGGTGAGTGTCACATCGAGTCCTCCATAAATTCTTGTGTAAGGCTTGAGGTAGATGTTATACTCGTTTAGTGTCGAGAGTGTTGTCTGGATTTTGTTCCATCTTACTTTGGTTCCTTGTGAGGAAGTGACCAAAGACTCGAGTTATGTTTAGATTGAACCTTTAGAGCAGAGAAAAGTCTAAGATAGGGAACTCACTGAGATGTTGATATCTTACCCCACTATTATTGTTGTTTTTCAAATTTCTTTTGCAGGTTGATTTATAAGTAGAGCTATGCTCGAGATGTTTCAAGAGAAGCATAATCTTAGTTTTTCCGCTGTGTATTTATCTTTGTATAATATGGATATTGTATTGATCTTAATATTTTTATTTTAGTATAATTTCCATGTCTTGTACCATAGTTGTATTATGTTTTAGAATTGATCAAGAATATGAATTATGCTATTAGGCACTTATGATGGTGTCAGTACCAATAAAACACTTGTATAATGATATTCTAGGTATTTATTATATGAGGCGTTACAAATTGTCCAACTTCAAACACTATTATCTCCTTCAACACAGACCTCCCAAACATAAAATTATATTCCAAATTAAAGGAAATTTCATGTAGATTCTAGAACTTCAAGAATCGCTACAATCCGAGTTACGAGTATAAAGTTACTGTCTTAACAATGGGACTGGTCAAGAAATCCCATATACAACTTCTAGAAAAAATCAACATCAGACCCAAATGTTCAAACGCGTTTTTCTCCCTCTTCGAAAACATGTTGAATGCAAAATTTATATGCAAACTGTATGGAATTTTTTAAGTTTTCCAAAAAGTCCAGAATCGCTCTCATCATATTAACGAGTATAAAATTATGCCTCTTTTACTGAAGGCTTCTCCATAAATATGAAAATAAAAACTGAAATTGGTGAACATGAGTTCTACCTCTTTCTCTTACTTCCGAACTCTTCCAACTATCCTTGTTTTTACCCAACTCTGAAAATCATTCGACTTTAATTTGACTATACCCAAGACATACGAGTCTATCAGTTGATCCAATAAATCGATACTTCTTTTGGAATATTTTTATTCTAAACAATTCCTTAACCCACCGTAAATAATCCGAGCACATCTCATATAATCGTCATCATACACATGCACTCATATACGCTTCATCCTCTACGAGTTGTCTTACTTACTTAGCGGATAAACAACATTCCTCAATCGACTCCAATTCCAACTTATACTAAAAAGGCAAGTCACAATCATCTTCAAGAGACCTCAATAGTTATACTCCATAGGCAAATCACTATTCTTCCTAATGCCCTCTATTCTCCAAGAAAACATAAACCATACCGACTTGTACTCCTTCAATAGCATCTCAACTTGACCGACGAATAAAATCATAAATCCATACTCTCGTCGATCCACAACAACACAACTCCGACAACACTTTGCACTCCTGCAATCAATACCATCTTGAACCAACTTCACATACCACAAACATCTCTGAGAAGCAACTCCTGGAAACAAATGATTAGAAAAGCTATAAGTAAGTACCGACAGTTTTTTACACACATGTCGCATAATAAGGAACAAACAACGTAAGATAACTTGGCTGGACGGACCGACCTGCTCTGATACCACTAATGTAAGACCCCATTTCTACCCGATAATTTATTATAAAATCAGAGTATAAAAGTTTCAACAAAAAAATGAGATGATTACATTTTCAACTTTGAAACAACATTCAACAACTGATTAGTCTTAAAATATATCACTTCATTACTTCGCAGCGGATTCATAAAATTCAACTTATTATATCACAACTTGTGTTCAACATCAAAACAACTTAAAACAACACTTCTTTAATAAAATAACTTTAAAATTTAGCATCTATAATACTATTCAACATCAACAGAAAACATGCATTATCCCCCGAGTGCTACGTATCAGGGTGACAACACTGATTCGAATCTACAAGGGTACTCAATTCTACTCTGGATTACCTGCACGTTACCAACAGAGGGTAACATTCAAACGAAAGGGTGATATATCAAACTATATAATTAGATATATGACAAATAACATATTGAATTATATTACATAAATCATCAATCCACAATACAACAACAACTTAAACAACACAAGATACAACATAACAACATACTATACGACTTGGAAATGCAACGTAAACAATGTGATGCATGTGGTACCAATGGAGCAGAATTTCCAACTTAAAATCTTGCCAATTAATAGAGGCAACAAGTCATAAGCCTTCAACATTATTTCTACCAATCTAGGCCAACTTACCGAGTAGCAGCTCCAACTTAAATAATGATATGCAATGCGACTCAACTCAACTCAAACATCAAAATAACAACGATAATAGTTATATAACAACGCAACCACAACATATTATCACGATTTAATAACAATAACATACTACAACAACTTCATAATAACTTTCTACTACAACGACTTAACAATACCAACTTACTCTCGCAACTTAACGACAACATCAAATCAACTTTGGCTCAAGGCCTACAAATTATATTCTTGCCATTACTAAGGTACTACAACATAAAACCACAACCAACAACTTTGTAACTTACTACAAAATAACACAACGCAAGAACAACCAATTTTACCACAATCTTATTCACGAAGTCCCGACTAAAACCAACTAATTAAATTATTTACTATGCTCTGTTATTACTACTTACTACCTATCTTATTATCATACTTATGTTAAATCCATGACAACAACTAACACACTAAAACCCGCTACTAAAGTACTATCACACTGCTACTACTATACAATTTCTGCTACACATTAGTTATTACTACTGCCACTAAGTTATTCAGTTTAAGCATTACTATTGTTACTGCTAATTAATTACTGCACTTCTACTCCAATAATTTAATTTAAATATTACTGGTATTTATACTATTTAATCATGTTACTGCTATTCACTAAATCCGGTCAAAGTACTACTGCTACTTGCTAATCCTCAACTTAATTAATTAATCCTGCTACTAACTTCTACCTCATTGTTACTTAAATAGTTCTTTTTTAAGTATTAATAGTTTTAATACTAATTTATCTTGTTACTACTAACTAAACTACAGTCCACCAATTATTTGTTCTACTGCTACTTACTGGTTATCAACATATATATGGCTTTATAACTTTAATTATGTTTCAGGCAAGCAAACAGACAAGGTAACATCCAGTAACCCATACACATGAAACAAATAAATACAACACACAAATTATGACGTGCATCACACAATTATCCCCCCCCCCCCGTCACACCATGTGACAATCGTTACACAATGGGACGATCGTCCCAATTCCCTGACGGGCGTCACCATACCCTAACGGGCATCACATGTCCAAATCCCATTCTCTCTGATTTATCTCTGTTTCGTCTCTGTTATTTCCTCTATCAGGTTTTTCTTATGATCAATCCAACATTTCAACTACCTCTTCTTAGTACACATAATTTAGGAATTTTATACCAATTATCATACATCCCTTTTTCTACGATCATCGTTAACATCAACCAATTTTCAACTTTCTTTATCAACCAAAAATCAACATAGAAACATACACAAACAACACAGATTAATTATCCCACGATTAATTCAACAATATTTATCAACTTCATTATTCAACCGAAATAACACAACACACTGACTGAGTAATTTATAATACCCAATGCCACATGTTTTCATCATATATCCCGATTATAGAGTAAAAACCCCACCCTTATCTTGGATTGACGACGACTCTTACACTTTTGATCGGAACCCTAGCCTTTCCTCTCCTAAGCAACTTCACGTAACCTCTTCCTCAACTTCTTATTTTCCTTATTTCACTTATAACCTCTTTTTCCATAATTCTAATTAACCTAATTTCCTTTATTCAACTTACTCTATAATTCTCCTTATTTTCCTCCACTCACCTTTTACCAATTTACTTTGACTTTTTAATTATTAAAATAATATTAATATTAATAATAATAATAATAATAATTATAATAATAATAATAATAATAATATGATAATAATGACCAACACTCCTATAATTATGCTAACTATACATTTTATACTATGATTGAACAAATATTAATTAAAAATAATCTAATTAACCTTACTCCACACACCATCAATCTCTACGTTATTAGTCGTACACCCCTACTACTTACTACTTATAACCACAAGTAAGCCCACTAATATCAATCCAATACTATTTCTTCGACTTAATCAATTAATTCACTCAACTAACAACAACACCACTTAAATCGACTTTTTTCACAACTTAATTAATTCTACTAACCATAACACAACTTAAATCAACTTAATCAACTTAATTTAATCCAACTAACAACGACATAACTTAAATCAACGTAATCGACTTAATCAATTTAATTTAATTAATTCAACTAAAATCAACTTAGCAACTCAACACGAATCAACACCTAATATAGATAATATTTAAGTAAATAATTAATTAAATAAACAGGGCGTTACAATGATGGTCGAGCTGCATGCCAACCATCTGTTGTAAAGTGAAACCTCATCGAACGGGCATGTCACACGATGATCTCTGTAGCAGTCATATCTGACTTCCTTAGCAGCCATGCGATCCAGATACACCCTGTAAGGCTCTACCGACTCGTTCCCTCTCAGCGGACGGAAGGCACGTACCCTAGGTCATTCCTCTATGTACTCCTGCACATACTCCCAGCCATGTATCTGTGAAAAATATTGGACGATACATGATTGAAATAAAAAAAATTGGTATCAAGCAAATATCACGATAATATAAGAGAAAAAAGTCTAAGGTTTAGGAATGGTACCATATATAGTGAACAACTGTCCGCAACAATCCGAGTAGCCCAAAGGCATTTAGTGGAGAGTCTGGAGTAAGTGTGTGTAAACGTCGCTGCACCCCAGTTGTACTCATGGATCATTGCCAGATCCAATTGGTACCTCATCCAAACCACATATGTATATGAGGAGCTGGTGTCCACAAACAGCTGGGTGCCCATCAAAGAAACAAATTTTAATTAAAAAAATGGTATATATAATATTTTCCAAATGAAAAAAAAAACGAGTTATGTTACCTCTCTACGCCATACATGTGGGGCAGCATGCTCTACATAACCAAACAACAAAGACATGTCAGATGGACCCCCCAGATGACTTTTAGGAGCAGTGGCAGCAACATCCACTTGTGTCTCCTGAACTCCCTCCCGGGTTTGCTCAGGATCCTCAACATCGGGTTTCGGAAGTGAAATCGGACTCTCATGGCGTCTCCTCTGGGAGGGCGGAGACTGAGAAGTACCCTCAGAAGAATCCTGTGGCCTCCGAGATGAAGAAATGCCTACAACTTCAGATGTAGACGGTATGTCTGACTGGACATGGGCCTTTTCCTTCTGGACAAAGGCATGTTGGACAACTCGTTTGTGTATCTGTCTCTTGGTAGGGATCTGATAGTCTGAGTCTGAAGAAGACATAATGTTTGCAAACCAATAAGTTAAATTAAGATACAACAAAAATAAAATAAAGAAAATAACATTCATTTGTTCCACAAGTGTATTTACGGAAGCACCCAGGATATAAAAAGTTTGGGTTGTTCCGCAAGTGCATCCACGGAAGCACTCAGGATATAGAAAGTCCGTGTTGTTCGCAAGTGCATCTACGGAACGTGTTAACGTTCCATTGTTTCGCTAATGCACTTGCGGAAGTTCTTGAAACTTGAGAAAACGGTGACGAACACCATTAACGATCCAGTGGAAGAAAAATTAAAAAACAACTCCTTGATCTTCCGTTTAAACCCTAAAAAAGTATCTACATTGTCTCTAAACTATGTTTCTAAACTTATCCAGTGATTTCTACACCTAAATAGCTATTCTAAATCGATTACGAAGAATATTCGAAAATAACTCGAAAACTTACTGATTAAAAGGAGCTACAAATGATTAGGAGTTTGTTAATCGTTGTAGTTGATGCTTAGTCTTGAACTCGCGCGACAAAAATTGACTTTTGTGGAAATGATCTTTTAGAGAGTTGAGAGAGAGAGAGAGAGAGAGAGAGAGAGAGAGAGAGAGTGAGAGAGAGAGAGAGAGGGAGATCTTGAGAGTTTGAAGAATATGAAAAGTGAAGAATGAGGAGGAGAAGGATCTGTGCGCGAAGTATATCAAAATATGTTCCGCAATTACATTTGAGGAAAAGTTCCGCTGATATATCCACAAAACAAATCAATATTTAAATAAAAAATGATGTATTCGGCGATATATCAGCAGATGCAGTGAAAGCAAAAATAAAAATGCACATGGTATCCGAGAAACTCATAAAATGGAATAAAATATTCTCTTAAAATTGATGGAGGAGCATAAGTGAAATCCTAGAATGAATCAATGTCAGTGATACATTAACACTTCAAATGCTCCTCAGATTTTCCAACAAATAAAATTTCAGTTTTTCATTATTATTACTTTTGTTAACTGCCATATACTAGCATAAAAGGCATAATGAAGATATGGACATGTAGAATGTGATAGTTCCTGTAGAATGTTTTATATTGAGAAAGGACTAGTTTTAAAGCATATTAACTAAGGCACCAATAGTTATATAGAAAATAAGTAGAAGATATATTCTCCTCCAATTACATTAGCATAACTACCCAATAAAATACAACCAAAATCTACATAATTTCTTAGGATACAACAAACAGGTAATTAAGAGGTACTATCATACCACTATGACTAGAACTGATAATATGGTGAGGGTAGAAAAATAGAACAAAATCTATATGGATACTATTAGTAATGTTTTCATAAGGCATATTTATTGTTCTTTGAGCACAATAAAATGTTCCTTAAGATAGGCTAACGACACTACAATTATCGTCTTCTGAGATAGCTCCAAGGTCCCGTTCCCGTTCCCATTCTGTATAAACAATTACTGACACATATAAATCATCTTCAAAATATAAAATTTATAAACTATAAATCCTAAATCCTAAACATAAAACTTAAAAATATAAATGATGAGAATGAAAATAAAGTTTACCTCCATACACCGGCCAACATGCGAAGAGTCATATAGATCGCTAACGCGATCCATATCCCAATGAAATGCTTGCTTCTATAAAGAAGAAACTCTGCACCAACACTTACCAATGACACCATAACCTAGATATAGTTACCACACAAAAATGAATAAACATGACACATATTGATATACAAAGAAGAAGAAAAAGAAGGCATGCAAAGTGAATTAATTACCAAGGAATATGAAGCATATGCAAAATCAGAAGCTCCATAGTTTACACCATCAAAGACAAATGCTAATGTGTTGATAGGTTGAGTAGCAGCTACAATCTGGTAAGTAATTTTATGAAATTAGTTATGATATATATCGCGTATAAAAGGAGTATAAGGGATACTCTGATCCATGAAATATACCGGTGCGCCTATTCGGATGAAGTGTATAACTTGAAGGTTTTTGGAAAAGATTCCAGCTCCAAAGTATAGTCCAACACCAACAATAAGAGAGAGTCCTACTCCTAACAGAAAACCGAATTGTAGAGTCCTTGTTGCTGCTGCTGTTGTCTTGATATAGTCTTTTTCAGCAAAGGAACCGGCTAGCATTGCCTATGAACCAGACAGTATAATATAACTCTTTTATAGACGAGTATTTGTTGCCAATGAAACATTCACGCAAACACACAGATACCAGACACGATACTAACACAGACATATCAATATTGATAAGAATTAAAAGACATGAATTAATTGACACTAATCACATTATGATTAGTGTTGTGTTGATGTTGGACATTGAATGTGTCTAACACCAGACATGTCTTTTATCAGAAGTGTCAGTGTTACATAGATTTTACCTGTACAGCTATAGCCAAACCATCTGCAAAAAGGGATGATGCCAACCAAACTTGTAGGCAAGGTTGAAAGGCAGCCATGGGAATTGAACCTAACCTTGCAGCCAAGGATGCTGCTAATGTCACACAGAATGTCACTGCTATCACCTTTGTCATCAACAAACCTCCTGTGATTACATTCAAAATTTACTGTCAAAATCAGTCACAAAATTCCACTCATTTTTGTAATAAATTGCCGCATTTTTTCATAGGTTCTCTACACTCAATATAATTTTATTCGTGACGCGTCGGACGAAAATCATATAAAAAAGGAGCAGCTTACCATTTCTAAGGAACCTGAAAATTTGAAGATCCTTTAATCTTGGAGGTAGGAGATACACCTTTTTCATTAATATGAAAAAGAGTGTGAATGCCATCATGTACCTATAATAAAGTTCACAATCATAGAATAATGTTAATATTTCTTCTTATTATTAGGATTTATATATAGACAACAATTCCAATAATTAAGACTTACTGAGAGAGAACATGTGAAATGGCTGCTCCTTTTATTCCCATTTTCAGTTTAAAAATAAGTAACGGTGCCAATAACACATTCAGTGAATATCCAGCAACTACATAAAATCAAATAAATAAAAAATGAGCCAACAGAAAAACAATGATGGTAGTGCAGAGATAAGTAACGGTGCCAAGTCACAAGCTCAATCTGGTGCAAAAGGTCACAATAGAGTTTGCACACATTGTGGGAGAATAAACCATACTATTGAGACTTGCTTCAAGAAACATGGTTTTCCTCCAGGCTTCAAAGGAAAAGACAGATCACCAAGTGTTGGTAATCAGAATTCTCAATCCGCTGTTGCAGTTCAGACTATTTATGATGCCTCTACCTCAAGTCCAACTACATCTTCTTTTGGATTCACACAGGAGCAGTATAACAACATCATGGAAATCCTTCAACAGTCAAAATTGAATTCTCAAGCCAATTCCATTTCAACCTCTCCTTTTGCCATGAACTCACATTCAAACACTCACAATGGTAAGAATTCTCACTTATGGATTTTGGATAGAGGTGCAACAGATCACATTGCATTTGACAAATCTTCATTCATCACATGTAACAATATCATACATGTCCATGTTAATCTCCCTGATGGTTCATATATCACTGCATCCATGTCTGGTAGTGTTCTCATATCAGCATCCTTATTATTACATAATGTCCTCTATATTCCAAAATTCCATGTAAATCTCATTTCTATTGCTAAGCTTGTTAGTCACAACAATTGTAGTGTGCATTTTAATGATGATACTTGTCAAATCCTGTAGAAGTTTTCCAAGACAATGATTGGTACAACTAAGTTGCAAATAGGATTATATTTTCTTGATTCCACATCTCAAACTTCTGCCTATAGCTCAAATGTCACCAATAATTGTAATATTTGGCATTATAGACTAAACATATTTTTAATAGTGGTTTAAAGGTTGTTGCAAAAATGTTTCCTTTCATTCCTTATACAAACAATAACAATCCTTGTGATTCTTGTCATTTTGGCAAGCAAAAGAAGTTGCCTTTTGCTCATAGTAATACAAATTCAAAAATTCCCTTTGAACTCTTACATGCTGATGTTTGGGGTCCTTTTTCCACTATTTATTTTCTAGGACACAAATATTTTTTGACATTAGTTTATGATTATAATAGATTCACTTGGGTTATTTTTCTTAAGACTAAAGACCAAGTTAAAAATAGTATCATACAGTTTATGGCATATATTGAAAACCAGTTTGAATCATCCTTAAAGTGTCTTAGAACTGATAATGGTAGTGAGTTCCTTTCCTTATCCAACTTTCTTTTATCCAAAGGTATCACTCATCACAAGTCTTGTGTTGAAACCTCCTAACAAAATGGGGTGGTTGAAAGGAAACATCAACACATACTTAATGTTGCTAGAACTTTACATTTTCAATCCAACACACCTCTCTCCATGTGGAACTTTTGTGTCCAACATGTTATTCTCTTGATTAATAGATTACCTTCTCCTTTATTAAACTCAAAATGTCCTTATGAGCTATTGTTTTCCCAACCTCTTTTATTAATTCACTTAAAGGTATTTGGATGTTTGTGTTTTTCCACAACTCTACAAGCTCACAGAACAAAGTTTTCACCTAGGGCCAGAAAATGTATTTTTCTTGGATACAAAGATTGCATAAAGGGATATATACTATGTGACCTACAAAACCATAACATTTTCACCTCTAGAAATGTTATTTTTTATGAAGAAAATTTTTCCTTCAAACCCAACAAACCTAATATTCTAAACCAAACTCAAATACAATCCACATCCCAAACACATACCTTTCTTGATGATATCCCAATTTTACCTAGGTCTGCTACTACTATTGATCTATCCAATCCTTCCACAAATGATATTCCTACTTCTTCCCATGACAGTGATAATACTGATTTTTTTCAGGAAACAATTACATCTCCTTTACCTTGTGATCATTCTCATACTCCTGACCCTCCCACAAATAACCTTACTTTGCAATATTCTTTAAGTAATACTCACAATCCAATTGGTATACCTAACATCTCATTCAACAATTCCCCACCTGCTACTGATGGCCCCCATACTAATATTGATATTGCCAACCCCAGTCATCTTGTCACTTCCAACTTTATGGAACCTAACCTGTCCTTGAACTCTTCTCCCAACATTTCCCTATCTCATGACATAGTTCCTCACCCATCTGCTATAGTTTCTAGGACAGAACTTCACATAAATCCAGCCTGTCCCGAAAACATTGACCCTAATACTGATCTCTCTCATCCTATGAGACATTCAACTAGAATTTCACATCCTCCCTCCTATCTAGAAGATTATCATTGCTATTCTGTTATAAATGACTTTCATTCATTGCATTCACATAACAAAAACATTGTTCATCCATTATCTGTTGTACTTTCATATGATAAATGTCATCCTTCATATAAACATTTTTGTTGTGCTATTTCATCTAACACTAAACCAAAAACATTCAACCAAGTCATTCAATTTGACTGTTGGAAGAAGGCCATGAATGATGAGTTACTTGCTCTTGCTGAGAATCACACTTGGGATGTTGTTGAACTTCCTCATGGTAAGAAGCCTATTGGATGTAGGTGGGTTTACAAAATCAAGTACAAGGAAGATGGTTCCATCTAAACATTTTGCAGTGCCTTTTGATCCAAATGTAAAACTCTATGCTGATGATGGTGACCCTTTACAAGATCCCATTTGTTTTAGGCGACTAGTTGGTCGACTTATTTACTTGACACACTCCAGGCCTGACATTGCATATGTTGTCCGACATCTTAGTCAATACATCTCAAAGCCTTTGCTCCCACACTACCAAGTTGCCACACGAATCTTGCGCTATCCCAAAGTTGTACCTGCCAAAGGATTGTTGTTTTCATCATCAAGTGATCTCAATCTTTCTGCTTTTTCAGACTCTGATTGGACTTGTTGTCCTGATACAAGGAGATCAGTTACCGGTTATTGTATGATTCTTGGCTCTTCCTTGTTATGTTAGAAATCCAAGAAACAACCAACTGTGTCCAGATCATCCACATAAGCCGAATACCGTGCTTTAGCTTCCTTAACTTGTGAAATACAATGGTTACACTATCTCTTTCAAGATTTTCAAGTCAAATTCTCTCAACCAGAATTTGTTTTCTGTGATAGCAAATCTGCTATCTATCTTGCTCATAATCCGACTTTCCATGAATGCAGTAAACACATGGAGCTTGATTGTCACGTGATTAGAGAAAAGTTACAGTCAAAGTTAATTCACCTTCTTCCTGTACCTACTACCTCACAATTGGCTGATGTTTTTACTAAGCCTCTCCATTCTCCGGCTTTATCTTCTATTTTGTTCAAGTTAGGACTCCTTAACATACATAGTCCAACTTGAGGGGGATGTTAATTCTCATCTTGCTATCCTCGTCATACACGTGTACAAAAGTTTGTTAGATTATTTCTGTTAGTCATTAACCATTGTATATAAGACTCCTAGTAAACCACACTTTACAATTAATGAAAAATAACTTTCATCCTTTACGAGCTTTCTTCTTCCAATGTTATCTCTGTTTTTGTGGTGGTAATCACTCTGCAAGTGTTTCACTTCTGCACCATTTACAAGAGACATTCGACTGTAGGGCGCACGTTCGATAAGATAATAAATAATTATATATATACCTATGACATATAACGGAGTCGTTGTATCCTTGAATCCTCGAAAAATTCCTTGCATCGCCAAAGAGAGAAGAACTGCAGGTGCACCAATTGATCTATATGTTAAATACTTCACCGCTGGTTTTAGCATCGGAGAACCCTACACATTAAATAGAGATTAATTATCTATGAAACACGCACACAGGGAGAACCCTACACATTAAATAGAGATTAATTATCTATGAAACACGCACACAGAGACATCAGACACGACGACGGTGACACTGACACATCAACCCTAATAATAATTTGAAAAAATTAATAAATTGAATCTAATCACCGGTGCCGGTGTCGTGTCAGTTGACATGCCTTTTTTAGAGGTTGGAGTTAAAACTTACATGTTTCACACCCATGAGACTTAAAAGAGGTTTAGCCGCAAATACGAGAATCGAAGCTTGAACGAGTCCGAGAATTGAGCCAAAAAGTAATGCTGTTGAGGCAGAAGCAATGTGTCTCTTGTTCTTGTTCTTCTTCACAACTATCTCATTGTTGCTCTTAATATCACATTTTTTCTCATCTTCATGTGCACAAGTTTTAGCCACTATACCATTAGTTTCATTTTGTGATTCTTTTGGAATGTTAATATTATTGTTCTCCTTATCGGATGTTCCTTTTTCTATGTCTTGATGAAGCACATGATCTTGAGTTAGGTCAGTGTTATGATGAATTTCAGCTGCTTTGATATTCATTCTTTTGATAGTGTCTTCCTCAGCTACAAAGGATGTTGTAATGCTAACAAGAGGAAATATTGTGATCTTTGAAGCTTGGTTGAATAAAGCAATTGAAACTCCTGCAGCAGCTAGTTCCACGGCTCCTAAAAAATGTAAATTAATTATAAAGTGAGTATTATGTTTTTTTTTTTTATATGATACTTGGGACTTTAGCTTCAAAAGCTATTAAAAATCATTCACAATAGTGAGTGTGTGTGATGATGAAGAAATTGGGACATAAAAACATAAAGCCATAGCTAGTGCAAATTGCATGTATGTATGCTTCATTTAACAAAAAACATATATAGGGCAAAGTGAGTTTGAGAGCATTTATCCTATACCACTACATGACATCTCCCCCTTTCATTCAAGATTACTATTTTATCCTTTTACTAAAAAAATATATATTATAAAAAAGTTTTGAAATTTTTATATTTTATATGGAATTTTCAAAAATAAAATTCAATATTAAACCAAAGATTTTGAATTTATTTTCAATTTTATAGGATTTTTCAAAAATCTATCCACCTTAACGACACAAATCGGATTTTGATAAAACATAATTTCGAACTTATAGTCTATAGTTTATAAATTCATATGATAATTTATATTTCATAATGGTCTTTTTTATCACAAGCTTATAGTTTATTTGACTAGCTTATAGCTTGTTTTTCAGATGTTATTTCAAATTACGTTTTATTATCTTTTCTTCCATTTTTATCCTTATTATTTTAACAAAAAATATTTTTTATTTTTTATAATTTATTTTAATTTAAAATGAAATAAATATTTATTAAATATTTTTTATGTCATTTTACATTATAAGTTAATTAAACGTTAATTTTATCAAACATTTAAATCAGCTTATCAGCTATCTGTCGTCAATCATCCGCTATAAACTATAAACTATCAGTCATCAGCCATCAACTATAAACTATAAGCTAGTTTATCAATCAACCGATGTTTATCAAACAAAATCTTAAAAAAAAAATGATAGAATTAATTTTGCATTTTTTTAAATATTTAAAATAAACTATTGAATTTATAAAAAAAAAATTGGTATCACTACATCACATATCAATTTAAAAAAATTATACAAAAAAAAACGATGACACCCTACAATACAATAAGATTTATTGAAAAAATATTATTAACTTTGTTTTTTTAATAATTGCTGAAAAAAACACATTGTTAAGCCAATTCATTTGATATTTATGAAAGTTTAAATATATGGTGAATATGTGACATCTTTATCAATCTTTATCATCTTTATCATATTTGATTAAAAAAAATTTGGTAGAAAATAGTCTATCAAATTTTACATAAAAATGTAGTACACTCCTATATTTTATATCGATTCTTTCAAAAATCAGATATAAAATAAAAAATTTATTTAAAATTATGATTTTGTAACATATTTTTAAAAAATCCAGTATAAAATTATAATTTTTTTTTTCAAAATTTATGGTTGTATAAAAAAGTGGGTTACAAAAATAACTTTTTTTTGGAATAGTAAAATTTTAAAAATAAACAAAAATAAGTTTTTTCTTGATTATGAAAAGAGATTAATTACTATGCCTTGTCAGTATAAAAATTTTGTACCATCAATTTATCACGATCATTCATTTGTATTATTTTATAGATTATTAAAATAAAAATTAATTTTTTTTAATCTTTAATTGATTTTTTTAGGTGGTATTTCAATTAAATTCTTAAGAAAATTAGAAAAGAATTATTTTTAGTTTTTTACGCTAGGGTATGCTGGGTAGCTTTCTGTTTTTTAAAATTATTTTTGGGACTTATTTATATGAAAACTTCTTGGCTACTTAACAAAACTTTATCTCATACCTCTACCTTTATCTCTAACCTCTACCTTTATCTTTATATCCCTTAATTTTGTAAAAAATATCAATTTTATTTTAGTTATTTTCTAAAATATTTTTTAACTTTTATTGTCTATCGGAAGATTTTGTAAAAGAGTTTCGATATACAAAAAATAAATAAAAAATAATTAAAAAATGATTATCAAAACTTTTTTACAAAGTCTTCTGGTACATAAACAAAAGTTAAAAAATACCAAAACTCTTTTGAAAAGTCTTCCGATACACAAAATAAAATTTTAAAAATATTTAAAAAATAAAATAAAAATTAATTAAAAATATACAAGGATAAAATTGATATTTTTTTTATATAAAATACAGAGAAATATATAGATAAGGATAGGGTCCTTAAACATGTGAAATGGGCCTAAATTTAAGCCCCATGCATAATAAGATATTTATAACATTTTTTGGTTTGTACTTTTTAATTTTAGTTGGGATTTAGAATTCAAAATACTTTAAATATATTTTTGATATTAAATTTCAACCAAAATGTTTTTGGAAATTTGACCTGTGCTTGGAAGGCATGAAAAAAAAAAAAAAACCAGCTGCATATTAACTTGAAATGTACTAGATACAGTTTCAAACGGAAAAAAAAAAAAAAAGTATAAAATGACTATCAAGAACTTAAGTTCAAACGAGAAAAAGACATCAAGTATCAAAATGATTTACATTCTATTCATTTTTGGAATAAAAATATTTCTTTAGAGATGACAAAATGGATGGTGTTGATAGTTTTACCAGTCTATTGTACAAATTAAACTAAAATTCTAAATCTGTTATGTCTATTTTATTTAGGGTCAGTTTGATTTAGCTTTAAAAAAATAGATTTTTTCTTTGTATTTTTGAAAATGAATTTTGTAAAACCGTTTTAAAAATTATTACAATTTTTTCAATATTAATTTTTTCTAAATTGGAAGACTAATTTTGACATCGTAAAACATAAATATACATGATTCAAAATCAAAACATCGTCGAAATCACAATTTTTGGAAAAAGTTGTATCTCGAAAATGATTTTTATGAAAATCTATTTGAAATAGCTTTAAAATTAAGTGATTTTTGAAATTTTGATATCCAAATTTTTTTCCGATAAAATGATGAAATACTTAAAATAACATTTTAAGAATAATTATTCAAACAAAAGTTTCATTTGGAGCTTTTATGAAAAAAATATTTGTAAATTTTTTTTTCTCACAAATTTATGGGTCAGTTTGTTTTAGGTTTAAAAAAAAGGATTGATTTTTTCTTTGTATTTTTGAAAATGGATTTTGTAAAACCGTTTTTCAAAATATTACAAATTTTTCAATATTTATTATTTATAAATTGGAAGACTAATTTTGACATCGTAAAACATAAATATACATTATTGAAGATCAAAACATAGTTGAAATAATAATTTTTGGAAAAAGTTATATCTCGAAAATGAATTTTATGAAAATCTATTTGAAATAGCTTCAAAATTAAGTGATTTTTTGAAATTTTGATATCCAAATTTTTTCCGATAAAATGATGAAATATCTAAAATAACATTTTAAAATAACTATTCAAACAAAATTTTTGTTTGGAGCTTTTATGAAAAATTTCTTTGTAAATTTATTTTCATAAAATTATGTTTCATAAAATTTGTGTTGTCTTTTTTTTTAAAATGATTTTTATAGTGTAACATAATTTTGTGAAAAATTTTGACAGAAACTTTTCATAAAAGCTTCAAATGTAAATTTGGTTTGAATAGTTATTCTTAAAATGTTATTTAAGATATTTCATCATCTTATCGAAAAATAATTGGATATCAAAATTTCAAAAAATCACTTAATTTTTAAGTTATTTCAAATAGATTTTCATAAAAATCATTTTTGAAATACAATTTTTTTCAAAAATTGTGATTTCGACTATATTTTGGTCTTCAATAATGTATATTTATGGTGTACGATGTCAAAATTAGTATTGCAATTTAGAAAAAAATGAATATAGAAAAACTTGTAATATTTTAAAAAACGGTTTTACAAAATCCATTTTTGAAAATACAAAGAAAAAATCTATTTTTTTAAAACTAAAACAAACAGATCCCATATCACACTTAAAATTTTATTTTATTTTTATCATTTTTATAAAAAGTCAAAACAAACAACCCCCTATTCTGCTCTATTTTTCTACCACCTTTAATAAGATGGGTTTAAACGAAATGGATATATCTCATTACCACCTATTCTTTTTAACATTTAGATTTTGTCAGAAACTTTTTAAAACCCAAAAATATTAATAACATTCAAATAACATGTATAAAAAACATGCAAAGAAACAGTGTTTGTGCACCATAAAATATCACATGTTGATGACCCCAAACAATGCTTGTGGTACCATGGTGTACTTAATTAGTCATCATTGTCAGAAAACAAAACATAAAAACCGTGATCTTTTCCCACATTTTAGGCAAAAGTTTTTTCAATCTCATGAAGAAAAAACAACTCTTATCTATTTCAATAAGCAACTACAGCTAGCATTCTCTATAAAAAACCGTTGGTTAAAGTTTCAATCATAGTTTTACTATTTCTACCCACAGATTTATTTTGTTGCCTAAACTGATATTTCTTAAAAAATTACGTTGAATCTGCAATACTCCATTTATTTATATCTAAGAAAAGAAATTCTAATCAAAATTATATATATAAATTTTGTAAAAAGAATAATGAGAAAAATACCCAAATGTCCTATGTATGCAGTGTCAATGAGAGAAGCAATAGGATCAGCAGCAACAGCCAGTGCTGATGGTAATGCAATCCCCAATATCTCCCTTGAAAGTGCATCCAATTTGAAAATAAGTCTACAAACATACAAGATTCAAAAGTATTAGTACTAACTCATAAAACTCAAACCAGATCAATTATGCATCAGAGATTGAACTTCGAACCAACAGTTTAAACTCATCTGACTCAAACGAGTTGAGTTATCGGACCCGTAATAATACCTTGCATCATGGAAGAAAACTAAGAAAGGAAAATTCCACTTCTTGTTGGGTTGGTGACCACTTCCATTCTCATTCATTCTATTTAATGTATGCCAAACTATATCAAGAGATTAATGTGTTTCTTAAAGTATAGAGAATAAGGAGAGGGGAATAAACTAAGGCCAATCTTAATTAAAAAATTATATAAAAATATGATTTTTAGATGACAGTTTTAATTGAAAAAAAAATGGCAAATAGGCTAAGAAAGTTAACAATGTGGCTATGAAAGGCCACACGCCAAGTAATCTATTTATAGGAATATATCATTGCATGTTTCCAACAGCCATTATTTTTGGCTCAATGGAATAAATGTTTGCATAACACTTTTTTTATAGACCGTTTTCGATTACTTTCATATTTTTGATACATTATTATATATTGAAAATTGAACTATTTAACTTTTTAAATACAAAAATGTTACTAAAGGATTTTCGAAGATACTTTTTAAAGACTAAAATATGATTGTTAGAATTTTATATATCTAATATATTGTTAATCACGTTTGCTGTAAAGATGAATTGTAACAATGAAATTCTGAATTGTCCTCCAATTATTGACAGGAAGAATTGGATCTGATGGAGAAAACAAATGTAATTTTTGTCTGCCTTTCATGAAACCCTGGAAGTGATTGCTAATGGCGTCCCTGAGCTTGTTGAGAATGCAATTGATGCTTAGAGAGTCACTGATAAGGAGGTTAACAAGAAAGAAAACAAAGTTGTGTTTTATATTAAATCGGTGGTAGACTCGGAAAACTTTGATTGAATTTCTCATGGTGAATCAGTGAAGAATGTATGGGATATTTTTGTCAAGCATTACAAAGGAGTGAGAAGGTTAGAGTCATCAAATTGTAGACAATGAAAAGGTGGTATGGAATACTGTAGATGGGAGAAAAAGAAAAAATTGCAAGTTATGTCTCGAAGGTGCAGGAGCTTATTCATCTCATGAAAGGTTGTGGTGAAACCTTAACTGATATGGTGATAGTTAAGAAGTTAATGCGTACATTGAACTATCACTTTGATTATGTTATCATTTCTATTCAAGAATCCGACAATCTTGAAACATTGAAATTGGAAGATTTGGTTGGTTCGTTGGAGGCATGTGAGATGAGGATTGTCGAAAGGAAAGGAGTTCAAGATTCGATACAAGCTCTACATGCTTATAATAGGAAGAAACATTGTGGTTCCAAAAAGTTCAAGGGCAAAAGAGACAAGGTCCAAAGCAAAAAGTTTTGATTGAATCCTCAAAAGCATAAAGTCGATGATAGGGCTTATGAATCCTCGAAAAAAGGAGAAGGAAACTCTTATCTAAAAGAAAGAGAAGAGAAAAAAGGTGTAGAGTTTTATTACCATGAAAAATAGGGTCAGTTGGCCAAGAATTGTTGGTACAAGAAAGACAAGAATGAAGGAACAAACCTTGCACTCCAAGATTTAGATGATTATGAAGATATGGTGGTTATGGTTGTAGTTGCAGATTACTATGTCGACTTCAAAATCTGGTTCCTCGACACAGGATGACCAAATCACATTACTAGTAGGAAAGCATGGTTGTAAGATTTTGACGAGTTGAAGAAGAGCAAGGTCAAACTTGGAGATAATAGCTCGTTACAAGTAGAATGAATTGACGACATCGTTATTCAAAGGAGAAATGGAGCAAAAGTTATGATTAGAGATGAACTTTATGTACCTGGAAGTAAGTGCAATATGCTAAGTGTTGGACAACTAGTCGAGAAAGGTTTCTTAGTGGTTATGAAAGATGGAGCCTTGTAACTATACGAAACCCATAATTGTTTGGTCTTAAAATATCCAATATCGAAGAATGTGACATTTAAGACCATGATCAATTCGACTGAGGTACAATGCCTAAAAATAGTTATCGACCAAAAGAATAGTTGGTTGAGGCATTTAAGAGTTGGCCAACTGAATTTTAGGTCACTAAATTAACTAATTACTTAAGATATGGTAACTGGTATACTAAGTCTTAAGATGCCTGACAAACACCGTGAACGTTTCTTAGTAGGGAAGAAATCCAAAAAGTCTTTTGTTTTGACTATGCCAATGAGATCCCTTTGCATACTAGAAGTAGTACATTCAAATGTATGTGGCCCGTTTGAAGAACATACCATTGACAAAAAATAGGTATTTTATCTCATTTGTCGACGAGTATAGTCAAAAGCTTTGGATCTATGTGATAAAAAAAGGACGAAGTATTTGAAATCTTTAAGAGATTCAAGATGCATGTAAAAAACTAGAGTGAAAAGAAGATCAAGGTTCTGCGAATAGATGAAGGTGGTGAATACACTTCCAAGATATCTGAGGAGTTTTGTGAAAAACATGTATTGATCATGAGGTAAGTACTCCTTACAAACCTTGACATAATGGAATAACAGAAAAAATAAACATTACCATATTGGATATGGGGAGATGCATGTTGAAGCAAAAGAACTTGCCAAATTCCTTATGGGGTGAAGTTGTTACCATTGCTCTTAACTTTGTGAACACGTGCCCTACCAAAAAAGTTCAAGAATAAGGTTCCCAAAGAAGTTTGGAATGGCAAACAACCATTAATGAGTCATTTAAAGGTGTTTGGCTCTATTTTCCATAAGCATATTCCTGATGCTAGTAGAAGGAAGCTTGATGATAAGAGTGAACCTATGATTTTGGTAGGATGTCATAAGAGTGAAGCATACATGCTATTCAATCTAATGAACAATAAGATCATGATGAGTTGATACATTGTGATTGATGAGAACTCTTCTTGGGATTGGAATTCAGGTGATGCGACTAACAAATCATTGATGGGCTATGAAGTTGATGAAGAAAGTAGTCAGCACAAAGAAATTTCAGTCGATAATATTCCAATCACTATTGAAGTCAAAGTGGACAATCAAAAGGGTGTGGCTAGCATAAGAAAAAGACCTCAAAGAACCATATTACTCCCAACAAGGCTTCAAGATGGTGAAGTGGTTGGTGATAATGAAGTCACACCAGATGGAGATTTGGTTCATTTTGCTTTAATTATAGGTACTGAACTGATCAAATATATTGAGGTTTTCAAATACGAATAACAGAAGGAAGTTATGGTTGAAGAGTTACAAGCAATTGAAACAATCAATAAATGGGAGTTAGTAGAATTTCCAGCACATACAAAAGATATCGAAGTTATGTGTGTGTTCAAGTTGAAGCATAATTCTGATGGGTCGATAGCAAGATATAAAGCAAGATTAGTAGCTCTAGGATTTCTTCAGAGAGTAAGACTCGACTAATTTGAAGTATATGCACCAGTATCATGATTTGAGACTACTTAATTGGTGGTAGCCTTGGCATGCAATCAAGGTTGGTTGACATTTCACTTAGATGTGAAATCAAAATTTTTTAATGGTCTTTTAGATGAAGAGGTATATGTCACACAACCTCTTGGGTTTGTGATACATGATGAATCAAGTAAAGTATACAAGTTGCATTATGGACTAAAGTAGACACCTATGACATGGAACAAGAAGATCGACTCATACTTGGTCGAATTGGGATTCATCAAATGAAAATTTGAGTATGGTGTTGAACCGCGTGTCGTGCACGGATCAAAAACGAGTATTTTAGAAAACGTAGTATAGCGACAATGACTCGAATCGTCTCATAAGGATTCGTGATCTTATTAACTAACGATAGTAACGATTAATGGGGTTGATTTTAATGTCGAATTATAAAAACAGATTAAAATAAGTGATTAACAAATTAAGCTGAAACGGTTAATCTGCTGTTTTGATTTCCCAACTTATCATCGATCCAAATAATTCCTAATTCCTAAGCGGACTCTATTTCCTTTTCGATTATAATAACAATCAAACAAGCGTAATTGATATTATATGATAAATATTCCTAATTTCCGAATTAAGCAAACAGATGAAATATATCAATCGTGAATTAAGCAAACACGATAAACATACGCGAATTAAGCAAACGCGATTAAAGTATAGGAACATGCAATCATCGAAATAAATCAATCTAACCTTAGATAAATCGAATTAAGCAAACAAAATATCAAGATAAGAATTGAAAGGAAATAGATTAATTGGAAAATATAAGAACCTCAAAGTGTCGACGAAAACCGATTACAGCAGATTAATCCTTGGAATTAGTTCTCCATAATTCGTCTCTTCGAGCGTAAAAAATTAAAATCGTAAAAAAGTGTGTAAGTAAATAGCTGTAGCTGCTAGGTTAAATAGAAAAACCTAAAAAAAACCCGTTTACAACCCAACTGGGTCAAATACATAACCCAAGCCCAATTCTAAATGATCTGAAACTAAATAAAATTAATGCAGCAGCTTCAAACGAAATTATGGAAAATATGACTCCGAATCTGACTTCGACTCCAACACAAAAGTTGTAGCTCTCTCTCTTATCTTTCCATTGACTGGTAGAACGTCTCAATCAGATTCCTGGAACTCCGGTTATGATCATTTCCGTAAAAGTTGTTAAAGCTGAAAATTAAGTACGAAAATTAAATTAAGCAAAAAATAAAGTAAATTAAAAAAACAAATTAAAATATAAAAAAAAAACAAAGAAAAATAAAGAAATGCCTAAGTGCAATCATGTAGGAATGTGCACCAAAATGCACTGATCAAATTCCCCCACACTTGAACTTTTGCACTCCGAGCAAAAATAAACTCAAGACTCAAGAAACACAACATCATTCAGATACTCATTCTAGGCTACAAACTCTTCTTCGATTAAGATAGCATGATAGGTACTGATCTTACACAGTAAGGATATCGTAAGAACACAAATCCGCAATTGTACGGTCATAAGCCTCCCTCCTATACAACCCATTTCGAATCATGTTATTATGCCTAAGTCTAACTTACTCATCCTCCCTTTTTCTCTCTTTCATTCTAGTGCAATCATATTAAGCCCGTTATTTATTCATACACATGGTAAATAAGTTTGTTAGTGACTATGATCCATTTATTGTCAATATTTTAAAGTTACTTTAGTAACAACAAGAATTTTTTTTCTTAAGGTTTCACATCCGTTAGGCTAAATGACCGGGTGAGGGTCACCTAACTTATAAGGCGGATTCCTATTCATATTTCTTTTTAAGCTCAAGATCATTCACTTATTTGCATCAACTTAATTACTTAGTGTGTGATTTCTAGATGGTGTTGACTGCTAGATAAACTTACTTAAGAGATATTAAAGGATGAGAACTCAAGGCTATGGCATAACAAGTATTCAAAATGATTTCCATATTCAGGAGACTTAAGGTGTTAAAACGATATCGGTCTTGTGAACTTTTCCCAAGTCTCCACAATCTAACCTCAAACTAGTGTATAGCCAAAGAAAAATTCAACAATTGCATGTGTTTCTAAGTTTAATAATAATTTTTTTTATTGAAAAAGAAACAAACAAAAACAAAACAAAAACAAAGAAAATAAATTATTCCCCCCCCCACACACTTAAAATAAACATTATCCTCAATGAAAGGACATAAATATAAAATAAGAGGGAGAGAAAGGAAAGAACACACCCGAGTAGTCAAGGTGGATAAGTGATCACATAAGTAGCATTTCCTAAAGAGAGCTCTTCTACAGTCTCTTCTTCCAAAGTGGGGATCTCATAGAGTAACTTTGGGTAGTATCCATTAATCTTGGAGTTTTTATTAGTGCCTTCGCCTTTTATTCCAGGATCAAAGAAGAATCTTCGATAAGTAAAAGTGTTGAATGTGCAGGTGATAATGATCTCCTTTTCTACAACTTCAAGAATCAAAGGATTAATGGGCTGCCTCACTACTTTTGTTCCATCTTCAATTGAGATCCTATGCATACTCATGGATGGGCTAATATCACAAGTGTCAACCAAAGTCCATCTAATTCCCTTCTTATGTTCATGTAATGATTTCTCTTCTTGCACAAATTCAAATAAATTATTAGGAAGTGGCTTCAGCTCTAAAGAGGGAGATTTCTTGATGGATGGTTTGTTCCGAGAAGTCGGAGTGTCGAGAGCTTCATTGACATGAACAACTTCATTTGCAACCTCATTTGCAGTAAGAATATCAACTTACAAGGCAACCTCAACTTCAGTACAAACAGAGCAAATTTTAGTGTCAGTACAAACATCACAAGAGTAAACATCATTAAAATCAGACAATGAAGGAAAATCAGCTGCAAACAAATTAATACAAGTATCATCAACAGTTTTAGAAGGCAACTCTATTTGAAAAATAGAATGTTATTCCGAAGGTTATTGGTTTTATCCTTGAGCTTGCTGCATAGCATTCACCGAAGTGGTAAGTTGATCAAGTTGTGTTTGCAAAGCCTGAAGACTATAATTTATTTGTTGCTGAAACTGGAGATTATTTGCAGCAATTTGCTTGACAAGGTCATCTAGTGAAGGTTCGGAAGGTGCAGAGTACACAACCTGAAATTCATTCATATGCTTATGTGGATCCTCATCTGCAAAACCATTAAAACTTGGCAACAAATGTGTTTAACCAAATTTCAATTCGAAAGGTGCATCAACAACATCAGGATATTCAATACATAAAGCATTATAATTAACAAGTGCAGCCAGTTCTCTCAGAGTTCTTTGATCAGTCATGATATGATTATAAATTTCAACACAGAATCAAATAAAATCACTGCAGATTTAAAAAGAATGAAAAATAAGAAAAGAAATTAAAATAGAATCTAAAAAATATAAAAATAACGCTAAAAATCTAATTAAATCAAATAAAGATCACACAAAAAAATTTAGATTTTTTTGAATATGTGAAAATAGAAAATAAATCAAATAAAATAGAAAAACACAAAATTGG
The DNA here is from genome assembly GCA_963966055.1 of Lathyrus aphaca. NCBI lineage: Eukaryota > Viridiplantae > Streptophyta > Magnoliopsida > Fabales > Fabaceae > Lathyrus > Lathyrus aphaca. The sequence goes on along the minus strand of OZ014522.1, from coordinate 129,449,321 downwards.
CGATTTTGAGGGTCAAAGTCTTTTAGAATTTTATTCTAAAAGAGTATTGTTCTTCGATTTATTTCTGATTTTCTGGAAAAAAATTCGGAGCAAATCGAAATAGTAGCTTCCAACTTACCTGAAAGGCTGAAAAACTTATCACTATACTGCAACCGGTATTACAACCCTGCAAATCAACAAACAAAAAAAATCTAGCAAGCAAACTATATCTATGACTATAAAATCGGTTAATAACAACAAGAATCCCCGACAACGGCGCCAATTTGAACCGCGTGTCGTGCACGGATCAAAAACGAGTATTTTAGAAAACGTAGTATAGCGACAATGACTCCAATCGTCTCACAAGGATTCATGATCTTATTAACTAACGATAGTAACGATTAATGGGGGGTTTATTTTAAGGTCGAATTATAAAAACGGATTAAAATAAGTGATTAACAAATTAAGCTGAAACGGTTAATCTGCTGTTTTGATTTCCCAACTTATCATCGATCCAAATAATTCCCAATTCCTAAGCGGACTTTATTTACTTTTCGATTATAATAACAGTCAAACAAGCGTAATTGATATTATATGATAAATATTCCTAATTTCCGAATTAAGCAAACAGATGAAATATATCAATCGTTAATTAAGCAAACACGATAAACATATGCGATTTAAGCAAACATGATTAAAGTATAGGAACATGCAATCATCGAAATAAATCAATCTAACCTTAGATAAATCGAATTAAGCAAATAAGATATCAAGATAAGAATTGAAAGGAAATAGATTAATTGGAAAATATAAGAACCTCAAAGTATCGGCGAAAACCGATTACAACTGATTAATCCTTGGAATTAGTTCTCCATAATTCGTCTCTTCGAGCGTAAAAAATTAAAATCGTAAAAAGTGTGTAAGTGAATAGCTGCGGCTGCTAGGTTAAATAGAAAAACCTAAAAAACCCGTTTACAACCTAACTGGGTCAAATACATAACCCAGGCCCAATTCTAAATGACCCGAAACTAAATAAAACTAATGCAGCAGCTTCAAACGAAATTCTGGAAAATATGACTCTGAATCTGACTTCGACTCCAACAAGAAAGTTGTAGCTCTCTCTCTTAGCTTTCCATCTACTTGTAGAACGCCTCAATCAGATTCCTGGAACTCTGGTTATGATCATTTCCGTAAAAGCTGTTAAAGCTGAAAATTAAGTACGAAAATTAAATTAAGCCAAAAATAAAGTAAATTAGAAAAACAAATTAAAATATAAAAATAAACAAAGAAAACTAAAGAAACGCCTAAGTGAATCATGTAGGAATGTGCACCAAAATGCACTGATCAATATCTATGTTCAGGTTGTGGCATAAAAGATATAACAATCATGTACTTATATGTCGATGACTTGTTAGTAACTCGAAATAGCTTGGAGAAATTTTTGAAGTTCAAAAAGCTGATGAAGAAGGAATTTGAAATGTCGGATCTATGAAAGTTGTCGTACTTCCTGGGCATGGAATTTCAAATGTTGAAGAAATGTATAATGCTACATCAAATAAAGTATGTCAAAGAGATACTCAAGAGATTCAGGATGGAAGACTCAATTCCTGCGTCCTCACCCATTGACCCAAATTTGAAGTTGGAAAAGCATGAAGAAGAAGACAAAGTCGATGTCACTTTGTTCAAATAAATTGTCGGATCTCTGAGATATGTGTGCAACAGTCGGCCTAATATAAGTTTCTTAGTCAAATTAATGATCAGATACTTGAATGAACCAATGGTGTCACACATGAAGGCTGCAAAAAGAATCTTGAGATACTTAAAAGGATTGACAAACTATGGAATTCTATTTCCATGAGATTATAAAAGAAAAGAAGCTGAGATTATTTGTTATTCAGATGTTGATTAGTGTGGAGATAAGGAAGATCAAAGAAGCACAATTGATCATTTATTTCAGATATTTGGTGCCCAAATCTCATGGTACTCAATAAAAAAACCTGTGGTGGCATTATCATCATGTGAGGATAAATATATAGCATGATCATATGCTGCATGTCAAGAAAATTGGATCAGATTATGCTGAAAGAGATGGATCTCGAAGTGAAGAAACCTCTGATGCTACAGATCGACAACAAGTCAGCCATTAATCTTGCAAAGAATTTAGTTCTACATGGGAGAAATAAGCACACTGAGGCTAGGTCTCATTTCCTAAGGGAGAAGGTAAACCAATGTGAACTTGAAGTGAGGCATTTCTCGAGTGAAACACAGTTTGCCAACATTCTCACCAAAGAACTAAAGATCGACAAATTCCTAACATTGAGAAAGAAGTTAGGAATAATTCAGATCGACTATGATTAGTTTGTGTTTGGAAACTTGGATTATAAGGGGTATGATGCAATATAATCAAAGTTATATATATATATATATATATATATATATATATATATATATATATATATAATTGTAATATAGTTTTAACAATTACATTCAATAATAAAAATCCTTATTCTTCATTCTCTCCTCACTAAAAGTGCCTCACATGTAACGCCCCAATTATTATTTTATTTATTTAATTATATTTGTTGTATTTTGTTGTGGAAGAAATTATAATATTATTAGATATGAAGTTAATGTAAAGGAAATACATTATATTGAATAATTATAATAATTGTAAATAAAGAGGAAAGGGTAGAATGGTAAAGTGGAGGAGAGTGAGGGCAAATGAGGAAGACCATAGATGAGGTTGTAGATGTTAAGAATTGGCAGAATTTTTGACAAACTAGAATAAGTGAACTTAGTTCAGGATGTCACACCAGATGTTGTGACATTGTCAAACAGAGTAACAGTTAATGAACTTAAGTCAAGATATCAGGATGTCACACCAGATGTTGTGACATTGTAAACCTGCTACCAGACTTAAATGATGCATAACAGAACTGAGTAAATTCAGGGGAATTTATCTGGAATTAATTGTAAAGAGATAAGCAATACAAGGCGCATCTTTAGGGAGCTTAGTTATCTGATTTCAGTATAACAGAATAACTAACTCACCTTGAATCAAGGAGGTAACAAACTAACTAACCCTAATTTAAGGTGATGACAGTGGGATTTATCAGGTCTGGATTATTTGCAAAAAGCCCACAAACCAAGCATCTATTTAAGGAACGGAAACTCTCAGAAAAGAGTACGAAATTAAGAAGACTGTAAAGGGTGTTTGTGTTTAATAGCAGGTTTTAATTGTTTGTCACTTTATGAGCTTTTAAGCAAAAAGGGAATTGTGTCTTGATTGAAACTTTTAAGTAAGATCAAGCTGTTGTGTTTGAAGTGTGACTTCAATTTTATTAAACATTGTAAAATATCACTGTGTGATTGAGGGGGAGTGAGTAGGTACTCATATCTAAGTTGTGTCTTAGGTAGAAATTGCCTTGGGTAGATATTAAGTGAAGGATTAAACTGGTTGGTTTAATTCCAGAATTAATATTACTTATATTGGATTTCCTTCCTGGCTTGGTAGCCCCCAGATGTAAGTGTGGAGATACACTGAACTGGGTTAACAATTTCCTGTGTGATTTAATTTACCTGCACTTTAAGTTTTGTTTAAGTCTTCAAGTGTTTAAACATCTGATTCGACATCACGTACCTGATCCCAGAATTTCAATTGGCATCAGAGTAGGCACCCTTCCTATTTAACTGGGTGAGATCTAGGGACTGCAAATTTTGGGAACATGGACAGAGATGTAGGATCTGTGAATAGACCACCTATATTGGATGGATCCAACTATGACTACTGGAAGCCAAGAATGGTAGCATTCTTAAAATCTCTTGATAACAGGGCTTGGAAAGCAGTCAACAAAGGATGGGAGCACCCTGTCCTAGACAATAAGGATGGGGCAAAAGTGTTGAAGCCTGAAGAAGAGTGGAGCAAGGAGGAAGAAGATTCAGCACTTGGGAATTCCAAAGCCTTAAATGCCTTATTCAATGGCATTGACAGGAACATATTTAGACTTGTGCATCACTGTGAGCTGGCCAAGGATGTTTGGGACACTCTCAAAACCACTCATGAAGGAACATCAAAGGTGAAGATGTCAAGACTTCAACTTCTCACCACAAAATTTGAAAACTTGAGGATGAAGGAAGATGAGACCATACATGAGTTTCACATGAACATCCTGGAAATTGCTAATACCTCTGGTGCTTTAGGAGAGAAGATGAGTGATGAAAAGTTGGTAAGGAAGATTCTCAGATCACTGCCAAAAAGATTGGACATGAAGGTTACTACCATAGAAGAAGCTCAGGACATCTGCACAATGAAGGTTGAAGAACTCATTGGTTCTCTTCAAACCTTTGAGATGGGAATGAATGATACAATTATGAAGAAAAACAAAAGCATAACCCTGATTTCAAACACTGATAAAGAAGAAGAAAGTCATGAAGCAGGCTCTGAGGACAACTTATCAGAATCAATTGCTATGCTTGGAAGACAATTCAACAAAATTCTCAAGAAAATGGAAAACAGACCCAGACCAAGTGGAAGAAACTCAAACTCTGAGAATAAAAGACCTTATGATTCTAATAGAAGGTCAAATTATGATGAGAAGACTAACCAAGGAAAAGGGATTCAATGTCATGGATGTGAAGGATATGGACACATCAGAAATGAATGCCCAACATATCTAAAGAAGCAAAAGAAAGGTCTCTCTGTGACCTGGTCAGATGAAGACTCAGGATGTGAGTCAGAAGAAGAATCTGCAAAGCACATCACTGCTCTAGCTGGAGTATGTGAAACTGAAGGTGGATCCAGTGATGAGGAGCTGACATTTGAAGAGCTTGAAGAATCTTACAGGATGCTGTGTAAAAGGAGCACTGAAGTATGCATGAAGAATATACAGCAGAAGAAGCAGATTGAGGGATTAAAGGCTGAAAAGGCAAGTAATCTAGAGATCATTGACACTTTGAAAATGAAGTCAGCCTACTCAACTCCAAAATAGAGCATATATCCAAATCTGTCAGAATGTTGAACAGTAGCTCAAACACACTGGATGTCATTCTCAACAACAACAAGCACTCAAGGGATAAGATTGGGCTTAGATTTAATAAAGCTCAAAACTTTGTGGCTAGCACCAGCCAAGCAACTACAAATCCCATGAAGCCAAACAAGATGTCCAAGCAGATGTCTCAACATCATGACAAACACGTGATGAAAAAGAAATATCAAAGATGGAGATGCCATCACTGTGGAAGGTTTGGTCACATCATACCTTATTGCTACAAGCTGCATGGACATCCAAATCAGAGGTCTCAGCAACCCCCTAAGCATAAGACAGAGGTCACCAAGAAAGTGCTGCATGGACATCCAAATCAGAGGTCTCAGCAACCCCCTAAGCCGAAGACAGAGGTCATCAAGAAAGTGTGGGTACCTAAAGCTAGTCTTCATGCTGATCAAAGCTACAAATACATGCCCAAGAACAAGTTCAACAGACAACCTTGGAACTCTAAAGATGGACACTACACAGGGCAGATGCATCAAAGGAAACCTCACAACAGGCACAAATGGTCCAAGAAGGTTGTTGCCTATATAGCTCATACATCTCTCAGAGTATCTGCTAAGGAAGACTGGTACTTTGACAGTGGCTGCTCAAGGCATATGACTGGACTGAAGAATATGCTGGTAGACTTAAAGTCACACTCATCCAAATATGTAACCTTTGGAGATGGAGCAAAGGGAGAAATCAAGGGAGTTGGGACATTGGACTGCCTAGGTGTACCAAGTCTAGATGATGTGCTGTTGGTAAAAGGATTAACTACTAACTTGATCAGCATAAATCAATTATGTGACCAAGATTACAGTGTAAACTATACCAAAACTGAATGCATAGTCTCTGATGAAGAACATAAGGTTGTCATGAGAGGAGCCAGATCAAAAGACAACTGCTATATGTGGGAACCTCAAGATTTCAGCCTTACTTCAACTTGTTCCTTAGCCAAAGAAGAAGAAGTGAAGCTGTGGCACCAAAGACTGGGTCATCTTCATCTCAGAGGAATAAAGAAGATCATATCTATGGAGGCTGTAAGAGGAATTCCAAGACTGAAGATTGATGAAAGTAAAGTGTGTGGTGAATGTCAAATAGGAAAGCAAACCAAGATGTCACACCCAAAGCTCCAACATCTGACAACTTCCAAAGTTTTGGAATTATTACATATGGATCTTATGGGACCAATGCAGGTTGAGAGTCTTGGTGGAAAAAGATATGCCTATGTGGTTGTTGATGACTTCTCAAGATATACATGGATAAGCTTCATCAAAGAGAAGTTTGATGTGTTTGATGTATTCAAAGATCTGTGCCAAAGAATTCAAAGAGAAAAAGCAAGCTGTGTGGTCAGAATAAGAAGAGATCATGGAAAGGAGTTTGAGAATAAAAAATTCTCAGAATTCTGCTCTTCAGAAAGGATCAATCATGAGTATTCTTCTCCTATCACCCCTCAACAGAATGGGATTGTTGAGAGGAAAAACAGAACTATTCAGGAGTCAGCAAGAGCCATGATTCATGCCAAGAAGTTACCCCTGTACTTTTGGGCTGAAGCTATGAACACATCATGCTACATCCACAATAGAGTCACACTAAGTAAGGGAACTTTATCCACCATCTATGAAGTCTGGAAGGGCAGAAAACCTACAGTCAAGTACTTTCATGTGTTTGGAAGTAAGTGTTACATTTTGGCTGATAGGGATCAAAGAAGAAAGATGGACCCTAAAAGTGATGAAGGAATTTTTCTTGGATACTCCATAAATAGCAGGGCTTACAGAGTATTTAACTCCAAAACCAAGGTTATAATGGAGTCAATAAATGTGATTATTGATGATGCCTCTGCAGATGTTGCTGATGATGTTGGAACATCTACTGACAATCAAACTGAAGTTAAAACAGAAAGTGATAATCTTGATTTCACTTTAACTGAGGCAAGGTCAGAGCAATCCAACAAACCTCCCTCCATCAGAATCCAGAAAGATCATCCTAAAGATCTGATAATTGGTGATCCCAACAGTGGTGTCATCACTAGATCAAGAAAGATGATTTCAGGCTCCTGCTTTGTTTCAAAGATAGAACCTAAAAACATCAAGGAAGCTCTGAATGATGATTACTGGATCTCTGCTATGTAAGAAGAATTAGGCCAGTTTACAAGGAATGAAGTGTGGGATCTTGTTCCTAGGCCTGATGACATAAATGTGATTGGCACTAAGTGGGTGTACAAGAACAAGTCAAATGAGCAGGGAGTTGTTGCAAAAAACAAGGCTAGACTTGTAGCTCAAGGATACACACAAATTGAGGGAGTAGACTTTGATGAAACCTTTGCACCAGTAGCAAGGCTTGAATCAATCAGACTACTTCTAGGAATTGCTGGTATCCTAAAGTTCAAGCTATTTCAAATGGATGTTAAAAGTGCCTTTCTAAATGGGTACCTTAATGAGGAAGTATATGTGGAGCAGCCTAAGGGATTTGTTGATCCAAGCTGTCTAGATCATGTATACAAGCTAAGAAAGGCTCTGTATGGTCTAAAGCAAGCCCCAAGAGCATGGTATGAAAGACTAACTACTTTTCTCATTAAACATGGGTACAGGAAAGGTGGAATAGACAAAACCTTGTTTGTGAAAGATGAAGAGGGAAAGGTCATGATTGCTCAGATATATGTGGATGACATAATGTTTGGTGGGATGTCAGACAGGATGGTTAAACATTTTGTTAATCAAATGGAATATGAGTTTGAGATGAGCCTAGTAGGAGAACTAACCTACTTCCTTGGATTGCAAATCAAGCAGATGGAGGACTCCATGTTCATATCCCAAAGCAAGTATGCAAAGAACACTGTCAAGAAGTTTGGGATGGACAATGCAAGTCACAAGAGAACACCTGCCCCTACTCATTTAAAGCTGACAAAGGATGACAAGGGTGAGAATGTGGACCAAAGCTTATACAGAAGCATGATTGGAAGCCTACTATATCTGACAGCTAGCAGACCAGATATAGCTTTTGCAGTAGGTGTATGTGAAAGATATCAAGCTGAGCCAAAAGTAAGTCATCTAAACCAGGTTAAGAGGATTTTGAAATATGTCAATGGTACTTGTGACTATGGCATAATGTACTCTCATGGCTGTGAACCAATTCTCACTGGCTTTTGTGATGCTGACTGGGCTGGAAGTGCTGATGATAGAAAGAGTACATCAGGAGGATGCTTCTTTCTAGGAAACAATTTGATTTCTTGGTTTAGTAAGAAACAAAATTGTGTATCCTTATCCACTGCTGAAGCTGAATATATTGCAGCTGGTAGAAGTTGTTCACAATTGGTATGGATGAAGCAAATGCTCACAGAATACAATGTCCCACAAGATGTCATGACATTGTACTGTGACAATTTAAGTGCTATCAACATCTCAAAAAATCCTATCCAACACAGCAGGACTAAGCACATAGATATCAGGCATCATTTCATCAGAGATCTTGTGGAAGAGAAAGTGATCACATTAGAGCATGTAGCCACAGAGCTGCAATTAACTGACATCTTTACTAAGGCTTTGGATGCTTCCCAATTTGAAAACCTAAGGGGTGTCGCTCCCGCCAAATGACACCTGGGTCAGATGGGGTACAGACGCGAACGGTCGGCGAAAGGAGAGGGATTGAATAGAGTCGCCAGCTAGGCATTTTTATCCCGAAGGAAAGGTAATGCTGCATAAACCTAAGAAAAGATGGATAAGACGGTTGCGAACCAGAGAAACTGAGAAAGGGGGTTGGTTACAACCTGGGAAGGTATTAGCACCCAGATTGTCCGTCGTACTCGACGGGATCCACACTTAAAAGATTTGTGTTTTAAAGGGGTAGTGTCAGTGCAATCTGAGTATCAAAGCTGGAAAAGAATGCAAGTGTTAGTGTAAAAGAAAAGTGAAGTGTATAAGAGAAGTGTCAGTGTAAGAACAAGAATGAAATGCTCAAGACTATGAGGCTTAAAGAATAATGCTGGAGAAGGGGGAATATACAGAGACTTTTGTTCGATAACTGTTAAGTTATGCCTACGTATCCTCTTGTGCAATGAGGAAGTCAGAACACCATAGTTCGACCCAAAGAGACTGAAAGATGAATTAACTTGTGAATTGCCTACTTGTCTATGCTCAAGTGTATGACTCGTCTGGCTCGAGTGCTAACTGTCTTGCATTAGAAGGAAGAAGCAAGTTCTCGTTTTCAGAGTGAATGAGATGAGAAAAGAATCCCGGAGGAGACGATTATTGTTTTTTTTTTTGCGTGTCAATCTTTTATGTCTTTTTGAGATTTGTCATAAGTTAATGAGCTTAAGCCTAAACCAAGGGTTAGTAAACTCATCACATCTTCCCTCTGATTAGGGGTAATGAGAGTACCTTAAGTATAAAGTAAGCACCTCACACTTAATCACCATGGTGTAGGATTAAGATCATTAACCTACTTGTGATTATTTAGATGTTTTTGTTGTTTTTGTTTAGTGTTAAGTAATGAGTTTAAGCCATAATCAAGGATTTAATGGACTCATTACACCATCCTAATAGAAGGATAATAGATGAGAACATTTAAGCTGAGGAAGGCTCCTCAACTTAATCCATGATTAGGGATTAACCTCATGACAAAACAAAGCCTTTATTAGAGTGGATTTTAGTTAATGATAAGATGAAGAAGTGAATTTTATGGTTTGTAAGACAACTTGAGGGGGACTTGTCCATTAACACTAGGGTTAGTCCTTCTTAACCAATTAAGGAAGAATTAGAACCCTAATGCAAGGCCCAAGTTACAAGCTTGATGTCTTAGTGATTATTAGATGGATTGATTAAAGGATTTAAACACATTAAGGGTTTAACACTTAGGATTAAAGTTATACACTCCATCCTAATAGAAGGATGCAAGCATAAGCTTAATCACAAAGCCTTAAAACCTTTAGGGTTTAGTCCTTGATTATGAGATGGGAAGAGAAGACTCAAAGATGACACAAAGGTAAAAACTAATGGGGGACTAATCAATCCCTAATCATGATCATGCTTGGTTGTTCCTAGGGTTTATGAGGCTTGCAAAAGATCTTCAAGAGAAAAGCCACCAGGAAAAATGCTCATTAAATTGAAAATGAAAGATGAATTCAAACCAATTTTACCCTAGAAACTACATGCTATGAGGGATGCAATGCAAGAAGAACCATTATCAAACTCTTCATGGTTAGGCAGAATGAATTTTTCTAAGTTTGAACAAAAATATTGCCTTTAAATAACTTTTATTCCAATGAAAAATGTCAAGATACATCAAGGACCAAAACGAAATTTGTTTTGAGAGTTTGATAATGTTTCTAAATGTTTTAAAATGCAATGTGATTTTTTTTGTGATTTTTAAATACCTAAATTCATTTTTAATTAATTAATTTTCATTAACTAATTAAAAATAAACATTTAAATTATTTAAAAATAATTTTTGATGCAAAAAATAAAAATAAAAATATTTTTGGGTTCTGAAAATTAATAAAAGGTTTGACAAAAAATTTCAGAATATTTTAATATGTTTTGCTATTTTTAAAAATTCGTGTAAATAAAATGCAAATAAAATGAAATAAAACTAATTAAATGGAGAAGTATGCAAAAGGGACGGTTCAGATTGAATCTGGGCTTAAACCCATTGACTTGACGCGCAATCCTACGGCCCAAGTTCAAACTTCTCTAAACTTTATTTAATATTTAATTAAACCTAGATTAAACTAATTAATCCTGTTTAATGGCTAATGGGAAGATCTGGTCCACACAAACACGCGCGGGAAGGCCCATCTGATGGCTCACATTCAAAACTGGCTTAAACCCTAATTAGGGCTAATGACTTTCAGATGACCGGAACAGTGGTTCCGGTCATCTTCTCCGGCAAACACAAACCCTAGTTTCTTCTACAGGTTACCAAACACCAAATTTCTTCCACCAAAATGATCCTCACACTCTTCTAAACCTAAACCCTCATCTAAAACTCATTTATTTTTCCTCACAAGCATGAATCGAAACAAAATGTGAAACACGGGCAAATGTTTAGAGGCTTCATACATGGTGGTTACTTCACCATTTTCAAAAGTAAATACATATTCATGATCAGGGGAACATGCAGAACCATAAAAGAACTTAAAACTTAGCTTCTGGGAAAAAAGTTCTTCATGTTACCTGAGATGAAGACTATCTGATTCTGAGCTTTCTGGACTCAAACTTTGTGCAATCCCTCTCCTTTGAACACCCTGATGATGAAATGAAGCTTGGAGAGCTTTGAGAATGGCTGGTTGTGGCTGTTTTGTTCTGGTGTAGCAGAAATGGAGGTCTTTGTGTGTGATGATTCAAGCTGTTTCAGGGGGTGGGTTTTGTTCTATGAGTGATATGTGATTTGTTGGTGAAGAAATTTTTGATGTTTGAAGGCTGTGTGAAGAATTTCGAAGAGAAGAAGTTTTGGACAGATTTTGTGCAAGCTGGATTGTGGGAGGTTTCTGGCTTGTGTGTGGTTTGCTTTATGATCCATAGCACATCCCTAAACTATTGGAAGAGGTCTGAGGAAGTGACTTGCACTGTGGGAATGGCATGGGGAAATTGGCCAAAAAGTCAATGTTAGGTGTACTTGAGGCATGGGCTGTGGCAGAGGCTATTTTAGGGTTGCTCTGGGTTCAGCTGCCTTCAAGGATGGCCATGGGATGAACTGATGTGAGCTGGGATGGATGAAGGGTGAGATACCACATGTTTTGCAATTTTGCAACTTGTTACACTTTGTGATTTTTGGCCATGGACATGTGACACCTCTTGGGCAATATGCAGCAAAATGCACCATATAATGTTGTTATGACACTTTGATATTGATTAGAGATCAAATAAAACCAAAGGAACCCTTCTTGCAAGATTTCCCTCTTTGTGATTTTCATGAAAAGTAGCTTATGATTCTTGGAATTCAAGGCATGAAAGTGATAAATTTCTTGGGCAAATCTGAATTTTAGGCATGGCATTGTATTGTATGATGATTAGAAACCATTTTGAAGTCACAAATTGGGTTGGCAAAGGTTTTTGCAAGTTTCCCCCTTTGGTGCAAAAGTGAAAATTTCATGATTTTCCCAACTTTGCAAGGCCATAACTTTTGATCTAAAATGAATTAGAAAGAGTTCTTGTACTTTTTGAAAAGGGAATGATCCAATCTACAACTTTCATGACCAAAGTTTTCTCATTTGAAGCATTTTTGAATAAAAAAGAGGAGGTTGAAAAACTTTCCCAAAATGGCAAGTTTACATTATAAGTCACTTTCCCAAAAAGGCAACTTTGCAAGTGGCTTGAAATTCTTCAATTTTGTGAACTTCTAACATCTTCTATGATCAAATAAAAATCATACTCATTCAAAATGATGGAGAAACCCCTTTGGTTAGGTCATTGGGGGCCTCAGATGCCCTGATTTTGCACTGACTTGCTCAAGAAGTCATCTCTTGATCAGATGCCTTCCCCATTGAATTTCTTCATGAAAATTGATATGCATGATCCTCATAACATATAGAGACCAATAGAAACAAGAATGACCAAAAAATTTGGAGTTATGGCCTCTGAAACCAAAACCCTAATTTTAGGTCATCTATGTAGTTAAACCTGGCTCTGTTTCCATGCCTTTCTCAATTCTTGTGATTCTTTGACTTCATTGACCTTGGGAGGATATAATATGATGCTTGAACATACATGGACCCCTTTGAAGTGATTGATGACCTTTGGAGTGGCTCAGATGGCTCATGGATTGCTCAGGTCACAAACCCTAGATGCAGATGACTTGGAAATAATGCAGTGAAGCAAAAATGCAATATGAGATGCTATGATTGAACTTATGCACATGAAAATATCTCAAGCCATGGTGAAATGAGTGAGGGAAAATTTGGGGTGTTTACAGCTGCCCCTATTCAAGCATGAGTTAGCTGTGCAGGATGTAAGCAATGGCTTAACAGGAAAACAAGATAACTTATGGTTGAATACCAAAGACAGTCCGGAATTTGCACTCATAGAATGAAGAAGAAAAGGGATATAGATTGTAAAAGAAAATAAAGTATGATTATGAAGTGCGGGCGACGGAGGACGACCGTCGAGCGGAGGACGACTGCTGGGGAAAAAACAATGACGGGGACGGCCGACATGCTGGGAATATAAGAGATTATGATGGGGACGGCCATCAAGTAAAGAAATAAGACTTTCTGGGGATTATAGGTAAATGATGGGGACGACCATCAAGTTCAAGGCATAAATGAAATAAATGATGAGGTACGGTCATCAAAGGTGAAGGACGATCACCTGGCAGGGTACGACTGCTCTGTTGGGGATAAGATGAGGGACGGTCATCTATTGGTGAAGGACGATCACCTGGAAGGGTACGGCTGCCGAAAATATCACGGCATAGGACGAATGCCAGATGAAAAAGGTCGACAATGGGGACGACCATCGGATAAGCATGATGAAGGACGATCATCAAGAGGTGAAGGACGATCACCTAGCAGGGGACGGCTGCTCTTAGGGTTTATCATGACATAGGACAAATGTCAGATAAAAGAATCGACGATGGGAACGGCCATCGGATAAAACGATGAAGGACGATCATCAAGAGGTGAAGGACGATCACCTAGCAGGGTACGGCTGCTAAAAATATCATGACATAGGACGAATGTCGGATAGGAAGGGGTTCTAATAAATAGAGACTCCACTGGGGATGATGAAGGACGATCATCAAAAAGGTGAAGGACGATCACCTGGCAGGGTACAGCTGCCGAAAGTATCATGACATAGGACGAATGTCAGATAAAAAGGAAATAGTTTATCAAGATTTGTCGGGAATTCTTCTGGGGAATGGTAGACACGAGACGAGTGTCTACATTCAAGAGATGAAGGTATAAGTGTTTGACACTGTGTATAGATTAAAGATGCGGACGAGCATCCTTGAGATTATGATACAGACGAGTATCAGTAGAAACAAATGCTTGATGCATGTTCCGAGATGATGATACGGACGAGTACCAACTAGTTAACAAAGAACACGAACGAGTGTCGAATCTGAGGGGATTTAAGTGGTGTATACTAGATACGGACGAGTATCGGTATGAGTGAAAAGTGATGAGTGAAACACAGACGAGTGTTTAACTTGCTGTGGAGAACACGACACAGACAAGTGTCGGGAGAAGTGTATTATAAACAAGTATTTGGTTTACAGAGTGTTCAGGCAACTGTGTTGGGGAAGGCGACACGGACGGGTGTCGAGAAGTATCTGTGCTGTGAGTGCAAAGGGGACGCTTTGGCTTTCTGCTGGGGATATGACGCGGACGGGTGTCGAGAAGTATCTGTAATGTATAAGCATCTGTTTGCTCGGGCGATTTTACTGGGGAATGATGACACGGACGAGTGCCAAAAGGAGCATGTATCTGCATTTGTGATTGTAAAGGGAATGCTTTGATATTCTGCCGGGGAGTTTTGAGAGGTATTTGTATATTGTTGACGGGACGTCAGTATTTACAAATGTTTGATTCGACACATGGCTTATGATTTATGCAATATGTTTGATTTTTGCCGCAATGCTCCGTATTAGACGGAATGCTACGCTCTGTGGGGAAAATATGATGCGAATGCTATGATTATGCAAAGATACCGATCCGGGATTCGGATCCCGTTGCTGTGGAGATCTCCGACTGATCTGCTTGAAGTGGTCATCCCAGCTGGGGATGAGATCATTGGTAGATCTGATATCTATGACTCTGTATGGGGAAATTGATCACTGTTAGACCTATCTTGGTAATGAGGGACCCAACTGGGGTTTATGTGAGCTTTCGTCACTTTGTTGTGAGATCTTCAGGCGTTGCTCTTCTGGAAAGAGGCTGAAACTCTGCGGGGAGATAGTTCCCTATCTAGTACTTGGCTGGGGAAGAAGAAAGGTCATTGAAAGATCTTCCTAGAGATTTCTATGGGGATCCTGCTGAGGATGATACTTGACAACTCAGCTGGGGATATGAGCACCTTCTGGTACTGTTCTGACAAATGCGCTGGAGAAATGGTGCCTGGCAACTTGGATGGGGAGAAAGCATCTCTGGTGCTGTTTGGAAGGTGTGCTGAGGAAATAATGATATGGCAGCCTACTGGGGAGAGGCTTTCATGCCCCATGTTGTGCTTTGAAATACTTGCAATCCTGTTATGACAAAGAAGCGTACAAGTATCCCGAGGTGTCACTTACTGGATCCCGCATAGGAGTTTAGACACTCCCGGGGGTAAGTATATTTCCTGTAAGCACGTATTTTTAGAAGGGAAGCATCTGTATTTATGCAATTATCATCTTTAAGGACATCAGACATTTTGCAAATGAAAAATAAAATGTACGAGACACAATATGACTGAAAATCTGATTTCATTAATTTAGGTGCCCTGAATTGGCGAGATACAGTCAAAGAAACGGATCCCCTGAAATGAGGAGATTGTTACAAATTGAGAAACAAAAAGACGGTGGCAATGTTGATGATGCTTCGAGGAGCTTCCCCTTTGCTATGACCCGTATGACCTTGACGTCCTTCTTATCCTGCTTTTGAAGAAGGCCGATTCCGACCGAAGCTTGGGCCTTTCGAAGCTTACCATGTTGCAAGTGATACAGACGAATTCAGAGTACAGTTGTTCGCTTATTTCCCTTATTTTGCGTGGATCGCCCTTTCGGGTTTTCAATCCACCGGGATACCCTTTTTTGCCTGAGTTGTCCAATGCGGCTTTTCAACTCAGCGGGTGTACATTTCTTTATTTATTTTCCCTTATTTTTGCCCGAGTCCTTTATTCTGTTTTTGACTCGCCGGGATGCCCTATTTTTGCCTGGACTTACATTCTGTTTTTGTGTCTAGCGGGTCATTTTATGCGAAGTATTTTTTAACTGCATCCGAATTTACAGGGGACAGGAAATCTTCACCATCCATAGTACTGAGCATCAGTGCTCCTCCAGAGAAAACTTTCTTTACTATGAATGGACCATCGTAATTCGGGGTCCACTTGCCCCTGTGGTCTGTATGAGGAGGGAGGAGTCTTTTCAGCACAAGATCCCCTACTTGGTACTCTCGAAGCCTGACCTTCTGATCGAAGGCTTTCTTCATTCTTTTCTGATACAACTGTCCATGACAAATTACAACCAATCTCTTTTCTTCAATTAGACTTAGTTGTTCGTATCGGGATCGGACCCATTCTGCTTCGTTCAATTTAACATCCATTAGCACCTGCAAGGAGGGTAATTCAACTTCAACAGGTAGGACTGCCTCCATACCATAAACAAGTTGATACGGTGTTGCCCCAGTGGATGTTCTGATTGACGTACGGTACCCATGCAAGGCAAATGGTAGCATTTCATGCCAGTCTTTGTAGGTAACCACCATTTTCTGCACAATCTTCTTGATATTCTTGTTAGCTGCCTCTACAGCGCCATTCATCTTTGGCCTGTAAGGAGAAGAATTGTGGTGTTGTATCTTGAAGTCCCGACATAATTCTGCCATCATTTTGTTGTTTAAGTTGGAACCATTATCAGTAATGATTCGCTCGGGCACTCCATACCGACAGATGATGTCTCTCTTTAGAAATCGGGCTACCACTTGCCTGGTAACATTTGCATAAGAAGCTGCTTCTACCCACTTGATAAAATAGTCAATGGCTACCAGGATGAATCTGTGGCCATTTGAAGCAGTCGGTTCAATCTTGCCAATCATATCAATGCCCCACATGGCAGAGGGCCAGGGTGAAGACATCACATTTAGAGGATTTGGAGGCACATGCACTTTATCTGCATAAATCTGGCATTTATGGCACTTTCTGGCATAGGCACAACAGTCAGCATCCATTGTGATCCAGTAATAGCCTGATCTTAACAACTTTTTAGCCATAGCATGCCCTCAAGCATGGGTACCAAAGGATCCTTCGTGCACCTCGTGCATCAACAAGTCTGCTTCTGTCCTATCAACGCATCTGAGGAGTACCATATCAAAGTTTCTCTTATACAGGGAACCGTCAGTATTCAGGAAGAAACTACCAGCTAGCCTTCTTAATGTCTTCTTATCATTGGAAGATGCCCCAGGTGGGTATGTTTGATCCTCCAAGAAGCATTTGATGTCATGGAACCAAGGCTTATCATCTTTAACAATGTCTGCTGAGAACACGTATGCTGGTCTGTCAAGTCTGGACACTGAAATCTGAGGTGCAAAGTTGACAGCTTGAACTTTGATCATGGATGAAATGGTGGCCAGAGCATCTGCAAACTAGTTTTCATCTCTAGGGATATACTCAAGCTTGATCGTTGTGAAGAAAGTCAATAACCTCCTTGTATAATCCCGATAAGGTATCAGATGATCTTGGTGCGTGTACCATTTGTCGTTGGTTTGATTGATTACCAGAGTTGAATCTCCGAACACAGTCAAAGTCTTGATCCTGAGGTCAATGGCTTCCTCAAGACCCATAATACAAGCTTCGTTATTAGTGCAGTTGAAGGTGAGTTTTGCCGAGAAAGGCATGTGAACTCCCTTAGGTGTAATGAGTACTGCACCAACACCACGACCGTTCATATTAACAGCCCCATCAAACATCATAGTCCACTCTTCCTCTGGGTCAGGCCCTTCAGTGTGAATAGGCTCTTCATGATCTTTCACTTTTATGAACATGATGTCTTCATCAGGGAAGTCAAATCTCATAGGCTGGTAATCATCAATGGGTTGCTCAGCAAGATAGTCAGACAATACACTGCCCTTGATGGCTTTTTGAGATGTGTACTGAATGTCATATTCTGTGAGAATCATTTGCCATCTTGCAACTCGTCCGGTAAGTGCTGGCTTCTCAAAAATGTACTTAACTGGATCCATCTTTGAGATCAATAAAGTAGTGTGGGTCAACATATACTGCCTTAGTCGGCGAGCAACCCACGCTAAAGCACAACAAGTTTTCTCGAGCAGTGAATAACGCTGTTCACGGTCGGTAAACTTTTTGCTTAGGTAGTATATTGCATACTCTTTTCGACCAGACTCGTCATGCTGGCCCAGCACACACCCCATTGACTCTTCTAATACTGTCAAGTACATGATTAGAGGTCTTCCTTCAACTGGAGGCATAAGGATTGGAGGCTCTTGTAAGTATTCCTTGATTTTGTCAAAAGCCCTCTGGCAGTCTTCATTCCACCTGACTGTTTGTTCTTTTCTTAACAGCTTGAACAAAGGTTCACAGGTCGCTGTAAGGTGAGATATGAACCTTGAAATGTAATTCAATCTTCCTAAAAACCCCCGAACCTCTTTTTCAGTCTTCGGTGCAGGCATTTCTTGAATGGCTTTAACTTTATCAGGGTCAACTTCAATCCCTTTCTCACTTACGATAAATCCCAGCAGCTTACCGGATCGCACCCCGAATGTGCATTTGTTGGGGTTTAACTTCAGTTGGTACTTCCTTAGACGCTTGAATAGCTTTAGCAGATTCACCAGGTGGTCTTCTTCTGTGAGGGACTTGGCAATCATGTCATCCACATAACACTCAATTTCTTTGTGGATCATGTCATGGAATAATGTTACCATAGCCCGTTGATAAGTTGCACCAGCATTCTTCAGTCCGAATGGCATCACCTTATAACAGAATGTGCCCCAAGGCATGATGAAAGTTGTCTTCTCCATGTCTTCAGGTGACATCTTGATCTGATTGTATCCTGAAAATCCATCCATGAAAGAGAACACCGAGAACTGAGCCGTATTATCAACCAATACATCAATGTGAGGTAAACGGAAGTCATCTTTCGGGCTGGCTCTGTTCAGATCCCGGTAATCCACACACATCCTCACCTTGCCGTCTTTCTTAGGCACAGGTACAATATTAGCAACCCACGGCGGATAACTAGTCACAGCAAGGAAACCGGCGTCCCATTGCTTTTGTACCTCTTCCTTTATCTTCATTGCCATATCCGGGCGAGTTCGGCGCAGCTTCTGTTTTACTGGTGGGCAGTCTTCTTTGAAAGGTAGCTTGTGCATGACAATGTCGGTGTCCAACCCTGGCATATCCCGATAAGACCAAGCAAAAACATCCACGTATTCCCGAAGCATGTCAATCAGTTGCTCTTTCACTGAATCTTGTAGGCAGGCCCCGATCTTAACTTCTTTTACGTCTTCCTCCGTACCAAGATTAACCGTTTCAACCTCCTCCTGATGAGGAGTGATAACCTTCTCCTCTTGCCTTAACAACCTGGCTAGCTCTTCAGGTAGCTCATAATCTTCTTCAACCCCTTCATCAGCTTGATTGATTGGATTGTCAAAGTCATATAAAGTCATAGCAGTGTTGTTGTCGGTGCAATCTTGAGGGTGCTTTCTGCAAGGGTTTAGATTGGTTTATTTTAGTGATCAGTTTTATCCTATTTAGAAAAAAGTGAAAATGGAGTTATTTATTCTGAAAAACATTGCCATATTACTTTTGTACAAAAAGTGAAAAATGAAAAACAGTGAGCAGAAAAGAAAAAGAATCATTTGCAAAAGATGTCCTGATGTTCATTAATTAATCTTTGCACAAAATACAAGATGGCCCGATTAAAAAATGAGTCTTGACATCTTGGGCAAGATGCAAGACTTGATGCATGCTTTAAAATACAGGAAATAATAATTACTCTGCAGGAGTAACCCTTATAATTTCCTGGGAAGACCAGTTAAGGACTTGGCTCCCCGGGGTCCTTGGACGTATCCAGCTCTCCAGGTTGCGGTCGCTTTCCTCCTCGTCTTCCAAATTGTTCACAGCATCCGGGGTGAGCATCCCCCCGCTGACAAAATTGGGCTCTTTGGCAGCCTCTGATTGATCTTGTTGAGTTGGTCTGTAACCCAACCCAAATCGGTCTTCTTTCTTTTCCACGGGCAACAGCTTGCCCCAGCCTTGGGCGGTACCTTCCTCAACAATCTTCCGGGCTTGCTGATATGACGTTATGGAAGTTCCCAGTACAACAGATGCTTCATTAATGTTCAGGGCCTCAAACCCCTGGCTCATGGTTTCATGGATTTCTCCATCCATTTCTATGTACTTATACGTAGCCAGATGGCTAACAAAGATGTCTTCCTCCCCACAGATGGTGATGATCTGGCCTTCCCACTCGAATTTCAACTTCTGGTGAAGGGTAGACGTAACAGCGCCAGCGGCGTGGATCCAGGGTCTACCCAACAAACAGCTGTAGGCCGACTGAATGTCCATTACAAAGAAAGTAGTTTTGAAGGTCTGCGGGCCAATCATCACAGGCAGATCAATCTCCCCAAGCACTGATCTTTTAGAGCCATCAAATGCTCTCACCACCAAATTACTCGGACGCAGTGCCAAGCCATCATATTC
Organism: Lathyrus aphaca; assembly: GCA_963966055.1. NCBI lineage: Eukaryota > Viridiplantae > Streptophyta > Magnoliopsida > Fabales > Fabaceae > Lathyrus > Lathyrus aphaca. The sequence goes on along the minus strand of OZ014522.1, from coordinate 129,428,971 downwards.
CAGCTTCACTAAGGCTTTCTTTGGCAGAACATTGAGTGACGACCCAGTGTCCACCAGTACATGAGATAGAACAACACCCTTGCATTCCAAGGTAATGTGCAAAGCCTTATTATGATTGCGTCCCTCAGTTGTTAAGTCAGCATTGGTGAAGCCCAGTCCATGACTGGTATTGACATTTGCCACCACAGTTTCTAGCTGGTTAACAGTAATCTCCTCTGGCACGTATGCTGCGTGCAGGACTTTCAATAATGCATTCCTGTGAGCTTCAGAACACCTCAACAGGGATAATATGGAGATTTTTGAGGGAGTTTGGTGAAGCTGATCCACCACCTTGTAATCACTTCTTTTTATGATTCTCATGAACTCGTCTACATCTTGTTCAAAAGATGTCTTCTGAGTTTCTTTGACAGTTGGCTCTTCAGGTACCACACTCTTTCCTTTGGCTTTGGCAGCAGCTTCTACTTCAGCATTAGGTCTTTGCATTTGTGAGGCAAAAAGGCGTCCGCTTCTGGTGAAGCCTCCACCTCCCCCAACATTATCAATTTGTGGAGAAGAGGTTGATGAATCCAGAGTGATTTTCTCCCCGTTGCAGTAGAGATCAGAGCCATAATGCCAAGGTATGGCATTACTGCTTTCATAAGGAACGGGTCCAGGTACCGTAATGATGATTGGACTGACTGCAGCGGAGGAAGGTGTTGTAACGGTGTGCGGATCATAGTAAATTGTTACTGGTGATCTGGCAGGAGGTGCCACTGTTTGTGGTTGGAAATTGCTGTTGGGAGGAACGTTTGATGGGTCATAGTAGATTGTAACTGCTGAGACATCTTCATTAATTTCTGCTGGTGTTGTAGAAGATCCTGCTAATAAAATGGATGCTGATGTTGTAGAAAAAATGGTTGTTGAAATCTGACTTGTTGAAGTGATGGACGGAGTAACTGCTGATGATATTGATGAATCGGTAGGAATGATTGTTGTTGTTGTTGTAGAAGAATCAGGAATTGTTGTTAAAGGAATTGTTGGATTTGTAGGCGCCGTTGTTGAGATCTGAAGGATACCATCCTTTATAAGACCATCTATGCCGCTTCTCAAATTTTCACACCCGTTGAATGCAATGTTGCAATACCCACAACCGAGCTCACACCCGGGGAACACTTGGCACTCTAGGAGCTGAGCTTTAATTTCGACCAAAGGTGTTCGAATTTGCGCAACACTGGTGATCAAGGTAGATGGTTTGTCTTCCTCAATGGCATTAATCCTCGGCCCGCCATGATTAGGCATAGGATTTCTGTTGACATTCGGAGGAGGTGCAAAGTTGAGGGCTTTAGAATCCACCAGATCTTGGACTTTCATTTGTAAGGCCCTGCATTTTTCAGTACTGTGACCAGGTGCATTGGAGTGGAAAGCACACCTGGCGTTGACATCATAATTCTTGGGGAGATTGAGGGGATCTGGTGGTGCCAACGTCCTTAACTCAACCAAGTTAAGCTTCAGGAGTTGTGGCAATAAAGCGGCATAAGGCATAGGGATAGGGTCAATCACCCTGTTTTCCTGTGATGGTCTTTGTTGGAAGGGTCGTTGTTGTTGATTGCTATTGTTGTTGTTGTAGGTTCTCTGTTGCGGATACTGAACTTGTTGTTGATAATGTGGTTGTTGTTGTTGTTGATATGCTGATTGCTGAGGAATCGGAGCTGGAATGGTGACAGCTGCTACTGATATGTGAACATACTGAGGTCTGCTCCTGCTGGCATGAATGGAATTGGTCTCACCGGCCCTTCGTGGTCCTACAAAAGGCTTCCTGGGATTACTGGATGAACTTGCACCATTATCAGAAATCTTACCCATTTTTAAAAGGCTTTCAATCCTTTCCCCAGCTATAACTACGTCAGCAGAACTGGTAGAAGAAAAGGCAGCCAATCTATCAATATATGTTCCTTGCAGAGTATTCATGAACATGTCGGCCATTTCTCTTTCCGACATGGGTGGTTGGACAGCAGCAGCAAGCTGTCTCCACCTCTGGGCATATTCCCTAAAGCTTTCTTTGGAAGATTGAGACATTCCTATTAGGAGGGTCCTGTTAGGAGCCATGTCCAGATTATATTGATACTTCCTGATGAAGGCCTCAGCAAAGTCCTTCCAGCATCTAATGGTAGCTCTGGTCAAGTGTGAATACAACTCTCTTGAAGCCCCAGTCAGACTGTCTTCAAAATAGAACATCCACAGCTTCTCATCCATAGTATATGCTTTAAGTCTTCCCAGGAAAGACTGCAGGTGAGTTCGTGGACAGGAGGTTCCATTGTATTTCTCAAAGCACGGGGGTTTGAATTTGTGGGGAATTCTCACCCCATCCACTAGCCCCATATCCATTACATCGAAGCCCAAGGAATTTTGAGACTCCAAAGATCTCAACTTCTCAGCAATTTCATCTAACCTCCTATCATAGACTTCGTCTCCAGCTCCCATGACAGTAAATTGCTCTTCTTGGGGGTCTTCTTGTAAGATCCTCCCCCCAGCAGTATTTCCTTGTACATTTCCCGGGATGTTGACTTCCGGATCTAGATGAGGTCCAAATACAGGTGGATTAACATGAGGCTGACCCCTTTCATTATTACTTGTTCCTCCAGTCCCAGGATGAGGTTCCTCGGGAGTTTGTCTTTCCACCAATGCCCTTAGCCTCTCTTGACTCTGGGCCAAGCCAGTCATCACAGCCATGAATTGAGTCATTTGGTTCCTCATCTCCACTCTTTCATTAGCCATCTGAGTTCTGACCTCTATCAGGTCCTGCTGTACTTGCTCCATTTGGATACCAGGAAGGTTGTTGCGAGTAGGGTACCGATGCGCGCGGTTGACAGGGAACACCTGGCGACGAGCAATATTTCCTGAGATCACAACAAGGTTAGAGACAAAGATAATAACAAAACCTACAAAACAAAACAAAAGTTAGTATGCAATGCAGTATGCTTATTTGTTTTCCAAGGTATCCGGCTTGGTTCTTGGTTTTGACCTTTCCAGACCTCGAGGAAGATGCTTTGATGTTGTTGAGAAAAGAAATCCAATGAAAGCAAACTAATATATTACAAATGATGAACAATACATAGTTTGTTTTACAACACATGCCCCTGGAGGGTCAAAATAAAAAAGAAAAGTACATCAAAGGGAAATAAACAACAAGCAAAGGGTCAGACATCCAGTCCAAACTCATCCTCTTTAACCTCCTTCAGAAGTGCCTCAGTCACTGGACCAGCTGGATGCTCTGTAATGGTCCTGATGAGGAGGTTCCTGGTGGCAATGGCAGTGGTCAGCTTCTTGTGCCTGTCCTGGTCCTTTTACCTCTTCAATCCAGCCCTAAGCTTCAACTCTGAAATCTCCTTCTGGGCTGCCAACAAAGCTTCCTGCTGCTTCTTTTCATTGGCCTCTAACTGTTCAATCTTGGCTTGAGTTCTCTGATCTTCTTGAGTACGGGCTTCAGTGATCCTGACCCACCTTGCCTGAATCTCTTGCAGGTAGAGCTCAGTACTAGCCTTCTGAATCTTGGCCTCTTTACAGGCATTCTTCAATATTTGTTCCCTAGCTCTAGCTTTCTTGATGTAGTCCTCTGTTTTCTCAATCTTGGCCAGATGCTCCACCCTTAGCTTCTCCAACCTTTCAATGTCCAAACGACCATCACTCCTTTCCCAAAGAGTTTTCTTCAAGGCTTGAGACAGATTCTCATTCCTTTCCTTCAGTTTCTCAAATTCTTCCAGGCTGACAGTGGCTGCTGGTTGTGCTGTAGAGGGTCCAGGTATGTCCTCCAAGGTGAAGGGCATTCCAGTAATTTGAGCTCTAGCATGGGACCAGTCATAGTACTGAGCTGAAGCAACATTATTGCACCTTCCAAGAATAGTCATCCCTTTTGTCTGGATGTTGTCCCAAGCCCAGGATGCTTGTCTGACAACAGCTGAATTAGGTTTTGCTTCACAATACAGGGTCTCAGCTAAATCTTGTACTCTAGGAGGGTGGACCAAAGCATAGCCCAGTTGTCTCTTAAACAGCAAAGGATTGTAGTTGATGCAACCTTTTACTCCTATCAGAGGTACATTTGGGTATTGTCCACAGCTGGTGATGATGTCTTTGCCTTTGGTGCTCTGGGTGCACCATCTGATATTATCTGAAGTCAAAGCAATGAGCCTCTTGGCCCAATTCTTCTGTTGGTGGGGATTCAGGAAGGCATATGACTTAGGCAGGTGTTTGAGCAGCCAGGTGTGAAACAAAGGAGCACAACATCTCACCAACTTCCCCCTTTGTTTCTCATTCCTCTGATGGATGGAGTAATAGAAATCTCCCAGCAATGTGGGTACTGGGTTCTTCAGGAGGAAAAGATGAATGGCATTCTTGCTGATAAATTTGGGCTCATCTGCAAACAGTATAACCCCATATATGCTGAGGGCTAAAAGTGCACAGACTGCCCTCCATTCTCCTAAGGAGGCCTTCAGGATGGCCTGAGAAATCAAGAAGTCTAAGTGCAAACCAGGGATCCCAGCTTTTGTTGTCATGCTTTGCTCAATCAAGGCAGGCTCCAGGTACAGTGCTTTTGCCACTTCTCCATTGTTGGGAAAAGTCATCTCTGGGTTGAAAGGGAGTCCACCCCTGATAGGTACTCCAATCAAAGAGGAAAACTCTTCCAGTAGAGGCCCTAACTGAAAGTCTGGGAAAGTGAAGCATCTCAAAGGAGGGTCATAAAACTGCAAGCATGTGTGGATCATGATCTTCTGAGAAGGGTCCAGGTCCATAACCATATCCAGGATACCTCCATAATGCTCTCTAAACAAAGGGATGTGATCTGGTGTGATGAGTGACTGGACCTGCCTGATACCAGTCAACACAGGCTCAAAGAAATGGTAGGATATGTTACTCTTCCTGGGAGTAGTCATGAATGCTGCTGAAGATGATGGAGATAGGTGCTGATGAAGATCAAGACTGATACTAGAGATGAACCACTGATAGGCTGATGTTGGTGATGATGAAGATAGCTGAAGCAGATAACTGATGAAGCAGAGGTCTATGCAGAAGAAGGGGTCAAAACCAAACCAGATATGATGTGGATACCCTGAAAAACAAATAAACAAATATTAAATGATGCAGATGATGAGTATGCAAATGATATGCAAAGGTTTATGATCAAGCTGGATCTGATTATCTGTCTTGATATAAAGCCCATGTATGTTCAAGAAGTCCAGATGGAGGTTCAGAAATCCAGTAACCATGGTGGGGGACTCAAATAAAGAGTCACATGTCCAGGGTTAAATCACAAGAACTGTCCAAAATGAGGTACTCTTAAACAAGTAACAAAGGTATGATGTGGCCAAAGGTACCTGCAAACCTGCAAATAGCCCAACCCCCTCACAGGTAGTGTTCTAAAACAAGGATCCTCAGACTTGGATCAGTTATGAGGAGTGTAAACACTTCTAACCCGGAGGTATAGTGTTTACAATAACCATAAAAGATCCTCCTCTAATTCACCTCAGTTTCTGAAGGTCATAATAAAGGACATCCAGACTTAGCAGGCTTCCCAGATAGCCCTAGCACTACAGGAAATTTGTAGCACAGAGTTATCAAGAAGAAACCCATATCTGAACCGTGTTTCATATTCCCGCATCGGACCGAAATGGAATGGGAAAGAACATGAACCACTCTAGCCTAGGTGTCACTCAAGTCCCAGGTATAGGGCCTCAAACTCTCAATGGAACCCCACCCACCAAGACAGAAGACCAGATCCAGCAATGATAATGACAATATGAAATATGAAAAACTGTAAAGGAAAGCAATAAATAAAGCTGTACATAAAGCAATAAATAAAGCACATATAAACACACATAGCACATAACACCCCAGTAAACACAAATCAAACAAGCGCTAGGAGGAACCTACCAAAAGAACCAGAAGCCCTGGTTACAGTATAAGGGTCCCCAGCAGAGTCGCCAAGCTGTCGCTCCCGCCAAATGACACCTGGGTCAGATGGGGTACAGACGCGAACGGTCGGCGAAAGGAGAGGGATTGAATAGAGTCGCCAGCTAGGCATTTTTATCCCGAAGGAAAGGTAATGCTGCATAAACCTAAGAAAAGATGGACAAGACGGTTGCGAACCAGAGAAACTGAGAAAGGGGGTTGGTTACAACCTGGGAAGGTATTAGCACCCAGATTGTCCGTCGTACTCGACGGGATCCACACTTAAAAGATTTGTGTTTTAAAGGGGTAGTGTCAGTGCAATCTGAGTATCAAAGCTGGAAAAGAATGCAAGTGTTAGTGTAAAAGAAAAGTGAAGTGTATAAGAGAAGTGTCAGTGTAAGAACAAGAATGAAATGCTCAAGACTATGAGGCTTAAAGAATAATGCTGGAGAAGGGGGAATATACAGAGACTTTTGTTCGATAACTGTTAAGTTATGCCTACGTATCCTCTTGTGCAATGAGGAAGTTAGAACACCATAGTTCGACCCAAAGAGACTGAAAGATGAATTAACTTGTGAATTGCCTACTTGTCTATGCTCAAGTGTATGACTCGTCTGGCTCGAGTGCTAACTGTCTTGCATTAGACGGAAGAAGCAAGTTCTCGTTTTTAGAGTGAATGAGATGAGAAAAGAATCCCGGAGGAGACGATTATTGTTTGTTTTTTTTTTGTTTTCAATCTTTTATGGCTTTTTGAGATTTGTCATAAGTTAATGAGCTTAAGCCTAAACCAAGGGTTAGTAAACTCATCACATCTTCCCTCTGATTAGGGGTAATGAGAGTACCTTAAGTATGAAGTAAGCACCTCACACTTAATCACCATGGTGTAGGATTAAGATCATTAACCTACTTGTGATTATTTAGATGTTTTTGTTGTTTTTGTTTAGTGTTAAGTAATGAGTTTAAGCCATAATCAAGGATTTAATGGACTCATTACACCATCCTAATAGAAGGATAATAGATGAGAAAATTTAAGCTGAGGAAGGCTCCTCAACTTAATCCATGATTAGGGATTAACCTCATGACAAAAAAAAGCCTTTATTAGAGTGGATTTTAGTTAATGATAAGATGAAGAAGTGAATTTTATGGTTTGTAAGACAACTTGAGGGGGACTTGTCCATTAACACTAGGGTTAGTCCTTCTTAACCAATTAAGGAAGAATTAGAACCCTAATGCAAGGCCCAAGTTACAAGCTTGATGTCTTAGTGATTATTAGATGGATTGATTAAAGGATTTAAACACATTAAGGGTTTAACACTTAGGATTAAAGTTATACACTCCATCCTAATAGAAGGATGCAGGCATAAGCTTAATCACAAAGCCTTAAAACCTTTAGGGTTTAGTCCTTGATTATGAGATGGGAAGAGAAGACTCAAAGATGACACAAAGGTAAAAACTAATGGGGGACTAATCAAACCCTAATCATGATCATGCTTGGTTGTTCCTAGGGTTTATGAGGCTTGCAAAAGATCTTCAAGAGAAAAGCCACCAGGAAAAGAAGCAGATGAAAAAAGGAGAAGCAGAGAGAAGCAAGACAACTTGCTTCACTTAAGAAGACAAGTTGCTTGAAGGAAGAAAGTAAGAGATGAACATGAATGAGCAAGCTCACTTTAATACAAAGATAAAATGCAGCAATGATGCATAAGAGAGATGAGAAGAGATTGTGAGAAGTGAAGGCAAATTCACTTCTCAAAACAACTTACCACCTGAAAAGTTAGCAAAGGAAATGAAATGCAATGGAAATGAGATGAAGTGCCATGATGCAAGGCAAAGTCAGAAGCATAAACATGATGTTAATGATGCTAAGAGATGATGCAAACACATGTCAAGAGTTGTGGATGATTATACAAGGGTGAGGATGCAAATGAAGCATGCTTTGAACCATAAAGATTCATGAAAGTTTATGGAATGATATGAATGCATAACACGGAAAATGAAAGATGCAATGATAAAACATGGTTCTAATGTGTCCTAAGATGTCTTATATGTCATATGGATGTACAAAATGTCATGACAAGCTCTTGTATGCAAGCAAATGAAAGATGAATGCAAATGAAGGCAAGAATTAGGGTTTATGAACAACATGCAACAACAAATTCAAAATCAGAAGCAAATTACATGATAAAAAAATTGAAAATGGGATCAAAGGAACCCTAACCCTACACAAGTTCACTGCCTAAAGGAGGGGACCTAACTCCTAACCTAATGGAAGTTGTGATTTTTCTAAGTTTGCTAGGGTTTCAAGGCACCTCAAAAGGAAAAATGCTCATTAAATTGAAAATGAAAGATGAATTCAAACCACTTTTACCCTAGAAACTAAATGCTATGAGGGATGCAATGCAAGAAGAACCATTATCAAACTCTTCATGGTTAGGCAGAATGAATTTTTCTAAGTTTGAACAAAAATATTGCCTTTAAATAACTTTTATTCCAATGAAAAATGTCAAGATACATCAAGGACCAAAAAGAAATTTGTTTTGAGAGTTTGATAATGTTTCTAAATGTTTTAAAATGCAATGTGAATTTTTTTGTGATTTTTAAATACATAAATGCATTTTTAATTAATTAATTTCCATTAACTAATTAAAAATAAACATTTAAATGATTTAAAAATAATTTTTGATGCAAAAAATAAAAATAAAAATATTTTTGGGTTCTGAAAATTAATAAAAGGTTTGACAAAAAATTTCAGAATTTTTTAATATGTTTTGCTATTTTTAAAAAATCGTGTAAATAAAATGCAAATAAAATGAAATAAAACTAATTAAATGGAGAAGTATGCAAAAGGGACGGTTCAGATTGAATATGGGCTTGAACCCATTGACTTGGCGCGCAATCCTACGGCCCAAGTTCAAACTTCTCTAAACTTTATTTAATATTTAATTAAACCTAGATTAAACTAATTAATCCTGATTAATGGCTAATGGGAAGATCTGGTCCACACAAACACGCGCGGGAAGGCCCATCTGATGGCTCACATTCAAAACTGGCTTAAACCCTAATTAGGGCTAATGACTTTCAAATGACCGGAACAGTGGTTCCGGTCATCTTCTCCGGCAAGCACAAACCCTAGTTTCTTCTACAGGTTACCAAACACCAAATTTCTTCCACCAAAATGATCCTCACACTCTTCTAAACCTAAACCCTCATCTAAAACTCATTTATTTTTCCTCACAAGCATGAATCGAAACCAAATGTGAAACACGGGCAAATGTTTAGAGGCTTCATACTGTAAACACCCCAAATTTGCCCTCACCCATTCACACCATGGCTTGTGATCATTTCATATGCATAAACACAATCATATCATCTCATATCTCATTTTTGATTCACTGCATAGATCCTAAGTCATCTGCACCTAGGGTTTGTGATCTGAGCAATCTCAGGGCATCATTGAGCCACTCCAAAGGCAACCAATCAATTCAAAGGGGTCTACATGTGTTCAAGCATCATGGTACATCCTCACAAAGTCAAGAATGCAAAAGAATCACAAGAACTAGGGTTTGGGTGGATGCAGAGCCAGGATTGACTGCACAGTTGACCTAAAATTAGGGTTTTGGTTTCAGAGGCCATAACCCCAAATTTTTTGGTCATTCTTGTTTCCATTGGTCTCTATATGGTATAGGGAGTATGCATATCAATTTTCATGAAGAAATTCCATGGGGAAGTCATCTGATCAAGGGTTGACTTTTCAGACAAGTCAGTGTAAAATCAGGGCATCTGAGGCCCCCAATGACCCAACCAAAGGGTGATCTTCATCATTTTGAGTGTATATGGTCTTTATTTGATCATGGAAGAAGATTGAAGTTCACAAAAATCAAGAATTTAGGGTTTTTGCAAATGTTGACTTTTTGGGCATAGTTGACTTTTCAAGAATGCATCATTTTAGGTCATTTTTCAAGCCTTGATTCTTGATCCAAAAATGCTTCAAATGAAAAAACTTTGGTCATGAAAGTTGTAGATCTCATCTTTCCCTTTTCAAAAAGTACAAGAACATGATTAAACTCTTTTTGGATCAAAAGTTATGGTGTGACAAAGTTGGCTAAAATCATTGATTTTCAAGGCATGCCCTAAGTGAGAATTTTGCAAAATCATGGACCAAGGCCAATTGCAACCTCTAATTCATTCCAAACCAGTATGCAAACATTCTCTAAGTCATAAAATTCAGATTTGAACCAAGAATGCCCATGGTTATGGTTCATGTAACAAGACTTTTCACATGTGAACCAAAAAGTTACAACTTGCAAAATCTTCATGATCACTTCCTACAACTTGCTGCATTGGTTACTACACTTTGCTAGCCTCTCACCTCACCTTGCTGCACCAGAACCAGCCCATGTACTTGCCTAGATCACGAGCCATACTTCTCTTACACATTATTTGACTTTTTGCAAAAGGTAACTTACCAACCAATAAAGCACATGTCCAATCATCTGACCAATGAGAGAGAGTTATGTGGACAAAGTGCAAGCCATTTCATGTACAAGGCAAGGCTGAAACACACACACCAATCACATTCACAAAAAGACCTCATCTTGCAAGTTGCTTCGAATCTGCCTCCACAGCTTGCAAACACTCAAACCATTTTCACCATTCAACTCATCACACTTCATAGACCTCAAACCATCAAGAGCCTGGCCTGAAACAAGCAAGAACATCCCACTGCCATTCTTCACCTCATTTTGCAGTTTCCTTCGAAACTCTCACCATAGCTCACAAACATACCAACAAACACCACAGACCTTCTCCATTCACCCTCAGGATCACAAACAACCCCTCACAATGACCTGAAAGTGCCAGAATCACCATAGCCATTTCTGACTGAGTTGAAGCAGGAGCTTTCGAAACTCATTATCCAGCCAACATAAACTCTTCTTGAGCATTCAAACACCTTCTGGGGATCAAGTGGAGTGGTTTGCACTGAAGGAAGTGGCCAGAAAGTCATCAGGTTGAGAGCTCCAAATCTCAGGTAGCTTGAAATTTATTTTTCCAGAAATCGTTTCTTTTGTTTCAAACTTGTTCCTTATGTTTCACTGATCATCTTGATGTCATTGGTTTCGAAAATGGCTTTGAAATGAGCGTTTATTTTCTCTCTGAAACCTGCGTGCCCTAGTTTTCATTTTCTTCGATTCAGCTTATTTAGGAAGAAGAAATTTGTTTTGAGAGAGGGGTTTGATTCGTGAGTGTGTAAGGAACATTTCCCAATTCTTAGATTTTGTTTTTGTTACGATTTGAGTGAGTTGGGAAGTTTTCAGGGGAGTTGCTCGCCGGAGAAGACGACCGGAGGTCTTCTCCGGCAGCCTGAAAGTGATTAGGGCTAAACGTCATTAATTAGCAAACTTCAAACCTGGGCCCTTGGATGTGGTTTCCCGCGCGCTAGTGAATGGTCAGGATCAGGTCATTATGCCCTAATCCACTTAATTAGTATTAATTAATTCATAATTAAATTAATTTGGCCAGATTGCATCCACACCCTCCATTCACGCGCCAGTCAACCAATTTAAATCCAGAGTGAATCTCGTCCCTCCATTCCTTTGACTTTCATTTTTATTTAATTTTAATTCATTTCTTTTCCATTTGTTTTGCATATTTAATTTAAAATAGCAAAAATATCTTAAAAATTATGAAACTTTTTCCTAAAAGTTTTATTAATTTTTAAGACCCAAAAATATTTTTATTTTATTTTTTATCATTAAAAAAGTATTTTTAAATATTTAAAAGATTATTTTTAATTGATTAATGGAAATTAATTAATTAAAAATACTTTTAGGTATTTAAAAATTACAAAAAAATTCATGAAGTGTTCTAAGGCATTTAGAAACATTGTCCAACCTTCAAACCAAATTTCTTTTTTGATCTTGATGCATTTTAAGAATTTTTCATTGAATTAAATCATATTTTGTGCATTATTTTGATCATAAGTTCAAAAAATCATTTCTGCCTATTGGAGAAGAGTTGGACATTGATTCTTCTTGCTTTGTTTTATGTTTAGCATGTAGTTTCTAGGATAAAATGGCCATGATTTGTTTCCTCATTTTCAATTTGTTTGGTATTTCTTTTGTTTAGGAACCCTAAAAACCCTAATAACTTAGAAAATTCATATCTTGAGATTGGTTGAGAGTTGAGACCTCCCCTTTGGACCTTGGTTTAGTATAGGTTTAGGGTTTCTTTGGGTGGCATTTTCCATTTTTTATCTTAGGGTTTGCTTCTGTTTTGGGTTTTTGTTTGATGCATTGTCCATAAACCCTAATTTGGGCTTTCATTTGCATCCCTCTTGCATTCTCTTGCATAACATGACTTGTCTTTGCATTTTATGCATGCTTGTGTTCCATTTGACATCTTAGGACATGTAGGAAGCATGTTTGATCATTGCATCACATATTTGCCATGTCATTTACCTTGTGTGCTTCATAACTTTTCATGTTCATTCATGCTCCTTAACTTGCATCATCTGCATCCATGATCTTGTATGAACATTCCCATGTGCTGCCTCATGTTCATATCATCTCATAGCATCATTATCATCATCAACATGCTTCTGGTTTTGTTTTGCTTCATACCATTTCATCCCATCTAGCATTGCATTGCATTTCTTCCTAACATTTCAGGTGGTAAGTAACTTGAGAAGTGAATTTGCCTTCACTTCTCATAACTTTTCTTCTCATCCCTCTTGCATCCATTGCTGCATTTCTATATGTGTTTGAGTTTGAGCTTGCTCATTCTTTCTCCTCCCACTTTCTTTCTTCAAGTGACTTGACTTCTTGAATGAAGCAAGTTGCTTTGCTTCTCTTGATCTTGTTCATCTGCTTCCTGGTGGCTCCTTTGAAGATTGTTCCTGAAAACCTCACAAACCTTAGGAACAACCAAGCATGACAATGAATTAGGGTCTTGATTAGTCTCCCCTCATAGTTTTACCTTTGTGTCTCTCTTTGAGTCCTCTCTTCTCATCTCATAATCAGGGACTAAACCCTAAAGGCTTTAAGGCTTTGTGATTAAGTTTATGCCTGCATCCTTCTCTTAGGATGGAGTGTATAACTTTAATCCTAAGTGTTAGACCCTTAATGTGTTTAAATCCTCTAATTAATTCACATAATAATCATCAAGACTTCACACTTGTAACTTGGGCCTTGCATTAGGGTTCTAATTCTTCCTTAAATGGTTAAGAAGGACTAACCCTAGTGTTAATGGACAAGTCCCCCTCAAGTTGTCTTACAAATCATAAAATTCACTTCATCATCATATCATTAAGTAAAATCCACTTAATCAAAGGCTTGTTTTGTCATGAGTTTAATCCCTAATCATGGATTAAGTTGAGGAGCTTTCCTCAGCTTAAACATTCTCATCTATTATCCTTCTATTAGGATGGTGTAATGAGTCTGTTTAATCCCTGATTATGGCTTAATCTCATTACTCAACACTAAACAAAAACAACAAAAACATCTAAATAATCACAAGTAGGTTAATGATCTTAATCCTGCACCAATGGTGATTAAGTGTGAGAAGCTGACTTCACACTTAAGGTATTCTCATTACCCCTAATCAGAGGGAAGATGTGATGAGTTTATTAAATCCATTGGTTTAGGCTTAAGCTCATTAACTTATGACAAATTCTCAAAAGCAATAAAAGACTGAAAACTCAAAAACAAACAATAATCGTCTCCTCCGGGATTCTTTTCTCATCTCACTCACTCACAAACGAGAACTTGCTTCTTCCGTCTAATGCAAGACAGTTTGCACCTGAGCCAGACAGGTCATACACTTGAGCATTGACAAGCAAGCAGTTCACAAGTCAATTCATCTTTCAGTCTCTTTGGGTCGAACTACGGTGTTCTGACTTCCTCATTGCACGAGAGGATACGTAGGCATAACTTAACAGTTATCGAACAAAAGTCTCTGTATATTCCCCCTTTTTCCAGTTTCATTCTTTAGGCCTCATTATCATGAGCAATTCATTCTCATTCTTACACTGACACATCATTATACACTTCACTTCTTTTACACTGACACCTGTACATTCTTTTCCAGCTATCTTATACACAAATTGCACTGACGCTACCCCTTTAAAGCACAAATCTTTTAAGCGTGGATCCCGTCGAGTACGGCGGACAATCTGGGTGCTAATACCTTCCCAGGTTGTAACCAACCCCCTTTCTCAGTCTCTCTGGTTCGCGACCGTCTTATCCGTATCTTTCTAGGTCTATGCAGCATTACCTTTCCTCCGGGATAAAAATGCCTAGCTGGCGACTCTTTTCATCTCCAGTGAGTTCACGGCTGTGTGTTCTCATTGTCCCTCTCGCCGACCGTTCGCGTCTGTACCTTCATCTGACCCTGTTTCATTTGTCGGGAGCGACAGCTTGGCGACTCTGCTGGGGAAACCTTATACTGCAACCAGGGCTTCTGGTTCTTTTTGTGGGTTCCTCCTAGCGCTTGTTTGATTTGTGTTTACTGGGGTGTTATGTGTTTATTTGTGTTTGTATATGTTTTATTTTTGCTTTAAGTACAGTTGCTTTACTGCTTTCTTTATTGCTTTTGTATATATCATACTGTCATGCTGCTGGCTGGATCTGGTTTTGCTTTGGTGGGTGGGGTTCTATTGAGAGTTAAGGTCCTATACCTGGGACCTGAGTGACACCTAGGCTAGAGTGAATCATATTCTTTCCCATTCCATTTCGGTCTGGTGCGGGAATATGAAACACGGTTCAGATATGGGTTTCTTTTTGAGAACTCTGTGTTGCAGATTTCCTGCAATGCTAGGGCTATCTGGGAAGCCTGCTAAGTCTGGATGACCTTTAGTTTTGACCTTCAGAAACTGAGGTGAATTAGAGGAGGAACTTTTATGGTTATTGTAAACACTGTGCCTCCGGGTTAGAAGTGTTTACACTTCTCATAACTGATCCAAGTCTGAGGATCCTTGTTTTAGAACACCACCTGTGAGGGGGTCGGGCTGTTTACAGGTTTGCAGGTACCTTGACCTCAGAATACCCTGTTACTTTGTTTTGATTAAGAATACTCCATGTTGGACAGTTCTTGTGATTCTAAAACCCTGGACATGTGACTCTTTATTTGAGTCCCCCACCCTGGTTACCGGATTTATAGACCTCCATCTGGAATTCTTGAACACATTTGGACCTATATCAGAGTTTTGATCAGATCCAGCTCAGTCACAAACCCTTGCATTTCATTTGCATACATACTCATTGCATCATATTAACATTTGCTTATTTGTGTTTTAGGGTATCCATTTTCATCTGGTTTTGGTTTTGACCCCATCTTCAGTTTTGACCTGCCTTCATCAGCACTTGCTACCAGCTATCTATTCCAGCCAATCAGTGGCCCTCCTCTTCAGTATCTTCATCAATATTTGTCATCATGGCTCCAAAGAAAAGCAACATCACCTATCACTTCTTCCAGCCAGAGCTATCAAACATCAGGAGGATTCAGACCCTGATCACTCCAGATCACATACCTTTGTTCAGGGAGAGTTATGGAGATATACTTGACATGGTTATGGATCTGGACCCCTCACAGAGGAGCCTCATCCACACCTGCATTCAGTTTTATGATCCTCCATTGAGATGTTTTACTTTTCAAGACTTTCAGTTGGGCCCCTTATTGGAAGAGTACTCCTCATTAGTTGGTATGCCTATCAGGAGAGAAATTCCTTTCAACCCTGAGATGGTCTTTCCTGCTAATGGAGAAGTAGCAAAAGCTTTGCATCTGGAACCTGTTTTGGTTGAGCAGCATATGACCTCTAAAGCTGGGATCCCTGGTTTTCATCTGGACTTCTTAACCTCTCAAGCTATCCTGAAAGCTTCTCTAGGAGAGTGGAAAGCTGTTTGTGCCTTACTGGCCTTGAGTATATATGGGATTGTATTGTTTGCGGATGAGTCTCGATTCATTAGCAAGAATGCAATCCATCTGTTCATTCTAAAGAACCCAGTGCCAACTTTATTGGGGGATCTTTATTATTCAGTGCATCAGAGGAATGAAAAGCAGAGGGGGAGGTTAGTGAGGTTTTGTGCTCCATTGTTTCACACTTGGCTTCTCAGGCATCTACCCAGGACAGATGCATTCCTAAACCCGCATCAGCAGAGCAACTGGGCTAAGAGACTCACTGTTCTAACTTCAGCAGATATCAGATGGTGCACTCAAAGCACCAAGGGCAGGGATATCATCACCAGCTGTGGACATTTTCCCAATGTGCCTTTAATAGGAGTTAAGGGAAGTATCAATTACAACCCTCTGCTATTCAGGAGGCAATTAGGCTATGCACTGGTCCACACTCCAAGGGCACAGGACTTGGTGGAGACCCTTTATTGTGAGAACAAGATTAGTTTGGCTGTTGTTAGGCAGGCTGCCTGGGCCTGGGATAATGTTCAAACCAAGGGAGTCACCATTCTGGGGAAGTGTAATAATGTGGCATCAGCACAATATTATGAGTGGTCCCGTGCCAGGGCCCAATTCTCTGGAATGCCCTTTACCATAGAAGACATGCCTGAGTCATCTTCAGCACCACCCCCTGCCACCATCAGTTTGGAGGAGTTTGAGAGCTTGAAGGAAAGAAATGAGAAGCTAACCCAGGCTTTGCAGAAGACCCTCCGGGAGAGGAGTGAAGGTATGAGGGAGATTGAGAGATTGGAGAAGTTGAGAGTGGAGCATTTGACTAAGATTGAAAAGTCTGGGGATTATATCAAAAAGTCTAAGGCTGGTGAACAAATTCTGAAGAATGCTTGCAAAGAAGCCCAGTTCCAGAGAGCGAGGACAGACTTGTACTTGAAGGAGAGTCAAGCCCGGTGGGTCAGGATCACCGAGGCTCGTACCCTGGAAGACAAGAGAGTTCAAGACAAGATGGAGCAACTGGAAGCTAGTGCAAAAGAACAGCAAGAAGCCCTGGCAGCAGCCCAGAGGGAAATATCAGAATTGAAGATCAAAGCAGGGGTGAAGAGGTCCAAGGACCAAACTCAGCACAAAAAGCTAACAGCAGCTGTTACGACCCGGAATCTCCTCATCAGGAATCTCACGGAGCGTCCGGCTGATCCTGTGACCGAAGCACTTCTCAAGGAAGTTCGTGAGGATGAGTTTGGTCTTGGTGTTTGACCATTTGTTTGTTGTTGCTTTCTTTCCATGTACTTTTATTTTTGTACTGTATTTTGACCCCTTAGTGGGCTTGTGTTGTAAAACGAACAAATTGTATTATTTCACCTTATGTAATATATTCATGTTAGTTTACTTCGAAAGCAACTTCAACAGCAGCATCTTCAAGGGTCTGGAAGGGTCAAAACTGAAGGCCAAACCGGATACCTTGAGAGCAAATAAGCATAACTGCATTGCATACTAACCCTTTTGTTTGTTTTGTAGGTTTTTGTTTTGTTGTTACTAACCTCTGTTGTGAATCTCAGGAATTATTGCTCGCCGCCGGGTATTTCCCCTCAACAGGCCACACAGGTACCCAACTAGAAACAATCTTCCGGGCATCCAGATGGACCAGATGCAGCAGGACCTTACGGAGGTCAGAAACCAGATGGCCAACGAAAGGTTGGAGATGAGAACTCAGATAACACAGTTCATGGAAGTAATGAACAACTTAGCTCAAAGCCAGGAGAGGCTCAGAGCTTTGGTAGAAGGGAGGAATCAAGAGGAACCCCATGTGGGAACTGCTGGCACAAGTAACAACGAGAGGGTCCAACCTCATGTCAATCCCCCAGTTTTTGGACCCCATCTCCATCCAGAGGCCAACATCCCTGTCAATATACAAGGGACTACCACAGCAGGGAGGATACTACAGGAAGACCCTCAAGAAGACCAGTTCACAGTAATGGGTGCTGGGGAAGAGGCTTATGATAGAAGATTGGATGAAATAGCTGAGAAGTTGAGGTCCTTAGAATCTCAAAACTCTTTGGGCTTCGACGTTATGGACATGGGTTTGGTAGACGGGGTCAGGATCCCCCATAAGTTCAAGCCTCCTTGTTTCGAAAAGTATAATGGGACTTCATGCCCCCGGACTCATCTACAATCATTTCTGGGAAGGCTGAAGGCCTATACAATGGATGAGAAATTGTGGATGTTCTATTTTGAAGATAGCTTGACTGGAGCGTCGAGAGAATGGTACTCTCACTTGACAAGGGCAACTATCAGGTGCTGGAAGGACCTGGCAGAGGCCTTCATCAGACAGTATCAGTATAATCTAGACATGGCACCCAACAGGACCCTTCTAATGGGAATGTCACAGTCTTCAAGGGAGAGTTTTCGAGAATACGCCCAGAGATGGAGGCAACTGGCTGCTGCTGTTCAACCACCTATGTCTGAACGGGAAATGGCGGATATGTTCATGAACACCCTTCAGGGAACATATATTGACAGGTTGGCAGCTTTCTCTTCCACTAGCTTTGCAGATGTTGTCATAGCCGGGGAGAGAATTGAAAGCTTGTTAAAAATGGGAAAGATCTCAGACAACGGTGCAAGCTCGTCCAGTAGTACAAGAAAGCCTTTTGCAGGCCCGAGAAGAACTGGCGAGACCAATGCCATCCATTCAAACAGGGGCAGGCCCCAGTATGTTCAGAGGTCAATAGCAGCAGTCACCATTCCTGCTCCGGCTCATCCTCAACCTGTCTATCAACCTCCACAGCAAAACTATCAGCCGCAACCTCAGTACCATCAGCAAAATCAATATCCTCCGAGAAATTACAACAACAGCAACACCAACAACAACAGTCAACAAAGGCCATTCCAACAGAGGCCATCTCAAGCTAACAGGGTGATCGATCCGATCCCTATGCCATATGCTACCCTGCTGCCACAACTCCTGAAACTCAACCTAGTTGAGCTAAGAACGTTGGCACCTCCGGATCCCAACAGTCTGCCAAGGAATTATGACTCCAATGCTAGGTGTGCCTTTCATTCAAACGCACCTGGCCACAGCACAGAAAAATGCAGGGCTCTGCATATGAAGGTACAAGACCTGGTAGACTCAAAGGCTCTGAATTTCGCACCACCACCCAATGTCAATAAAAACCCGATGCCAAACCATGGTGGTCCCCGGATTAACGCTATTGAAGAAGACAAGCCGTCTTATTTAATAACCAGTGTGGGACAGATCAGGACACCATTGGTAGAAATCAAAGCTCAGCTCTTGGAATGTCAAATGTTCCCGGGGTGTGAGTTAGGCTGTGCTTACTGCAATATCTCGGTAAATGGGTGCGATAATTTGAGGAATGGCATAGATGGCCTTATTCGGAGTGGCCAACTTCAGATCACCACATCATTTCCAACAAATCCAGCAATATCGTCAACAACGGTTTCAGAACCTCCTACAACTGCAGCAACTATTGTTCCTGACAATTCTTCAGTTTCATCAACAAGTACGTCATCCATCATCTCAACTGATCAGTTTACAACAAATCTTCCTGCTACAACTTCAGCTTCACTCCACTTCGAGACTCCTACAACGACAACATCATTTCTTCCGACAATGTCTCCTACAACTCCAGCAACAAATCATGAAGACGTCTCTACTGTCACCATATTTTATGATCCTGAGAACAACTCTGCCTACCATTCAGAAGGTGCTGCTCCCATCAGAGCACCAGTTACAATCTTTTATGATCCACAAACGATTACAGTCCCTTCAACAGCAGCAATCAGTCCAGTCACTGTCACGGTGCCTGGACCAGTACCATATGAGAGCAACAGGGCCATCCCTTGGCACTATGGCTCTGACGTGTATTGCGAAGGAAAAAGAATCACTCTTGAAACATCAACACCTGCACCACAAGTAGATAATGTGGGGGGAGGCGGAGGCTTCACCCGAAGCGGACGTCTCTTCGCTCCACCAATTCAAAGACCTACTGCCGAAGCAGAAGCTGCTGCCAAGGCAAAGGGAAAGAGCCCGGTGCAGGAAGATCAAGCTGCCAAAGAAACCCTGAAAACACCGTTCGATCAAGAAGTTGATGAGTTTATGAGAATCATCAAAAAGAGTGACTACAAAATTGTGGATCAACTTCACCAGACGCCATCCAAAATCTCTATCCTCTCACTGCTTATGTGCTCCGAAGCCCATCGGAATGCACTACTCAAGGTCTTGCACGCAGCTTACGTGCCTGAAGAGATTACTGTCAACCAGTTGGAAACCGTGGTTGGAAATGTTACTGCTAGCAATGGGCTAGGGTTCACCAATACTGACTTGACAGCGGACGGCCGCAACCACAACAAAGCCTTGCACATAACCATGGAATGCAAAGGAGCTGTCCTTTCTCATGTGCTGGTAGACAC
This sequence comes from Lathyrus aphaca, assembly GCA_963966055.1. NCBI lineage: Eukaryota > Viridiplantae > Streptophyta > Magnoliopsida > Fabales > Fabaceae > Lathyrus > Lathyrus aphaca. Next base: position 129,408,724 of record OZ014522.1, on the reverse strand, counting down.
AGGGTCGTCCCTTAATGTCTTACCAAAGAAGGCTCTGGTGAAGTTAGAATATGATGGTTTGGCATTGAGACCCAGCAACCTGGTGGTAAGAGCCTTTGATGGTTCTAAGAGATCGGTTCTGGGAGAGATTGAGCTACCTGTGACAATTGGCCCACAGACCTTTAAAACTATCTTTTATGTGATGGACATTCAGCCCGCCTACAGCTGTTTGTTGGGTAGACCCTGGATTCACGCCGCCGGCGCAATAACGTCTACCCTTCACCAAAAGTTAAAATTTGAGTGGGAAGGCCAAGTTGTCACAATCTGTGGAGAGGAGGACATTTTTGTCAGCCACCTGGCAACCTATAATTACATTGAAATGGATGGGGAGATCCATGAAACAATGAGCCAGGGGTTTGAAGCTTTGAATGTGAATGAGGCATCTGCTGTATCTGGTACTCCAATGTCATCATACCAACAAGCCCGGAAGGTTGTTGAGGAAGGAACTGCCCAAGGCTGGGGCAAACTGCTATCGGTGGAGAAAAAGGAAGACAAGTTTGGGTTGGGTTACAGACCAACTCAACATCAAGCAAAGGCTGCTGAAGAGCCTGGTTTTGTCAGTGGAGGGATGCTTGCCCCCGATGCTATCAACTGTCTGGAAGACGAGCTGGAAGAGGAGCGCAATCTGGAGAATTGGATTCGTCCAAAGATCCCGGGGAGCAGTGTCTCGAACTGGTCTTCCCAGGAAATTATAAGAGTTACTCATACAGAGTAATTATTATTTCCTGTTTTTATAGCATGCATCAAAGTCTTGCATCTTGCCCAAGATGACAAGACTCATTTTGTAATCGGGCCATCTGTACTTTTTGTGCAAACAAGATCAATTAATGAAATATCAGACATCTTTTTGCAAACGCGTCTTTTTTCTTTTCGTTCACTGTTTTTTCCATTTTTCTTTTTTGTACAAAAATAAATGGCAGTGTTTTCAAAATGACAATTTTATTTCACTTTTTCTAAACAAGACTAAAATCAGATCACTAAAATGAACAAACTTAACCCTTGCAGAGAGTGCCTTCCAGACAGCACCGACAACAGCACGGCTATGACATTGTATGACTTTGACAATCCAATCAATCAAGCTGATGAAGGGGTTGATGAAGAATATGAGCTTCCTGAAGAGCTAGCCAGGTTGTTAAGACAAGAGGAAAAGGTTATTACCCCTCACCAGGAGGAGGTTGAAGTGATTAATCTTGGTACGGAGGAAGACGTGAAAGAGGTTAAAATCGGGGCCTGCCTGCAAGACTCAGTGAAGAAGCAACTGGTGGATCTACTTCAAGAGTATGTGGATGTGTTTGCTTGGTCGTATCAAGACATGCCAGGGTTGGATACCGACATTGTTGTGCACAAGCTGCCTTTGAGAGAAGAATGCCCTCCAGTCAAACAGAAGCTGCACCGTACTCGTCCAGACATGGCTATGAAAATCAAGGAAGAGGTACAAAAGCAATGGGACGCCGGGTTCCTTGCTGTAACTAGTTACCCACCGTGGGTTGCTAATATTGTGCCTGTGCCCAAGAAAGACGGCAAAGTAAGAATGTGTGTTGACTACCGGGATCTGAACAGAGCCAGCCCGAAAGATGATTTCCCTCTACCTCACATTGATGTATTGGTGGATAATACGGCTCAGTTCTCGGTATTCTCCTTCATGGACGGATTTTCAGGATACAACCAGATCAAGATGTCACCTGAAGACATGGAGAAGACAACATTCATCACACCCTGGGGCACGTTCTGCTACAAAGTGATGCCATTCAGACTAAAGAATGCTGGTGCAACATATCAACGGGCTATGGTGACATTATTCCACGATATGATCCACAAAGAAATAGAATGTTATGTGGATGACATGATCGCCAAGTCCCTCACGGAAGAAGACCATCTAGTGAATCTGCTCAAGTTGTTCAAGCGTCTGAGAAAGTACCAACTGAAGTTGAACCCCAACAAATGCACATTCGGGGTGAGATCTGGTAAGCTGCTGGGTTTTATTGTAAGCGAGAAAGGGATTGAAGTGGACCCTGATAAAGTCAAAGCCATCCAAGAGATGCCTGCACCAAAAACTGAGAAAGAAGTTCGAGGGTTCTTAGGTCGATTGAACTATATCTCACGGTTCATATCTCACCTCACAGCAACCTGCGAACCCTTGTTCAAGCTGTTAAGAAAAGAACAGACGGTCAGGTGGAATGAAGATTGCCAGAAGGCTTTTGACAAGATCAAGGAGTATCTGCAGGAACCTCCAATCCTTATGCCGCCAGTCGAAGGAAGACCTCTGATTATGTACTTGACAGTATTAGAAGAGTCGATGGGGTGTGTGCTGGGCCAGCATGACGAGTCTGGTCGAAAAGAGTATGCAATATACTACCTAAGCAAAAAGTTTACCGACTGTGAACAGCGTTATTCACTGCTCGAGAAAACTTGTTGTGCTTTAGCGTGGGCTGCTCGCCGACTGAGACAGTATATGTTGACCCACACTACCTTGTTGATCTCGAAGATGGACCCAGTCAAGTACATATTTGAGAAGCCAGCGCTTACCGGACGGGTTGCAAGATGGCAAATGATCCTTACAGAGTATGACATCCAATACACATCTCAGAAAGCCATCAAAGGCAGTGTATTATCTGAATATCTTGCTGAGCAACCCATTGATGACTACCAGCCTATGAGATTTGACTTCCCTGATGAAGACATCATGTTCATTAAATCAAAAGATCATGAAGAGCCTGTTCACACTGAAGGGCCCGACCCGGAGGAAGAATGGATTATGATGTTTGATGGGGCTGTTAACATGAATGGTCGTGGTATTGGTGCAGTACTCATTACACCCAAAGGAGTTCACATGCCTTTCTCGGCAAAACTCACTTTCAACTGCACTAACAACGAAGCTGAATACGAAGCTTGCATTATGGGTCTTGAGGAAGCCATTGACCTCAGGATCAAGACATTGACCGTATTCGGAGATTCAGCTCTGGTAATCAATCAAACCAACGGCAAATGGTACACCCACCAGGATCATCTGATACCTTACAGGGATTATACAAGGAGGTTATTGACTTTCTTCACGACAGTCAAGCTTGAGTATATCCCCCGGGACGAGAATCAGTTTGCAGATGCCTTGGCTACCATTTCGTCCATGATCAAAGTTCAAGCTGCTAACGTTGTACCTCAGATTTCAGTATCGAGACTTGATAGACCAGCATATGTATTCGCAGCAGATGTTGTCAAAGATGATAAGCCTTGGTTCCATGACATTAAATGCTTCTTGGAGGATCAGACATACCCACCTGGGGCATCTTCCAATGATAAGAAGACTTTGAGAAGGCTTGCTGGTAGTTTCTTTCTGAACACTGATGGGTCTTTATACAAGAGGAACTTTGATATGGTACTCCTCAGATGTGTTGACAAGACGGAAGCAGACTTGTTGATGCATGAAGTGCATGAAGGCTCTTTTGGTACCCATTCTGGAGGACATGCAATGGCTAAGAAGTTGTTAAGATCAGGCTATTATTGGATCACAATGGATGCAGACTGTTGTGCCTATGCCAGGAAATGCCACAAATGCCAGATCTACGCAGATAAAGTGCATGTGCCTCCCAACCCTTTGAACATCATGTCTTCACCATGGCCCTTTGCCATGTGGGGCATTGATATGATTGGCAAGATTGAGCCGACTGCTTCAAATGGTCACAGATTCATCCTGGTCGCCATTGATTATTTCACCAAGTGGGTTGAAGCAGCCTCATATGCAAATGTTACAAGGCAAGTGGTAGCCCGATTTCTGAAAAGAGATATCATCTGTCGATATGGAGTTCCCGAGCGAATCATTACTGATAATGGTTCCAATCTCAACAACAAAATGATGGCAGAGCTGTGCCGGGACTTCAAGATTCAACATCACAATTCCTCTCCTTACAGACCAAAGATGAATGGTGCTGTTGAGGCGGCAAATAAGAATATCAAGAAGATTGTGCAAAAGATGGTAGTCACCTACAAAGACTGGCATGAAATGCTACCATTTGCCTTGCATGGGTACCGCACGTCAATCAGGACGTCCACTGGGGCAACACCGTATCAGCTTGTGTATGGTATGGAAGCGGTCCTACCAGTTGAAGTTGAATTACCCTCTTTGCGGGTATTGATGGATGTTAAGCTGAACGAAGCAGAATGGGTTCGAGCCCGATACGAGCAACTGAGTCTGATTGAAGAGAAGAGATTGGCTGCAATCTGTCATGGGCAATTGTATCAGAGGAGAATGAAGAAAGCCTTCGATCAGAAAGTCAGGCACCGAGAGTACCAAGTGGGAGATCTTGTGCTGAAAAGAATCCTCCCTCCTCATACAGACCACAGGGGCAAATGGACTCCAAACTATGAAGGACCGTTTGTTGTAAAGAAAGTTTTCTCTGGTGGAGCACTGATGCTCAGCACTATGGATGGTGAAGATTTCCCGTCCCCTGTGAATTCAGATGCAGTTAAAAAATACTTCGCATAAAATGACCCGCTGGACATAAAAACAGAATGTAAGTCCAGGCAAAAATAGGGCATCCCGGCGAGTCAAAAACAGAATAAAAGACTCGGGCAAAAATAAGGGAAAATAAGCAAGAAATGTACACCCGCTGAGTTGAAAAGCCGCATTGGACAACTCAGGCAAAAATGGGTATCCCGATGGATTGAAAACCCGCAAGGGCGATCCATGCAAAATAAGGGAATAAGCGAACAACTGCATTCTGAATTCGTCTGTATCGCCTACAACTTGGTTAAGCCTCCAAAGGATCAAGCTTCAATCAGAATCAACTCTCTCCAGAAAGCAAGACGAGAAGAACGTCATTGTCATACGAGTCGTAGCAGGAGAGGAAGCTCCTTAAAGCGTCATCAACACTGCCAACACTTTGCTTCTCAATTTGTAAACAATCTCCTCATTTCAGGGGATATGTTTCTTTGGTTGTATCTTGCCGATTCAGGGCACATGAATTAATAAAGTCAGATTTTTTCAGCCATGTTTCGTTTTGTATATTTTTATTTGCAAAGGATGTCTGATGTCTCAAAAAAAAATCAATTGCATAAGTACAAATGTTTTTCTCCCAAAAATAATAATAATAGAACACATGCTTGCAGGGAATATACTTACTCGTGAGAATGCTTAACTCCTATGACGGGATCCAGTAAAGGATACCTCGGGACCATTTGTGCGTTTCCTTATCTTTGCAGGATTGCGGGTATCCAGAACGCAACCTGGGGCATGCAAGTTACGTCTCAGCAAGCTGGCGAATCATTATCAACTCGGTCTATCTTCCACATGGCGCTGGAAGGTGCCCGCTTCCCCAGCAAAGTTGCCAAATCAACATACACTCAATCTCAGCATCTGGAATGCTCTATCCCCAGCCGAGTTGCCTCTTGTTGCCATCCCCGGCTGAGTTGCCTCTCACAATTCCCCAGCCGAGTTGCCATTTCATCCTCAGCTGAGTGCAAAGTCAGGGAACCATCTCCCCACAGAATCCCCGGCCTCTATCCAGAAGAGCAACGCAGGAAAGGATCACCACAGAGTGAAGAAAGCTTCTACAAACCCCAGCTGGGTCCCGTATATTAAGGATATGTCAACCAGTGACCTATATCCCCAAATGAATACATCTCACCAGATTTACCAATGATCTCATCCCCAGCTGGGGGGCCCTTTTCAAGCAGATCAGCTAGAGATCTTCGCAGCAACGGGATCCGCATCTCGGTTTGATATCCTTGCATAATCATAGCATTCGCATCATACTATCCCCTCAGAGCGTAGCATTCCGTCTAATACGGAGTATTACGGCAAAAAAATCAAACGCATAGCATAATCATAAGCCATGTTCTGGATTAACGCTTGTGAATAATAACCGTTCATCATCATTGTACAGAAATCCTCACCAGAGTCCCAGCAAAAACAGTTGCCTCATATTCACAAATAACACCAGTATATACTCATTTTGACACCCGTCCGTGCCATCTTTCCCCAGTAAAGTCGCCTGAACACTCTTTACAAACAAGATCACCCGTATTACAGATACGTCCTGACACCCGTCCGTGTCATATCCCCAGCAGAAAGCCAAAGGCATCCTCTTTGCACTCACATATACCTATATACACTTTCTTGACACCCGTCCGTGTCATATCCCCAGCGCAGTCGCCTACACTTTTACAACCCATATACTTGTTGATATTATTATACTTTTCCCTCTTGACACTCGTCTGTGTCACTCTCCCCAGCAGATAAACACTCATCTATACAATACTCATACTCACTGCTCATGTACCCTTATACAGATACTCGTCCGTATCTTGTATATACCATTCATATCCCCACAGATTCGACTCTCGTCCGTGTTCTTTGTTAACCAGTTGGTACTCGTCTGTACCATCATCTCAGAGCATGCGTCTAGAGTTTGTTTCTACATGATACTCGTCCGTATCATAGTCTTAAGGATGCTCGTCCGCATCTTTAATCCATACACCGTGTCAAACACTTATGTCCTCTTGAATATAGATACTCGCCTGTGTCTACTATTCTCCAGAAGAGTCCTCTCAGATTCAACACTAGTCCTTGTTCTTTGTTAACCAGTTGGTACTCGTCCGTATCATCATCTCCGAACACGTGTTAGTATTTGTTTCTACCCGATACTCGTCTGTATCGTAGTCTTAAGGATGCTCGTCCGCATCTCTAATCTATACACAACATCTAAACACTTATACCTCTTGTTTCTTGGATGTGAACACTCGTCCGTGTTTACCATTCCCCAGTAGGTCACCAACAGAGCAAATTTTCCTTCTTATCTGACACTCGTCCTGTGTCATGATAAACCCTGAGAGCAGCCGTACCCTGCTAGGTGGTCGTCCTCCACCTCTTGATGGTCGTCCTCCATCATGCTCATCCGATGGCCGTCCCCATCGTTGATTTTAGCAGCCGTCCCCTGCTAGGTGGTCGTCCTCCACCCTTTGATGATCATCCTTCATCATTTTATCCAATGGCCGTCCCCATTGTTGATTTTGGTTATCTGGCATTCGTCCTATGTCATGATAAACCCTGAGAGCAGCCGTCCCCTGCTAGGTGGTCGTCCTCCACCTCTTGATGGTCGTCCTCCGTCATGCTCATCCGATGGTCGTCCCCATTGTTGATATTTTCGGCAGCCGTACCCTGCCAGGTGGTCGTCCTCCACCTTTGATGGCCGTCCCCATCATGATTCCTTTATTCCCCAACAGAGCAGCCGTACCCTGCTAGGTGATCGTCCTTCACCTTTGATGGCCGTCCCCATCATCTGTTTATTTCATTTATTCTTTAACCCGATGGTCGTCCCCGTCGCGGTCCCTTTCCTTTTAGCCCGATGGCCGTCCCCATCATTGGTTACTTTACCTTTATGAACTTGATGGCCGTCCCCGTCATGTTTCATTAATTTCCAGGGAATTATACAGCTTTATCTTGATGGCCGTCCCCATCACGATTTTATTTTCCCCAGCTAGTCGGCCGTCCCTGTCTTGGCTTTACCTTTTATCCCCAGCATGTCGGTCGTCCCCGTCATTGCTATTTACCCAGCAGTCGTCCTCTGCTCGACGGTCGTCCTCCGTTGCCCACACTTTACAATATACTTTATTTTCTTTTACAATCTATATCCCTTTTCTTCTTCATTCTGTGAGTGCAAATTTTGGACTGTCTTTGGTATTCAACCACAAGTTATCTTGTTTGCCTGTTAAGCCGTCGCTTACATCCTGCACAGCTAACTCATGCTTGAATAGGGGCAGCTGTAAACACCCCAAATTTGCCCTCACCCATTCACACCATGGCTTGTGATCATTTCATATGCATAAACACAATCATATCATCTCATATCTCATTTTTGATTCACTGCATAGATCCTAAGTCATCTGCACCTAGGGTTTGTGATCTGAGCAATCTCAGGGCATCATTGAGCCACTCCAAAGGCAACCAATCAATTCAAAGGGGTCTACATGTGTTCAAGCATCATGGTACATCCTCACAAAGTCAAGAATGCAAAAGAATCACAAGAACTAGGGTTTGGGTGGATGCAGAGCCAGGATTGACTGCACAGTTGACCTAAAATTAGGGTTTTGGTTTCAGAGGCCATAACCCCAAATTTTTTGGTCATTCTTGTTTCCATTGGTCTCTATATGGTATAGGGAGTATGCATATCAATTTTCATGAAGAAATTCCATGGGGAAGTCATCTGATCAAGGGTTGACTTTTCAGACAAGTCAGTGTAAAATCAGGGCATCTGAGGCCCCCAATGACCCAACCAAAGGGTGATCTTCATCATTTTGAGTGTATATGGTCTTTATTTGATCATGGAAGAAGATTGAAGTTCACAAAAATCAAGAATTTAGGGTTTTTGCAAATGTTGACTTTTTGGGCATAGTTGACTTTTCAAGAATGCATCATTTTAGGTCATTTTTCAAGCCTTGATTCTTGATCCAAAAATGCTTCAAATGAAAAAACTTTGGTCATGAAAGTTGTAGATCTCATCTTTCCCTTTTCAAAAAGTACAAGAACATGATTAAACTCTTTTTGGATCAAAAGTTATGGTGTGACAAAGTTGGCTAAAATCATTGATTTTCAAGGCATGCCCTAAGTGAGAATTTTGCAAAATCATGGACCAAGGCCAATTGCAACCTCTAATTCATTCCAAACCAGTATGCAAACATTCTCTAAGTCATAAAATTCAGATTTGAACCAAGAATGCCCATGGTTATGGTTCATGTAACAAGACTTTTCACATGTGAACCAAAAAGTTACAACTTGCAAAATCTTCATGATCACTTCCTACAACTTGCTGCATTGGTTACTACACTTTGCTAGCCTCTCACCTCACCTTGCTGCACCAGAACCAGCCCATGTACTTGCCTAGATCACGAGCCATACTTCTCTTACACATTATTTGACTTTTTGCAAAAGGTAACTTACCAACCAATAAAGCACATGTCCAATCATCTGACCAATGAGAGAGAGTTATGTGGACAAAGTGCAAGCCATTTCATGTACAAGGCAAGGCTGAAACACACACAACAATCACATTCACAAAAAGACCTCATCTTGCAAGTTGCTTCGAATCTGCCTCCACAGCTTGCAAACACTCAAACCATTTTCACCATTCAACTCATCACACTTCATAGACCTCAAACCATCAAGAGCCTGGCCTGAAACAAGCAAGAACATCCCACTGCCATTCTTCACCTCATTTTGCAGTTTCCTTCGAAACTCTCACCATAGCTCACAAACATACCAACAAACACCACAGACCTTCTCCATTCACCCTCAGGATCACAAACAACCCCTCACAATGACCTGAAAGTGCCAGAATCACCATAGCCATTTCTGACTGAGTTGAAGCAGGAGCTTTCGAAACTCATTATCCAGCCAACATAAACTCTTCTTGAGCATTCAAACACCTTCTGGGGATCAAGTGGAGTGGTTTGCACTGAAGGAAGTGGCCAGAAAGTCATCAGGTTGAGAGCTCCAAATCTCAGGTAGCTTGAAATTTATTTTTCCAGAAATCGTTTCTTTTGTTTCAAACTTGTTCCTTATGTTTCACTGATCATCTTGATGTCATTGGTTTCGAAAATGGCTTTGAAATGAGCGTTTATTTTCTCTCTGAAACCTGCGTGCCCTAGTTTTCATTTTCTTCGATTCAGCTTATTTAGGAAGAAGAAATTTGTTTTGAGAGAGGGGTTTGATTCGTGAGTGTGTAAGGAACATTTCCCAATTCTTAGATTTTGTTTTTGTTACGATTTGAGTGAGTTGGGAAGTTTTCAGGGGAGTTGCTCGCCGGAGAAGACGACCGGAGGTCTTCTCCGGCAGCCTGAAAGTGATTAGGGCTAAACGTCATTAATTAGCAAACTTCAAACCTGGGCCCTTGGATGTGGTTTCCCGCGCGCTAGTGAATGGTCAGGATCAGGTCATTATGCCCTAATCCACTTAATTAGTATTAATTAATTCATAATTAAATTAATTTGGCCAGATTGAATCCACACCCTCCATTCACGCGCCAGTCAACCAATTTAAATCCAGAGTGAATCTCGTCCCTCCATTCCTTTGACTTTCATTTTTATTTAATTTTAATTCATTTCTTTTCCATTTGTTTTGCATATTTAATTTAAAATAGCAAAAATATCTTAAAAATTATGAAACTTTTTCCTAAAAGTTTTATTAATTTTTAAGACCCAAAAATATTTTTATTTTATTTTTTATCATTAAAAAAGTATTTTTAAATATTTAAAAGATTATTTTTAATTGATTAATGGAAATTAATTAATTAAAAATACTTTTAGGTATTTAAAAATTACAAAAAAATTCATGAAGTGTTCTAAGGCATTTAGAAACATTGTCCAACCTTCAAACCAAATTTCTTTTTTGATCTTGATGCATTTTAAGAATTTTTCATTGAATTAAATCATATTTTGTGCATTATTTTGATCATAAGTTCAAAAAATCATTTCTGCCTATTGGAGAAGAGTTGGACATTGATTCTTCTTGCTTTGTTTTATGTTTAGCATGTAGTTTCTAGGATAAAATGGCCATGATTTGTTTCCTCATTTTCAATTTGTTTGGTATTTCTTTTGTTTAGGAACCCTAAAAACCCTAATAACTTAGAAAATTCATATCTTGAGATTGGTTGAGAGTTGAGACCTCCCCTTTGGACCTTGGTTTAGTATAGGTTTAGGGTTTCTTTGGGTGGCATTTTCCATTTTTTATCTTAGGGTTTGCTTCTGTTTTGGGTTTTTGTTTGATGCATTGTCCATAAACCCTAATTTGGGCTTTCATTTGCATCCCTCTTGCATTCTCTTGCATAACATGACTTGTCTTTGCATTTTATGCATGCTTGTGTTCCATTTGACATCTTAGGACATGTAGGAAGCATGTTTGATCATTGCATCACATATTTGCCATGTCATTTACCTTGTGTGCTTCATAACTTTTCATGTTCATTCATGCTCCTTAACTTGCATCATCTGCATCCATGATCTTGTATGAACATTCCCATGTGCTGCCTCATGTTCATATCATCTCATAGCATCATTATCATCATCAACATGCTTCTGGTTTTGTTTTGCTTCATACCATTTCATCCCATCTAGCATTGCATTGCATTTCTTCCTAACATTTCAGGTGGTAAGTAACTTGAGAAGTGAATTTGCCTTCACTTCTCATAACTTTTCTTCTCATCCCTCTTGCATCCATTGCTGCATTTCTATATGTGTTTGAGTTTGAGCTTGCTCATTCTTTCTCCTCCCACTTTCTTTCTTCAAGTGACTTGACTTCTTGAATGAAGCAAGTTGCTTTGCTTCTCTTGATCTTGTTCATCTGCTTCCTGGTGGCTCCTTTGAAGATTGTTCCTGAAAACCTCACAAACCTTAGGAACAACCAAGCATGACAATGAATTAGGGTCTTGATTAGTCTCCCCTCATAGTTTTACCTTTGTGTCTCTCTTTGAGTCCTCTCTTCTCATCTCATAATCAGGGACTAAACCCTAAAGGCTTTAAGGCTTTGTGATTAAGTTTATGCCTGCATCCTTCTCTTAGGATGGAGTGTATAACTTTAATCCTAAGTGTTAGACCCTTAATGTGTTTAAATCCTCTAATTAATTCACATAATAATCATCAAGACTTCACACTTGTAACTTGGGCCTTGCATTAGGGTTCTAATTCTTCCTTAAATGGTTAAGAAGGACTAACCCTAGTGTTAATGGACAAGTCCCCCTCAAGTTGTCTTACAAATCATAAAATTCACTTCATCATCATATCATTAAGTAAAATCCACTTAATCAAAGGCTTGTTTTGTCATGAGTTTAATCCCTAATCATGGATTAAGTTGAGGAGCTTTCCTCAGCTTAAACATTCTCATCTATTATCCTTCTATTAGGATGGTGTAATGAGTCTGTTTAATCCCTGATTATGGCTTAATCTCATTACTCAACACTAAACAAAAACAACAAAAACATCTAAATAATCACAAGTAGGTTAATGATCTTAATCCTGCACCAATGGTGATTAAGTGTGAGAAGCTGACTTCACACTTAAGGTATTCTCATTACCCCTAATCAGAGGGAAGATGTGATGAGTTTATTAAATCCATTGGTTTAGGCTTAAGCTCATTAACTTATGACAAATTCTCAAAAGCAATAAAAGACTGAAAACTCAAAAACAAACAATAATCGTCTCCTCCGGGATTCTTTTCTCATCTCACTCACTCACAAACGAGAACTTGCTTCTTCCGTCTAATGCAAGACAGTTTGCACCTGAGCCAGACAGGTCATACACTTGAGCATTGACAAGCAAGCAGTTCACAAGTCAATTCATCTTTCAGTCTCTTTGGGTCGAACTACGGTGTTCTGACTTCCTCATTGCACGAGAGGATACGTAGGCCTAACTTAACAGTTATCGAACAAAAGTCTCTGTATATTCCCCCTTTTTCCAGTTTCATTCTTTAGGCCTCATTATCATGAGCAATTCATTCTCATTCTTACACTGACACATCATTATACACTTCACTTCTTTTACACTGACACCTGTACATTCTTTTCCAGCTATCTTATACACAAATTGCACTGACGCTACCCCTTTAAAGCACAAATATTTTAAGCGTGGATCCCGTCGAGTACGGCGGACAATCTGGGTGCTAATACCTTCCCAGGTTGTAACCAACCCCCTTTCTCAGTCTCTCTGGTTCGCGACCGTCTTATCCGTATCTTTCTAGGTCTATGCAGCATTACCTTTCCTCCGGGATAAAAATGCCTAGCTGGCGACTCTTTTCATCTCCAGTGAGTTCACGGCTGTGTGTTCTCATTGTCCCTCTCGCCGACCGTTCGCGTCTGTACCTTCATCTGACCCTGTTTCATTTGTCGGGAGCGACACATACATGGTGTTTACTTCACCATTTTCAAAAGTAAATACATATTCATGATCAGGGGAACATGCAGAACCATAAAAGAACTTATAACTTAGCTTCTGGGAAAAAAGTTCTTCATGTTACCTGAGATGAAGACTCTTTGATTCTGAGCTTTCTGGACTCAAACTTTGTGCAATCCCTCTCCTTTGAACACCCTGATGATGAAATGAAGCTTGGAGAGCTTTGAGAATGGCTGGTTGTGGCTGTTTTGTTCTGGTGTAGCAGAAATGGAGGTCTTTGTGTGTGATGATTCAAGCTGTTTCAGGGGGTGGGTTTTGTTCTATGAGTGATATGTGATTTGTTGGTGAAGAAATTTTTGATGTTTGAAGGCTGTGTGAAGAATTTCGAAGAGAAGAAGTTTTGGACAGATTTTGTGCAAGCTGGATTGTGGGAGGTTTCTGGCTTGTGTGTGGTTTGCTTTATGATCCATAGCACATCCCTAAACTATTGGAAGAGGTCTGAGGAAGTGACTTGCACTGTGAGAATGGCATGGGGCAATTGGCCAAAGAGTCAATGTTAGGTGTACTTGAGGCATGGGCTGTGGCAAAGGCTATTTTAGGGTTGCTCTGGGTTCAGCTTCCTTCAAGGATGGCCATGGGATGAACTGATGTGAGCTGGGATGGATGAAGGGTGAGATACCACATGTTTTGCAATTTTGCAACTTGTTACACTTTGTGATTTTTGGCCATGGACATGTGACACCTCTTGGGCAATATGCAGAAAAATGCACCATATAATGTTGTTATGACACTTTGATATTGATTAGAGATCAAATAAAACCAAAGGAACCCTTCTTGCAAGATTTCCCTCTTTGTGATTTTCATGAAAAGTAGCTTATGATTCTTGGAATTCAAGGCATGAAAGTGAGAAATTTCTTGGGCAAATCTGAATTTTAGGCATGGCATTGTATTGTATGATGATTAGAAACCATTTTGAAGTCACAAATTGGGTTGGCAAAGGTTTTTGCAAGTTTTCCCCTTTGGTGCAAAAGTGAACATTTCATGATTTTTCCCAACTTTGCAAGGCCATAACTTTTGATCTAAAATGAATTAGAAAGAGTTCTTGTACTTTTTGAAAAGGGAATGATCCAATATACAACTTTCATGACCAAAGTTTTCTCATTTGAAGCATTTTTGAATCCAAAAGAGGAGGTTGAAAAACTTTCCCAAAATGGCAAGTTTACATTATAAGTCACTTTCCCAAAAAGGCAACTTTGCAAATGGCTTGAAATTCTTGAATTTTGTGAACTTCTAACATCTTCTATGATCAAATAAAAATCATACTCATTAAAAATGATGGAGAAACCCCTTTGGTTAGGTCATTGGGGGCCTCAGATGCCCTGATTTTGCACTGACTTGCTCAAGAAGTCATCTCTTGATCAGATGCCTTCCCCATTGAATTTCTTCATGAAAATTGATATGCATGATCCTCATAACATATAGAGACCAATAGAAACAAGAATGACCAAAAAATTTGGAGTTATGGCCTCTGAAACCAAAACCCTAATTTTAGGTCATCTATGTAGTTAAACATGGCTCTGCTTCCATGCCTTTCTCAATTCTTGTGATTCTTTGACTTCATTGACCTTGGGAGGATATAATATGATGCTTGAACATACATGGACCCCTTTGAAGTGATTGATGACCTTTGGAGTGGCTCAGATGGCTCATGGATTGCTCAGGTCACAAACCCTAGATGCAGATGACTTGGAAATAATGCAGTGAAGCAAAAATGCAATATGAGATGCTATGATTGAACTTATGCACATGAAAAGATCTCAAGCCATGGTGAAATGAGTGAGGGAAAATTTGGGGTGTTTACAAGGGGAAAATTAGGAATCTGCTTATGTGAAATATAGCAGTTATGGAGAAGTGCCAGCATGTCTCATGACATCGTGTGGCATGATCACCAGATGGCAACATCAGTTTGGTCAATAACTCTGTGTGTTCCACTCTTAAGAATTCCACTAGTAACAGATTCTATAAATGCTCAAACGTGCTCTCAGCTCTTCACCTCCTCACTATCTCCACTAAACGATTTGCATGCTAAAGCTGATTTTCTAAGCTCATCAAAATCAATCAAACCTAACTCCTCTTCCACTACATTCGAAAAATTTCTCAACATCAAATTCCTAACTTCATTGATGAGGGTCTCAATCAAGAAGATGTAGTGCATGCAACTCCAATCTCTGTAGTACCAATGGATACTACTCCTATAGACGAAATCAGAGGATGTGTCCCTATTGCTCAAAAAACCTAGAACTCCCAATGTAAGAATAACAAAGGA
The DNA here is from genome assembly GCA_963966055.1 of Lathyrus aphaca. Lineage (NCBI taxonomy): Eukaryota > Viridiplantae > Streptophyta > Magnoliopsida > Fabales > Fabaceae > Lathyrus > Lathyrus aphaca. The sequence continues at coordinate 129,393,486 of OZ014522.1, read as the reverse complement.
GCCTGTGTTCAGCAAAAGCAAGGGGACTCCTTCATCTACAAGCACCCCTAAAGCTTCTGACTATGTGGATGCATCCATCAAGCATCTTGTGAACAGGATTCTTTCTGAATAAAGAGTGGTGCGTGGGGTATCTGTTCCCCTGAACAGCATGCCTGCTCCACAAGAAGAACCAAGCAACCAGGCTGAAGAGGACATTCCTGCTCAACAGGATGTCCCAATAAATGTTGAAGCATCTGAGGACCAGAACAAGGCCTCAACTGATAATGATGAAGCCACTGATGATCAAGCTCATGTTGATCAATCTGCTGAAAAAGAGGCCTCCAAACCTCCTCCTGTTGAAACCCTAGATGATGACTCTGACACAGAGATCATTGCATCTATTAACCCTAGCATAGCCAAAAGGCTTAGGGCTAGGAAGGAGAAGAAGCCTACTGCACATGCAACTCCTGAAAAGAAACAGTCTACTCCTAAAAAGGACAAGGTTAAAGTTGCCTTTGGAGCTTCTAAGCAATGGAGCAAGGTAAGCAGCTAGAAGAGGAAAGCTACAACTCCATCTGACTCAGATGTTGAGGAGGATGTCCCAACATCCCAACCAAGGAAGAAGCCAGCACCTCCCAGGACTGCCTCTGCTGTTCCTGAAGCACCTCTTGACAATGTGTCCTTCCATCATGTCTCTAGTGTGAGCAAATGGAAGTATGTCTACCAAAGAAGGGTGGCTCTGGAAAGAGAGCTGGGTAGCAATGCATTGGAGTGCACTGAGGTAATAGACTTAATATCCACTGCTGGTTTATTCAAGACTGTTTCAAATTTTTCACCCTGTTATGAATTGCTGGTCAAAGAGTTCATAGTCAATCTGCAAGAGGGGCGTGGTGATGGAAAATCAGAAGATTTCAGGAAGGTTTATGTGAGGGGGAGATGTGTTGATTTTTCTCCTAGGGTTATAAATCATATCCTAGGGAGAGAATCTGATGGGCCAAATGAACTGGGCAAAACTGACAACCAAGTCTGCAAGATCATCACTGCCAACCAGGTCAAGTCTTGGCCAGTCAAAGGCAAACTGTCTGTCAGCTTGCTAACAAGAAAGTATGCTATGCTGCATAGAATTGGAACTGTCAACTGGGTACCCACCAACCACACTTCTTCAATAGCTACTGGGCTGGGAAGATTCATCTGTGTTGTAGGCACCCAAACAAAGTTGGACTTTGGGGCTTATATCTTTGATCAAACACTAAAACATGCAGGAACATCAGCAACCAAGCTTCCAATAGCTTTTCCTTCTCTGCTTTGTGGAATCATCCTCAACCAATATCCAGGCATCCTTACTGATAAGTATTCTATCTGCAAGAGAGAAAGTCCACTGTCCTTTCACTACAAACTTTTTCTGAGCCATCATGCCGCAGATGTTGAAGCTCCCAGTGGGACATCTTCTGGACCATCAAATGTCAAGACTCCTATATCCAAAGCAACCCTAATTGCAGAGCTAAAGACCACTTGCAAAGAGCTGGATGAAAGGAAGAAAAAGCTGGAGAACATTATTCAAAGACTAGAGCTGGAGGAAGCTGCTGGAAATATGGATGGTTCTGATGCTGAGTCTGAGGATGAAGAGGATACAGAGTATGATGAATCTGAGTGAAGCTGGGTGTGATGGAAACTGTATTGCCTGTTCTACATTGTAATGTTTGCTTTGTAATTTTGAATGTTTTTCTCTCTACTTGTGTAATATTTGGCCCCAATTTCTGTCTAACAAGGGGGAGAAGTAATGAACAATGCCTGCTGCTGTTTACCTGTTTAATGCCTGCTTCTGAGCTATGTTTTTTTTGAATATCAAATTCTGTTGAACAAGTCAGAATACATACAGGTTTGAGGGGGAGCAAATTATTAGCTCTCACATGATTCAACAGAAAAGAACTTTGCTGCACTCTGATAAAACCAGAAGATTGTGTTAGCCAAAAATTAGCCAAAGGGGGAGTTTGTAGATGTTAATAATTGGCAGAATGTTTGACAAACTAGAATAAGTGAACTTAGTTAAGGATGTCACACCAGATGTTGTGACATTGTCAAACAGAGTAACAGTTAATGAACTTTAGTCAAGATATCAGGATGTCACACCAGATGTTGTGACATTGACAAACAGAGTAACAGTTAATGAACTTAAGTCAAGATATCAGGATGTCACACCAGATGTTGTGACATCGTAAACCTGCTACCAGACTTAAATGATGCATAACAGAACTGTGTAAATTCAGGGGAATTTATCTGGAATTAATTGTAAAGAGATAAGCAATACAAGGCACATCTTTAGGGAGCTTAGTTATCTGATTTCAGTATAACAGAATAACTAACTCACCTTGAATCAAGGAAGTAACAAACTAACTAACCCTAATTCAAGGTGATGACAGTGGGATTTATCAAGTCTAGATTATTTGCAAAAAGCCCACAAACCAAGCATCTATTTAAGGAACGGAAACTCTCAGAAAAGAGTACGAAATTAAGAAGACTGTAAAGGGTGTTTGTGTTTAATAGCAGGTTTTAATTGTTTGTCACTTTATGAGCTTTTAAGCAAAAAGTGAATTGTGTCTTGATTGAAACTTTTAAGTAAGATCAAGCTGTTGTGTTTGAAGTGTGACTTCAATTTTATTAAACATTGTAAAATATCACTGTGTGATTGAGGGGGAGTGAGTAGGTACTCATATCTAAGTTGTGTCTTAGGTAGAAATTGCCTTGGGTAGATATTAAGTGAAGGATTAAACTGGTTGGTTTAATTCCAGAATTAATATTACTTATATTGGATTTCCTTCCTGGCTTGGTAGCCCCCAGATGTAAGTGTGGAGATACACTGAACTGGGTTAACAATTTCCTGTGTGATTTAATTTACCTGCACTTTAAGTTTTGTTTAAGTCTTCAAGTGTTTAAACATCTGATTCGACATCACGTACCTGATCCCAGAATTTCAGAGGTCTAAGGGATAAGTTTGGAATTATGAAAAGTAGAGTAATTAGTCGTGTTTTGGGATTGCGAAGAAGAATGGAAATCGGAGAGGAGAAATAAAGAAGAAGTTCAAGGCTAGAAGGAAGAATCTGCAAAGAGGGAAGAATTGCTCATCGAACTAAGGTGATGGTAGGATATCTTCATCTCTTAAGGATTAAATAATGGAAATTTGGTGTAGTATTGTTGATTAGAGGAATTATGGGTTTGGATGAGAATTGTGTTCAATTGATTGTATTTGTTGAAGTTAAGTGATAAGTGCATAAATTAGACATTGTATTGTGAGAATTTTGCATTTTCTGGTGATTTGACTGGTTTTTGTGAAATGTTTTCGTAACAGGTTGTAGACTGAACGCAAAGGGAGAATTGCGGAAATCACAGAGCTCACTTAACGACCTGGAGCTCTCTTAGTGAGCAGGTGAGAAAAATGAAGAGTGAAATACAGAGAGTTGCTCGCTCAGCAAGCAAGCTCCTCGCTTAGCGAGACCTGGAGTGAAAAATAACATGTTTTAATTCTAAAAAAATCTCTAAAATTACTTAATTAATATAGTAATGGATAGGGATTGAAATGGTGTGGTTAAAAGTAGTTAGAGAGGGGTTATGAACTTAATTAGAAGGGTAATTAGTATAACTTGAAAATGAACATAAATTTACATGTTTATTAGTTGTTGTTGTTGTTATGTGTTGTAGTTGTTGTCAATGTTAGTATAAGACATAGGTGATGATATATGTTGATGTGGACATTGTGTTATTGTTGTTATGTGTTCTTATAGTTTCTAACTGTAAGCACCCCAATTTTCCCTCACTCATTTCACGATGGCTTATGATCTTTCATGTTTGCATTAGTATAGGCATACCATCTCATATTGCATTCTTGTTTCACTACATAGTTCAAATTCATCTGCATCTAGGGTTTGTGATCTAAGCAATCCAAGGATCAATCTGAGCCACTCCAAAGGTCTCCAGTCATTCCAAGAGGGTCCATGGGTGTTCTATCATCATATCATATCCCTCAAAGATCAAGGAAGTCAAGAAATCACAAGAACTTCGAAAGCAGGGAAGCAGAGCTAGGGTTTCACTACACAGATGACCTGAAATTAGGGTTTTGGTTTCAGAGGCCATAACTCCAATTTATTTGGTCATTCTTGTTTCTAATAGTCTCAATATGTTATAAGGATCATGTGTACCAAGTTTGATGAAGAAATTCATTGTGGAAGTCATCTGTTCACTGGGTAACTTCTTGAGCAAGTCAGAGCAAAATCAGGGCATCTGAGGCCCCCAACAATGGAACCAAAGTGGATTTTTCATCAAATTGAAGTTATATGATCTTTATTTGATCATTGGAGTGCTTGGAAGTTCACAAAATTGAAGAAATTTGAGCTAAACCAAAAGTTGCCAAAAATGGAAATGACTTGTAATGGAAACTTTCCATTTTGGGAAAGTTTTTCAACCTCCTCTTTCTCAACCAAAAATGCTTCAAATGAAAAATTGTTGGTCATGAAAGTTGTAGATTGTATCATTCCCTTTTCAAAAAGTACAAGAACATGTTCTAATTCATTATGTAACTCAAGTTATGGCCTTGCAAAGTTGGCAAAAATCCTATAATTTTCACTTTCACACCAAAGAGGATTTTTTGCAATTTCACATACCAAGTCATTTTGTGACCTCTAATCACTCTCTAAGCATCATACAAACATAATACATTGCATTGTGACCAGAATTGCCCAAAGAATCATTCAATTTCATGCCTTGAACTTCAAGAAATTCCAAAAGGGCCAAAGTTCCTCAAAATTGCAAAATGATACAAAACCTCTCATACACTTGTTACAGCTCATCAAATCTGATCTATGAGCCTTCCTTGATCTCTGCTGAACCAAGACATGCCCAAATCCAAGCTTGCCATTTGCCCATACCTCAAGTACACCATTTGTTGACTTTTTGCAAATCACCCCATACCAATCAGCTGCAGCCATAACCACTCTCTGGCCAATAGGATTATGTTATGTGGACCAAAAGCAAGCCATAACACCCATCACACAAGCCTGAATCATCAGATACAACAAGTTTCACAAAATCACCTTCAAGCTTCAAACTTTCGAAACACTCTGTCCATCCACAAAAACTTCAAACAAACTTCACCATTCAACTCACCATCATCATTAAAACATTTCCCAACCATTACCAAGCCCTAAAAGCCAGCCAAACACAAACACGATTTCAGGCCAGTTGAGTTGCAACCCTTCAATCCAGCCATTCTAAACTTTTCCAAAGCATTGCAACATCATCAGGGGGTCAAGTGAAGTGGATTTGCATAAGAGAAAAGGTCCAAAAGCTCTAGAAGTGAAAGCTTCAGCTCGGGTAGCCACCTTCAATTTTTTTCCAGAACTTCTCTTTTATGTTATAGAATGATTCTATGTGTTCGGCTGATTGCCATGATATGATTTGTTTCGAAAATGGTTGAGTTTTAAGCATTTCACGAGCTTCTGAAATTTTTGGTTGATTTTCCGTTTTGCTTTGATTCATGCTGTTCATGTGAAATAAATGGATTTTGTTGGTTGATTCTTGTTTAAAGTGACGTGAGGATCATTTCTGGAGAGTTTGATGCGTTTCTATGGAGTTTTGAGAGATATAGGCAAGAGGAGTGGTCGGAGAAGATGACCGGAGCTTGTTCTGGTCACGTGAATGTGGTTAGGGTTAATTAATTAGGGTTAGTGTCTAGTTTGAATAACATCCTTAGGATCTTGCTTAGCGCGCATTTCTACGGCCTAGATCGTTTCACTTAAACCCTAAATCTTAATTAATTTAATTAATTAGGTTAATTAATTCAAAAATGCCAGAACACATCCCAACCTTCCATTTGCACGCCAGGTCTTTCCCTCCATCCCCAATTTAAACCTCATCCATCAGATTGGATTACTTTTCCTTTTAAATTGATTTTATTTTCATTTAATCCCATTTTCTGTCATTTTATTTAAAATACCTAGAAAAATCATAAAAATATTTCCTCCTGCATTTTAATTTCAACTATTTTTCTTCACCCAAAAACATTTTTATTTTTATTTTTTGCATTAAAAAATAATTTAAAAAATATTTAAATGTTTATTTTAATTAATTAATGGAAATTAATTAATTAAAATACCATTTAGGTTTCTAAAAATTCCAAAAAATTTCACATTGCATCTTAGGACATTTAGAAACATTGTCAAACCATTCATACAAATTTATTTTTGGTTTTGATCCAATTTTAACATTTATCTTGAATTTAGGGTTCATAAAATTCCCTTTTTGGAACCCTAACTTTGAAAATTCTTTTCTGCCTAACTATGAAAGGTTTGACAATGATTCTTTTTGAATTGTTTTCCATATAGCATGTAGTTTCTAAGATATTTTTGTCATGAATTCATCTTTCATTTTCAAATTGATTTGCATTTTTTCTCTTAAGGTACCCAAAAACCCTAGTTGACTTAGAAAAATCATAACTTCTTTTAGGTCAAGAGTATGACCTTCTCCTTTGGGGTGTGATATCATATGGGGTTAGGGTTCCTTTGAGTTCATTTGCAATTTTTTATCATGTGATTTTCTTCTATTTTGGTCATTTGCATCTCATCCTTTCATGTAACCCTAATTTTTCATTCATACTTGCATCTTACATTGCATTGCATGAACATATGAACTTACCATGACATTCTAAGCACTTGTATGCCATCTTAGAGATCTTAAGACATTGCTTGAACATTGATTGTTCATTTCTTCATACATTTGCTATGCTTTGCATCCATTTCATTTCATAAACATCCATGTGTTTTCATACTTCAAAGCATGCCTCATTTGCATCCATTCTCTTTGTATAAAAATTCATAACACTTGGTATGCCTTTGCATCATCTCATAGCATCATTTGCATCATGCGTTATCTTCTGGTTTTGTTCCTTTGTCATTACATATGCTTCATTTCATTGCATTTCTTTGCTCATGCTAACATTTTTAGGTGGTAAGTTAACTTGAGAAGTGAATTTGCCTTCACTTCTCATTTCCCTTCATCTTCTTCATATGCATCCTTGCTGCATTTTTCATTGCCTTAGAGTGATCTTGCTCATTCATGTTCATATCTCACTTTCTTTCTCCAAGGTACTTATCTTCTTCAGTGAAGTAAGTAACTTGTTTCTTCTGTTTCTCCTTCCTTCCATCTGCTTCTTCCATTGGTGGCTTCTTTGAAGATCTTTCTCAAGCCTTACAAACCATAGGAACATCCAAGCATGAAAATAATTAGGGTGGTGATTAGTTCCCCTTTAGCTTTTACCTTTATGTCTTCTTTGTGTCTCTCTTCTCACCTCATCATTAGAGACTAAACCTTTAAGGTTTTAGGACTTTGGAATTAGGGTTATGCCTGCATCCTTCTCTTAGGATGGAGTGTATAACTTTAATCATAAGTGTTAAACCCTTAATTTGTTTAAACCTCTTAATCAATCCATCTAATAATCACCAAGACATTAACTTGTAACTTGGGCCTTACATTAGGGTTCTAATTCTTCCATTATTGGTCAAGAAGGACTAACCCTAGTGTTTAATGGATAAGTCCCCCTCAAGTTTTCTTACCAACCATAAAACTCACTTCTTAATCTCACCCTTAATTAAAATCCACTTTAATAAAGGTTTGTTTTGTCATGAGGTTAATCCCTAATCATGGATTAAGTTGAGGTATCTTCCTCAGCTTAAGTGTGCTCATCTATTATCCTTCTATTAGGATAGTGTAATGAGTTCACTAATCCTTGATTATGGCTTAAACTCATTACTTAACACTAAACAAAAACCCAAAAACATCTAAGTAATCACAAGTAGGTTAATGATCTTAATCCTACATCATCATGGTAATTAAGTTGAGATGTTCATCTCATAATTAAAGTATTCTCATTATCCCTAATCAGGGAGGATATAATGAGTTTACTAACCCTTGGTTTAGGCTTAAGCTCATTTACTTATGACAAACACCAAAAAATAATAAAAGATTGAAAACACAAAAACAAACAATAATCGTCTCCTCCGGGATTCTTTTCTCATCATCTTCACTCACAAACGAGAACTTGCTTCTTCCGTCTAATGCAAGACAGTTAGTACTCGAGCCAGACGAGTCATACACTTGAGCATAGGTAAGCAAGCAGTTCACCAGTCAATTTATCTTTCAGTCTCTTTGAGTCGAACTACGGTGTTCTGACTTCCTCATTGCACAAGTGGATACATAGGCATAACTTAACTGTTATCGAACAAAAGTCTCTGTGTCTTCCCCCTCCTTCAGCATTCTCTTTTAAGCCTCAGTTCCTGAGCATTCACCCCTTTCTTGCACTGACACTTGTACATTCTTTTCCAGCTTTTGCACACAGATAGCACAGACACTACCCCTTTAACATAGACTTTCAAGCTTTGATCCCGTCGAGTATGACGGACAATCTGGGTGCTAATACCTTCCCAGGTTGTAACCAACCCCCTTTCTCAGTTTCTCTGGTTCGCAAACGTCTTATCCATATCTTCCTAGGTTTATGCAGCATTACCTTTCCTTCGGGATAAAAATGCCTAGCTGGCGACTCTATTCATCTTCATCTTCATTTCTCCTTTCGCCGACCGTTCGCGTCTATACCCTATCTGACCAGGTTCCTTTTCGTGGGAGCGACATCTTGGCGACTCTGCTGGGGAACCTTATATTGCAACCAGGGCTTATGGTTCTTTTTGTGGGTTCCTCCTAGCGCTTGTTTGATTTGTGTTTATGGGGGTGTTATGTGCTACTTGTGATTATTTATTTGCTTTATTTATTGCTTTCTGTACAACTTTATTTATCGCTTTCATTTTATGCATTTCATACTGTCATTATCATGTGCTGGATCTCTTGTCTGTTTTGGTGGGTGGGGATCATTGAGTGATTAAGGTCCTATACCTGGGACCTGAGTGACACATAGGCTAGAGTGGCTTCATATTCTTTCCCATTCCATTTCGGTCTGGTGCGGGAATATGAAACACGGTCCAGACATGGGTTTCTTCTTGAGAACTCTGTGCTACAGATTTCCTGTAGTACTAGGGCTATCTGGGAAGCCTGCTAAGTCTGGATGACCTTTTTATGACCTTCACCATCTGAGGTGAATTAGAGGAGGATCTTTTATGGTTATTGTAAACACTGTACCTCCGGGTTAGAAGTGTTTACACTTCTCATAACTGATCCAAGTCTGAGGATCCTTGTTCTAGAACAATACATGTGAGGGGGTTGGGATGTTTACAAGTTTGCAGGAACCCTTAGCCTCATCATACCCTGTTACTAATATTGTTTTAAGAATGCACCACTTTGGACAGTTCTTGTGATACCCTGGATTTGTGACTCTTTATTTGAGTTCCCAACCTGGTTACTGGATTTCTAAGCCTCCATCCGAACTTATAAACACACCTGGACCTTATCAAGGCAGATACCAGATCCAGCTCTTGATCACAAACCCTTTGCATATCATTTTGCATACATCATTTTTGCATCATTTAACATTTTCCTATTTGTTTTACAGGGTATCCATCTTATTGTCTTTGGTTTGGTTTTGACCCCTTCTGCTGCTCATACTTCTTCAGTTTTCTTCTCCAGCACCTTCATCAGTTTGTCAGTGATTCTTCTCCAGCTATCTTCATCAGAGATCCATCTCCAGCATCTCATTCAGTGACCTTCATCAGCAGTTGCTTCCAGCTTCTTCACCAGCATCCATTTTCAGCATGGACACTTCAAGAAAGAGCAACATCACATACCACTTCTTTGATCCCACCTTGACTGACATCAGGCAAATCCAATCTCTCATTACTCCTGATCATGTCCCACTATTCAGACAACATTATGGGGGCATATTGGACATGGTCATGGACATGGATGCATCTCAGAGGAGCATGATCCATACTTGCTTGCAGTTTTATGATCCTCCACTCAGATGTTTCACTTTCCTTGATTTCCAGTTGGGACCTCTGTTAGAAGAATTTTCCATGTAGTTAGGAGTTCCTATTAGGAGAGGGATTCCTTTCAACCCTGAGATGGTTGCTCCCAAAAATGAAGAAATAGCAAGGGCATTGCATTTGGAGCCTGCCCTCATTGATCAGAGCATGACCACCAAGGATGGGGTTCCAGGCCTTCACCTAGACCTCTTGATCTCCCAGGCTACCCTGCATGCTGTAGTAGGGGAATGGAATGCTGTCTGTGCACTTTTAGCCCTCAATATATATGGGGTCATCTTGTTTGCAGATGAGCCAATATTTGTGAGTAAGAATGCCATTCACCTGTTCTTGCTGAGGAACCTAGTTCCTACATTGCTGGGAGACTTCTACTACTCAGTACACAAGAGGAATTAGAAGCAAAGAGGAAGACTGGTCAGATGCTGTGCTCCCCTTTATTACTCCTGGTTGCTGAGACACTTGCCCATGTCAGATGCTTTCCTGAACCCCCATCAGCAAAAGAACTGGGCTAAGAGATTTATTGCCTTAACATCAGAAGACATCAGATGGTGCACTCAGAGCACCAAAGGCAAGGACATCATTACTAGCTGTGGGCTATATCCTAATGTGCCTTTGATAGGAGTGAAAGGTTGCATCAACTACAACCCTTTACTGTTTAAAAGACAATTAGGGTATGCTTTGGTTCATCCTCCCAGAGGGCAAGATTTGACTGAGACCCTCTACTGTGAAATCCAGCCTAACTCTGATGTTGTCCGACAAGCTGCCTGAGCTTGGGATAACATTCAGACCAAAGGGATAGCCATCCTTGGCAAGTGCAAAAACATTGCTTCAGCACAGTATTCTGATTGGTCTCGTACCAGAGCTCAGCTACTGTCAGTTTGGAAGAATTTGAGAAACTGAAAGAGAGGAATGCTCAGCTCTCTGAAGCTTTGAAGAAAATTCTCTGGGAGAGAAATGAAAGCTGTCTAGATAATGAGAGATTGGAAAGGCTCAGTATTGAGCACTTGACCAAGATTGAGAAGATAGATGACTACATCAGGAAGGATAGGGCAGGAGAATTAGTACTGAAGAATGCTTGCAAGGAAGCAAAGACTCAGAAGGCTAGGGCAGAGCATTATCTAGAGGAGAGCCAGGCTAGGTGGATCAGGATCACTGAAGCCTGTGCACAGGAAGATCAAAGGACTCAGGATAAGATAGAGCAGTTGGAGGCTAGTGAGAAGAAGCATCAGGAGGCATTATTAGCAGCTCAGAAGGAGATATCCGAATTGAAACTCTGGGCGGGGTTAAAGAGGTCAAAGGGTCAGGATAAGCATAAGAAGCTAACAAATGCCATTGCTACCAGGAACCTCCTCATCAGGACTATCACAGAGCACCCAGTGGGTCCAGTGACTAAGGCCCTCCTGAAGGAAGTCAGAGAGGATGACTATGGATTAGATGTTTGACTCTTTTGCTTGTACTTTCCTTTTGTTGTTCTTTTAATTTTGTTGTTGTGACCCACCATGGGGATGTTATTTGTAATCAAACAATGTATTTTCATCCTTTGTAATATATCAGTTTGTATTATTTTTGGTGGGTTTTATCTATCTCTACAACATCATCAGCATTTCCTCGAGGTCTGGAAAGGTCAAAACCAAAGAACCAAACCGGATACCCTTGGAAGACAAATAGGCATCCTGCATTGCATACTAATATTCTCTTTGTTTTGTAGGTTTTGTTTTATTGCTGTTTCTCACTTTGTTGTGGTTTTAGGAAACATTGCTCGCAAAAAAGTATTCCCTGTCAACAGAATACACCGGTACCCGACAAGAAACAACCTTCCGGGACTCTAGATGGATCAAGTTCAGCAAGACTTGAATGAAGTAAGGGCCCAGATGGCCAACGAAAGGGTTGAGATGAGAAATCAGATGACCTAATTCATGACTGTAATGACTGGTTTAGCTCAGAGCCAGGAAAGACTAAGGGAGTTGGTTGAGAGACAAACTCCTGAAGAACACCATCCAGGTACAGGAGGTACCAGTAACAACGATCACGTGCAGCCTCGCACTGATCCACCAGAGTTTGGGCCTCATTTGAACCCGGAAATCAATGCCGTAAGAAATACCCAGGGTAACACTGCTGGAGGAAGGGTCTTGCAGGAGGATCCTCAGGAAGAGCAGTTCATTGTGGTCGGGGTTGGAGACGAAGTTTACGACCGTCGGTTGGATGAGATTGCAGAGAAGCTGAGGTCTCTTGAATCCCAAAACTCCTTAGGTATTGATGTCATGTACATGGGACTGGTGGAAGGGGTGAGAATTCCTCACAAGTTCAAACCCCCGTGTTTTGAAAGGTATAATGGCACATCCTGCCCACGCACCCACCTTCAATCATTCTTGGGAAGATTAAAAGCATACACCATGGACGAGAAGCTGTGGATGTTTTACTTCGAGGATAGTCTAACAGGGGCATCCCGGGAATGGTATTCCCATTTGAATAGAGCCACAGTGAGGAACTGGAAAGACTTGGCTAAAGCTTTTATCCATCAGTATCAGTATAACTTGGACATGGCTCCAAATAGGACCCTTCTGATGGGAATGTCTCAATCCTCCCGTGAAAGCTTCAGAGAATATTCCCAAAGGTGGAGGCAACTTGCTGCTTCAGTTCAACCCCTTATGTCAGAAGGGGAGATGGCAAACATGTTCATGAATACTCTCCAAGGAACCTACATTGACAGATTGGTTGCATTTTCTTCTACCAGCTTTACAGATGTGGTGATAGCTGGGGAAATAATAGAGAGCCTATTGAAGATGGGAAAGATCTCCGATAACGGTGCCAGTTCAAGCAGTACAAGAAAACCATTTGCTAGGCCCCGTAGATCTGGTGAGACAAACTCTGTGCACATGGGAAGAGGGAGACCCCAATACTTGCCCAGAACAGTTGCTGTTGTTACTATCCCTGCTCCACCTCCTCAGTATGCTCAACAACCGCAACACTTTCCGCAACAACAACAATTTCCTCAACAGAGATCTTACAACAATAATAACAACAATCAACAACAACGCCCTTTTCAACAGCGGCCATCTCAGGTCAACCGGGTGATTGACCCTATTCCAATGTTGTATGCTACACTGTTGCCACAACTCCTAAAGCTCAATCTTGTCGAGTTAAGGACATTGGCTCCACCGGATCCTCAGAACCTTCCAAGAAACTACGATGTCAATGCTAGGTTTGCTTTTCATTCCAACGCACCTGGTCACTCTACGGAAAAATGCAGAGCTCTGCATATGAAGGTTCAGGATCTGGTAGATTCAAAAGCCCTGAACTTTGCACCTCCTCCCAATGTGATGAAAAATCCTATGCCAAGCCACAGTGGGCCAAGGATTAATGCTATAGAGGAAGGCTCACCCTTGAGTTTGATTGAAGATATTGCATGTATTCAGACACCTCTGGCAGAGGTTAAAGCCCAGCTTTTAAGATGCCAAGTGTTTCCAGGTTTGAGGCCTGTTGTGAATTATGCAAACTTTCTGAGAATGGGTGTGCTAGATTGAGGAGTGGAATTAATGGCCTGATCAGAGAAGGAATTCTGCAAATTACAACAACCGCTTCTACAACACCAACAACTCGTTTTTCAACAACAAGCGAATCTTCTACAAATGCAACAACCATCTTTCCTATTGGTTCTTCTACAACTGCATCAACCATTGTTCCAACTGATTCAGCTACAACTTCAGCAATTATTTCATCTGTCACTTCAACACATAACAATTCATTTGCATCGACTACTACAACTTCAGCAACTACCAACAATGATGTTTCCACTGTCATAATTTATTATGACCCGACAATGGTCCCGAATTCCAGCAACTTTCAACAATCTCAACAACAATCCCAACAAAGCTTCAATTCACCTCCAGCAACATCCGCCAGAGGTCCTGTTACTATTTTCTATGATCCACAGACTATTACAGTCCCAACATCTGCTGCAGTGAGCCCAGTCACTATCACAGTGCCTGGGCCAGTCCCATATGATAAAGACAGTGCTATACCATGGCATTATGGTGCTGATCTGTACTGCAACGGAGAGGAAGACCTTCTTGATTCTCCAGTTCTCACTCCTCAAGTGGATAATGTTGGGGGAGGCGGAGGCTTCACCCGAAGCGGACGTCTCTTCGCGTCACAAGTCCCTAGAACCAATACCGAGGCAGAGGCTGCTGCAAAAGCCAAAGGGAAAAGTGTGATACTGGAAGAATCCGCACCAAAAGAAACTCATAAATCATCCTTCGATCAAGATGCGGATGAGTTTATGAGAATTATTAAAATAAGCGACTATAAAGTTGTGGACCAGCTCCACCAGACTCCTTCAAAGATCTCAATCTTATCTCTGCTGTTGTGTTCCGAAGCCCATCGGGATGCACTACTCAAAGTTCTGCACGCTGCCTACGTGCCAGAAGAGATCACAGTAAATCAGCTGGAAACAGTGGTGTCAAATGTTAACACTAGCCATGGGCTAGGTTTCACTAATGCTGATTTAACGACCGAAGGACGTCACCACAACAAAGCTTTGCACATAACCCTGGAGTGCAAAGGAGCTGTACTATCTCATGTTCTTGTAGACACTGGGTCCTCACTCAATGTCTTACCCAAGAAAGATCTTGTCAAGATCGAATATGATGGGATAGCTCTCCGGCCAAGTAACCTGGTGGTCAGGGCTTTTGATGGCTCCAAAAGATCTGTTCTTGGAGAGGTGGAGTTGCCAGTGATAATCGGTCCACAAGTCTTTAAGACCACTTTCTATGTGATGGACATACAGCCTGCTTACAGCTGTTTTCTAGGTCGACCATGGATTCACGCCGCAGGCGCAGTAACGTTGACACTTCACCAGAAACTGAAGTATGAATGGGAAGGAAGGATTATCACCATCTGTGGTGAAGAGGACATATTTGTTAGCCATCTGGCTACATACAAGTATATTGAGATGGATGGTGAAATCCATGAGACAATGAGCCAAGGGTTCGAGGCCCTAAATGTCAATGAGGTGACTGAAGTATTTGCTGCATCCTAGGAAGACAGGATGGGTACTTCAATCGTTTCCTATCAGCAAGCCCGAAAGGTTGTTGAAGATGGTAATGCCCAAGGTTGGGGCAAGATACTGCCTGTGGAGAAAAAGGAAGATAGATTCGGTTTGGGTTACAGACCATTCCAACAAGATCAATCAGAGGCTGCAAAGGAGCCCAAGTTCATCAGTGGGGGGATGCTCACTCCAGATGCTGTTAACAATCTGGAAGACGAGACGGAGAGCGACCGCAACCTGGAGAACTGGATACGTCCAAGGATCCCGGGGAACCAAGTCCTTAACTGGTCTTCCCAGGAAATTATAAGGGTTACTCCTGCAGAGTAATTATTATTTCCTGTCCCTTTTAGCATGCATCAAGTCCTGCATCTTGCCCAAGATGTCAGGACTCATTTTGTAATAAGGCCGTATTGTAATTTTGTGCAAATGATTATTCAATGAATATCGGACATCTTTTGCAAACGAGTGTCTTTTTCGCTCACTGTCTTTTCATTTTTCACTTTTGTTTTCAAAATAAATAACTCCATTTTCACTTTTTCTAAACAAGATTAAAACTGATCACTTAAACGAACCAATCTCAACCCTTGCAGAGATTATCCTCCAGATTGCACCGACAACAACACTGCTATGACCTTGTATGACTTCAACAATCCAATTAATCAAGCTGATGAAGGGGTTGAAGAAGACTATGAGTTACCTGAAGAGTTAGCCAGGTTGTTGAGGCAAGAAGAGAAAGTGATCACTCCTCATCAGGAGGAGGTTGAGACAATTAATCTTGGTACCGAGGAGGATTTGAAAGAAGTGAAGATTGGGGCCAGTTTGCAAGCTTCAGTAAAAGAACAGCTTATTGACATGCTACGAGAGTACGTCGACGTCTTTGCTTGGTCCTATCAAGACATGCCGGGTCTGGATACTGACATTGTTATGCACAAGCTGCCTTTGAAAGAAGATTGCCCTCCAGTAAAGAAGAAGCTACGCCGTACTCGCCCAGATATGGCCATGAAGATTAAAGAGGAGGTACAGAAACAGTGGGACGCCAGTTTCCTTGTTGTAACTAGTTACCCACCGTGGGTCGCTAATATTGTACCAGTGCCTAAGAGGGATGGAAAAGTAAGGATATGTGTGGATTATCGGGATCTGAACAAAGCTAGCCCAAAGGACGACTTCTCTTTACCTCACATTGATGTATTGGTCGACAACACAACTCAGTTCTCGGTGTTTTCCTTCATGGATGGATTTTCTGGGTATAATCAGATCAGAATGTCACCCGAAGACATGGAAAAGACTACTTTCATCACACCTTGGGGCACATTTTTTTATAAGGTCATGCCATTCGGGCTGAAGAATGTCGGTGCTACTTATCAACGGGCTATGGTGACATTATTCCACGACATGATCCACAAAGAAATTGAATGCTATGTGGATGACATGATTGCCAAGTCCCTCACTGAAGAAGATCATCTGATAAATCTGCTGAAGTTGTTCAAGCGCCTGAGGAAATATCAGCTGAAGCTAAACCCCAACAAATGCACGTTTGGGGTACGTTCCGGTAAACTGCAGGGATTCATTGTAAGTGAAAAAGGAATTAAAGTTGATCCTGACAAAGTCAAAACCATTCAGGAGATGCCTGCACCTAGGACTGAAAAGGAAGTTTGGGGTTTCTTAGGTAGATTGAACTACATATCAAGGTTCATATCTCATCTTACTGCAACCTGTGAGCCCCTATTCAAACTGTTAAGAAAGGAACAGACAGTCAGGTGGAATGAAGATTGTCAGAAGGCTTTTGACAAAATCAAGGAGTACTTACAAGAACCTCCAATTCTTATGCCTTCAGTTGAAGGAAGACCTCTAATAATGTACCTGCCAGTATTAGAAGGATCAATGGGGTGTGTGTTGGGCCAGCATGACGAGTCTGGTCGAAAAGAGTATGCAATATACTACCTAAGCAAAAAGTTTACCGACTGTGAACAACGTTATTCACTGCTCGAGAAAACTTGTTGTGCTTTAGCGTGGGCTGCTCGCCGACTAAGACAATATATGTTGACTCATACTACTTTGTTGATCTCAAAGATGGATCCAGTCAAGTACATATTGGAGAAGCCATCACTTACCAGAAGGGTTGCAAGATGGCAAATGATTCTGACAGAATATGACATTCAGTACACATCTCAAAAGGCCATCAAGGGCAGTGTACTGTCTGACTATCTAGTTGAGCAACCCATTGATGATTACCAACCAATGAGATTTGACTTCCCTGATGAAGACATCATGTTCCTGAAAGCAACAGATCATGAATAGCCTGTTCACACTGAAGGGCCTGACCCAAAAGAAGAATGAACAATGATGTTTGATGGGGCTGTCAACATGAATGGTCGGGGAGTTGGTGCAGTGCTCATTACACCTAAAGGAGTTCATATGCCTTTCTCGGCAAAACTCACCTTTGCATGCACTAACAACGAAGCTGAGTACGAAGCCTGTATCATGGGTCTTGAGGAAGCCATTGACCTCAGGATCAAGACTTTAACTGTATTCGGAGATTCAGCTTTGGTAATCAATCAAACCAACGACAAATGGTACACTCACCAAGAGCATCGGATTCCATACCGTGACTATACGAGGAGATTACTGACTTTCTTCACAACAGTCAAACTTGAGTATATCCCTCGAGACGAGAATCAATTCGCAGATGCTTTAGCTACCATTTCCTCCATGATCAAGGTTCAGACTGCCAATTATGTGCCTCAGATTTCGGTATCCAGACTTGACCGACCAACATACGTATTCTCCGTGGACATTGCTAAAGATGACAAGCCTTGGTTCCATGACATAAAATGCTTCTTAGAGGATCAAACATACCCACCTGGGGCATTATCCAATGATAAGAAGACATTAAGAAGGTTGGCTGGTAGTTTCTTCCTTAATGCTGATGGCTCATTATACAAGCGAAACTTCGACATGGTGCTTCTCAGATGTGTTGATAAGAAAGAAGCAGACTTGCTGATGCACGAGGTGCATGAAGGATCCTTCGGTACCTATGCTAGAGGACATGAAATGGCTAAGAAATTATTACAATCAGGTTACTACTGGATCACAATGGATGCAGACTATTGTGCCTATGCCAGGAAGTGTCACAAATTCCAGATTTACGCAGATAAAGTGCATGTGCCTCTAAATCCTTTGAACGTAATGTCTTCACCTTGGCCCTTTGCCATGTGGGGCATTGACATGATTGGAAAGATTGGACCGACTACTTCAAATGGCCACAGATTCATCCTGGTAGCCATTGATTACTTTACCAAGTGGGTTGAAGCAGCTTCGTATGCAAACGTCACCAGACAAGTGGTAGCCAGATTCCTGAAAAGAGACATCATTTGTCGATATGGAGTACCAAGGGAATTATTACTGATAATGGTTCCAATTTGAACAACAAAATGATGGCAGAACTGTGCCGGGACTTCAAAATTCAACATCACAACTCTTCTCCTTACAGGCCAAAGATGAATGGCGCTATTGAGGCAGCTAATAAAAACATCAAGAAGATTGTGCAAAAGATGGTGATTACTTACAAAGACTGGCATGAAATGCTACCATTTGCCTTGCATGGGTATCGAACATCAATCATAACGTCTACTAGGGCAACACCTTACCAGCTTGTGTATAGTATGGAGGCAGTCCTACCTGTTGAAGTTGAGCTACCCTCCTTACGGGTACTGATGGATGTAAAACTGAATGAAGCAGAATGGGTCCGATCTCGGTACAATCAACTGAATCTGATCGAAGAAAAGAGATTAGCTGCTATCTCTCATGGGCAGTTATACCAGAAAAGGATGAAGAAAGCCTTCGATCAGAAAGTCAGGCTTCGGGAATACCAAGTAGGAGATCTTGTGCTGAAAAGACTCCTTCCCCCTCATACAGACCACAGGGGCAAGTGGACTCCAAATTACGATGGTCCATTCATAGTAAAGAAAGTTTTCTCTGGTGGAGCACTGATGCTCACTACTATGGATGGTGAAGATTTCTTGTCCTCTGTGAATTTAGATGCAGTTAAAAAATACTTCACATAAAATGACCCGCTGGACATAAAAACAGAATGTAAGTCCAGGAAAAAATAAGGCATCCTGGCGAGTCAAAAACAGAATAAAAGACTCGGGCAAAAATAAGGGAAAATAAAAAATGTACACCCGCTGAGTTGAAAAGCCGCATTGGACAGCTCAGGCAAAAATGGGTATCCCGGTGGGTTGAAAACCCGAAAGGGCGACCCATGCAAAATAAGGGAATAAGCGAACAACTGCACTTTGAATTCGTCTGTATCACTCACGACACGGCAAGCTTCGAAAGAGTTAAAGCATCGGTCAGAATCAACCTTCTTCAGAAAGCAAGGTGAGAAGAGTGTCAAGGTCATACGGGTCATAGCAAGGAAGGCTCACCGGAGCATCGTCAACATTGCCAACACCTTTACTTTTCTCAATTTGTAACAATCTCCTTATTTCAGGGGATTTGTTTCTTTGACTGTATCTGCCAATTCAGGGCACCCAGATTAATAAAATCAGATATTCAGTCACACCTCTTCTTGCACATTTTTGTTTCATTTGCGAAATGTCCAATATCCATGATATAATATTTGCATAAAATAAATGAACCATTCTTAATAAATGCTCGCAGGAAATATATTTACTTTCAGGAATATCTAACTCCTATGACGGAATCCGGTAAGGGATACCTCGGGATGTTTGTATGATTCTTTGTCTTAACAGGTTGCAGGTATTCGATATGCAACATGGGGCATGCCAAGCACACTTCCCCAACATACCTCCTCCAAGCAGCATCTGGAATGCTTTCCCTAGCGGAGTTGTCAAAGCCTCCTCATCACCAGTATAAGTCTATTCAACAGGAGCTTCCCCTAACAAGGATCCCCGCAGAGTTCTTTAAAAAGATTGTTCAGCGATCTTTCCTCCCCCAAACAGAGTGTCGGGTCTCAAAGACAAAAGAACTATCTCCCCATTGAGTCCCAGCCTCTCCCCAAAAGAGAAATGCCTGAAATTCTTATACAACAAAGTGATGGAAGTTTCTTTATCCCCAGCTGGGTTTTCTCCTTACCGGATAGATCTATCAGTAATCCATCTCCCCAAGTGGAGTTGCACCTCCTAACAGATCTACCAATGATCTCTTCCCCAGATGGGATATCCTTCCAAGCAGATTAGCCAGAGATCTCCACAATAGCGGGATCCGAGTCCCGGATCGGTTTCTTTTTGCATAATCATAGCATTCGCATCATTTTTTCACACAGAGCGTACCATTCCGTCTAATACGGAGCATTACGGAAAAAAAATCAAACATTTGCATGATCACAAGTCAGGTTCAAACCAGTCACCTGCAAATACCATCAGTATTTCATCGACAATGTATATAAAGACTCACATCCCTTGCAAATAAAAGCCAAAGCATCCCCTTTGCACTCTCCTACGTAAATACCTGTTTATGTACTCTTTCGACACTCGTCCGTGTCATATCATTCCCCTGCAGATATAAGCCAAATACCCTCTTCGCGTTCTCAAATACAGATACCTATATACTCTTCTGACACTCATCAGTGTCACCTTTCCCCAGCATGGTTGCCCGATCACATGTTACGAACCAAACACTTCTCTATAAGACACTCCTTTCGACACCCGTCCGTGTCATCCGATCCCCACCAGGTCTCCGAAACACCATTTACACTCTCATATACAAATGTTTGTTCATAACCCATACATTCTCTTTTGACACTCGTCCGTGTCATACTTTCCCCAACAAGTTGAACACTCGTCCGTGTCTTGCTCATACTTCACAATACTCATTCATACTTATACAAATACTCGTACGTATCTCGTATATATATATCATCCCCCGCAGATTCAACACTCGTCCGTGTTCTTTGTTAACCAATTGGTACTCGTCCGTACCATCATCTCTGAACACGCGTCAGCGTTTGTTTCTACCGATACTCGTCCGTATCATGGTCCTAAGGATGCTTGTCCGCATCTTTAATCTATACACAGCGTCAAACACTTATACCTTTTGTTCTTAAGCGTAAGCACTCGTCCGTGTTTACCATTCCCCAGCAGAACGAATTTTCTCCTATCCGACATTCGTCCTATGTCGTGATACGTTCGGCAGTCGTACCCTGCCAGGTGATCGTCCTTCACCTTTTGATGACCTTCCATCATCATTTTATCTGATGGCCATCCCCATCATTGATCTTGTTATCCGACATTCGTCCTATGCCATGATAAACCCCGAGAGCAGCCGTACCCTGCTAGGTGATCTTCCTTCACCTTTTGATGATCGTCCTTCATCATTTTATCTGATGTTCGTCCCCATCATTGATCTTGTTATCTGTCATTCGTCCTATGTCATGATAAAACCCCGAGAGCAATCGTGCCCTGCCAGGTGATCGTACTTCACCTCTTGATGATCGTCCTTCATCATGCTTATCCGATGGCCGTCCCCATCGTCGACCTTTTTTCTATCCGACATTCGTCCTATGTCGTGATAAAGAGCAACCGTCCCCTGCTAGGTGATTGTCCTTCACCTTTGATGACCGTCCCTCATCAATATTTCATTTATTCTTTAAACCGATGGCCGTACCCATCGTTGTTTACATTACTTTATGAACTTGATGGCCGTCCCCATCATGATCTTCTTATTTTCCCAACTTGTCGGCTGTTCCCGTTATTGCTTTACTTACCGCTTTATCCCCAGCAGTCGTCTTCTGCTCGATGGTCGTCCTCCATCGCCCGCATCTTATAATCATACTATACTACCTTTTACAATTTATATCCCTTTTCTTCTTCTCCCCAGTAAGTGCAAATCTTAGATTGTCTTCGGTATTCAACCACAAGTTATCTTGTTTGTCTGTTAAGCCAAGCGCTTACATCCTGCACAACTAACTAATGCTTGAATAGGGGAAGCTGTAAACACCCCAAATTTTCCCTCACTAATCTCACCATGTCTTTTGATCTTTCATGTTTGCATTATTATAGGCATACCATCTCATATTGCATTATTGTTTCACTACATAGTTCAAATTCATCTGCATCTAGGGTTTGTGATCTGAGCAATCCAAGGATCCATTGAGCCACTCCAAAGGTCTCCAGTCATTCCAAGAGGGTCCATGGGTGTTCTATCATCATATCATATCCCTCAAAGATCAAGGAAGTCAAGAAATCACAAGAACTTCGAAAGCAGGGAAGAAGAGCTAGGGTTACACTACACAGATGACCTGAAATTAGGGTTTTGGTTTCAGAGGCCATAACTCCAAATTTTTTGGTCATTCTTGTTTCTAATAGTTTCAATATGTTATAAGGATCATGTGTACCAAGTTTGATGAAGAAATTCATTGTGGAAGTCATATGTTCACTGGGTAACTTCTTGAGCAAGTCAGAGCAAAATCAGGGCATCTGAGGCCCCCAACAATGGAACCAAAGTGGATTTTTCATCAAATTGAAGTTATATGATCTTTATTTGATCATTTGAGTGCTTGGAAGTTCACAAAATTGAAGAAATTTGAGCTAAACCAAAAGTTGCCAAAAATGGAAATGACTTGTAATGGAAACTTTCCATTTTGGGAAAGTTTTTCAACCTCCTCTTTCTCAACCAAAAATGCTTCAAATGAAAAATTGTTGGTCATGAAAGTTGTAGATTGTATCATTCCCTTTTCAAAAAGTACAAGAACATGTTCTAATTCATTATGGAACTCAAGTTATGGTCTTGCAAAGTTGGCAAAAATCCTATAATTTTCACTTTCACACCAAAGACGATTTTTTGCAATTTCACATACCAAGTCATTTTGTGACCTCTAATCACTCTCTAAGCATCATACAAACATAATACATTGCATTGTGACCAGAATTGCCCAAAGAATCATTCAATTTCATGCCTTGAACTTCAAGAAATTCCAAAAGGGCCAAAGTTCCTCAAAATTGCAAAATGATACAAAACCTCTCATACACTTGTTACAGCTCATCAAATCTGATCTATGAGCCTTCCTTGATCTCTGCTGAACCAAGACATGCCCAAATCCAAGCCTGCCATTTGCCCATACCTCAAGTACACCATTTGTTGACTTTTTGCAAATCACCCCATACCAATCAGCTGCAGCCACAACCACTCTTTGGCCAATAGGGTTATGTTATGTGGACCAAAAGCAAGCCATAACACCCATCACACAAGCCTGAATCATCAGATACAACAAGTTTCACAAAATCACCTTCAAGCTTCAAACTTTCGAAACACTCTGTCCAGCCACAAAAACTTCAAACAAACTTCACCATTCAACTCACCATCATCATTAGAACATTTCCCAACCATTACCAAGCCCTAAAAGCCAGCCAAACACAAACACAATTTCAGGCCAGTTGAGTTTCAACCCTTCAATCCAGCCATTCTAAACTTTTTCAAAGCATTGCAACATCATTAGGGGGTCAAGTGAAGTGG
Organism: Lathyrus aphaca; assembly: GCA_963966055.1. Lineage (NCBI taxonomy): Eukaryota > Viridiplantae > Streptophyta > Magnoliopsida > Fabales > Fabaceae > Lathyrus > Lathyrus aphaca. The sequence goes on along the minus strand of OZ014522.1, from coordinate 129,370,014 downwards.
ATTTGCATAAGAGAAGAGGTCCAAAAGCTCTAGAAGTGAAAGCTTCAGCTCGGGTAGCCACCTTCAAATTTTTTCCAGAACTTCTCTTTTATGTTATAGAATGATTCTATGTGTTCCCCTGATTGCCATGATATGATTTGTTTCGAAAATGGTTGAGTTTTAAGCATTTCACGAGCTTCTGAAATTTTTGGTTGATTTTCTGTTTTGCTTTGATTCATGTTGTTCATGTGAAATAAATAGATTTTGTTGGTTGATTCTTGTTTAGAGTGATGTGAGGATCATTTCTGGAGAGTTTAATGCGTTTCTATGGAGTTTTGAGAGAGATAGGCAAGAGGAGTGTCCGAAGAAGATGACCGGAGCTTGCTCCGGTCACCTGAATGTGGTTAGGGTTAATTAATTAGGGTTAGTGTCCAGTTTGAATAACAGCCTTAAGATCTTGCTTAGCGCGCGTTTCTACGGCCCATATCGTTTCACTTAAACCCAAAATCTTAATTAATTTAATTAATTAGGTTAATTAATTCAAAAATGCCAGAACACATCCCAGCCTTCCATTTGCACGCCAGGTCTTTCCCTCCATCCCCAGTTTAAACCTCATCCATCAGATTGGATTACTTTTCCTTTTAAATTGATTTTATTTTCATTTAATCCCATTTTCTTTGTCATTTTATTTAAAATACCTAGAAAAATCATAAAAATATTTCCTCCTGCATTTTTATTTCAAATATTTTTCTTCACCCAAAAACATTTTTATTTTAATTTTTTGCATTAAAAAATAATTTTAAAAATATTTAAATGTTTATTTTAATTAATTAATGGAAATTAATTAATTAAAATACCATTTAGGTTTCTAAAAATTCCAAAAACATCCACATTGCATCTTAGGACATTTAGAAACATTTTCAAACCATTCATACAAATTTCTTTTTGGTTTTGATCCAATTTTGACATTTTTCTTGAATTTAGGGTTCATAAAATTCCCTTTTTGGAACCCTAACTTTGAAAATTCTTTTCTGCCTAACCATGAAAGGTTTGACAATGATTCTTTTTGCATTGTTTTCCATATAGCATGTAGTTTCTAAGATATATTTTTCATTGCCTTAGAGTGAGCTTGCTCATTCATGTTCATCTCTCACTTTCTTTCTCCAAGTTACTTATCTTCTTCAGTGAAGTAAGTAACTTGTTTCTTCTGTTTCTCCTTCCTTCCATCTGCTTCTTCCATTGGTGGCTTCTTTGAAGATATTTCTCAAGCCTTACAAACCATAGGAACATCCAAACATGACAATAATTAGGGTGGTGATTAGTTCCCTTTTAGCTTTTACCTTTGTGTCTTCTTTGTGTCTCTCTTCTCACCTCATCATTAGAGACTAAACCTTTAAGGTTTTAGGACTTTGGAATTAGGGTTATGCCTGCATCCTTCTCTTAGGATGGAGTGTATAACTCTAATCCTAAGTGTTAAACCCTTAATTTGTTTAAACCTCTTAATCAATCCATCTAATAATCACCAAGACATTAACTTGTAACTTGGGCCTTACATTAGGGTTCTAATTCTTCCATTATTGGTCAAGAAGGACTAACCCTAGTGTTTAATGGACAAGTCCCCCTCAAGTTGTCTTAACAATGTCGCTCCCACCAAATGACACGGGGTCAAATAGGGTACAGACGCGAACGGTCGGCGAAAGAGAGAACACAAGGGTGAACTGAAAAAAGAGTCGCCAGCTAGGAATTTTTATCCCGAAGGAAAGGTAATGCTGCATAAACCTAAGAAAAGATATGGATAAGACGGTTGCGAACCAGAGAAACTGAGAAAGGGGGTTGGTTACAACCTGGGAAGGTATTAGCACCCAGATTGTCCGTCGTACTCGACGGGATCCACGCTTGAAAGATTTGTATTTAAAGGGGTAGTGTCAGTGCTATGTTGTGTGCAGCAGCTGGAAAAAAATGCAAGTGTCAGTGCAAATGAAATGTGAAGTGAAATGAAAGAGTGTTAGTGTAAGAAAAGAATATGAAGCTCAAGATCATGGGGCTTAAAGAATGATGCTGGAAGGAGGAGGAATATACAGAGACTTTTGTTCGATAATAGTTAAGTTATGCCTACGTATCCTCTCGTGCAATGAGGAAGTCAGAACACCGTAGTTCGACTCAAAGAGACTAGAAGATAAATTGACTTGTGAACTGCTTACTTATCTATGCTCAAGTGTATGACCTGTCTGGCTCAGGTGCAAACTGTCTTGCATTAGACGGAAGAAGCGAGTTCTCGTTTATGAATGAATGAGGTGAGAAAAGAATCCCGGAGGAGACGATTATTGTTTGTTTTTTTTTCCAGTCTTTTATTGCTTTTTGTGTTTGTCATAAGTCAATGAGCTTAAGCCTAAACCAAGGGTTAGTAGACTCATCACATCCTCCCTCTGATTAGGGGCAATGAGAATACCTTAAGTATGAAGTAAGCACCTCACACTTAATCACCATGATGTAGGATTAAGATCATTAACCTACTTGTGATTATTTAGATGTTTTTGGAGTTTTTGTTTAGTTGTTAAGTAATGAGTCTAAGCCATAATCAAAGATTTAATGGACCCATTACACTATCCTAAAAGAAGGATAATAGATGAGAACATTTAAGCTGAGGAAGGGTCCTCAACTTAATCCATGATTAGGGATTAACCTCATGACAAAACAAAGCCTTTATTAAAGTGGATTTTAATTAATGGTAAGGTTAAGAAGTGAATTTTATGGTTTGTAAGACAACTTGAGGGGGACTTGTCCATTAACACTAGGGTTAGTCCTTCTTAACCAATTAAGGAAGAATTAGAACCCTAATGCAAGGTCCAAGTTACAAGTTTGATGTCTTAGTGATTATTAGATGGATTGATTAAAGGATTTAAACACATTAAGGGTTTAACACTTAGGATTAAAGTTATACACTCCATCCTAATAGAAGGATACATGCATAACCCTAATCACAAAGCCTTAAAACCTTTAAGGTTTAGTCCTTGATTAAGAGATGAGAAGAGAAGACACAAAGATGACACAAAGGTAAAACTAATGGGGGACTAATCATACCCTAATTGTGATCATGCTTGGGGGTTCCTAGGGTTTATGAGGCTTGCAAAAGATCTTCAAGAGAAAAGCCACCAAGGAAGAAGCAGATGGAAGGAGGAGAAGCAGAAAGAGGCAAGACAACTTGCTTCACTTAAGAAGACAAGTTGCTTGGAGAAAGAAAGTGGGGAGGGAGCATGAATGAGCAAGCTCACTCTAATAAAAAAGTAAAATGCAGTAATGAATGCATAAGAGAGATGAGAAGAGATTATGAGAAGTGAAGGCAAATTCACTTCTCAAAGTAACTTACCACCTGAAAAGTTAGCAAAAGGAAATGAAATGGAATAAAAATGAGAAGGATGCAATGATGCAAACCAAAACCAGAAACATGATCAAGGTATGAATGATGCAAAGAGATGATGCAAATGTATGTCATGAGATGTGGATGATCATACAAAAGATGAGAATGCAAATGAGACCTAAAAGAAGCATGAAAGTCCATGGAAACTTATGAAATGCAATGGATACAAAACATGTCAAATGGATGATTCAATGATCAAACATGATTCTAATGTGTCCTAAGATGTCTTAGAAGTCATGTGAATGCACAAAATGCCATGGCAAGTTCATGTATGCAAGCATATGAGAGATGAATGCAAATGAAGGCAAAAATTAGGGTTTATACATAACATGCAATACAAAATTCAAAACCAGAAGCAAATGACATGATTAAAATTTGAAAATAGGATCAAAGGAACCCTAACCCTACACAAGTTCACTGCTCAAAGGAGGAGACCTAAATCTTAACCTAATGGAAGTTATGATTTTCTCAAGTTAGCTTGGGTTTTAAGGCACTTTAAAAGGGAAAATGCACAACAAATTGAAAATGAAATATAAATTCAAACCAATTTTATCCTAGAAACTAAATGATATGAGGAATGCAATGCAAAAAGAACCATCATCAAACTCCTCATGGTTAGGCAGAAGGGATTTTTCTAAGTTAGGGCAAAAATATTGACTTTTAAGAACCCTAATTCCAAACAAAAATGTCAAAATAGGTCAAACACCAAAAAGAAATTTGTGTGAAGAGTTTGATAATGTTTCTAAATGTATCAAGATGTAATGTGATTTTTTTGGTGATTTTTAGAAACTTAAATGGTATTTTAATTAATTAATTTCCATTAACTAATTAAAATAAACATTTAAATATTTTAAAAATACGAAAATTATGCAAAAAATAAAATAAAAATTATTTTCAGAATAAGAAAAATATTTTAAGACATGATACAAAAAATGAAATTTTTTAGAAATGTTTTACTATTTTAAATAAGATGTAGAAAGAAATGTAATTAAAATGAAATTAAAATGAATTAAAATGAAAGTCAGCAGATCCAAAGGCCCAGATTCAAATAAAAAGGGAGGGAATTGACCAGCGCGCGCAAATGGACGGCCCACATTCAAACTACGCTAATTATGTAATTAAGCCCTAATCTGAGCCCTAATTACTTTCAGGTGACCGGAACAGTGTTCCGGTCATCTTCTCCGGCTAGCCCCTCACTCAATCTCCCTCAATACGCAACCCCAAGACCCCTAAAGCTCCAGAAATGATCCTCTCCTCAACCCCAACAAGAATCAACCACCAAAAATCATTTGTTCATCATCAAAAGCACGAATCATAGCAAAACGGAAAACATGGCAAGAATTTCAGAAGCTTATGAAATGCTTATTTCTCAACTATTCTCAAAAGTAAAGACATCATGGTGATCAGTGAAACATGTAGAATCATTCTATAACATAAAATGAGAGTTCTGGAAAAATAAATGCCATGGCTACCTGAAGTTGAGCTTTCGAAACAGGAGCTTTCTGGCCAGTTCTTTGCCTCAAATCCACTCCAATGATTCCCCCCAAGAGCTTGTGATGCTTGGTTGGAGTTTAAATGGCCTCAAGAGGAAGTTGGCAGAAGTTCAGTTCATGAAATGTCAAAATCGTATTTTTGATTCTGAGTGTTTTAGGGCAAAATGAAGGGTGGGAAATGATCAGTGATGTTTATGGAGTTTAATGGTGGAAAAAGTTTGAAGGTTTGATGGTTGAGTTAAGAGATTCGAAGGCTTTTGCAAATTTTGGGATTTTTGAGTGTGCTGTGTTCTTGGAGGTTTCAGCTTGTGTTCTGTTGTGTGTTGGGTTGCTTTTGGTACACATATCATGTTTGGATAGGTCAGAGGGTTGGTGCTGGCCTCGGTTGATTGGTATGGGCAAGTTGCAAAAATGTCAACAACTTGTGTACTTGAGGTATGGGCTCATGGAAGGCTGGTTTAGGGGCATGGCTCGAGTCAGCCAACTTCAAGGAGGTCCATGGAAAATGATTTAGTGAGCTGGCTCAAGTGGATGAAGAGATTTGGATCATTTTGCAATTTTGTACAACTTTGGCCCCTTTTGAATTTCTTGAAGTTTAAGGCATGAAATGGAATGATTCAAAGCACCAATCTGATCCTTAGAGGTCCACTTGACATGTTGTGAAGTGTTTATGCACATTAGAAGCCTTTAGAATGCTTTATCATGCCATTTTGCAAAATGCCTCTTTGGTGTAAAAGTGAATTTTAAGTGATTTTCCCCAACTTTGCAAGACCATAACTTGAGTTCTATGATGAATTAGGTCAAGTTCTTGTACTTTTTGAAAATGGGAGGATCCAATCTACAACTTTCATGACCAAGAATATTTCATTTGAAGCATTTTTGAATCAAAAAGAGGAGTTTGAAAAACTTTCCCAAAATGGCAAGTTTACATTACAAGTCACTTTCCCAAAATGGCAATTTTGCAAATGGCTTGAAATCCTTCAATTTTGTGAACTTCTACCTTCTTCTAAGATAAAATAAAGATCATGTACATCCAAAATGATGGAGAAGACCCTTTGGTTGGGTGATTGGGGCCCTCAGATGCCCTGATTTTGCACTGACTTGTTCAAGAAGTCATCTATTGATCAGATGCCTTCCCCATTGAATTTCTTCATGAAAATTGGTATGCATGATCCTCATAACATATAGAGAGCAATAGAAACAAGAATGACCAAAAATTTTGGAGTTATGGCCTCTGAAACCAAAACCCTAATTTTAGGTCATCTATGCAGTTAAACTTGGCTCTGCTTCCATGCCTTCCTCAGTTCTTGTGATTTTCTGGCTTTCTTGACTTTGGGAGGATATAATATGATGCTTGAACATACATGGACCCTCTTGAGAAGATTGAAGACCTTTGGAGTGGCTCAAATAGCTCAGGGATTGCTCAAATCACAAACCCTAGATGCAGATGACTTTGAACCAATGCAGTGAAACAAAAATGTAATATGAGATGATATGATTGAACTTATGCAATATGAAAAGAATCACAAGCCATGGTGAAATGAGTGAGGGAAAATTTGGGGTGTTTACAGCTGCCCCTATTCAAGCATGAGTTAGCTGTGCAGGATGTAAGCGACGACTTAACAGACAAACAAGATAACTTGTGGTTGAATACCAAAGACAGTCCAAAATTTGCGCTCACTGGTTATGAAGAAGAAAAGGGATATAGATTGTAAAAGGAAGTAAAGTATGATTATAAAGTGCGGGCGACGGAGGACGACCGTCGGGCAGAGGACGACTACTGGGGATGAAGCAATGACGGGGACGGCCGACATGCTGGGGAAATGAAGAGATTATGATGGGGACGGCCATCAGGCAAAGAAATAAGACTCTCTGGGGATTTTAAGGTAGAGGCAATGATGGAGACGATCATCAGGTTTGAGAAAAATGATGAGGGACGGTCATCATAGGTGAAGGACGATCATCTAGCAGGGGACGGCTGCTCTGTTGGGGATAAGATGAGGGACGGTCATCTAAGGTGAAGGACGATCACCTGGCAAGGTACGATTGTCGAAAGCATCACGACATAGGACGAATGTCGGATAAGAAGAGTCAACGATGGGGGCGGCCATCGGATAAGCATGATGAAGGACGATCATCAAGAGGTGAAGGACGATCACCCAGCAGGGTACGGCTGCTCTCGGGGTTTATCATGACATAGGATGAATGTTAGATAACAAGATCAACGATGGGGACGACCATCAGAAAAAATGATGAAGGACGATCATCAAAAAGTGAAGGACGATCACCTAGCAGGGTACAACTACTCAAATATCACGACATTGGACGAATATCAGATAAAAAAGGACTCCAATAATGGAGACTCTACTGGGGATGATGAAGGACGATCATCAAAAGGTGAATGACGATCACCTGACAGGGTACGGCTGCCGAAAATATCATGACATAGGAAGAATGTCAGATAAAAAAGAAATTTGCTTTTTTCTGGCGATTTGCTGAGGACGTTTCTGGGGAGCGATAGAAACAGACGAGTGTCTAAATTCAAGAAGATAAGGGCGTTTGATGCGGTGTATAGATTAAAGATGCGGACGAGCATCCTTAAGACTTCGATACGGACGAGTATCGGTAGAAACAAACGCTGACGCATGTTCAGAGATGATGATACGTGTCGCTCCCACCAAATGAGGCCAGGTCAAATGGGGTACAGACGCGAACGGTCGGCGAAGGGAGAGAGGACACACAGGGGTGAACTCAGAAGAAAAGAGTCGCCAGCTAGGCATTTTTATCCCGGAGGAAAGGTAATGCTGCATAGACCTAAGAAGATATGGATAAGACGGTCGCGAACCAGAGAAACTGAGAAAGGGGGTTGGTTACAACCTGGGAAGGTATTAGCACCCAGATTGTCCTCCGTACTCGACGGGATCCACGCTCAGAAGATTTGTGTTTTAAAGGGGTAGTGTCAGTGCCATTTGTGTATCAAAGCCGGAAAGAATGCAAGTGTCAGTGCAAAAGAAATATGAAATGTATAGGAGAAGTGTTAGTGAAGAAAGAATGAAATGCTCAAGATCATGAGGCTAAGAGAATGATGCTGAAAGAGGGGGGATATACAAAGACTTTTGTTCGATAACAGTTAAGTTATGCCTACGTATCCTCTTGTGCAATGAGGAAGTCAGAACACCGTAGTTCGACCCAAAGAGACTGAGAGATAAATTGACTTATGAACTGCTTGCTTGTCTATGCTCAAGTGTATGACCTGTCTGGCTCAGGTGCAAACTGTCTTGCATTAGACGGAAGAAGCAAGTTCTCGTTTGTGAATGAGGATGATGAGAAAAGAATCCCGAAGGAGACGATTGCTGTTTGTTTTTGAGTTTTCAGTCTTTTATTTCTTTTTGAAGTTTGTCATAAATTAATGAGCTTAAGCCTAAACCAAGGGTTAGTAAACTCATCACATCCTCCCTCTGATTAGGGGTAATGAGAATACCTTAAGTGTGAAGTAAGCACCTCACACTTAAACACCATGATGTAGGATTAAGATCATTAACCTACTTGCATTTATTAGATGCTTTTGTTGTTTTTGTTTAGTGTTAAGTAATGAGTTTAAGCCATAATCAAGGATTTAATGGACTCATTACACCATCCTAATAGAAGGATAATAGATGAGAACATTTAAGCTGAGGAAAGCTCCTCAACTTAATCCATGATTAGGGATTAACCTCATGACAAAACAAAGCCCTTATTAGATGGATTTTAATTAATGGTAAGATTATGAAATGGATTTTATGGTTTGTAAGACAACTTGAGGGGGACTTGTCCATTAACACTAGGGTTAGTCCTTCTTAACCAATTAAGGAAGAATTAGAACCCTAATGCAAGGCCCAAGTTACAAGCTTGATGTCTTAGTGATTATCAGATGGATTTATTAAAGGATTTAAACACATTAAGGGTTTAACACTTAGGATTAAAGTTATACACTCCATCCTAATAGAAGGATGCAGGCATAAGCTTAATCATAAAGCCTTAAAACCTTTAGGGTTTAGTCCTTGATTATGAGATGAGAAGAGAAGACTCAAAGATGACACAAAGGTAAAACTAATGGGGGACTAATTAAATCCTAATTGTGATCATGCTTGGTTGTTCCTAGGGTTAATGAGGCTTGCAAGAAGATCTTCAGAGAAACCACCAGGAAAGAAGCAGATGAAAGGAGCAAGAAGTAGAGAGAAACAAGACAACTTGCTTCACTTAGGAAGACAAGTTGCTTGAAGAAAGAAAGCGGGGAAGAGCATGAATGAGCAAGCTCACTCAAATACATAAGATAAATGCAGCAATGATGCTTAAAAGAGATGAAGAGAGATTGTGAGAAGTGAAGGCAAATTCACTTCCCAAAACAACTTACCACCTGAAAAGTTAGCAAAAGAAATGAAATGCAATGCAAATGAGATGAAATGTCATGATGCAAACCAAAGTCATAAGCATAAACATGATGTTTATGATGCTAAGAGAAGATACAAACACAAGGCAAGACATGAGAATGATCATACAAGGATATGGATGCATATGAAGCATGCTTGAACCATGAAGACTTATGAATGTTTATGAAATGAAATGAACAAATAACATGGAAAATGAAAGATGCAATGATCAAACATGATTCTAATATGTCCTAAGATGTATTATGAATCATGTGGATGCACAAAATGTCATGGCAAGTCATTGGATGCAAGCAAATGTAAAAATGGATGCAAAGGAAGACAAAATTAGGGTTTATGATCAACATACAAAGCAAAATTCAAAATCAGAGGCAAATGACATGACAAAAAATTGAAAATGCAATCAAAGATACCCTAAACCTATACAAGTTCACTGCCCAAAGGAGGGGACCTAACTCTTAACCTAGTGCAAGTTATGATTTTTCTAAGTCAATTAGGGTTTTAAGGTACTTCAACATGGAAAATGCAAAACAAATGGAAAATGGAAGATCAATTCAAACAAAATTTATCCTGTAAACTAAATGCCATGAAGGATGCAATGCAAGAAGAACCATTATCAAACTCTCAATGGTTAGGCAGAATAGATTTTTCAAAGTTAGAACAAAAATATTGCCTTAAAATGAATTTAATTCCAATGAAAATGATCAAAAGGCATCAAGAACCAAAAAGAAATTTGCTTTGAGAGTTGGATAATGTTTCTAAATGCAATGTGAATTTTTTTGAGATTTTTAAATACCTAAATGTATTTTTAATTAATTAATCTTCATTAATTAATTAAAAATAAACATTTAAATGATTTAAAAATGATTTTTAATGCAAAAAATAAAAATAAAAATATTTTTGGGTTCTGAAAATTAATGAAATGCTTGACAAAATTTTTTAGAATTTTTAAATGCTTTTTGCTATTTTAAATAATTCGTAAAAGATAAATAAAATGAAAATAAAAATGAATTAATGAGAAGTATGCAGATCCAGAGGCTGAGGTTCAAACAAAATTGGAGGGAATTGACCCGTGCCATATCCAATGGCTGACATTCAAACTGACTGGATTTATTTAAACTTAATTAATTAATCTAATTAATTAGGATTAGGGTTTAATGAAATGATCCAGGCCATTCAAATGCGCGGGAGTCAAACAAAGTCAAACAGATCCATGGTCTAGATTCAAACTGAGCCCTAAACGTGATTAATGAGCTAATGAATTTCAGGTGGCCGGAAATGACCTCCGGTCATCTTCTCCGGCCACAACCCTCCCTGAAAATTGCTAACTTCTTCCCTAGGTCACTAAAATCCAATCTCTCTGCCCAGAAATGATCCCCATACATCATACATCAAGAATCAACAAACAAACAACATTTAAAACACATCAACAATGAGAATCGAACCAAAACAGTTCTAGGTCAAAAAGTTTCAGAACACGAATACATTCTCATTTCTCAACCATTTTCAAAACAAAACATATCACCATGATCAGTGAAGCATAAAGAATCATTTAGTAACTTAAAAACAAGTTTCTGGAAAAAGTGTTCTTGAGCTCACCTGAACTGAAGCTTTGATCTCTGGAACTTTCTGGCTGCCTCTTTGATCAAAAACGCCTCTAATGAACCTCCTGAGAAGCTTGCAATGCTTGCTTGGAATTTATTTTGGCTGGTTTGAGAGATTGATGGAGTTCTGTTCAGGAGGGGTGAGAAATCGTATTTTTGCTTGGGGTGGTTTCAGGGACAAATGAGGTTTGGGAAATGATCAGAGGAACATGGTGAGTGGTTTTGTGAAGTTTGTTTTGATGTTTGATGCTTGTGTGTTGAGTTTCGAAACAAAATGCATAAGAGGTGAGTTTTGGGAACTATGGCTTGTGTGATGTTTCAGGCTGTGTTGTGTTATGTGTTGGGTTGCTTTTGGTACACATATCAATCCTTGATAGGTCAGAGAGTTGTTGTGGAGCAGTGTGATTGGTATGGAGCAAAATGCATAAAGTCAACTTTTTGTGTAAGAGAGGTATGGGCCATTTCAGTCAAGGTACAAGGCATGGCTTGGATGCAGCTTGGATCAAGGAGAACCATGGAAATGGATTAGAGGCAATGCAGCAAGTGGATTAGGGTTTGTGAGAGTTTTTGCAATTTCACAAAGTCTTGGCCCTTTTGAAGTTTCTTAATGCACAAGTCATGAAATTGGAAAATTCTTTGGTGCATTCTGACTTTTAGGTCATGGTTCATGTTTGTGCAAAGGTTAGAAGTCACATTGAAGTCATATTTTGCCTTGGCAAGAGGTTTTGCAACTTTGCCTCTTTGGTACAAAACTTGAAATTATGTGATTTTGTCCAACTTTGACAAGCCATAACTTTTGATCCAAAATGAATTAGAATGAGTTCTTGTACTTTTTGAAAATGGGAGGATCCATTCTATAACTTTCATGACCAAAGTTTTCTCATTTGAAGCATTTTTGAATCAAAAAGAAAGGGTTGAAAAACTTTCCCAAAATGGCAAGTTTTCATTACAAGTCACTTTCCCAAAAAGGCAACTTTGCAAATGGCTTGAAATTCTTCAATTTTGTGAACTTCTAACCTCTTCTATGATCAAATAAAGATCATATACATTCAAAATGATGAATAACACCCTTTAGTTGGGTCATTGGGGGCCTCAAATGCCCTAATTTTGCACTGACTTACTCAAGAAGTCAACTCTTGATTAGATGCCTTCCCCATGGAATTTATTCATGAAAATTGATATGCATGATCCTTATAACATATGGAGACCAATAGAAACAAGAATGACCAAAAAATTTGGAGTTATGGCCTCTGAAACCAAAACCCTAATTCTAGGTCATCTGTGCAGTTAAACCTGGCTCTGCCTCCATGCCTTTCTCAGTTCTTGTGATTCTTTGACTTTATTGACCTTGTGAGGATATAATATGATGCTTGAACATACACAAACCCTAGATGCAGATGACTTAGAAGCAATGTAGTGAATCAAAAATGTGGTATGAGATGCTATGATTGAATTTATGCATATGAAAAGATCACAAGCCATGGTGAAATGGGTGAGGGCAAATTTGGGGTGTTTACAGCTGCCCCTATTCAAGCATGAGTTAGCTGTGCAGGATGTAAGCGACGACTTAACAGGAAAACAAGATAACTTGTGGTTGAATACCAAAGACAGTCCAAAATTTGCACTCACAGAATGAAGAAGAAAAGGGATATAGATTGTAAAAGAAAATAAAGTATGATTATAAAGTGCGGGCGACGGAGGACGACCGTCGAGCAGAGGACGACTGCTGGGGATGAAACAAAGGACGGGGATGACCGACATGCTGGGGAAAATGCAGGAAATAAAGCAATGACGGGGACGGCCGGAAAGCTGGGGATATGAGAGATAGTGATGGGGACGACCATCAAGTAAAGCTGTGAGACTCTCTGGGGATTATAGGTAAATGAAATAAAGGATGAGGTACGGTCATCAAAGGTGAAGGACGATCACCTAGCAGGGGACGGCTGCTCTGTTGGGGATAAGATGAGGGACGGTAATCTAAGGTGAAGGACGATCGCCTGGCAAGGTACGGTTGCCAAAAGTATCGCGACATAGGACGAATGTCGGATAAAAAGGGTCGACGATGGGGATGGCCATCGGGTAAGCATGATGAAGGACGATCATCAAGAGGTGAAGGACGATCACCTAGCAGGGGACGGATGCTAAAAATATCACGACATAGGACGAATGTTGGATCGAAAGGGGTTCTGGTGAATAGAGACTCCTCTGGGGAATGATGAAGGACGATCATCAAGAGGTGAAGGACGATCACCTGGCAGGGTACAGCTGCCGAAAAGGTATCGTGACATAGGACGAATGTCAGATAGAAGAGAAGTTTTGCTGGGGACTTCGCTGGGAAAAAATAGACACAGACGAGTGCCTAAATTCAAGAAGATATAAGTGTTTGACACGGTGTAGATTAAAGATGCGGACGAGCATCCTTAAGATTATGATACAGACGTGTATCAGTAGAAACAAACGCTTGACGCATGTTCAGAGATGATGGTACGGACGAGTATCAACCGGTTAACAATGAAGACGGACGAGTGTTGATCCTGAGGGGACTCTTCTGGGGAATAATAGACACAGATGAGTGTCTAAAGTCTAGGAAGAGGTAAAAGTATATGACACTGTGTACGAATTAAAGATACGGACGAGCATCCTTAAGACTACGATACGGACGAGTATCGGTAGAAACAAACGCTGACGCATGTTCAGAGATGATGATACGGACGAGTATCAACTAGTTAACAAAGAACACGGACGAGTTTCGAATCTGAGGGGATTTAAGGTGGTATATACAAGATACGGACGAGCATCTGTATGAGTAAAAAGATAATGAGTAACAATTACGAGTGAAACACGGACGAGTGTTTAACTTGCTGTGGAGAGCATGGCACGGACGGGTGTCTGAAAAAGTGTATTATAAACAAGTATATGGTTTACAAAGTGTTTAGGCAATTGTGCTGGGGAAGGTGATACGGACGAGTGTCAAGGAATTGTGTATATGTGTCCGTGAGTGCAAAGGGGACGCTTTGGCTTTCTGCTGGGGGTATGACACGAACGGGTGTCAAGAAGTATCTGTACTGTATAGGCATCTGTTTGTTTGGGAAATTTACTGGGGAATGATGACACGGACGAGTGCCGAAGGGATCATGTATCTGTAAGAGAAATGCCTTGGCTCCCTGCCGGGGAATTTGGGGAGTATTCTGTATATTGTTGATGGATTGTCAGTATTTACAAGAGTTTGTTTCAGAACATGGCTTACGATCATGCAGTATGTTTGATTTTTGCCGTAATGCTCCGTATTAGACAGAATGCTACGCCCTGTAGGGAAAATATGATGCGAATGCTATGATTATGCGAAGATACCGATCCGGGGTTCGGACCCCGTTGCTGCGGAGATCTCTGGCTGATCTGCTTGAAGTGGATATCCCAGCTAGGGATGAGATCATTGGTAGATCTGACATATCTGACTCTGCATGGGGAGCTAGATCACTGATAGACCTATCTCGGTAATTAGGGACCCAGCTGGGGTTTGTAGAAGCTTTCTTCACTCTATTGTGAGTTCTTCACGCGTTGCTCTTCTGGATAGAGGTTGAAACTTTGCGGGGAGGTAGTTCCCTGGTTGGCACTTGGCTGGGGAAGAAGAAAGATTACTGGAAGATCTTCCTAGAGATTTTTGTAGGGATCCTGCTGAGGATGATACTCGACAACTCAGCTGGGGAGAAAACACCTCCGATGCTAATCTGGAAGACGGACTGAGTAGATAATGATTTGACAACTTGCTCGGGAGAAGCTTTCATGCCCTATGTCGCGCTTTGAATACCTGCAATCTTGTAAAGACAAAGAAACGCACAAGTACCCCGAGGTATCCCTTACTGGATTCCATCATAGGAGTTTAGACACTCCCGGGAGTAAGTCTATTTCCTGTAAGCATGTAATTCAGGAAAGACGCATCTGTATTTATGCGATCGACAAATTAATGACATTGGACATTTTTGCAAATAAAAGAGTACGAGACAGTGTGTGACTGAAAATCTGATTTTATTAATTCGAATGCCCTGAATTGGCAAGATACAATCATATAAACAAATCCCCTGAAATGAGGAGATTGTTACAAATTGAGAAACAAAAAGATGTTGGCAATGTTGATGACGCTTCAAGGAGCTTCCCTTTTTTGCTATGACTCGTATGACATTGACGTTCTTCTCGTCTTGCTTTCTGGAGATGGCTGATTCTGACCGAAGCTTGATCCTTTCGGAGTTTACCATGTTGTAAGTGATACAAACGAATTCAGAATGCAGTTGTTCGCTTATTCCCTTATTTTGCGTGGATCGCCCTTTCAGGTTTTCAATCCACCGGGATACCCATTTTTTCCTAAGTCGTCCAATGCGGCTTTTCGACTCAGCGGGTGTACATTTTTATTTATTTTCCCTTATTTTGCCCGAGTCTCTTATTCTGTTTTTGACTCGCCGGGATGCCCTATTTTTGCCTGGACTTACATTCTGTTTTTTATGTCCAGCGGGTCATTTTTATGCGAAGTATTTTTTAACTGCATCTGAATTTACAGGGGATAGGAAGTCTTCACCATCCATAGTACTGAGCATCAGTGCTCCACCAGAGAAAACTTTCTTTACCACGAATGGCCCTTCATAGTTCGGAGTCCACTTGCCCCTGTGGTCTGTATGAGGAGGGAGGAGTCTTTTCAGCACAAGATCTCCTACTTGGTATTCTCGGAGCCTGACTTTCTGATCGAAGGCTTTCTTCATTCTCTTATGATATAACTGCCCATGACAGATTGCAGCCAATCTCTTCTCTTCAATCAGATTCAGTTGTTCGTATCGGGATCGGACCCACTCTGCTTCGTTCAGCTTAACATCCATTAGTACCCGCAGGGAGGGTAATTCAACTTCAACAGGTAGGACTGCCTCCATACCATACACAAGCTGATATGGTGTTGCCCCAGTGGATGTTCTGATTGACGTACGGTACCCATGCAGGGCAAATGGTAGCATTTCATGCCTGTCTTTGTAGGTAACCACCATCTTCTGCACAATCTTCTTGATATTCTTGTTGGCTGCCTCAACAACGCCATTCATCTTTGGCCTGTAGGGAGAAGAATTGTGGTGTTGGATCTTGAAGTCCCGGCATAGCCCTGCCATCATTTTGTTGTTCAAGTTGGAACCATTATCAGTAATGATTCGCTCGGGCACTCCATACCGGCAGATGATGTCTCTCTTCAGAAATCGGGCTACCACTTGCCTTGTAACATTTGCATAAGAAGCTGCTTCAACCCACTTGGTAAAGTAGTCAATGGCTACCAGAATGAATCTGTGGCCATTTGAAGCAGTCGGTTCAATCTTGCCTATCATATCAATGCCCCACATAGCAAAGGGCCAGGGTGAAGACATCACATTCAGAGGATTGGGAGGCACATGCACCTTATCCGCATAGATCTGGCATTTATGGCATTTCCTGGCATAGGCACAACAGTCGGCATCCATTGTGATCCAGTAATAACCTGATCTTAGCAACTTCTTAGCCATGGCATGCCCTCTTGCATGGGTACCAAAGGATCCTTCGTACACCTCGTGCATTAACAAGCCTACTTCTGTCTTATCAACGCATCTGAGGAGTACCATATCAAAGTTTCTCTTGTACAGGGAACCGTCAGTATTCAGGAAAAAACTACCAGCTAGCCTTCTTAATGTCTTCTTATCATTGGAAGATGCCCCAGGTGGGTATGTTTGATCCTCCAAGAAGCACTTAATGTCATGGAACCAAGGCTTATCATCTTTGACAACATCTGCTGCAAATACATATGCTGGTCTGTCGAGTCTGGACACTGAGATCCGAGGTACAAAGTTGGCAGCTTGAACTTTGATCATGGATGAAATGGTAGCCAGAGCATCTGCAAACTGATTCTCGTCTCGAGGGATATACTCAAGCTTGACTGTTGTGAAGAAAGTCAATAACCTCCTTGTATAATCCCGATAAGGTATCAGATGATCTTGGTGGGTGTACCATTTGCCGTTGGTTTGATTAATTACCAGAGCTGAATCTCCGAACACGGTCAAAGTCTTGATCCTGAGGTCAATGGCTTCCTCAAGACCCATGATGCAAGCTTCGTATTCAGCTTCGTTGTTAGTGCAGTTGAAAGTGAGTTTTGCCGAGAAAGGCATGTGAACTCCCTTAGGTGTAATGAGTACTGCACCAACACCACGACCATTCATGTTAATAGCCCCATCAAACATCATAGTCCATTCTTCTTCTGGGTCAGGACCTTCAGTGTGAACAGGCTCTTCATGATCTTTTGCTTTTATGAACATGATGTCTTCATCAGGGAAGTCAAATCTCATAGGCTGGTAATCATCGATGGGTTGCTCAGCAAGATAATCAGACAATACACTGCCTTTGATGGCTTTCTGAGATGTGTACTGAATGTCATACTCTGTGAGGATCATTTGCCATCTTGCAACCCGTCCGGTAAGTGTTGGCTTCTCAAATATGTACTTAACTGGGTCCATTTTTGAGATCAATAAAGTAGTGTGGGTCAACATATACTGTCTCAGTCGGCGAGCAGCCCACGCTAAAGCACAACAAGTTTTCTCGAGCAGTGAATAACGTTGTTCACAGTCGGTAAACTTTTTGCTTAGGTAGTAAATTGCATACTCTTTTCGACCAGACTCGTCATGCTGGCCCAACACATACCCCATTGACTCTTCTAATACTGTCAAATACATGATTAGAGGTCTTCCTTCAACTGGAGGCATAAGGATTGGAGGTTCTTGTAAGTATTCCTTGATTTTGTCAAAAGCCCTCTGGCAGTCTTCATTCCACCTGACCGTTTGTTCTTTTCTTAGCAGCTTGAACAAAGGCTCACAGGTTGCTGTAAGGTGAGATATGAACCTTGAAATGTAGTTCAATCTACCTAGGAACCCCCGAACTTCTTTTTCTGTCTTCGGTGCAGGCATTTCTTGAATGGCTTTAACTTTATCAGGGTCAACTTCAATCCCTTTCTCACTTACAATAAATCCCAATAGCTTACCAGATCGCACCCCAAATGTGCATTTGTTGGGGTTTAACTTCAATTGGTACTTCCTCAGACGCTTGAATAACTTCAATAGATTTACCAGGTGGTCTTCTTCTGTGAGGGACTTGGCAATCATGTCATCCACATAACATTCAATTTCTTTGTGGATCATGTCGTGGAATAATGTTACCATAGCCCGTTGATAAGTCGCACCAGCATTCTTCAGTCCGAATGGCATCTCCTTATAACAGAATGTGCCCCAGGGTGTGATGAAAGTTGTCTTCTCCATGTCTTCAGGTGACATCTTGATCTAATTGTATCCTGAAAATCCGTCCATGAAGGAGAACACCGAGAACTGAGCCGTATTATCAACCAATACATCAATGTGAGGTAGAGGGAAGTCATCTTTTGGGCTGGCTCTGTTCAGGTCCCAGTAGTCCACACACATTCTCACCTTGCCGTCTTTCTTAGGCACAGGTACAATGTTAGCAACCCACGGCGGATAGCTAGTCACAGCAAGGAAACCGGCGTCCCACTGCTTTTGCACCTCTTCATTTATCTTCATTGCCATATCTGGGCGAGTACGGCGCAACTTCTGTTTCACTGGTGGGCAGTCTTCTTTTAAAGGAAGCTTGTGCATGACAATATCGGTGTCCAACCCTGGCATATCCTGATAAGACCAAGCGAAAACATCCATATATTCCCGAAGCATATCAATCAGTTGCTCTTTCACTGAATCTTGCAGGCAGACCCCAATCTTAACTTCTTTTACGTCTTCCTCCGTACCAAGATTAACCGTTTCGACCTCCTCCTGATGAGGAGTGATAACCTTCTCCTCTTGTCTTAACAACCTGGCTAACTCTTCAGGAAGCTCATAATCTTCTTCAACCCCTTCATCAGCTTGATTGATTGGATTGTCAAAGTCATACGAAGTCATAGCAGTGTTGTTGTCAGTGCAGTCTGGAGGGCACTCTCTGCAAGGGTTTAGATTTGTTCATTTTAGTGATCAGTTTTATCTTGTTTAGAAGAAGTGAAAATGAAGTTATTTATTTTGAAAACATTGCCATTTTATTGTTTTGTACAAAAAGAAAAATGAAAAACAGTGAGCGAAAAAGAAAAGACTCATTTGCAAAAGATGTCCGATATTCATTGATTAATCCATTTGCACAAAATTACAAGATGGCCCGATTACAAAATGAGTCTTGTCATCTTGGGCAAGATGCAAGACTTGATGCATGCTTAAAAATACAGGAAATAATAATTACTCTGCAGGAGTAACCCTTATAATTTCCTGGGAAGACCAGTTAAGGACTTGGCTCCCCAGGGTCCTTGGACGTATCCAGCTCTCCAGGTCGCGGTCGCTTTCCTCCTCGTCTTCCAAATTGTTCACAGCATCCGGGGTGAGCATCCCCCCGCTGACAAAATTGGGCTTCTTGGCAGCCTCTGATTGATCTTGTTGAGTTGGTCTGTAACCCAACCCAAATCTGTCCTCTTTCTTTTCCACGGGCAACAGCTTGCCCCAGCCTTGGGCAGTACCCTCTTCAACAACCTTCCAGGCTTGCTGATAAGACGTTATAGAGGTTCCCAGTACAACAGATGCTTCATTAATGTTTAGGGCCTCGAACCCCTGGCTCATGGTTTCATGGATTTCTCCATCCATTTCTATGTACTTGTACGTAGCCAGATGGCTAACAAAGATGTCTTCTTCCCCACAGATGGTGATGATCTGGCCTTCCCACTCGAATTTCAGATTCTGGTGAAGGGTAGACGTGACAGCGCCAGCGGCATGGATCCAGGGTCTACCCAACAAACAGCTGTAGGCCGGCTGAATGTCCATCACATAGAAGGTAATTTTGAAGGTCTGCGGGCCAATTATCACGGGCAGATCAATCTCCCCAAGCACTGATCTCTTAGAGCCATCAAATGCTCTCACCACCAAATTACTCGGACGCAGCGCCAAACCATCATACTCCAGCTTCACTAAGGCTTTCTTTGGTAGAACATTGAGTGAAGACCCAATGTCCACCAGTACATGAGATAAAACAGCACCCTTGCATTCCAAGGTGATATGTAAGGCCTTGTTGTGGTTACGTCCCTCGGTTGTTAAATCAGCATTGGTGAAGCCCAGTCCATGACTGGTGTTGACATTTGCCACCACAGTTTCTAGCTGATTAACAGTGATCTCCTCTGGCACGTACGCTGCGTGCAGGACTTTCAATAATGCATTCCTGTGAGCTTCAGAACACATCAACAGGGATAATATGGAGATTTTTGAGGGAGTTTGGTGAAGCTGATCCACCACCTTGTAATCACTTCTCTTTATGATTCTCATGAACTCGTCTACATCTTGTTCAAAAGATGTCTTCTGAGCTTCTTTGACAGCTGGCTCTTCAAATATCACACTTTTTCCTTTTGCTTTGGCAGTGGCTTCTGCTTCCGCATTAGGTCTTTGTGTTTGTGAGGCAAAAAGGCATCCGCTTCTGGTGAAGCCTCCCCCTTTCCCAACATTATCAATCTGTGGAGAAGAAGTTGAAGAATCCAGAGTGATTTTCTCCCCGTTGCAGTAGATATCAGAGCCATAATGCCAAGGTATGGCATTGCTGCTTTCATAGGGAACTGGTCCAGGCACCGTGATGGTAACTGGACTTACCGCTGCAGAGGAGGGTACCGTAATAGTGTGCGGATCGTAGTAAATTGTAACTGGTGATCTGGCAGGAGGTGCCACTGCTTGTTGTTGGAAATTTTTGCTTGGAGGAACATCTGATGGATCATAGTAAATGGTGACTGCTGAGACATTTTCATTAATTTCTGTTGGCGTTGTAGAAGATTCTGCTAATAAAATGGATGCTGATGTTGTAGAAGAAATGGTTGTTGACATTTGATTTGTTGAAGTGATGGATGAAGCCATTGCTGATGATATTGATGAATCAGATGGAATAATTGTTGCTGCTGTTGTAGAAGAATCAGGGATTGTTGTCAAAGGAATTGCTGGATTTGTAGGCGCCGTTGTTGAGATCTGTAGGATACCATCCTTGATAAGACCATCTATGCCGCTTCTCAAATTATCACACCTGTTGACTGCAATGTTGCAATACCCACAACCGAGCTCACACCCGGGAAACACCTGGCACTATAGAAGCTGAGCTTTAATTTCGACCAGAGGTGTTTGAATTTGTGCAACACTGGTGATCAAGGTAGATGGCTTGTC
This sequence comes from Lathyrus aphaca, assembly GCA_963966055.1. NCBI lineage: Eukaryota > Viridiplantae > Streptophyta > Magnoliopsida > Fabales > Fabaceae > Lathyrus > Lathyrus aphaca. Next base: position 129,348,870 of record OZ014522.1, on the reverse strand, counting down.
TTCCTCAATGGCATTAATTCTTGGCCCACCATGGTTAGGCATAGGATTTCTGTTGACATTCGGAGGAGGTGCGAAGTTGAGGGCTTTAGAATCTACCAGATCTTGAACCTTCATTTGCAATGCCCTGCACTTCTCCGTATTGTGGCCAGGTGCATTAGAATGGAAAGCACATCTGGCGTTGACATCGTAATTCTTCGGGAGATTGGAGGGATCTGGGGGTGCCAATGTCCTTAACTCAACCAAGTTAAGCTTCAGGAGTTGTGGCAACAAGGCAGCATAAGGCATAGGGATAGGATCAATCACCCTATTTGCCTGTGATGGTCTTTGCTGAAAGGGTCATTGTTGTTGATTGTTGTTATTGTTGTTGTAGGTCCTTTGTGGCAGATACTGAACTTGCTGTTGGTAATGTGGTTGTTGATATGCTGGTTGCTGAGGAATCGGAGCTGGAATAGTGACAGCTGCTACTGATCTGTGGACATACTGAGGTCTGCCCCTGCTGGCATGGATGGCATTTGTCTCACCGGTTCTTCTAGGTCCCACAAAAGGCTTCCTGGGATTACTGGACGAACTTGCACCATTATCAGAAATTTTGCCCATTTTTAGCAGACTTTCAATTCTTTCACCAGCTATAACTACGTCAGCAAAACTGGTGGAAGAAAAGGCAGCCAGTCTATCAATATATGTTCCTTGCAAAGTATTCATAAACATGTCGGCCATTTCTCTTTCCGACATGGGTGGCTGGACAGCAGCAGCAAGCTGTCTCCACCTTTGGGCATATTCCCTGAAGCTTTCCCTGGAGGATTGAGACATTCCCATCAAGAGGGTCCTGTTAGGAGCCATGTCCAGATTGTAATGGTATTGTCTGATGAAAGCCTCAGCTAGGTCCTTCCAACATCTGATAGTAGCTCTGGTCAAGTGTGAATACCACTCTCTTGAAGCCCCAGTCAAACTGTCTTCGAAATAGAACATCCACAGCTTTTCATCCATGGTATATGCTTTAAGTCTTCCCAGAAAAGACTGCAGGTGAGTTCGTGGACAAGAGGTTCCATTGTATTTCTCGAAGCACGGGGGTTTGAACTTGTGGGGAATTCTCACCCCGTCCACTAACCCCATGTCCATTACATCAAAACCCAAGGAGTTTTGAGACTCCAGAGATCTCAACTTCTCAGCAATTTCATCAAACCTCCTATCGTAGGCTTCATCCCCAGCTCCCATGACAGTGAATTGCTCCTCTTGGGGGTCTTCTTGTAAGATCCTCCCCCCAGTAGTATTTCCTTGCACATTACCCGGGATGTTGACTTCCGGATCTAGATGAGGCCCAAATACAGGTGGGTTAACATGAGGCTGTCCCCTCTCATTGTTACTTGTCCCTCCAGTCCCAGGATGAGGTTCCTCGGGAGTCTGTCTTTCTACCAATGCCCTTAGCCTTTCCTGACTCTGGGCCAAGCCAGTCATGACAGTCATGAATTGGGCCATTTGATTTCTCATCTCCACCCTTTCATTAGCCATCTGGGTTCTGACCTCAGTCAGGTCTTGCTGTACTTGCTCCATTAAAATACCCGGAAGGTTGTTGCGAGTAGGATACCGGTGTGCACGGTTGACAGGGAACACCCTTCTGCGAGCAATATTTCCTGAACCACAACAGAGTTAGAAACAAAAAAAATAATAACAAAACCTACAAAACAAAACAAAAGTTAGTATGCAATGCAGTATGCTTATTTATTTTCCAAGGTATCCGGCTTGGTTCTTGGTTTTGACCTTTCCAGACCTCGAGGAAGATGCTTTGATGTTGTTTGAGAAAAGAAACCCGATGGAAACAAACTAACAAATATATTACAAATGGTGCATAATACATAGTTTGTTTTTTTACAACACATGCCCCTGAAGGGTCAAAATACAACATAAAAGAAAAGTACATCAAATGAAAGCAACAACAAACAAAAAGTCAAACATCAAGTCCAAACTCATCCTCCTTAACCTCCTTCAGCAGTGCCTCAGTCACTGGACCAACTGGATGCTCTGAAATAGTCCTGATGAGGAGATTTCTGGTGGCAATGGTAGTGGTCAGCCTCTTGTGCCTGTCCTGGTCCTTTGACCTCTTTAAACCAGCCATAAGCTTCAATTCTGAAATCGCCTTCTGGTCTGCCAGCAGAGCTTCCTGTTGTTTCTTTTCATTGGCCTCCAACTACTCAATCCTGGCTTGAGTTCTCTGATCTTCTTGAGTTCGAGCTTCAGTGATCCTGACCCACCTAGCTTGACTTTCTTGCAGATAGAGATCAGTCCTAGCCTTCTGAAGCTTGGCCTCCTTACATGCATTCTTTAATATTTGCTCCCCAGCTCTTGATTTCTTGATGTAGTCCTCTGTTTTCTCAATCTTGGCCAGATGCTCCACCCTAAGCTTCTCCAACATCTCAATGTCCAGACGACCATCACTCCTCTCCCAAAGGGTCTTCTTCAGAGCTTGAGACAGATTCGCATTCCTTTCCTTCAGTTTCTCAAATTCCTCCAGGATGACAGTGGCTGCTGGCTGTACTGTAGAAGGTCCAGGTGTGTCCTCAATGGTGAAAGGCATTCCAGTGATCTGAGCTCTGGCATGGGACCATTCATAGTACTGGGCTGAAGCAACATTATTACACTTCCCAAGAATAGCCACCCCCTTTGTCTGGATGTTGTCCCAAGCCCAGGATGCTTGTCTGACAACAGCTAGATTAGGCTTTATCTCCCAATACAGGGTCTCAGCTAAATCTTGTATTCTAGGAGGGTGAACCAAAGCATAGCCCAGTTTCCTTTTAAACAGCAAAGGATTGTAGTTGATGCAACCCTTCACTCCTACTAGAGGTACATTTGGGTACTGCCCACAGCTGGTAATGATGTCTTTGCCTTTGGTGCTCTGGGTGCACCATCTGATGTCATCTGAAGTCAAAGCAATAGGTCTCTTAGCCCAATTATTCAGTTGGTGAGGATTCAGGAAGGCATCAGTCTTAGGTAAGTGTTTGAGCAGCCAGGTATGAAACAGAGGAGCACAACATCTCACCAACTTTTCTCTTTGTTTCTCATTCCTCTGATGGACAGAATAATAGAAATCCCCCAGCAATGTGGGTACTGGGTTCCTCAGAAGAAAAAGATGAATGGCATTCTTGCTGATAAACTTGGGCTCATCTGCAAATAGTATAACCCCATATATGTTGAGGGCTAACAATGCACAAACTGCCCTCCATTCTCCCAAGGAGGCCTTCAGGATGGCCTGAGAAATCAAGAAGTCTAAGTGTAAGCCAGAGATCCCAGCTTTTATTGTCATGTTCTGCTCAATCAAAATAGGTTCCAGGTACAGTGCTTTTGCCACTTCTCCATTGCTGGGAGAAGTCATCTCTGGGTTGAAGGGAACACCACCCCTGACAGGTACTCCAATCAATGATGAAAAATCCTCCAAAAGAGGTCCTAGCTGAAAGTTTTGGAATGTGAAACATCTCAAAGGAGGGTCATAAAACTGTAGGCAGGTGTGGATCATACTCCTCTGAGAAGGGTCTAGGTCCATAACCATATCAAGGATGCCTCCATAATGCTCTCTGAATAATGGGATGTGGTCTGGAGTGATAAGGGACTGGACCTGTCTGATGCCAGTCAACACAGGCTCAAAGAAATGGTATGAAATGTTGCTCTTCTTGGGTGCAGACATGAGTGCTGATGAAGAGCTGGAGATAAGTGCTGACGAAGATCAAAACTGGTACTGAAGATGAGCCACTAATAGGTTAGTGCTGGTGATGATGAAGATAACTGAAGCAAATAACTGATGAACAGAGGTCTATGCAGATGAAGGGGTCAAAACCAAACCAGATATAATGTGGATACCCTGAAAAACAAATAAACAAATGTTAAATGATGCAATGATGATGTATGCAAATGATATGCAAAGGGTTTGTGATCAAGCTGGATCTGATTATCTGTCTTGATATATAAGGTCCACGTGTGTTCAAGAAGTCCAGATGGAGGTTCAGAAATCCAGTAACCTAGGTGGGGGACTCAAATAAAGAGTCACATGTCCAGGGTTAAATCACAAGAACTGTCCAAAGTGAGGTACTCTTAATCAAACAAGTAACAAGGTATGATGTGGTCAAAGGTACCTGCAAACCTGTAAACAGCCCAACCCCACTCACAGGTAGTGTTCTAAAACAAGGATCCTCAGACTTGGATCAGGTATGAGAAGTGTAAACACTTCTAACCCGGAGGTACAGTGTTTACAATAACCATAAAAGATCCTCCTCTAATTCTCCTCAGTTTCTGAAGGTCATAATAAAGGTCATCCAGACTTAGCAGGCTTCCCAGATAGCCCTAGCACTACAGGAAATCTGTAGCACAGAGTTCTCAAGAAGAAACCCATATCTGAACCGTGTTTCATATTCCCGCACCAGACCGAAATGGAATGGGAAAGAACATGAACCACTCTAGCCTAAGTGTCACTCAGATCCCAGGTATAGGACCTTAAACTCTCAATGAAACCCCACCCATCAAGACAGAAGAACAGATCCAGCAATGATAATGACAGTATGAAATAAGAAAAAACTATAAAGAAAGCAATAAATAAAGTTGTACATAAAGCAATAAGTAAAGCATATAAACAAACACAAATAACACATAACACCCCAGTAAACACAAACCAAACAAGCGCTAGGAGGAACCCACAAAAAGAACCAAAAGCCCTGGTTACAGTATAAGGGTCCCCAGCAGAGTCGCCAAGCTGTCGCTCCCACCAAATGAGGCCAGGTCAAATGGGGTACAGACGCGAATGGTCGGCGAAGGGAGAGAGGACACACAGGGGTGAACTCAGAAGAAAAGAGTCGCCAGCTAGACATTTTTATCCCGGAGGAAAGGTAATGCTGCATAGACCTAAGAAGATATGGATAAGACAGTCGCGAACCAGAGAAACTGAGAAAGGGGGTTGGTTACAACCTGGGAAGGTATTAACACCCAGATTGTCCGCCGTACTCGACGGGATCCACGCTCAGAAGATTTTTGTTTTAAAGGGGTAGTGTCAGTGCCATTTGTGTATCAAAGCCGGAAAGAATGCAAGTGTCAGTGCAAAAGAAATATGAAATGTATAGGAGAAGTGTCAGTGAAGAAAGAATGAAATGCTCAAGATCATGTGGCTAAGAGAATGATGCTAAAAGAGGGGGGATATACAGAGACTTTTGTTCGATAATAGTTAAGTTATGCCTACGTATCCTCTCGTGCAATGAGGAAGTCAGAACACCGTAGTTCGACCCAAAGAGACTGAGAGATAAATTGACTAATGAACTGCTTGCTTGTCTATGCTCAAGTGTATGACCTGTCTGGCTCAGGTGCAAACTGTCTTGCATTAGACGGAAGAAGCAAGTTCTCGTTTGTGAATGAGGATGATGAGAAAAGAATCCCGAAGGAGACGATTGTTGTTTGTTTTTGAGTTTTCAGTCTTTTATTGCTTTTTGAAGTTTGTCATAAATTTATGAGCTTAAGCCTAAACCAAGGGTTAGTAAACTCATCACATCCTCCCTCTGATTAGGGGTAATGAGAATACCTTAAGTGTGAAGTAAGCACCTCACACTTAAACACCATGATGTAGGATTAAGATCATTAACCTACTTGCATTTATTAGATGCTTTTGTTGTTTTTGTTTAGTGTTAAGTAATGAGTTTAAGCCATAATCAAGGATTTAATGGACTCATTACACCATCCTAATAGAAGGATAATAGATGAGAACATTTAAGCTGAGGAAAGCTCCTCAACTCAATACATGATTAGGGATTAACCTCATGACAAAACAAAGCCCTTATTAGATGGATTTTAATTAATGGTAAGATTAAGAAATGGATTTTATGGTTTGTAAGACAACTTGAGGGGGACTTGTCCATTAACACTAGGGTTAGTCCTTCTTAACCAATTAAGGAAGAATTAGAACCCTAATGCAAGGCCCAAGTTACAAGCTTGATGTCTTAGTGATTATCAGATGGATTGATTAAAGGATTTAAACATATTAAGGGTTTAACACTTAGGATTAAAGTTATACACTCCATCCTAATAGAAGGATGCAGGCATAAGCTTAATCACAAAGCCTTAAAACCTTTAGGGTTTAGTCCTTGATTATGAGATGAGAAGAGAAGACTCAAAGATGACACAAAGGTAAAACTAATGGGGGACAAATAAAACCCTAATTGTGATCATGCTTTGTTGTTCCTAGGGTTAATGAGGCTTGCAAGAAGATCTTCAGAGAAACCACCAGGAAAGAAGCAGATGAAAGGAGCAAGAAGTAGAGAGAAACAAGACAACTTGCTTCACTTAGGAAGACAAGTTGCTTGAAGAAAGAAAGCGGGGAAGAGCATGAATGAGAAAGCTCACTCAAATACATAAGATAAAATGCAGCAATGATGCTTAAAAGAGATGAAGAGAGATTGTGAGAAGTGAAGGCAAATTCACTTCCCAAAACAACTTACCACCTGAAAAGTTAGCAAAAGAAATGAAATGCAATGCAAATGAGATGAAATGTCATGATGCAAACCAAAGTCAGAAGCATAAACATGATGTTAATGATGCTAAGAGAAGATACAAACACAAGGCAAGACATGAGAATGATCATACAAGGATATGGATGCATATGAAGCATGCTTGAACCATGAAGACTTATGAATGTTTATGAAATGAAATGAACAAATAACATGGCAAATGAAAGATGCAATGATCAAACATGATTCTAATATGTCCTAAGATGTATTATGAATCATGTGGATGCACAAAATGTCATGGCAAGTCATTGGATGCAAGCAAATGTAAAAATGGATGCAAAGGAAGACAAAATTAGGGTTTATGATCAACATACAAAGCAAAATTCAAAATCAGAGGCAAATGACATGACAAAAAATTGAAAATGCAATCAAAGATACCCTAAACCTATACAAGTTCACTGCCCAAAGGAGGGGATCTAACTCTTAACCTAGTGCAAGTTATGATTTTTCTAAGTCAATTAGGGTTTTAAGGTACCTCAACATGGAAAATGCAAAACAAATGGAAAATGGAAGATCAATTCAAACCAAATTTATCCTGTAAACTACATGCCATGAAGGATGCAATGCAAGAAGAACCATTATCAAACTCTCAATGGTTAGGCAGAATAGATTTTTCAAAGTTAGAACAAAAATATTGCCTTAAAATGAATTTAATTCCAATGAAAATGATCAAAAGGCATCAAGAACCAAAAATAAATTTGCTTTGAGAGTTGGATAATGTTTCTAAATGCAATGTGAATTTTTTTGAGATTTTTAAATACTTAAATGTATTTTTAATTAATTAATCTTCATTAATTAATTAAAAATAAACATTTAAATGATTTAAAAATTATTTTTAATGCAAAAAATAGAATAAAAATATTTTTGGGTTCTGAAAATTAATGAAATGCTTGACAAAAATTTTCAGAATTTTTAAATGCTTTTTGCTATTTTAAATAATTCGTAAAAGATAAATAAAATAAAATGAAAATAAAAATGAATTAATGAGAAGTATGCAGATCCAGAGGCTGAGGTTCAAACAAAATTGGAGGGAATTGACCCGCGCCATATCCAATGGCTGACATTCAAACTGACTAGATTTATTTAAACTTAATTAATTAATCTAATTAATTAGGATTAGGGTTTAATGAAATGATCCAGGCCATTCAAATGCGCGGGAGTCAAACAAAGTCAAACAGATCCATGGTCTAGATTCAAACTGAGCCCTAAACGTGATTAATGAGCTAATGAATTTCAGGTGGCCGGAAATGACCTCCGGTCATCTTCTCCGGCCACAACCCTCCCTGAAAATTGCTAACTTCTTCCCTAGGTCACTAAAATCCAATCTCTCTGCCCATAAATGATCCCCATACATCATACATCAAGAATCAACAAACAAACAACATTTAAAACACATCAACAATGAGAATCGAACCAAAACAGTTCTAGGTCAAAAAGTTTCAGAACACGAATACATTCTCATTTCTCAACCATTTTCAAAACAAAACATATCACCATGATCAGTGAAGCATAAAGAATCATTTAGTAACTTAAAAACAAGTTTCTGGAAAAAATGTTCTTGAGCTCACCTGAACTGAAGCTTTGATCTCTGGAACTTTCTGGCTGCCTCTTTGATCAAAAACTCCTCTAATGAACCTCCTGAGAAGCTTGCAATGCTTGCTTGGAATTTATTTTGGCTGGTTTGAGAGATTGATGGAGTTCTGTTCAGGAGGGGTGAGAAATCGTATTTCTGCTTGGGGTGGTTTCAGGGACAAATGAGGGTTGGGAAATGATCAGAGGAACATGGTGAGTGGTTTTGTGAAGTTTGTTTTGATGTTTGATGCTTGTGTGTTGAGTTTCGAAACAAAATGCATAAGAGGTGAGTTTTGGGAACTATGGCTTGTGTGATGTTTCAGGTTGTGTTGTGTTATGTGTTGGGTTGCTTTTGGTACACATATCAATCCTTGATAGGTCAGAGAGTTGTTGTGGAGCAGTGTGATTGGTATGGAGCAAAATGCATAAAGTCAACTTTTTGTGTAAGAGAGGTATGGGCCATTTCAGTCAAGGTACAAGGCATGGCTTGGCTGCAGCTTGGATCAAGGAGAACCATGGAAATGGATTAGAGGCAATGCAGCAAGTGGATTAGGGTTTGTGAGAGTTTTTGCAATTTCACAAAGTCTTGGCCCTTTTGAAGTTTCTTAATGCACAAGTCATGAAATTGGACAATTCTTTGGTGCATTCTGACTTTTAGGTCATGGTTCATGTTTGTGCAAAGGTTAGAAGTTACATTGAAGTCATATTTTGCCTTGGCAAGAGGTTTTGCAACTTTGCCTCTTTGGTACAAAACTTGAAATTATGTGATTTTGTCCAACTTTGACAAGCCATAACTTTTGATCCAAAATGAATTAGAATGAGTTCTTGTACTTTTTGAAAATGGGAGGATCCATTCTATAACTTTCATGACCAAAGTTTTCTCATTTGAAGCATTTTTGAATCAAAAAGAAAGGGTTGAAAAACTTTCCCAAAATGGCAAGTTTTCATTACAAGTCACTTTCCCAAAAAGGCAACATTGCAAATGGCTTGAAATTCTTCAATTTTGTGAACTTATAACCTCTTCTATGATCAAATAAAGATCATATATATTCAAAATGATGAAGAACACCCTTTGGTTGGGTCATTGGGGCCCTCAGATGCCCTAATTTTGCACTGACTTGCTCAAGAAGTCAACTCTTGATTAGATGCCTTCCCCATGGAATTTCTTCATGAAAATTGATATGCATGATCCTTATAACATATGGAGACCAATAGAAACAAGAATGACCAAAAAATTTGGAGTTATGGCCTCTGAAACCAAAACCCTAGTTCTAGGTCATCTGTGCAGTTAAACCTGGCTCTGCCTCCATGCCTTTCTCAGTTCTTGTGATTCTTTGACTTTATTGACCTTGTGAGGATATAATATGATGCTTGAACATACATGGGACCCTTTGAAGTGATTGAAGACCTTTGAAGTGGCCCAAATGGCTCAGGGATGGCTCAGATCACAAACCCTAGATGCAGATTACTTAGAAGCAATGTAGTGAATCAAAAATGTGGTATGAGATGCTATGATTGAATTTATGCATATGAAAAGATCACAAGCCATGGTGAAATGGGTGAGGGCAAATTTGGGGTGTTTACAATACGGACGAGTATCAACTGGCTTAATCAAAGAATACGGACGAGTGTTGACTCTGAGGGGAAATAAATGGTGTACATAAGATGCAGACGAGCATCTGTTACGAGTGAAGAGTGTGAGACACAGACGAGCGTTCAACTTGCTGGGGGAGGATATGATACAGACGAGTATCATAAGAGAAAGTGTATAAATCATGAACTTATAAATGTGAGAGATACTCTGACAATCTGCGGGGATAGGATGACACGGACGGGTGTCGGAAAATATAATAAGCAAGGTTTTAGGCAACTACGCTGGGGATATGACACAGACAAGTGTCGAGAAGTATCCTTTATGTGGAAGTATCTGTTTGTATAAAAGGTTCTGGCGACTTTACTGGGGAAAATGACACGGACGAGTGTCGAGTGAGTATATATACTTGTGTTAGAGAGTGCAAAGGGGTCGATTTGGCTTTCTGTCGGGGAATTTGAGAGGTATTTGTATATTGTTGATGGAATGTTGGTGCATGCAGATATTTGATTCAAAACATGGCTTATGACTATGCAATATGTTTAATTTTTGCCGTAATGCTCCGTATTAGACGGAATGCTACGCTCTGGGGGGAAATATGATGCGAATGCCATGATTATGCAAAGATACCGATCCGGGATTCGGATCCCGCCACTGTGAAGATCCCTGGCTGATCTGCTTGTAGTGATATCCCAGCTGGGCATGAGATCGTTGGTAGATCTGATATATATGACTCTGTTTGGTGGAATAAGTCACTGATAGACCTATTCTTGGTGATGAGGAGCCCAACTGGGGCCTGTGGAAGCCTTCGTCACTTTGTTGTGAGATCTTCAGACATTGCTCTCCTAGATAGAGGTTGGAACTCTGGCGGGGAGATGGTTCCCTGTCAAACACTTGGCTGGGGAGGGAAAGATCACTGAACGATCTTCCTAAAGTCCTGTAGGGATTCTGCTGGGGAGAAGCATCTCTGGTGCTACTTGGAAGATGTGATGAGTAAGTACTGATTTGGAAGCTCGCTGGGGAGAAGCTTTCATGCCCCATGTTGTGCTTTGAACACCTGCAATCCTGTTATGACAAAGAAACGTACAAGTATCCCGAGGTATCCCTTACTGGGTTCCATCATAGGAGTTTAGACACTCTCGGGAGCAACTATATTTCCTATAAGCATGTAATTTAGAAAAGACGCATCTGTATTTATGCAATCAAAGGACATCAGACATTTTTGCAAATAAAAATGAAATGTACGAGACGAAATATGACCGAAAATCTGATTTTATTAATTTGGGGCGCCCTGAATTGGCGAGTACAGTCAAAGAAACAAATCCCCTGAAATGAGGAGATTGTTACAAAATGAGAAAACAAAAAGATGCTGGCAATGTTGATGACGCTTCAGTGCTTCCCTTTTGCTATGACTCGTATGACATTGACGTTTTTCTCATCTTGCTTTTTGAAGACAGCTGATTCTGACCGATGCTTGAACCTCCGAAACTTACCATGTTGTAAGTGATACAGACGAATTCAGAATGCAATTGTTCGCTTATTCCCTTATTTTGCGTGAATCGCCCTTTCGGGTTTTCAATCCACCGGGATACCCATTTTTGCCTGAGCTGTCCAATGCGGCTTTTCAACTCAGCGGGTGTACATTTTTATTATTTTCCCTTATTTTTGCCCGAGTCTTTTATTCTGTTTTTGACTCGCCGGGATGCCCTATTTTTGCATGAACTTTCATTCTGTTTTTTATGTTCAGCGGGTCATTTTATGCGAAGTATTTTTTAACTGCATCTGAATTCACAAGGGACAGGAAGTCTTCACCATCCATAGTACAGAGCATCAGTGCTCCACCAGAGAAAACTTTCTTTACTATGAACGGACCATCATAATTTGGAGTCCACTTGCCCCTGTGGTCTGTATGAGGAGGAAGGAGTCTTTTTAGCACAAGATCTCCTACTTGGTACTCTCGAAGCCTGACTTTCTGATCGAAAGCTTTCTTCATTTTTTTCTTATAAAGCTGCCCATGACAAATTGCAGCTAATCTCTTTTCTTCAATCAGACTTAGTTGTTCGTATCGGGATCGGACCCATTCTGCTTCGTTCAGCTTGACATCCATTAGCACCCGTAAAGAGGGCAATTCAACTTCAACAGGTAGGACTGCCTCCATACCATAAACAAGCTGATACGGTGTTGCCCCAGTGGATGTTCTGATTGACGTACGGTACCCATGTAAGGCAAATGGTAGCATTTCATGCCAGTCTTTGTAGGTGACCACCATTTTCTGCACAATCTTCTTGATATTCTTTTTAGCTGCCTCCACAGCGCCATTCATCTTTGGCCTGTAAGGAGAAGAATTGTGGTGTTGGATTTTGAAGTCCCGACATAGTTCTGCCATCATTTTATTGTTCAAATTGGAACCATTATCATTAATGACTCGCTCGGGCACTCCATATCGACAGATGCTGTCTCTCTTCAGGAATCTGGCTACCACTTTCCTGGTAACATTCGCATATGAAGCTGCTTCGACCCACTTGGTAAAATAATCAATGGCTACCAGGATGAATCTGTGGCCATTTGAAGCAGTCGGTTCAATCTTTCCAATCATATCAATGCCCCACATGGCAAAGGGCCAAGGTGAAGACATCACATTCAAAGGATTTGGAGGCACATGCACTTTATCTGCATAAATCTGGCATTTATGACACTTTCTGGCATAAGCACAACAGTCTGCATCCATTGTGATCCAGTAATAGCCTGATCTTAGCAACCTTTTAGCCATAGCATGCCCTCCGGCATGGGTACCGAAAGATCCTTCGTGCACCTCGTGCATCAATAAGTCTGCTTCTGCCCTACGGTGTTCTGACTTCCTCATTGCACGAGAGGATGCGTATGCATAACTTAACTGTTATCGAACAAAAGTCTCTGTGTCTTCCCCCCTCCTTCAGCATTCTCTTTTAAGCCTCAGTTCCTGAGCATTCACCCCTTTCTTTCACTGACACTTATACATTCTTTTCCAGCTTTTGCACACAGATAGCACATACACTACCCCTTTAACACAGACTTTCAAGCGTGGATCTCTTCGAGTACGACGGACAATCTGGGTGCTAATACCTTCCCAGGTTGTAACCAACCCCCTTTCTCAGTTTCTCTGGTTCGCAACCGTCTTATCCATATCTTCCTAGGTTTATGCAGCATTACCTTTCCTTCGGGATAAAAATGCCTAGCTGGCAACTCTATTCATCTTCATCTTCATTTCTCCTTTCGCCGACCGTTCGTGTCTATACCCTATCTGACCAGGTGTCTTTTCGGGGGAGCGACACTAACATATGTTGTTATAGTTGAAAATACGTGTTATAGGTGTTGATATGTGTTGTTGTTATTAACATATGTTGTTATAGTTGAAGATGCATGTTGTAGGTATTGATAGGTGTTATTGTTGTTGTTAACATATGTTGTTATAGTTGAAGATGCATGTTGTAGGTGTTGATAGGTGTTGTTGTTGTTAACATATATTGTTATAGTTGAAGATGCATGTTGTAGGTGTTGATAGGTGTTATTGATGTCGCTATATGTTGTTGTAGTTAATGATGCATGATGTAGATGTTTATTGAGGTTATATGATGTTGTTATATGTTGTTGATGTCGTTGTAGTTATATGTCGTAATAGTTGTTCGGTATTTTCATACACCAAATTTGTCCTACCCGTATATTTACTTTTATTATTCAAAAATCCAAAAAAAAATTGTTTCGCTTTGTTCAGTCGAGGTTGCATTCAAGTCTATTAGGTCGTAAAATCGATGAAGTTTAATTCATGACCATTATTTATTTCTTCCCATTTTATAAAATCCAAAAGAAGTTTTACACCGTCACTGAATCATAACCTTCGGATGTTATAACAAGTTTGTTTTTATTTTAAAAATTTATAAAGTATAATAAACGAGTCATGGTGATGAATTGACAGTGTAAAAACTGCCAGTGCATATCAATTAATCTCTATTTTAAATGTCTTTTAAAAGTGAATATATATATATATATATATATATATATATATATATATATATATATATATATATATATATATATATATATATATATAGTCAGGATCAACTTACTCTAAGAGTAAGTTATTTTAACTTACACCATAATCGTATCCTTTAAATTAGATTTAATCCAATGATTATAAGTATAAATGTCAATTTAACCATTGATTGAATCTAATTTAAAGGCTACGATTATGAAGTAATTTAAAAAGACTTACTCTTGGAGTAAGTTGATCTTGACTCATATATATATATATATATATATATATATATATATATATATATATATATATATATATATATATATATATATATATAATACACTCATGTAGGTGTGCGTTAGCAACATACACTATTTTGGACTGGGCCAACACAGTCTGCGTCGGGCACGACCCATGGCCCCATACAGAGACGCGGGGATAGAGTCTCCCCCACGTGATCCACGTCACCCAACTACCCACTCATCTCCTGATATGTAATGGCAGTTGGACCAAGGGCAAGACCACGTGCTAGGTCTTACTTGCTCCTACGTATTCCTTGGCAGTTCTTCCTTAGGCCTAGCTAATCTAGCCCATGGAAGAACCTTGGCCCAATGCTAGGGGCACACTATAAATACCCTCTCCCATTAGAGGGTTAGGTATTTTGAATCTTAATTTATTCTACCTTTCTTTACTTTCATTCTTACTTTGGCATCGAAGTTCCTTGCAGGTACACCCTCAGTCCATCTCCGTAGTTGTTGCTCAACACCTGGAAGGTTCCTTCTTATCAGGTCAGATCAGTGGCGCCGTCTATGGGAAAATAAATATTTTCCCCGTCTTCCACAATAGAAGACCAAAACTTTAACTCATCTTCTTCAACCATCCAACATGACTAGCAAACAGGTGACAACCATGCCTTCGGCCTCGTCGACTACACCATCGGTATGAAAGACGACGAGCATGTTGTCCATGAGTCCGACGTCAGAGACAGACAGTCTGCCACCCCATCACATGATCCCGAGGACAACAACGTTCCAGAACCTCAGCATGCGGCTCCCTTTCAACCTATCCCGGTACCGATTGAAGGGGATCCCACACTGATAGCTCTGGTTAACTCATTCAACCAGACGAACCTCATGCTCTTTCAACAACAGGAGAGGATCATGGTGCTGGAAACATAATACCAAACCAATCCTCCTCGACATGTCGCGGACCTCAGCCCGAGAGACGCCAACCAGAGGCTACCAAGAAGCGAGGACGCTCACCTCTTCAACGGGGACAATGATCCCTTGAACCAAAGAAAAACAAGTCCATGGGGAGCCCCGAGCGATCGAATGACCAACCAAGGACATCTCCTCAACGCGACCAGAGCCCTAGGAATGAGGACTACTCACCCCTGAGGAGCGATAAGGATGACCCTCACTGTCTACTTTCTCAGGCCATCATGGAAACTCCACTCACAACAGGCATGGAGAAGCCCCCGCACCTCACGACGTACGATGGGACAACTGACCCCGATGACCACGTCGACAACATCAATGCCATGCTCGACTACCGCAACGACGTTGGCGGGAATGTCAACTGCATAATATTCTCAACGACTCTTAGGAAGGGGGCCATGACATGGCACAAAAGCCTGGCCCCCGAATCCATCACATCCTGGAGAAGCATGAGATCGGCGTTCACAAGGCAATTCACGACATATCAACACCACCCTAAAACAGAAGCTACCCTTGAAGTCATCATACAAGAGAGAAATGAAACGTTGTGCTCATACATCGAGCAGTTTAATACAGAAGTTTTCAAGGTAGATACGATCGACTACATGAAGAAGTATCTCCTCGAGAAGGGACTCCTCCCTGGAAGCGAGCTCAATCGGGCAGTAGGGATCTAACCTCCCCGCACCCTTGACGAACTTCTACACAAAGCTCAAGCGTACATTAGGTACGAGAAGAAGCAGGTCGCCCACAGTGTTTGGAGCAACCGCAGTCAGGACGACACCAAAAGTTCCAAACACGAAGACTAAACTGCCCCTCGCCGCACCGGGGAGAAGCGGAGAGATGAAAAACCCCGTGAAGCCTGCGAAGGAAGAGGGTCAACTGGGAATTTCTCTGAATATACGTTACTAACCTCTCCCCACGAGTACATCCTTGCTAAATGCATCAATTCTGAGTTTAATAAGGGTATGATAAGGTTCCCCAAACCAACATCACCCAAACCCCATAATGACAAGTCCAAGTACTACCACTTCCATAGAAGCCACGAGCACGTAACTGAGGATTGTGTCCACCTGAAAGACACAATTGAGATTCTGATCAAGGAGGGTCACCTCAAACAATACACCAAAAGAGGTAATACTCCCCGACGAGAGGACCGGACTACGAAGAGAATCCGCGAGGACACCCCCTCCGATGGGTCTCCCTTCCAGGTAGCCATATGCATATCATGCCCTGAAGATTTCCACCTCCCTGATGTCAACATGGGAGGATAGCTAGCTGCACACAGCCCGAGGGAGAACTTCCCAGCAGCCTTGGTTATCTCCGAAGGCGGGATAAACAACGAGAACACCCCCATATCTGTGAAACGAAAGTTTAACGAGCTCTTACTAACCGCGCCTGATCAACTGGAAACATTGACCAAATCTCGGGGAAAATTCAACCCCATATCCTTTTTCCTCGAGGAGCTACAGGGCGGTTCACCTAACTCAAGCATCCCCTTCCTAATAAGGGCAAAAATGGAGCGTTTCGACGTCCGAAACATTCTGGTCGACCAAGGCAGCTCTGTGGATATCATGTATGCCCACCTATTCAAGACCCTCAAACTGGACAAGTTGAATCTATCCTCGTATGTTGGGTCCGACCTCCAGGGATTCAACGGGGGTACCACGAGGCCATGGGGGTACGTGGAACTCCTCGTTCGGTTTGGAGAGAATGAGATGGACATGTGTTCAATCCTCTTCAACCTTCACGTCACGAATGGCGTACATGTCAATCTTACTTCATAATCTTGATGTTGACCAAAAATCTTGAAGTTTGATTGTATGTTGACCACAGTTGACTTTTTGACCAAGTTAACTGATTTTTGGATCATCTAAGCAGTTGACTTGTAGGGAAAGCCTTGAAACTTGACATGAGGATCCTTAGTCTGACTGACCAAACAAGTATGTGGGATATCATGAAGTCCACTTGAGGCTTTGGAAGTCCAATTTGCTTTGAGAACTCAAAACCTAAGTATAAGATCTGTTGCTTAGGAGGATGCTTAGTCTGATGAAACTTGGAATTCCTTTGAGCAATTGTGAATCTTGTGACTATTAGGAGACCTATTGAGACATATTATCTTGAATATGGGAGGGCAAATTTTGGGGTACAACACCAGGGAAGTTAAAGTCTAGTTCCTGGTGATCGAGTTCCATTTGATGTACAATTGCATTCTTGGTCGACCTACCCTGGCCGAGCTGACTGCAGTGCCATCAACTATCCACTTGAAAATGAAGTAATACACAAAAGTGGGTCGTGTAGTTACAATTCACAGGGACATTGAGGCAGCTCGACAATGTTACGACGCAGCGGTCAAAGGACATGCCATAATCAACACCTCCAAGGGCAACAAGAAACCAAGAGCTGAGGAACAAACACCTTCCCCACGAGTCAACTCCATCGACCTCAACAGTCGTCTCGGCGAGGAAGAAAATGAAGCCCAGGGTCCCACCAACGGAAAGGCTCCAACTCACCTAGTACTCCCAATCCCCGACGGAGAGTTCGAGCTTCCCTCTAGGGGACGACCCCGACAGAACTATGAAGATAGGTATTGGCCTGTCATCGGTGTAAACACCCCAAATTTTCCCTCTCACTTTTATCACATCTTGACTTATGATTATCATCATTGCATAGCCTATCATCACATTTTCATAATACATAATCATCCTTAACATTTCATATGCATAGCTGCATCTAGGGTTTGTGATTTGAGCAATCCAAGAAGTAATCTGAGCAATCTCCAAGGTCTTAAAGCATGCCAAGAGGGTCCTTGAGTAGTATATGACCATTTTATGCCCCCATGGGTCATTTAAAGTCAAGAAATGTCAAAGCACTGCAGAGGTATGGAAGCTAAGTTGAGGCTCCTACACAGATGACCTAAAATTAGGGTTTTGGTTTTGAAGGCCTTACACCCAAATTTTTGGTCATTCTTGTTGCTATTGGTCCATATATGTTATAAGGAGCTTGTGTATCAAATTTCATGGAAAAATTCAATGTGGAAGTCATCTGATCAAATGGTAACTTCTTGAGCAAGAAAAGTCAGATTCTGGGCATTTGAGGCCCCAACAAGGGTTCCAATGGGTCATCATCATCATTTTGAAGTCATATGGTTTTTATTTGATTATTGGAATGCTTGGAAGTTCACAAAATTGAAGAAAAATGAACAAAGCCAAAACTTGCCAAAAATGGAAATGACTTGTAATGTAAACTTTCTATTTTGAGAAAGATCTTCAACCTCCTCTTTCTTGATCAAAAAGGTTTCAAATGAAATTTCTTCAAACATGAAAGTTGTATATTGGATCCTCCCATATTCAAAAATTACAAGAACTCATTCTAGTTCTTCCTAGAACTCAAGTTATGGCCTTGCAAAGTTGGCAAAAATCACATAATTTTCACATTCATGTCAAAAAGGGACATGTACATTTTTGGTTTCTAAGCATTCAAATGACTTCTAATGTGCCCAAATGTGACATAACATGTGCATACACCTTTCCTAGACCAGAATTGTGCCTTGTACCATTGCTTTTCATGGCGATTTTCACAAAATTCACAAAGTAACAATTATGCATAAAGCTTGCAAACTCTTGATCAAAGCAATACAGTTGCATTCTACCAATCCAAGGGCTCTCCATGAAGCATGCTGAAGAGATCTAACGATAGAAATCTATGGTGCACAATCCCATACCTCAATTACAAAGCAACTTGACTTCTTGCATTTTCCTCTCATACCAATCACACAGTGCCACAACCACTATCCTGGACAATGGTATGGCTTATGCAAACCCTAAGCACTATAAATGAACACCCTTCATGGCCTGAAACAACACACAAGCTGAGAATTAAGAAATTTGCTCCAAACCTTTATCTCTTCGAAACACACAATCCAGCCGGCAAAAACCACAAATTCTTCCACCAATCAACTCCATATAACCTCAGGATCAATTCCCACCCATCACCATAGCCAAAACCACATCATACAAGAAACACGATTTCTGCAACTTCAAAATTGAAACACTCAAACCAGCCATTCTAAGCTCCTTTCAAGCATCACAATAGACTCAGGAGGTCAAAGGGAGGTGGATTGCACAAAAGGAGGGCCCATAAAGTTGCATTTTGAAGTTCTTCATCTCAGGTAACCTTCAAGAACATTTTTTTTTTCAGAAACGTGTTTTTATGTTATAGAATGATTCTACATGTTTCCCTGATCATGCTAATATGTTTAGAATTGAAAATAGGCTAGAAATGAGTATTTCATGATGATCTGAAAGTTTGACCTAGAAATTTTGATTGCTTCGATTCAGCCTGAATATGCATGATAAATGATTTTTGCTTGTTGATTAGAGTTGTATGATGTTAGAGGAGTAATTTTGGGCAAGAAATTTGAAGTTTAGATGCTTAATTAGGAAGTTGGTGTTTTGTGTTGCCGGAGAAGATGACCGGAGCTTAGCTCCGGCCACCTGAAAGAGATTAGGGTTTAATCATGTTTAATTCCCCAGATTCATTCCTGGCCATTGGATGGTGTTTAGGGTTTAGCAAGGAATGGCCAGATGCGCGTGTTTAAAACTAGTTCTGATTAATTATAAAATCAATTAAGTTGCCAGATCAAATCCCAGCCACTGATTCATGCGCGCATTTTTGTTTTAAATGTGAGCCCTTGATCTTGCCTACCATGAGTCACGCTGACTTCTCCTCTGGGCCCTTGATTCCTTCAGCTTTTGATCACAGCCACCCATTTGAATTACTTTTCCTTTTATTTAATTTTATTTCATTTTTATTTTGTTTTCTTTTCTAAAAATCACAAAAAATAGTAAAAATCATTTAAAAATTCTGACTTTTTTTAGTATCACTTGAAATAATTTTCAGAAACCAAAAACATTTTTATTTTTTATTTTTGCATTAAAAATGTAATTTTAAATCATTTAATAGTATTATTTAATTAATTAATCCATTTTATTTAATTAAAAATACTTTAAAGTATTTAAAAATCACAAAAAAAATCAGAGAGGTCCTTTAAGCATTTAGAAACATTTACAAACTCATCTCACAAATGTCTTTTTGATTTTGTTCAAACTTTGCCAATTTTCTTTGAATTAGGGTTTCTAAATTTCTTATTTTTTAATCCTAACTTCAAAAATTCATAACTTTCAAACCAAGATGAGTTTGAATTTGATTCTTTTTGCAATCTTTCACATTTGACCTCTAGTTTCTAAATATATTTTTGTCACATTTTTATCTTGTATTTTAAAATTAATGTGCATTTTCCCTTTGAGAAGTATCCAAAATCCTAATAAAATTTAGGATGACCATAACTTGAACTTGGTAAACCTTTAGACCTCCCCCTTTGGATGGTGATTTCATGAGTGCTTAGGGTCCACTTGGATGCATTTTCAATTTTTTATCTCTTGATTTGTTTATGCAATTGAATTTGTACATATCTTGCTCTCAAACTAACCATTTCAGGTGCATTTGGTAAGTTAATCAGGATGTGGATGTGCATCCACATCCAACCTCTCTTTCTCCCTTTATTTTTATGCACATTGTTTGTGTTTAAAGTGAATCTCATTCACTTATGTTATCTCTTGTTCTTAGGTTACTTAACTACTTCATGAAGTAAGTAACCTAATCCTTCTCTCTCTCTCTCTCTCTCTCTCTTTTAATCTGCTTCTCTTCCTTTGGTAGCCAATTTGAAGACTTCTCTTGATGCCTCATAAACCATAGGAATATCTAAGCATGATAAATTTTGGGTTGTATATAGTCCCCCCTAGTTTTTACCTTTTGAGTCTCCTTGAGTCTCTCTCTCTCATCTCATAATCAAGGCTAAACAGATAATGTTTTGGGACTCTGAATTAGGGTTATTCCTGTATCCTTATCTTAGGATGGAGTGTATAACTTTGATCCTTAGTGCTAAACCTTTAAGTTGTTTTCACCTTCAATCAAAAACACCTAATAATCATTAAATACTTGAGCTTGTAACTTGGGCCTTATATTAGGGTTACATCTCTGCCTGGTGGTTCAGAGGGACTAACCCTAGTGTTCAATGGACAAGTCCCCCTCATGCTAAAGTCTTGCAAACATAAAAAACACTTATTCATCCAACCTTTAATTAAAATCCACTTAATAAAGGCTTGTTATATAATGAATTTAATCCCTAACCATGGATAAAGTTGAGGTATCTTCCTCAGCTTAAGTGTTCTCATCTATCATCCTTCTCTTAGGATGGTGTAATGAGTTCACTAATCTTTGATTGGAGATTAAACTCATTACTTAACACAAAACAAAATCCAAAACACTTTATAATTACCAAAGTAGGTTAATGATCTTAATCCTATATCATCATAGTAATTAAGTTGGGATCTTAATCTCATACTTAAGTAGGCTCATTATCCCTAATCAGGGAGGATATGATGAGTTTACAACCTTTGATTTAGGCTTGCTCATTATCTTTTGTAAAACACCAAAAACAATAAAAAACTCAACACAAAAACAAACAATAAACGTCTCCTCCGGGATTCTTTTCTCATCACACTCATTCAAAAACGAGAACTTGCTTCTTCCGTCTAATGCAAGACAATTAGCACTTGAGCCAGACGAGTCATACACTTGAGCATAGACAAGCAAGCAGTTCACAAAGGCATCTAAGTCTATTTGAGTCGAACTACGGATTTCTGACTTCCTCATTGCACGAGAGGATACGTAGGCCTAACTTAATAGTTATCGAAAAAAAGTCTCAATGTCTCCCCCCCTCCTCCTCCCAGTTCTCTTTTCTTAGCCTCAGTTTGAGCACTCACTTTTCTTTTGCACTGACACTCTGTACATCCATTCATCCATTTCTTTTATACACAGTTTAGAACATACACTACCCCCCTTTAAACACAATCAAGTAAGCGTGGATCCCGTCGAGTACGACGGACGATCTGGGTTCTAATACCTTCCCAAGTCGTAACCAACCCTCTTTCTCAGTTTCTTTGGTTCGCAACCGTCTTATCCATATCCTTCAAGGTTTATGCAGCATTACCTTTCCTTCGGAATAAAAATTCCTAGCTGGCGACTCTATTCAACCTCAACCTCCAACATCGCCGACGGTTCGCGTTTGCACCGGGACGAAAGTCCGGGGAGCGACAGCTTGGCGACTCTGCTGGGGATCTTTGTAACCAGGGCTTCTGTATCTCTTGTGGGTTTCTCCTAGCGCTTGTTTGTTTGTGTTTATCTGGGGTGTTATGTGCTATTTGTGTTTATATTTTTGCTTTATTTACTGCTTCCTGTACAACTTTATTTATTGCATTTACTTTATCGCTTTCATTTACTGCTTTCTGCATTTCATTTATTATTATCATATCATTGTGTTGGATTTCTGTGTTTACCTTGGTGGGAGGGGTATTCCAGTGAGAAAGGCTCAACACAAAGGCCTGAGTGACACCTATGATTAGAGTGGTTTTGTATTCTTTCCCATTCCATTTCGGTCTGGTGCGGGAATATGAAAACACAGTTCAGACATGGGTTTCTTTTTGAGAACTCTGTGCTACGGATTTCCTATAGTGCCAGGACTATCTGAGAAGCCTGCTAAGTCTGGATGACCTTTCTAGACGACCTTCAGCATCTGAGGAGAATTAGAGGAGGATTCTTTATGATTAGGGTAAACATTGTACCTCCAGGTTAGAAGTGTTTACACTTCTCATAATAGATCCGAATCTGAGGATCCTTGTTCTAGAACAATACCTGTGTGTGGATTGGGTTGTTTACAGGTTTGCAGGAACCCTTGACCTCATCATACCGTGCTACTGGAATTTGTTTTTAAGGTTGTACCATTTTGGACTAGTTCTTTGAAACCCTGGATTACTGACTCTTTATTTGAGTCCCCCACCTGGTTACTGGTTCTCAGACTTCCATCTGAAACTATGAAGACTCATGGACCCTACCAAAGGCAACTGAATATCCAACACATGATGATAAACCCTTGCATATCATAAGCATACATCATATTTGCATCATTTAACATTTGCCTATTTGTTTTACAGGATATCTATCTTTTCTTGGTTTGGTTTTGACCGTTCTTCTGCTCAGCTTATCTGCTTCAACACTTCTTCAGTTATCTCCTTCAGCACACATCTCCAACATGGATTCAACCAGGAAAAGCAACATCACCTACCACCTTTTTGAGTATCCTCTAACAAGCATCAGACACATACATGCTCTTATCACCCCTGATCACGTTCCCTTATTCAGAGAGCATGATGGTGGGATCCTGGACATGATCATGGATTTAGACACATTGCAGAGGAGCATGACTCACACATGTCTTCAGTTTTATGACCCTCCTCTACGTTGCTTCACTTTCCCATATTTTCATATAGGTCCTCTGCTGGAAGAGTACTCTATGTTATTGGGTGTCCCTATCAGAAGAGGAATTCCTTTCAATCCTGAAATGACTCCTCCAAAGAATGAAGACATAGCCAAAGCACTACATCTAGAAGCAACTACCATTGAAGAGCACATGACTTCCAAGGCTGGAATCCCAGGCCTTCATCTGGATTTCTTGATCACTCAGGCCACAAAGCATGTTGCAGTAGGGAATTGGGAGACTGTGTGTGCTCTCCTGGCTCTCAGCATTTATGGTATCATTTTGTTTGCAGACGAGCCTAAGTTTGTAAGCAAAAATGCCATCCACATCTTCATGCTAAAGAACCCAGTTCCCACCTTGTTAGGAGACTTCTACTACTTAGTTCATCAGAGGAATAAAAAACAGAGAGGGAGATTAGTAAGGTGTTGTGCACCTCTCTTCTACAGTTGGTTGATGAAACATATGCCGAAGACGAAAGCTTTCCTGAATCCACATCAATCAAGGAATTGGGCTAAGAGAATGATTTCCCTTACTTCAGAAGATATCAGGTGGTGTACTCAGAACACCAAAGGTCGAGACATAATAACAAGCTGTGGGCAATACCCAAATGTGCCACTTATTGGAGTAAAGGGTTGCATCAATTACAATCCTTTACTTTTCAAGAGGCAGTTGGGGTATGCATTGATACATCCACCTAGGGAGCAGGACTTAGCAGAGTTTCTTTACTGTGCTTTTCAGAATAATCATGTCATATTCCGACAAGCAGCCTGGGCTTGGGACAACATACAAACTAAAGGGACTTCTATTTTGGGGAAGTGCAACAACATAGCTTCTACTCAGTACACTGAATGGTCTCGCATCAGAGGACAAATTACTCGTATGCCATTCACCCTAGAGGATGTGCCAGGGCCATCAGCAGTTGAGCCTATAGCCATATTCAGTCTGGAAGAGTTTGAAAAGTTGAAAGAAAGAAATACCCAACTGGCTGAAGCTTTGAAGAAGACCCTTTGGGAAAGGAATGATGGTCGTCTAGACATTGAAAGGTTAGAGAAGCTATGCATCGAGCATGTGACCAATATTGAGAAGACTGACAACTACATCAGGAAGGCCCGAGCAGGGGAACTTGTGTTGAAGAATATATGCAAGGAAGCAAAGATTCAAAAGGCAAGAGTTGAGCATTATCTGGAAGAAAGACAGGATAGATGGGTCAGAATAACTGAGGCTCGTATGATAGAAGACCAGAAGATGCAAGCCAAAATAGAACAGTTAGAGTCAAATGAGAAAAGAAACCAAGAGGCACTGCTAGCAGCTCAGAAGGAGAACTTAGAGTTGAAACTCCGGGCAGGATTAAAGAGATCCAAAGAACAAGACAGGTATCAGAAGATGACAAATGCCATTGCAACCAGAAACCTTCTCATCAGAACCATCATAGAACACCCAGTTGGACCGGTGACTTATGCTCTCCTGAAGGAAGTCAGGGAGGATGCATATGGATTAGATGTTTGATTTTCTCTTTGTACTAGTTTTTGTATTTTAGCTCACCATGGTGATTTTGTTTGTTGTACTCTTGAATTGATTGTATTTTGATTCACCATGGGAGTTTGTTTGTAATTCATGAATTATTTGTATTTTGGCATTGCCATTTGCATTTTGTATGGCTATGAATTGGATTTTCTTATGCTTCAACATCTTCATCTTCTCAAGAGAGGTCTGGAAGGTCAAAACCAAGAACCAAACTGGATACCCTCTGAAGACAAATAGACATATTGCATTGCATGCTAACCTCATATCCTTTATTTTGCAGGTGTTTTGTTGTTATTTTCTCACTCTGCTGATTGTTTTAGGAAATATTGCTCGCAGAAGGGTCTTTCTCGTCAATCGCATCCACAGATATCCAACTAGACACAACCTTCCGAGTTTACAAATGGATCAGCTACAGCAGGAACTAACAGATGTGAGGACACAGATGACTAATGTGAGGACAGACGTGAGGACCCAGATGAATCAATTCATGGCTGTGATGATTGGGCTCGCACAGACCCAAGAAAGATTGAGGGAGTTAGTCGAGCGGCAGACTCCAGAAGATAATCATGCAGGCACTGGAGGTACTAGTAACAACGAGCACGGACAACCACGAACAAATCCACCAGAATTTGGGCCCCACAACAACCCTGAAGTCAATATTATTGGAAATACCCAGAGAAACACTGGAGATCGTTTTCTACAGGAAGATCCTCAGGATGAGCAGTTTACAGTATTAGGTGATGGGGCTGATGAAGCTTATGATCGTCTCCTAGACGAGATATATGAGAAGTTGAGATCCCTGGAATCCTAGAACTCCTTGGGATTTGATGTGATGGATATGGGCCTAGTTGAAGGGGTAAGGATTCCTCACAAGTTCAAACCCCCGTGTTTTGGAAAGTATAACGGTACCTCCTGTCCTCGTACTCACCTGCAATCTTTTCTGGGAAGGTTGAAAGCATACACCATGGACGAGAAACTATGGATGTTTTACTTTGAAGACAGTTTAACCGGGGCATCCAGAGAATGGTATTCACACTTGTCAAGAGCTACTGTCAGGAGCTGGAAAGACTTAGCTGAGGCCTTTATACGCCAGTATCAATATAACCTGGATATGGCACCCAATAGGACCCTTTTGATGGGTATGTCTCAGTCTTCAAGAGAAAGTTTCCGTGAGTACGCTCAAAGGTGGAGACAACTCGTTGCTGTTGTCCAGCCACCTATGTCTGAAAGGGAAATGGATTATATGTTTATGAATACCTTGCAAGGGACCTATATTGATAGACTTGCTGCCTTCTCTTCTACCAGTTTTACTGATGTGGTTCTAGAGCGAGAGAGAATCGAAATCCTATTGAAGATGGGTAAGATTTCTGACAATGGTGCTAGCTCCAGCCATGCGAAAAAGCCTTTCTCCAGACCTAGAAGAACAGGGGAGACTAATGCAGTGCATGTTAGTAGAGGTAGACCCCAGTACCTGCAAAGATCAGTGGCCTTAGTCACCATTCCTACTCCAGCACCTCAGCAACAACAGTTTCCACAACAACAACAAAGATCTTATAACAACAACAATCAGCAACAACGACCTTTCCAACAAAGGCCTTCTCAGGTTAATAGGATGATCGATCCCATCCCGATGCCCTATGCAGTCTTACTCCTGCAGCTGTTGAAGCTTAACCTGACTGAACTAAGAACTTTGGATCCACCAGATCCCTTGAATCTTCCAAGGAATTATGATGTCAACGCCAGATGTTTTTTTCACTCCAATGCGCCTGGTCATTCAACAGAGAAGTGTAGGGCCCTGCACATGAAGGTCCAAGATTTGATTGATTCCAAAGCTTTGAATTTTGCACCTCAACCAAATTTCACAAAGAATCCAATACCGAATCACGGTGGGCCAAGGGTTAATGCTATTGAGGAGGACCAACCATCAATTCTGATTGATGACATTGCAAACATTCAAACACCACTGGCCGAAGTAAAAGCTCAGCTATTGAAGTGCCAAGTGTTTCCAATTTGTGAGGCCTGTTGTGAAGCTTGCAAAATTTCTACCATTAGTTGTGCAAATTTGAAGAAGGGTATTAGCAGTCTTATCAGAAAAGGCATCCTGCAAATCACATCAACGGTTCCATCTTCTACAACTGCAACAAAAATCCCTCCTACAACACTGACAAATATTATAACAACAGAGTCTTCTACAACAACAACAAACACCAGTGACGATATCTCAACTGTCACTATCTATTATGATCCAGCAACCATCCATGTTCCAGATTCTTTCAACAACAACTTTCAACAACACCCTCCTCAACATCAACAACTTCCTGCACCTGCACCATCTTCAATCAGACCTCCTGTCACCATCTACTATGATCCACAAACTATCACAACTCCTTCTTCTGCTGCAATTAGTCTGCTGACCATCACGGTGCCTGGACCAGTTCCTTATGATAACAACAGTGTTGTGCCTTGGCATTATGGTTCGGATCTTTACTGCCATGGAAAGAAAATCACTCTTGACTCCTCAATACCTATACCACAAATTGACAATGTCGGTGGAGGCGAAGGCTTCACTCGAAGCGGACGTCTTTTCGCTTCACAAGTTCCCAGAATTAACGCTGAAGCAGAAACTGCTGCCAAAGCAAAAGGCAAGAGTGTGGTACCAGAAGAACCAGCTGTAAAAGAAACTCAGAAGACACCCTTTGATAAGGACGTAGACGAGTTTATGAGGATTATCAAGAGAAGTGACTACAAAGTTGTAGATCAGCTCCACCAAACACCCTCCAAGATCTCCATATTATCTCTGCTTATGTGTTCCGAGGCTCACCAGAATGCACTACTTACAGTCTTGCACGCATCTTATGTGCCTGAGGAGATCACAGTCAATCACTTAGAAATGGTGGTCCCAAATGTCAATACTAGTCATGGACTAGGTTTCACCGATGCTGAGTTGATTACAGAGGGGCGTAATCACAACAAGGCTTTACATATCACTTTGGAATGTAAAGGTGTTGTGTTGTCTCATGTCCTTGTTGATACCAGATCATCACTCAATGTGCTACTAAAGAAGGCTTTAATCAAGTTGGACTATCATGGTCTTGCCCTTCGTCCGAGCAACCTAGTTTTCAGAGCTTTTGATGGTTCTAAGAGTTCGGTTCTCGGAGAAATTGAGTTGCCTGTGGTAATTGGCCCACAAGTTTTCAAAAATACCTTCTATGTGATGGACATACAGCCTTCCTATAGCTGTTTGTTGGGTCGACCCTGGATTCATGCCGCCGGCGTGGTAACGTCAACCCTTCACCAGAAGTTAAAATATGAGTAGGAAGGCCAGATTATCACCATCTGTGAAGAGAAAGACATATTTTTCAGTCACCTGGCTACGTACAAGTACATAGAGATGGATGGGGAGATCCGTGAAACCATGAGTCAAGGTTTTGAGGCCTTGAACGTCAACGAAGCTACAACTGAGGTGTTTGCTGCATCCCAAGAGGAAAGGATGGGAACCTCAATTGATTCCTACAAACAGGCTCAGAAGGTTGTGGAAGAAGGGAATGCCCAAGGCTGAGGCAAGCTGTTGAAGGTGGAGATGAAAGAAGACAAATTCGGTTTGGGTTACAGACCATCCCGACAAGTTCCAGTGGAGACTTTTGAATCTCCCAAGTTCATAAATAGGGGAATGTTGACCCCAGATACTGTCAACACTTTGGAAGACGAGGCTGAGAGCGATTATAACCTGGAAAGCTGGATCCGTCCAAGAGTCCCGGGTCAACAAGTCCTCAACCGGTCTTCCCAGGAAATTATAAGGGTTGCTGCTGCAGAGTAATTATTATTTCCTGTTTTAAGCATGCATCAAAGTCCTGTATCTTGCCCAAGATGTCGGGACTCATTTTGTAATAGGGCCATATGTATTTTGTGCAAATTGAATATTAATGAACAATGGACATCCTTTGCAAACAGTCTTTTTTTTTCGCTCACTGTCTTTTCATTTTTGTTATTTTCGCACAAAACAAATAATGGCAATAATAATTTCATTCACTTTTTTCTAAAAAAGATAAAATCAATCACTAAAATGAACCAAATCTCAACCCTTGCAGAGATAGCCCTCCAGATTGCACCGACAATGACACTGCTATGACCTCGTATGACTTCGAAAATCCGATTAATCAAGCAGATGAAGGAGTTGAAGATGACTACGATTTAACTGAAGAGCTAGCCAGGTTATTGAGACAAGAGGAAAAGGTGATTGCTCCTCATCAGGAGGAGGTTGAGACTATCAATCTTGGTACCGAGGAAGATGTGAAAGAGGTGAAGATTGGGGCTAGTGTGCAAGCTCCAGTAAAAGAACAACTTATCAGTATGCTGCGAGAATATATCGATGTGTTCGCTTGGTCCTATCAAGATATGTCGGGTTTGGATACAGATATTGTCATGCACAGGCTGCCATTGAAAGAGGATTGTCCGCCAGTTAAACAAAAGTTGCGTCGTACTCGCCCAGTCATGGCCATGAAAATCAAAGAGGAAGTACAAAAGCAGTGGGACGCCGGTTTTCTTGCTGTAACTAGTTACCCGCCGTGGGTTGCTAACATTGTACCCATACCTAAGAAGGATGTCAAGGTGCGTATGTGCGTTGATTACCGGGATCTGAACAGAGCAAGCCCGAAAGATGACTTCCCATTACCTCACATTGACGTATTGGTAGACAACACAACTCAGTTCTCGGTATTTTCCTTCATGGATGGATTTTCAGGATACAATCGGATCAAGATGTCACCTGAAGACATGGAGAAGACAACTTTCATCACACCCTGGGGCACGTTCTTCTACAAAGTAATGCCGTTTGGTCTGAAGAACGCTGGTGCAACATATCAACGGGCTATGGTAACATTATTCCATGACATGATCCATAAATAAATTGAGTGCTATGTGGATGACATGATTGCCAAGTCCCAAACAGAGGAAGAGCATTTGGTAAATCTGTTGAAATTGTTCGAGCGTCCGAGGAAGTATCAGCTAAGGTTGAACCCCAACAAGTTCATATTCGGGGTACGTTCTGGTAAGCTGTTGGGTTTTATTGTAAGCGGAAAAGGAATTGAGGTTGATCCCGACAAAGTCAAAACAATTCAGGAAATGCCTGCACTTAAGACTGAGAAAGAAGTTCGAGGGTTCTTAGGTAGATTGAACCACATCTCAAGGTTCGTATCTCATCTCACTGCAACCTGCGAGCCCTTGTTCAAACTGCTTAGAAAGGAACAAACAGTCAGGTGGAATGATGATTGTCAGAGAGCTTTTAACAAGATCAAAGAGTATCTGCAAGAACCTCCAATTCTCATGCCTCTAGTGGAAGGAAGACCTCTAATAATGTACCTGACAGTATTAGATGAATCAACGGGGTGTGTGTTGGGCCAGCATGACGAGTCTGGTCGAAAAGATGATGCAATATACTACCTAAGCAAAAAGTTTACCGACTGTGAACAACGTTATTCACTGCTTGAGAAAACTTGTTGTGCTTTAGCGTGGGCTGCTCGCCGACTAAGACAGTATATGTTGACTCATACTACCCTGTTGATATCAAAGATGGACCCCGTCAAGTACATATTTGAGAAGCCAACAATTACTAGAACGGTTGCAAGATGGAAAATGATTCTGACAGAATATGATATTCAGTACACCTCTCAGAAAGCCATCAAGGGCAGTGTATTGTCTGACTATCTGGCTGAGCAACCCATTGATGACTACCAGCCTATGAGATTTGATTTCCATGATGAAGACATCATGTTCTTGAAATCAAAAGATTGTGAATAGCCTATTCACACTGAAGGGCCTGATCCAGAAGAAGCATGGACTATGATGTTCGATGGGGCAGTTAATTGTAACGGTCGTGGAGTTGGAGCAGTTCTTATTACACCCGAAGGAGTCCATCTGCCTTTCTCAGCAAGGCTCACATTTTCCTGCACTAACAACGAAGCAAAATACGAAGCTTGTATCATGGGTCTTGAAGAAGCCATTGACCTCAGGATCAAAACCTTGAATGTATTCGGAGATTCAGCTTTGGTGATCAACCAAACTAATGGCAAGTGGTATACTCATCAAGAGCATCTGGTTCCGTACCGTGATTATACGAGGAGATTGTTGACTTTCTTCACAACAGTCAAGCTTGAATACATCCCTCGAGATGAGAATCAGTTTGCAGACGCCTTGGCCACTATCTCATCTATGATCAAAGTACAGACTGCTAACTATGTGCCTCGAATTTTAGTATCCAGACTGGACCGACCAGTGTATGTATTCTCTGTAGACACTGTCATTGACAACAAACCTTGGTTCCACGACATCAAATGCTTCTTGGATACTTAGACATACCCACCTGGGGCATCATCTAATGATAAGAAGACATTAGGAAGGTTAGACGACAAAGTCTTCCTCAATACTGATGGCTCTTTATACAAGCGGAACTTCGACATGGTCTTGCTCAGATGTGTTGACAAGAAGGAAGCAGACATACTAATGCACGAAGTACATGAAGGTTCTTTCGGTACCCATGTCGGAGGATATGCAATGGTAAAGAAATTGTTAAGATCAGGTTACTACTGGATCACAATGGATGCAGACTGTTGTGCCTATGCCAGAAAATGCCATAAATGCCAGATCTATGCAGACAAAGTGCATGTGCCTCCCAATCCTTTGAATATATTGTCTTCACCCTGTCCCTTCGCTATATGGGGCATTGATATGATTGGAAAGATCGAACCAACTGCTTCAAATGGTCACAGATTCATCCTGGTAGCCATTGACTACTTCACCAAATGGGTCGAAGCAGCTTTGTATGCAAATGTCACTCGCCAAGTGATAACCTGATTTCTGAAAAGGGATATCATTTGTTGATATGGAGTTCCTAAATGAATCATTACTGATAATGGTTCAAACCTTAACAACAAGATGATGGCAGAACTGTGCCGAGACTTCAAGATTCAACATCACAATTCTTCTCTTTGCAGGCCAAAGATGAATGGCGCAGTTGAGGCGGCTAACAAGAACATTAAGAAGATTTTGCAAAAGATGGTAGTCACATACAAAGACTGGCATGAAATGTTACCATTTGCCTTGCATGGGTACTGAACTTCCATCATAACATCTATCAGGGCAACGCCTTATTAGCTCGTGTATGGTATGGAAGCAGTCTTACCTGTTGAAGTTGAATTACCCTCCTTGCGGGTAATGATGGATGTAAAACTAGAAGAAGAAGAATGGGTCCGATCTCGTTATAACCAATTGAACCTGATTGAAGAAAAGAGATTAGCGGCTATCTGTAATGGTCAGTTATATCAGAAACGGATGAAGAAAGCCTTCGATCAAAAAGTCCTACCTCGGGTATATCAAGTGGGAGAGCTTGTACTGAAAAGAATCCTTAATCCTCATAAAGACCACAGGGGCAAATGGACACCAAACTATGAAGGTCCTTATGTAATAACTAAAGTCTTCTCGGGTGGAGCACTGATGCTCGCGACCATGGATGGTGAAGACTTCCCGTCTCCTGTGAATTCAGATGCAGTTAAAAAATACTTCGCATAAATGACCCGCTGGATATAAAAACAGAATCTAAGTCCAGGAAAAAATAGGGCATCCCGACGAGTCAAAAACAGAATAAAAGACTCGGGAAAAAATAAGGGAAAATTGAAAAAAATGTACACCCACTGAGTTGAAAAGCCACATCGGACAGCTCAGGCAAAAATGGGTATCCCGGTGGATTGAAAACCCGAAAGGGCGATCCACGCAAAAATCAGGGAATAAGCAAACAACTGCATTCTGAATTCGTCTGTATTGCACTCACATAACATGGCAAGTTTCGAAAGGACAAAACGTCGGTCAGAAGCAACTTTCTTCATAAAGCAAGATAAGAAGAGCGTTCTGGTCACACAGGTCATAACAAAAGGAAGATTCAAGCATCAACTTCAGCATTGCCAAATGGGACTTTTATTTTCGCAATTTTGTAGCAATCTCCTCATTTCAGGGATTAGCTTCCTCACTGTACTCGCCTATTCAGGGCACACAAATCAATAAAGTCAATATTTTATTCACACTTTGTCTTGTACTTTTTTTGTTTCGTTTGCAAAAATGTCTAAAGTTCATAATACAACGTTTGCATGAAAACATATAAGCCATTTTCAATAAATGCTTGCAGGAAATATGTGCTCTTAAGCGAACCTAACTCCTATGACGGAATCCGGTTGAGGATACCTCAGGACACTTGTTCGTTTCCTTTGTTTGACAAGTTGCAGGTACTCAAGGTGGACAACCTTTCACATCATGGG
Organism: Lathyrus aphaca; assembly: GCA_963966055.1. Classification (NCBI taxonomy): domain Eukaryota; kingdom Viridiplantae; phylum Streptophyta; class Magnoliopsida; order Fabales; family Fabaceae; genus Lathyrus; species Lathyrus aphaca. Next base: position 129,315,744 of record OZ014522.1, on the reverse strand, counting down.
GCATATCAGGCATTATATCCCCAGCCAAGCCAGCAGTCGCATCATCAGAAGGACTACTTGACGAAAGTATTCCCCCCTCGGGGCTTTTATCCCCTCGGAGTATCCCCGCAAAGCTGATCCTCCGACATAGTACTTCCCATAAGTTCTCTCCTCCCTAGGCAGGATCTCCAAAGCAATGCCTGAATCACTTTTCCCCAGCAAATTTCCGGATTTTATCATCCCTAACATGGGATTCCCACAGAGTTTCTTCCCCCAGGGTTCTCCAGAAAGATCATGCAATGATCCTTTCTCCCCACAGATCGCCCAGTGATCCGTTCTGCCAACAGATTTTAGAACTCGGATCTCGTTTCTCTCATTTGCATAATCATAACATTTGCATCATTTCTCCCCAAACAGAGCGTAGCATTCCGTCTAATACGGAGCATTACGGCAAAAAATCAAACATTTGCATAATCATAAGCCAGGTTCGAGCCAGTCACCTGCAAATACCAAAATCACTCCTCCAGCAATACGCAAAACTTATCCCATGCAGATAAAAGCCAAAATAACCTTGTGCACTCTCAATACAAATACTTGTACATACTTATACACGATCCGTCTGATACTCGTCCATACCTTACTTATACATATTTCCTTGATACTCGTTTGTATATTACGCATCTCCCCATCAGATCAACACTCGTCTGTGTTCCTTGTTCAAACAGTTGATACTCTTCTGTATCATCACTCCTTAAACACGTGTCGTTGTTTGTTTCTACCGATACGCGCCCGTATCGTGGTCCTAAGGATACTCGTCCGTATCTTTAATCTATACACACTGTCGAAACACTTACCATTTTATTTTTAGGGCTTAAACACTCGTCTGTGTTTATCTCTCCCCAGAAGTCGCCAACAAAACAACTTTCTATCCGACATTCACCTATTGATGGCCATACCTCATCATGTTATCTGATGGCCGTCCCCATCGTCGATCTTTTTATCCGGCATTCGTCCTATGTCGAGATAATCCCCAACAGAGCAGTCGTCCCCTGCTAGGTGATCATCCTTCACCTCTTGATGACCGTCCCTCATCATTTATTTTGATGAACATACCTCATCATGTTATCCGATGGCCGTCCCCATCGTCGATCCTTTTATCCGGCATTCGTCCTATGTCGAGATAATCCCCAACAGAGCAGCCGTCCCCTGCTAGGTGATCGTCCTTCACCTCTTGATGACCGTCCCTCATCATTTATTTTGATGACCGTCCCTCATCATTTTATCCGATGGTCGTCCCCATCGTTGATCTTTTTTTATCCGACATTCGTCCTATGTCGCGATAATTCTCAGCAGCCGTCCCCTGCTAGGTGATCGTCCTTCACCTTTTGATGACCGTCCCTCATCATTGATTTATTTACTCTTCACCCGATGGTCGTCCCCATCGCGGTTTCTCCATTCCTCAGCCTGACGGTCGTCCTTGCTAGTGCTTTTAAATCACCAGTAAAGTCGCCATTCTTTACCCGATGGTCGTCCCCGTCGCGGATTCTTTATTCCCCAGTATGATGGCCGTCCCTGTCAGTGCATTTCTCACTGTATCTTTCCCCAACAGTCGTCCTCTGCTCGATGGTCGTCCTCCATCGCTATCATATGATATTCAGTTTATACTGTCTATTATAATTTATATCCCTTTTCTTCTTATAATAAAGAGTGCAAATTTTGGACTGTCTATGTATTCAACCACAAGTTATCTTGTTTGTCTGTTAAGCCAGCCGCTTACGTATTACACAGCTAACTCATGCTTGAATAGGGGCAGCTGTAAACACCCCAAATTTTCCCTCTCACTTTTATCACATCTTGACTTATGATTATCATCATTGCATACCCTATCATCACATTTTCACAATACATAATCATCCTTAACATTTCATATGCATAGCTGCATCTAGGGTTTGTGATTTGAGCAATCCAAGAAGTAATCTGAGCAATCTCCAAGGTCTTAAAGCATGCCAAGAGGGTCCTTGAGTAGTCTATGACCATTTTATGCCCCCATGGATCATTTAAAGTCTAGAAATGTCAAAGCACTGCAGAGGTATGGAAGCTAAGCTGAGGCTCCTACACAGATGACCTAAAATTAGGGTTTTGGTTTTGAAGGCCTTACAACCAAATTTTTGGTCATTCTTGTTGCTATTGTTCCATATATGTTATAAGGAGCTTGTGTATCAAATTTCATGGAAAAATTCAATGTGGAAGTCATCTGATCAAATGGTAACTTCTTGAGCAAGAAAAGTCAGATTTTGGGCATCTGAGGCCCCAACAAGGGTTCCAATGGGTCGTCATCATCATTTTGAAGTCATATGGTTTTTATTTGATCATTGGAATGCTTGGAATTTCACAAAATTGAAGAAAAATGAAAAAATCCAAAACTTGCCAAAAATGGAAATGACTTGTAACGTAAACTTTCTATTTTGGGAAAGATCTTTAACCTCCTCTTTCTTGATCAAAAAGGTTTCAAATGAAATTTCTTCAAACATGAAATTTGTAGATTGGATCCTCCCATTTTCAAAAAGTACAAGAACTCATTCTAATTCTTCCTAGAACTCAAGTTATGGCCTTGCAAAGTTGGAAAAAAATCACATAATTTTCACATTCATGTCAAAAAGGGAAATGTGCATTTTTGGTTTCTAAGCATTCAAATGACTTCTAATGTGCCCAAATGTGACATAACATGTGCATACACCTTTCCTAGACCAGAATTGTGCCTTGTACCATTGATTTTCATGGCCATTTTTCACAAAATTCACAAAGTAACAATTATGCATAAAGTTTGCAAACTCTTGATCAAAGCAATACAGTTGCATTCTACCAATCCAAGGGCTCTCCATGAAGCATGCTGAAGAGATCTAACCACATAAATCTATGTTGCACAAGCCCATACCTCAAGTACAAAGCAACTTGACTTTTTGCATTTTCCTCCCATACCAATCACACAGTGCCACAACCACTATCCTGACCAATGGTATGGCTTATGCAAACCCTAAGCACTATATATGAACACCCTTCATGGCCTGAAACAACACACAAGCTGAGAATCAAGAAATTGCTCCAAAACTTTATCTATTCGAAACACACAATCAAGCCAGCAAATTCCACAAATTCTTCCCCCAATCAAATCCATAGAACCTCAGGATCAATTCCCACCCATCACCATAGCCAAAAACACATCATACAAGAAACACGATTTCTGCAACTTCAAAATTGAAACACTCAAACCAGTCATTCTATGCTCCTTTCAAGCATCACAATAGACTCAGGAGGTCAAAGGGAGGTGGATTGCAGAAAAGGAGGGCCCAGAAAGTTGCATTTTGAAGTTCTTCATCTCAGGGAACCTTCAAGAATATTTTCTCTCTCCAGAAAACGTGTTTTTATGTTATAGAATGATTCTACATGCTTCCCTGATCATGCTGATATGTTTAGAATTGAAAATAGGCTAGAAATGAGTATTTCATGATGATCTGAAAGTTTGACCTAGAAATTTTGATTGCTTCGATTCAGCCTGAATATGCATGATAACTGATTTTTGCTTGTTGATTAGAGTTGTATGATGTTAGAGGAGTAATTCTGGGCAAGAAATTTGAAGTTTAGATGTTTAATTAGGAAGTGGGTGTTTTGTGTTGCCGGAGAAGATGACCGGAGCTTAGCTCCAGCCACCTGAAAGAGATTAGGGTTTAATCATCTTTAATTCCCCAGATTCATTCCTGGCCATTGGATGGTGTTTAGGGTTTAGCAAGGAACGGCCAGATACGCGTGCTTAAAACTATTTCTGATTAATTAATTATAAAATCAATTAAGTTCCCAGATCAAATCACAGCCACTGATTCATGCGCTCGTTTTTATTTTAAATGTGAGCCCTTGATCTTGCCTACCTTGAGTCACACTGACTTCTCCTCTGGGCCCTTGATTCCTTCAGCTTTTGATCACAGCCACCCATTTGAATTACTTTTCCTTTTATTTAATATTATATTCATTTCCATTTTGTTTTCTTTTCTAAAAATCACAAAAAATAGTAAAAATCATTTAAAAATTCTGATTTTTTTTATTTTCAGAAACCAAAATCATTTTTCTTTTTTATTTTTGAATTAAAAATTTATTTTTAAATAATTTAATAGTATTATTTAATTAATTAAACCATTTTAATTAATTAAAAATACTTTAAAGTATTTAAAAATCACAAAACAATTCAGAGAGGTCCTTTAAACAATTAGAAACATTTACAAACTCATATTACAAATTTCTTTTTGATTTTGATCAAACTTTGCCAATTTTCTTTGAATTAGGGTTTCTAAATTTCTTATTTTTTAACCCTAACTTCAAAAATTCATAACTTTCAAACCAAGACGAGTTTGCATTTGATTCTTTTTGCATTCTTTCACATTTGACCTCTAGTTTTTAAATATATTTTTGTCACATTTCTATCTTGCATTTTCAAAATAATGTGAATTTTCCCTTTGAGAAGTATCCAAAACCCTAGTAAATTTTAGGATGACCATAACTTGAACTTGGTAAACCTTTAGACCTCCCCCTTTGGATAGTGATTTCATGAGTGCTTAGGGTCGCCTTGGATGCATTTTCAATTTTTTATCTCTTTATTTGTTTATGCTTTTGAATTTGTACATATCTTGCTCTCAAACTAACCATTTCAGGTGCATTTGGTAAGTTAATCAGGATGTGGATGTGCATTCACATCCAACCTCTCTTTCTCTCTTTATTTTTATGCACATTGTTCTTGTTTGAAGTGAATCTCATTCACTTATGTTATCTCTTGTTCTTAGGTTACTTAACTACTTCATGAAGTAAGTAACCTAATCCTTCTCTCTCTCGCTCTCTCTCTCTCTCTCTCTCTCTCTCTCTCTCTCTCTCTCTCTCTCTCTTAATCTGCTTCTTTTCCTTTGGTGGCCAATTTGAAGACTTCTCTTGATGCCTCACAAACCATAGGAACATCTAAGCATGATAAATTTTGGGTTGTATATAGTCCCCCCTAGTTTTTACCTTTTGAGTCTCCTTGAGTCTCTCTCTCATCTCATAATCAAGGCTAAACAGATAAAGTTTTGGGACTCTGAATTAGGGTTATGTCCGTATCCTTATCTTAGGATGGAGTGTATAACTTTGATCCTTAGTGCTAAACCTTTAAGTTGTTTTCACCTTCAATCAAAAACACCTAATAATCATTAAATACTTAAGCTTGTAACTTGGGCCTTATATTAGGGTTACATCTCTGCCTGATGGTTCAGAGGGACTAACCCTAGTGTTCAATGGACAAGTCCCCCTCATGCTAAAGTCTTTCAAAACATAAAAAACACTTCTTCATCCAACCTTTAATTAAAATCCACTTAATAAAGGCTTGTTATATAATGAATTTAATCCCTAACCATGGATTAAGTTGAGGTATCTTCCTCAGCTTAAGTGTTCTCATCTATCATCCTTCTCTTAGGATGGTGTAATGAGTTCACTAATCTTTGATTGGATATTAAACTCATTACTTAACACAAAACAAAATCCAAAACACTTAATAATTACCAAAGTAGGTTAATGAGCTTAATCCTATGTCATCATGGTAATTAAGTTGGGATCTTCATCTCATACTTAAGTAGGCTCATTATCCCTAATCAGGGAGGATATGATGAGTTTACAACCTTTGATTTAGGCTTAAGCTCATTATCTTATGCAAAACACCAAAAACAATAAAAAAACTCAAAACAAAAAAACAAACAATAAACATCTCCTTAGGGATTCGTTTCTCATCACACTCATTCAAAAACGAGAACTTGCTTCTTCTGTATAATGCAAGACAGTTAGCACTCGAGCCAGATGAGTCATACACTTGAGCATAAACAAGAAAGCAGTTCACAAAGGCATCTAAGTCTCTTTGAGTCGAACTACGGTGTTCTGACTTCCTCATTGCACGAGAGGATACGTAGGCATAACTTAACAGTTATCGAACAAAAGTCTCCAGGTCTCCCCCCTCTCCTCCTCCCAGTTCTCTTTTCTTAGCCTCAGTTTGAGCACTCACTTTTCTTTTGCACTGACACTCTGTATATCCATTCATCCATTTCTTTTATACACAGTTTAGCACATACACTACCCCCTTTAAACACAATCAAGTAAGCGTGGATCCCGTCGAGTACGACGGACGATCTGGGTGCTAATACCTTCCCAGGTCGTAACCAACCCCCTTTATCAGTTTCTGTGGTTCACAATCGTCTTATCCATATCCTTCCAGGTTTATGCAGCATTACCTTTCCTTCAGGATAAAAATGCCTAGCTGACGACTCTATTCAACCTCAACCTCCAACATCACCGACGGTTCGCATTTGCACCAGGACGAAAGTCCGGGGAGCGGCAGTCGGCGACAAGGGAGTAGCTCTCAACCTACCTCAAGGAGAACACATACCTGTTTGTATGTAGCGTTGTTGAGATACCCGACCTGGACCCCGAGGTCGCCTGCCATCAATTAGCCATAGATCCGACCATTAGGCCCGTAGCCCAGCGTAGGCGCAAGTAGTCTCCCGAGAAAGTGGAGGTTGCCGAGCAGGCTGTAAAATACTTCTTAGAGGCAAATTTTGTTTCTGAAGCCCAATACACAACCTTTCTCTCTAATGTAGTCCTTATTAAGAAAAATAATGGAAAATGGCGAATGTGTGTTGATTATACCGATCTCAATAGGGCATGTCCCAAAGATGCTTTCCCCTTACCTAACATAGATAAATTGGTAGACAACTTTGCAGGTCTTAAGCTTTTTTCCTTCTTGGACGCGTACAACGGATACAATCTAATCCCTATTACAGACACAGATAAGCGGCACACGACCTTCATAACCTCGGCGAGCAATTACTACTACAACGTTATGCCTTTCGGGCTGAAGAACATCGGGGCTACATACCAGCGCATGGTGAACAAAGTCTTTCAGTGAGAGATCAAAGACATGCTCGAGGTCTACATGGACGACATGATCATAAAATCACACGAGGAGCTCGACCACGCCCAGCATCTCCGAAGGATCTTTGAGCTAGCGAGGAGGTGCAAAATGAGGTTTAACCCAGAAAAGTGTGTAACACCCTATTTCTACCCGACTTTATAAATTATATCAGAGTTATAAAATTTCATCAACAAACATGGGATATCACATTTTCCAACTTTTAAAATCAAATAACAACTTCATTAATATAATAACTTCGAAAAACAACACAACAGGTCGACATGTTTCAACTCTTAAACAACTTCAAATAAATCAATGTCAAAATAATCTCAACTTGGCTCTTCAATCATAAAACGACTTAAAACTAATTCATAAACTTAAACAAAATCATAAAGGAAAAACAAGAATTTATCCCCCCGAAGTGCTACGTATCAGAGCGACAAACACCAACTTGAAGCTACTAAGTATTGGACTCTTTGTTACCTGCACATTAACAATAGAGGGCAACATTCAAACCGAAGGGGTGAGATATCGAATAACATAATCAGGATACGATAATCAATATGTAAACGAGATAATCATATAATCATACCACTTCACACGGTAAGTGACTTCAACATATAACTATATTCAACAAACAACGAAATCATTATGTAACTCGATGCGACTCAACTTATATGCATGTGGTACCATTTGGAGTAAACTTCCAACTTAAAACATTTCTAGGTTATCGAGGCATTATCAACATATTTGCCAATCCAGGCCAACTTGAATCGAGCATACGCTCAAACTTGAAATATGCACATGTATGCAACTATGAATGGCATAAAACAACAACAACATAATTAACAACATAACAACATAAAAACTTGAACAACTCAGCAACATGAATCAACATTTGGTCATAAGACCTGCAACTTAATAATCGTTCCCAAAAGCGGAACAATACGACTTATAACAACCTTAACATCACTTCGACGTGAAAATGACAATTTACGACTTAATCGACTAGGTTACGAAATTAATTATTTCAAACTCTCAAATCTACTATAAACAATTTATTTTATCTTTACTTTAAGTCTAAGATCAATCCAACTTGAAACAAATGCGAAAACAGGTCGAATCGCCAAAAAAAGCATTTTTCCGCACATGCCCAGCTCATACGCGTATGGCCTCCTTCATATGCGTATGACCTTAAAGTGTTACACGTATGGCCTGCATATACGGGTAGTGATACGCGTATGACCTTGTCTGCTACGCATAACACCATATATGTTATGCAAATGGACAAAAAGCCTACAATTTCAACTTTTCTGCGAATTTCTCATATTTTCTCCATTTTGTTCAATCTTAATTGGGTTTCTACATCGAGTTTACTCTCAAAAACTTCTACAACTATTCATCTATTAATTACTATGGTTGATTTTACGAAACCTAACTCCTTCTACACAAATTTGGCAACAACAGTCCAATAACAACACAGACAACAAATGCAACAACGAATATATCAACAATACAATAAGAACAACATGTTTTTCACCAGATATCAACACGAAATCGATAGCAACGATCCATACCAAAACACAAAAATGAATTTACACGAAAATATCAACCTACATATGATCATCTAGTCCCAGTTATGGAATTTGAACCCCACCCTTACCTTGGATTGAAGGAAGCTCGAATTCACCGTGAAAATCTCTGTGAAAATCCTCAACCTAGCCTCCTCTTGATCTCTCTCTAAGATTGTTCTTCTTACAAAAATTTTGATTAGTCTAATTAGGTTTTCAGCTTGTTTTAACTAAACCCTCACTAATCCACTTAATTACTATGGGCCTAATTAGCACCCCCAACATTACTATTCTCATACAACAAAACCAAGCCCAACTTAATATTATCTCTATAATTATTATTATTCGACTTAATTAATTAAATCCGACTTAATCAACTTAAGAGACCCAAACACAACTTAACCCGCAACATAAAATCAACTTAAACAACTTCTACCAACTTATCAACACAAACGACTCGAATACCAACTCAAACAACTTAACAACACAAGCGACTAAACGACGCACAACAACAAACAATCGGGAAATTGCACGACGATATTTAATTAAATAAATTAATTAAATACGGGTGTTACAACTCTCCACCACTTAGAACATTTTCATCCTTGAAAATCTTACCTTGCTCAAACAACTCAGGATATGATTCCTGCATCTTACTTTCCAACTCCCAAGTAATACTTTCACCGACAGCTCCCAACCAAACGACTTTCACTAAAGCAATCTCCTTGTCTCTTAAAGTATTCATTTCACGACCCTCAATTCGTATCGGCATAGTCTCCACCGTGAGATTATCATGTACTTGCACATCATCTATACTAATCACATGAGAAGGATCTGAAATATACTTCCGGAGTTGCGACACATGGAACACATCATACAAATTTGACAAGTTCGGCGGTAAAGCCACTCTATAAGCAACATTTCCAACTCTTTCCAAAATCTAATACGGACCAATAAAACAAGGAGTAAGCTTCTTAGATTTCAACGCTCGCCTAACACCTATCATAGGCGTAACTCTTAAAAATACATGATCACCAACTTGAAATTCTAAATCTTGCCTTCTGTTATCATGATAACTTTTCTGCCGACTTTGAGAAGCCTTCATTTTCTCTCGAATCAATTTCACCTTCTCAGTAGTCTCTCGAACTATCTCTGGTCCAAGCACCACAGACTCTCCAGACTCATACCAACACATCAGAGTCCTACATCTCCAACCATACAACGCCTCAAAAGGTTCCATTCCGATACTAGAATGATAACTATTATTATATGTGAACTCGATCAATGCAAGATAAGTATCCCACTAGCCTCCTTGCATAAGTACACATGCTCTCAACAAATACTTCAACGACTGAATCGTCCTCTCCATTTGACCATCTGTCTGAGGATGATACGTTGAACTTAGTTTCAACTTAGAACCCAACGCTTCTTGCAAACTCTTCCAAAATTCCGATGTAAAATCTCGAATCTCTATCTGACACAATACACAAAGGAACACCATGCAACATTACAATCACCTTAACATAAATCTCGGCCAACTTTGATACCGAAAACCTGATGTTAATAGGAATAAAATGAGTTAACTTAGTAAGCCTATAAACAATCACCCATATCAAATTATGTCCCCTTAAAGTATTAGGCAATCCCGTTACAAAGTCCATAGAAATGCTATCCCATTTCCATTCTGGAATTTCCAACGGTTGCATCAGACCAGCAGGCTTCTGATGTTCAACTTTTGACTTTTGACAAACCAAACAAGCATACACAAAACGCGCTACGTCATTCTTTATCCTAGACCACCAAAACAACTACTTCAAATCCTGATACATCTTAGTCGCTCCTGGATGAATACTCAAATTACTTCTGTGACTTTCCTCAAGAATCATCTTCTTCATATCTTTATTGTCAGGAATACAAATTCGATCATGAAACCTCAAAACACCATGTACGTCCAACTTAAAACCATTATTTTCCAATTCTCCACAACCAACTATTATATCCACTAGTTTCACATCCAATTTCTGAGCTTCTCTAATATTGTCCAGAAAATCATTATTAATCTTCAGCATACCCAACATAACACTCTTTGTCGTCACTTCTCAAACTAAACTCATATCTCAAAATTTCTCAATCAACTCTAACTCTTTAACCATCATTGCTGACATATGCAACGTCTTCCAACTTAAAGAATCAGCTATAACATTAGCATTACCCGGATGGTAATTCAAACCAAAATCATAGTCTTTCAACAATTCCAACCATCTTCGTTGCCTCATATTCAACTCTTTCTGATCAAACATATAATTCAAAGTCTTATGATCACTAAACACTTCAAATCTAGAACCATAAAGATAATACCTCCATATCTTTAATACAAAAACAACTGCAGTAAGTTCCAAATCGTGCGTAGGATAGTTCTTCTCATGAACCATCAATTGTCTCGATGCATAACTAATCACTTTATCATTCTACATAAGAACACCTCCTAAACCCATCAACAAAGTATCACAATACACAACAAACGGTTCTTCTGAATTTGGTAAAGTCAACACTGGGGTCGATGTCAATCTCTTATTCAATTCTGCAAAACTTTCTTCACACTGGACATCCCACACAAACGCTTTACTCTTACAAGTCAACCAAGTCAACGGAAGTGCTAACTTAGAAAACCCTTCAATAAATCTTCGGTAATAACCAGCCAATCCCAAGAAACTTCTAATCTCAGTATACGACTTTGGAGTTTCCCAATGCAACACATCATTTATCTTAGAAGTATCTACAACAATACTGTAAACACCCCAAATTTTCCCTCACTTTTTCTCACACCATGGCTTGTGATCTTTCATTTTTGCATTAGCATAAGCATATCATACCCCACTGTATAGTTCATTTCATCTACATCTAGGGTTTGTGATCTGAGCAATCCAATAAGTGATCTGAGCCATCCCAATAGTCTTGAAGCTTGCTAAGAGGGTCCATGTGTGTTCCATGATCATAATATGCTCCCCAAGGTTCATAAAAGTCAAGGGATCACAAAGCATGACAAAGGACTGGAGACAGACTGAAGATTTCCTACACAGATAACCTAAAATTAGGGTTTTGGTTTCAGAGGCCTTAATCCCAATTTTTTTGGTCATTCTTGTTTCTAATGGTCTCAATATGTTATAAGGATCATGTGTACCAAATTTGATGAAGAAATTCACTATGGAAGTCATCTGATCATTGGGTAACTTCTTGAGCAAGTAAAGTCAAAATCAGGGCATCTGAGGCCTCCATCAAGGGTACCAAAGGGTCATCATCATCATTTTGAGTCTCTATGATCTTTATTTGATCTTAGGAGTGGTTGTAAGTTCACAAAGTTGAAGAATTTTGAGCCAAATGCAAACTTGCTATTTTTGGAAAGGACTTGTAATGGAAACTTTCCATTTCGGGAAAGATATTCAACCTACTCTTTCATGACCAAAAATGCTTCAAATGAAAAATTGTTGGACTTGAAATTTGTAGATTATGTATTCCCATTTTCAAAAAGTACAAGAACATGTCTTGATTCATCCTAGAAATCAAGATATGGCCTTTCAAAGTTGGCAAAAATCCTATAATTTTCAAGTGTGCACCAAAGAGGGATTTTTGCAATTTCACTTGCCAAGCCATTTCATGACCTCTAATCAACTTCTAAACTTCATACAAACATAGTGCAACACATTTGGATCAGAATCATGCCTTGTATCACAAGTTTTCATGGCCAATTTCTCAAGAAATTTCAAAGTTGTCAAAATGCATAAAGCGTGCAAACACTTGATTAAGGCCATCCAGCTGCACTCTAATGATCCAAAGGCTCTCCACAAACTCAACTGAGGCCAAGACACCCCTAAAGCTAGCTCTGAACTATGCCCATACCTCAAGTACACAATGTTGACATTTTTGCAACTTGGTCCATACCAATCACACTATACCACCACCCACTTTCTGATCACTCTCATTGGCCTATACTAACCTTATGCAGCTCATTTCATAACACACACAAGCCTGAATCATCCCACAACTCATATTGCTAAAAAATCTCCAAAACCTTCAAGCTTTCGAAACTCACTCCTCAGCCACTCAAACTTAAAACTTTCACCACCAATTATCTCCACACATCATAAGGATCATTTCCCACCCCTTGCCATGACCTGAAACAAGCCCAAACACAAACACGATTTCAACATATTCAGAATTGAAACTCATAAACCAAGCCATACAAGCTTCATTCAAGCCTTCCAGAAGCATCAATGGATCAAGTTGAGTGGATTGGCATCAAGGAGAGGTCAGGAAAGCTCAGATTGAGAAAGCTTCATCTCAGGTATCATCAAGAACAATTTTTCCAGAACTTGTTTTTTAAGTTACAAATTGATTCTACATGATGTGCTGATCATTGTGATATGTTTACTTTTGAAAATGGTTGAGTATTAAGCATGTACTTAACTTCTGAAAGTTTGCCCGTGAAACATGTTTTTGCTTGATTCTCTTGATTGATGCAAAATAAATGTTGTTTGTTGGTGGATTCATGCTCAGTGATGTTTAGGGAGTGATTCTGGAGAGTTTGGGAGGTTCTCATAGCCTAGGGAGAGAGATAGAATTTTGGAGTCGTCGGAGAAGATGACCGGAGCTTGCTCCGGTCACCTGAAAATGTTTAGGGCTTATTTAGGGTTTAATTAGTCAGTTTGAATCTTGGCCATTAGATCTTAGGGTTAGCGCATTTTTGGATGGACCAAATTAGTTCATTAATGTTAATTCATAATTAATTAAATTAATTAAAATTAATTAGCCAGATTTGATCTGAGCCCTTGGATAGCGCGCGCAGTCAACCTTTCCCTCCTTAGTTTAAATTTCAGCCACTGGATCATTTGACTTTTCATTTAATTCATTTTATTTTCATTTTTATTGCATTTCTTTCCATAATTTATTTAAAATAGCAAAAATCATCAAAAAAATCTCAAACTTTGCATTTTTATTATAAATATTTTTCTTAACCTGAAAACATTTTTTATTTTATTTTTTACATTAAAAAAGTATTTTTAAAATATTTAAATGCTTTATTTAATTAATTAAGTGATTTTAATTAATTAAATATGCATTTAGGTTTCTAAAAATCACCAAAAAATTCATGAAGCATTCCAATACATTTTGAAACATTTTCAAACTCACCATACAAATTTATTTTTAGGTTTCATCACATTTTCACAATTTTCTTTGAATTAGGGTTCTTAAAAATCACATTTTTTAACCCTAACTTGAAAAATTCATTTCTTCCTAACCATGATGAGTTTGAACTTGATTCTTTTTGCATTGTTTCAAATATTGCATATAGTTTCTAGGTTACTTATCTCATATCTTTATCTTGCATTTTCAATTTGATTTTCATTTTTCCTTAAGAATCGCCCAAAAACCCTAGCTAACTTAAGAAATCCATAACTTTGCCAAGGATTGGCTTCTGATCTTCTCCTTTGGGGTGTGATCTTGTATAGGTTTAGGGTTTGTTTGAGCTCAATTTCAATTTTTTATCTTGGTGATTGCTTCTGGTTTGGTCATATGCATCTCATGTTGCCTTAAAACCTTTATTTTGCATCTTCATTTGCATTCTTCTTTGCATATCATGAACTTGTGAACTTGTCATGCCATTCCATTCTTTTGTATGTCATTTTAGACATATTAGGACATGTTTGAAACATTTCTTGATCATTGTTGCATCATTTTGTTATGCTTTGCATCCATTACATTTCATGAACATCCATGTGTTTTCATGCTTCTAAACTTGCTTCCATTGCATCTCATCCTTGTATGATCATTCATATGCATCTTGTATGACTTTGCATCATCCCATAACACATTTTCATTGCATAATAACTTCTGACTTTGGTCTTTTCATCCTAATTCATCTCATTTCTTTGTGCTTTATGTCTTATGCATTCATACTAACATTTCAGGAACTTTTGGTAAGTTATCTGGGAGGTGGATTTGCCTTCAGCTCCCACCTCTTCTTTCCTTTGCATTTGCATCCTTTATTTATCTTTGAAGTGAATTTGTTTCACTTATTTCTCTCTTTCTCCTTTCTTTTCTCCTAAGTTACTTATCTTCTTCAGGAAGTAAGTAACTTATTCTCTTCTCTCTTTCTCTTTTCATCTGTTTCTTCCTTGGTGGCCTTGAAGATAATTTCTTTTAAACCTCATAAACCATAGGATATCCAAGCATAATAACTTTTATGGTTGTATATAGTCCCCCTAGTCTTTTACCTTTGAGTCTCCTTGAGTCTCTCTTCCCATCTCAATAATCAGAGGCTAAACTCTTAAAGCTTTAGGACTTTGGAATTAGGGTTATGCATGCATCCTTATCTTAGGATGGAGTGTATAACTTTAATCCTTAGTGTTAAACCTTTAATTTGTTTGCACCTCTTAATCAAAACACATTAATAATCACTAAGAGTTTATCTTGTAACTTGGGCCTTACATTAGGGTTCTATCTCTTCCTTATGGTTAAGAGGGACTAACCCTAGTGTTTAATGGATAAGTCCCCCTCAAGTTGTCTTACAAACCATAAAATCCACTTCTTAATCTTACCCTTTAATTAAAATACATTTAATAAAGGCTTGTTATATAATGAATTTAATCCCTAACCATGGATGAAGTTGAGGTATCTTCCTCAGCTTAAGTGTTCTCATCTATCATCCTTCTATTAGGATGGTGTAATGAGTTCACAAATTTGTGCTTAGAGATTAAACTCATTACTTAACACTAAACAAAAACCCAAAAACATCTAAATAATCACAAGTAGGTTAATGATCTTAATCCTACATCATCATGGTAATTAAGTTGAGATGCTTATCTCATGCTTAAGTAGGCTCATTATCCCTAATCAGGGAGGATATAATGAGTTTATAACCCTTGATTTAGGCTTAAGCTCATTAACTTATGCAAAACACCAAAAACAATAAAAAACTGAAAACACAAAACAAACAATAATCGTCTCCTCCGGGATTCTTTTCTCATCACACTCATTCACAAACGAGAACCCGCTTCTTCCGTCTAATGCAAGACAATTAGCACTTGAGCTAGAGGAGTCACACACTTGAGCATAGACAAGTAAGCAGTTCACAACAAATCATCCAGTCACTTTGAGTCGAAATACGGTGTTATGACTTCCTGATTGCACGAGAGGATATGTAGGCATAACTTAACAGTTATCTATCAAAAGTCTCTGTGTCTTCCCCCTCTTTCAGCATTCTTTTCTAAGCCTCAGTTCTTGAGCAATTCACACCTTTTGCACTGACATCTGTAATTTCTTTCCCTAGATTTTGCACACAGATAGCACATACACCTACCCCTTTTAAACACAATCTTGTAAGCGTGGATCCCGTCGAGTACGACACACGATCTGGGTGCTAATATCTTCCCAGGTCTTAACCAAATCCCTTTCTCAGTTTCTCTGGTTCGCAACCGTTTTATCTATCTCTTTCCAGGTTTATGCAGCATTACCTCTCCTTCGGGATAAAAATGCCTAGTTGGCGACTCTATTTAATTCAACCCTCTTTCTCTTTTGCCGACTGTTCGTGTCTGCACCGTGGGACTTAATGTCTTTTTTCAGGAGCGACAACTTGACGACTCTGCTGGGGAACTATCTTGCAACCAGGGCTTCTGGTTCTTTTTGTGGGTTTCTCCTAGCGCTTATTTGATTTGTGTTTATAGGGGTGTTATGTGTGCTTTTTGTTTATTGCATTATTTATTGCTTTTTGTACAACTTTATTTATTGCTTTCTCTTACTGTTTTATGCATTTCATATTATTTATTATCATATCATGTGCTGGATTTGTTGGTTTACCTTGGTGGGAGGAGTATCTCAGTGAGCAAGGTTCCACACCAGGAGCCTGAGTGACACATAGGATTAGAGTGGCTTCATATTCTTTCCCATTCTATTTCGGTCTGGTACGGGAATATGAAACACGGTTCAGACATGGTTTTCTTCTTGAGAACTCAGTGCTACGGATTTCCTGTAGTACTAGGGCTATCTGGGAAGCTTGCTAAGTCTGGATGACCTTTTTAGATGACCTTCATTATCTGAGGTGAATTAGAGGAGGATTCTTTATGATTAGGGTAAACACTGTACCTCTGGGTTAGAAGTGTTTACACTTCTCATAATAGATCCAAGTCTGAGGATCCTTGTTCTAGAACAATACCTGTGAGTGGGTTGGGATGTTTACAGGTTTGCAGGAACCCTTGGCCTCAACATACTCTGTTACTGATATTGTTTTAAGGTCACACTATTTTGGACTGATCTTATGAAACCCTGGACTTGTGACTTTTTATTTGAGCCCCCACCTGGTTACTGGTTCTCTAGCCTTCATCTGGATTTCTAAACACCATGGACCCTATCCAAAGCAAATGGAAAATCCAGTACCTGATCACAAACCCTTGCATATTGTAGATGTTTAGAATTGGCAGAATTTTTGACCAACAAGAAGTTATGAATTTAGTTCAGGATGTCACACCAGATGTTGTGACATTATCAAACAGAGTATAAGTAAATGAACTTAATTCAGGATGTCACACCAGATGTTGGGACATTGTATCAGTAAATGAAGTAAGTTCAGTTTTTCAGGATGTCACACCAGATGTTGTGACATCTCAAACCTGCTACCAGAATTAATTAATAACTAACAGAACTGAGTGAATTCAGGGAAGTTATCTGGAATTAATTATGGATGGATTAAAACAGAAGAAGGCGCATCTGTAGGGAGTTTTGTTATGTGACTTCAGCATAATCAGAAGAACTGAATCACCTATAATCTAGGAAGTAACAAACCCTAATTCAAGGTGATGGCAACATGCGTATCAGGATTGGATAAACCTACAGAAAGCCCAAAATCCAAACACCTATTTAAGCAACAGAAACTCTCAGAATAGAGTACGAAATTAAGAAGACAAAATAGGGTGTTTGTGTTTTAATAGCAGGTTGTTAATGTGTACCACTTTATGAGCTTTTAAGCAAAAGTGTATTTGTGTCTTGATTGAAACTGTGAAGTAAGATCAAGCTGTTTTGTTTGAAGTATGACTTCAATTTTATTAAACTTGTAAAACATATCACTGTGTGATTGAGGGGGAGTGAGTTGGTACTCATATCTAAGTTGTGTCTTAGGTAGAAATTGCATTGGGTAGATATTAAGTGAAAGATTAAACTGGGTAGTTTAAGTCTAGAATTAATATTACTTATATTGGATTTCCTTCCTGGCTTGGTAGCCTCCAGATGTAAGTGTGGTTATACACTGAACTGGGTTAACAAATTCCTGTGTTGTTTAATTTTCCTGCACTTTAAGTTTTAGTTAAGGCTTCAAGTGTTTAAACATCTCATTCGACATCTCATACCTGATCATAGAATTTCAATTGGCATCAGAGCAGGCACCCTGCCTGTTTAACTGGGTGAGATCTAGGGACTGCAAATTCTGGAAACATGGACAGAGATGTAGGATCTGTTAACAGACCACCTATATTGGATGGATCTAATTATGACTACTGGAAGCCAAGAATGGTAGCATTCTTAAGATCACTTGACAATAGGGCCTGGAAAGCAGTCAACAATGGATGGGAGCACCCTGTCCAAGACACCAAAGATGGAGAAAAAGTGTTGAAACCTGAAGAAGAATGGAGTAAGGAGGAAGAAGATTCAGCACTTGGCAACTCCAAGGCCTTAAATGCTTTATTCAATGGCATTGATAGGAACATCTTCATACTTGTGCATCACTGTGAGCTGGCCAAAGATGTTTGGGACACTCTCAAAACAACTCATGAAGGGACATCAAAGGTGAAGATGTCAAGACTTCAACTTCTCACCACCAAGTTTGAAAACTTGAGAATGAAGGAAGATGAGACAATTCATGAGTTCTACATGAACATCTTAGAAATAGCCAATACTTCTGGTGCTTTGGGAGAAAAGATGACTGATGAAAAGCTTGTAAGAAAGATTCTCAGATCTTTGCCAAAAAGATTTGACATGAAGGTCACAACAATAGAAGAAGCTCAAGACATATGCACAATGAAAGTTGAAGAGCTCATTGGTTCCCTTCAAACATTTGAGATGGGAATGAATGACACAATTGTAAAGAAGAACAAAAGCATAGCCTTGGTATCAAATACTGATAAAGAAGAAGAAAATAATGAAGAAGAACCTGAATAAAATTTATCAGAAAACATTGCTATGCTTGGAAGAAAATTCAAAAAGATTCTCAGAAAGATGGAAGACAAGACCAGACCAAGTGGAAGATACATAAACTCTTCTGAGAATAAAAGACCTTATGATGCTAATAGAAGGTCAAATTATGATGAAAAGACCAATCAAGAAAAAGGGATTAAATGTCATGGATGTGAAGGATATGGACACATCAGAAATGAATGTCCTACCTATTTAAAAAGGCAGAAGAAAGGTCTCTCTGTAACCTGGTCTGATGAAGACTCAGGATGTGATTCAGAAGAAGAATCAGCTAAGCATATCACTGCTCTAGCTGGATTATGTGAATCTGAAAGTGAATCCAGTGATGGGGAGCTTACCTTTGAAGAGCTTGAGCAATCATACAGAGAACTGGTTAAAAGGAGCACTGAAATATGCATGGAGAGTATAAAGCAAAAGAAGCAGATTGAGGCACTAAAGGATGAAAAAACAAGTGATCTAGAGATCATTGACACCTTAAAAAGTGAAGTAAGCCTTCTCAACTCCAAGTTGGAGCATATGTCCAAATCTGTTAGAATGCTGAACAGTAGCTCAAACACACTGGATGTTATTCTCAACAATAATAAACATTCAGGGGATAGAAGTGGACTGGGATTTAACAAAGTTTATAAGGTTGAAGCTAGCACCAGCAAAACTACTTCAAATTCCATACAATCAAACAAGATGTCCCAACAGATGCTTCAACATCATGAAAAGAACACAAAGTCAAACATAATGTTCCAACAGATGTCTCAACATCATGAAAAGAACATAATGAAGAAGAAGTATCAAAGATGGAGATGTCATCATTGTGGAAGGTTTGGACACATCAAACCTCATTGTTACAAGTTTCATGGATATCCAAATCAGATGTATCAGCAACCCCCTAAGCAGAAGACAGAGGACATCAAGAAAGTATGGGTACCTAAAGCTAGTCTTCATGCTGATCAAAGCTACATGCCCAAGAACAAGTTCAACAAACAACCTGGGAGCTCTTCTAATGGACACTACACAGGGAAGAGGCATCAAAAGAAACCTCAATACAAATGGTCAAAGAAGGGTGTTGCATATATAGCTCATACATCTCTAAGAGTATCAGCTAAAGAAGACTAGTACTTTGACAGTGGATGTTCAAGACACATGACTGGATTGAAGAATCTTCTAGTAGACTCAAAGTCATATTCATCCAGATATGTAACATTTGGAGATGGAGCTAAAGGAGAAATCAAGGGTGTTGGGACCTTGGACTGTCCAGATGTACCAAGACTAGATGATGTGCTGCTAGTAAAATGATTGACTGCTAACTTGATCAGCATAAGTCAATTATGTGATTAAGGTTACAGTGTAAACTTTACCAAAACTGAATGCATAGTGTCCAATAAAGAACAGGAGGTTGTCATGAGAGGAGCCAGATCTAAAGACAACTGTTATATGTGGGAACCTCAGGATTTCAGTCTCACTTTAACTTTCTCTTTAGCCAAAGAAGAAGAAATGAAACTATGGCACCAAAGACTGGGTCATCTTCATTTCAGAGGCATAAAGAAAATCATATCTATGGAAGCTGTGAGAGGTATTCCTAAACTGAAGATTGATGATGGCAAAATATGTGGTGAATGTCAAATAGGCAAGCAAACCAAGATGTCCCATCCAAAGCTTCAACATCTGACAACTTCCAATGTTTTGGAATTATTGCATATGGATCTTATGGGACCTATGCAGGTTGAGAGCCTTGGTGGTAAGAGGTATGCCTATGTGGTGGTTGATGATTTTTCAAGGTATACATGGATAAATTTTATCAAAGAAAAGTCTGATGTATTTGATGTATTCAAAGATTTATGTCAAAGAATACAAAGAGAAAAAGCCAGCTGTGTGGTCAGAATAAGAAGTGACCATGGAAAGGAGTTTGAGAATCAAAAATTCTTAGACTTCTGTTCTTCAGAAGGAATAAATCATGAATACTCTTCACCAATCACTCCTCAACATAATGGGATTGTTGAGAGGAAGAATAGAACTATTCAAGAATCAGCAAGAGCTATGATCCATGCTAAAAAGTTACCTTTGTACTTCTGGGCTGAAGCTATGAACACAGCTTGTTACATCCATAATAGAGTCACTCTAAGAAAAGGAACTTTGTCCACAATCTATGAAGTCTGGAAGGGCTGAAAACCCACAGTTAAGTACTTCCATGTGTTTGGAAGTAATTGTTATATTCTGGCTGATAGGGAGCCAAGAAGGAAAATGGATCCTAAAAGTGATGAAGGGATTTTCCTTGGATACTCTATAAACAGCAGAGCCTATAGAGTATTTAACTCTAGAACCAAAGTTATCATGGAGTCCATAAATGTGATAATTGATGATACCCCTGCAGATGTTACAGAAGATGTTGGAACATCTGCTGATAGTCAAACTGAAGCTGAAGAAAAGAATGATCATTCTGACTTCACTCAAACTGATGCAAGGATAGAACAATCCAGCAAACCTCCCTCCATAAGTATCCAGAAGGATCATCCCAAAGATTTGATAATTGGGGATCCCAACAGAGGTGTAAGCACTAGATCAAGAGAGGTGATTTCAGGTTCCTGTTTTGTCTCAAAAATAGAACCTAAAAACATCAAGGAAGCTCTTACTGATGAGTACTGGATTTGTGCAATGCAAGAAGAATTAGGTCAATTTACAAGGAATGAAGTGTGGGATCTTGTTCCTAGACCTGATGACATAAATGTGATTGGCACTAAATGGGTGTATAAGAACAAGTCAAATGAGCAGGGAGTTGTTACAAAGAACAAAGCTAGACTTGTAGCTCAAGGATACACACAACTTGAGGGAGTAGACTTTGATGAAACCTTTGCACCAGTAGCAAGGCTTGAATCAATCAGACTACTTTTAGGAATAGCTTGTATCCTGAAGTTCAAGCTATTTCAAATGGATGTGAAAAGTGCTTTTCTGAATGGATATCTTAATGAAGAGGTGTATGTAGAACAACCTAAGGGATTTGTTGATCCAAGCTGTCCAAACCATGTGTACAAACTAAGGAAGGCTCTTTATGGACTGAAGCAAGCCCCAAGAGCATGGTATGAAAGGCTGACTACTTTTCTTATCAAGCAAGGGTACAGGAAAGGTGGAATAGACAAAACCTTGTTTGTAAAGGATGATGAAGGAAATGTCATGATTGCTCAAATATATGTAGATGACATTGTCTTTGGTGGGATGTCAGACAGGATGGTTAAACATTTTGTCACTCAAATGGAATCTGAATTTGAGATGAGCCTAGTGGGAGAACTAACCTACTTCCTTGGATTGCAAATAAAGCAAATGGAGGATTCCATGTTCATTTCCCAAAGCAAGTATGCTAAGAACATTGTCAAGAAATTTGGGATGGACAATGCTACTCATAAAAGAACTCCTGCCCCCACACATTTAAAGCTGACTAAAGATGACAAGGGTGAGTATGTAGATCAAAGCATATACAGAAGTATGATTGGAAGCTTATTATATCTGACTGCTAGCAGACCAGACATAGCCTTTGCAGTAGGTGTTTGTGCAAGATATCAAGCTGATCCAAAAGTTAGTCATCTAAACCAAGTCAAGAGAATTCTGAAATATGTCAATGGTACCTGTGACAATGGCATAATGTACTTTCATGGATGCAAACCAATTCTCACTGGCTTCTGTGATGCTGATTGGGCTGGAAGTGCTGATGACAGAAAAAGCACATCAGGAGGATGCTTCTTTCTAGGAAACAATTTGATTTCTTGGTTCAGTAAGAAACAAAATTGTGTATCCTTATCTACTGCTGAAGCTGAATATATTGCAGCTGGAAGCAGTTGTTCACAGTTGGTTTGGATGAAGCAAATGCTCACAAAGTACAATGTCCCACAAGATGTCATGACATTGTACTGTGACAACTTAAGTGCTATTAACATATCAAAGAATCCTATCCAACATAGTAGGACCAAGCATATTGATATCAGTGTCGCTCCCACCAAAATGACACGGGGCCAAGAGGGGTACAAACGCGAACGGTCGGCGAAAGGAGAGAGAACACACAAGGGTGAACTCAAAAGACAAGAGTCGCCAGCTAGGCATTTTTATCCCGGAGGAAAGGTAATGCTGCATAGACCTAAGAAGAGATGGATAAGACGGTTGCGAACCAGAGAGACTGAGAAAGGGGGTTGGTTACAACCTGGGAAGGTATTAGCACCCAGATTGTCCGCCGTACTCGACGGGATCCACGCTTAAAAGATTTGTGTTTTAAAGGGGTAGTGTCAGTGCAATTTGTGTATCAAAGCTAGAAAATAATGTAAGTGTCAGTGTAAGAACAAGAATGAAATGCTCATGACTATGAGGCTTAAAAGATAATGCTAGAAGGAAGGGGGGAATATACAGAGACTTTTGTTCGATAACTGTTAAGTTATGCCTACGTATCCTCTCGTGCAATGAGGAAGTCAGAACACCGTAGTTCGACCCAAAGAGACTGAAAGATAAATTGACTTGTGAACTGCTTGCTTGTCTATGCTCAAGTGTATGACCTGTCTGGCTCAGGTGCAAACTGTCTTGCATTAGACGGAAGAAACGAGTTCTCATTTAAGAGTGAATGAGATGAGAAAAGAATCCCGGAGGAGACGATTATTGTTTGTTTTTTTTTAGTTTTCAGTCTTTTATTGCTTTTGGAAATGTGTCATAAGTTAATGAGCTTAAGCCTAAACCAATGGGTTAGTAAACTCATCACATCCTCCCTCTGATTAGGGGTAATGAGAATACCTTAAGTGTGAAGTCAACATCTCACACTTAATCACCCTGAAGTAGGATTAAGATCATTAACCTACTTGTGATTATTTAGATGTTTTTGTTGTTTTTGTTTAGTGTTGAGTAATGAAATTAAGCCATAATCAAGGATTTAATGGACTCATTACACCATCCTAATAGAAGGATAATAGATGAGAACATTTAAGCTGAGGAAAGCTCCTCAACTTAATCCATGATTAGGGATTAACCTCATGACAAAACAAAGCCTTTATTAAGTGGATTTTAGTTAATGGTGAGATTAAGAAGTGGATTTTATGGTTTGTAAGACAACTTGAGGGGGACTTGTCCATTAACACTAGGGTTAGTCCTTCTTAACCAATTAAGGAAGAATTAGAACCCTAATGCAAGGCCCAAGTTACAAGTTTGATGTCTTAGTGATTATTAAGTGGATTGATTAAGGGATTTAAACACATTAAGGTTTTAACACTTAGGATTAAAGTTATACACTCCATCCTAATAGAAGGATGCAAGCATAAGCTTAATCACAAAGCCTTAAAACCTTTAGGGTTTAGTCCTTGATTATGGGATGAGAAGAGAAGACTCAATGATGACACAAAGGCAAAACTAAATAGGGGACTAATCAAACCCTAATTATTATCATGCTTGGTTGTTCCTAGGGTTTATGAGGTTTGCAAGAAAGTCTTCAGAGGAACCACCAGGAAGGAAGCAGATGAGAGGAGCAAGAAGCAAAGAGAAGCAAAACAACTTGCTTCATTTAAGAAGACAAGTTGCTTGAAGAAAGAAAGTAAGGTGAAAAATAATGAGCAAGCTCAATCCCATACACATACAAAAATGCAGCAAATGAATTATGAAAGAGATGAAAAGAGAATGTGAGAAGTGAAGGAAAATTCACTTCTCAAAACAACTTACCACCTGAAAAGTTAGCATAAGAAATGAAATGCAATGCAAATGATATGGAATGTGATGATGCAAACCAAAACCAGGAGCATAAACATGGTATTAATGATGCTAAGAGATGATGCAAGCATGAGGCAAGGCAAGATGATGATCAAACAAGTATGAGGATGCAAATGAGGCATGCATTGAACCATGGATGTTCATGAAAAGTTATGAAATGCAAATGACATACAACATGGAAAATGAAAGATGCAATGATCAAACATGATTCTAATATGTCCTAAGATGTATCATGAATCAAATGAATGCACAAAATGTCATGGCAAGTCAATGAATGCAAGCAAATGAGAAATGGATGCAAAAGAAGGCACAAATTAGGGTTTCATGCATCATGCAAGGCAAAAATCCAAAACCAGAAGCAAGAGACATGATAAAAATTTGAAAATGCTATCAAAGATACCCTAGACCTATACAAACTCAATGCCCAAAGGAGGGGATCCAATTCTTATCCTAGTGAAAGTTATGAATTTCCTAAGATTGCTAGGGTTTTGGGGTACCTCTCAAAGAAAAATGCCAAACAAATTGAAAATGCAAGATCAATTCAAATCAATTTATCCTATAAACTACATGCTATGCAAGATGCAATGCAAAAAGAATCATCATCCAACTCTCAAGGGTTAGGAAGAAATGATTTTTTGAAGTTTGAAACAAAATATTGTCTTGAAATGAAATAAATTTCAATGGAAATGATCAAAAGGCATCAAGAACAAAAAAGAAATTTGGTTTGAGAGTTGGACAATGTTTCTAAATGTTCCTAAATGCAACATGAATTTTTTTGTGATTTTTAAATACCTAAAAGTATTTTTAATTAATTAATTTTCATTAACTAATTAAAAATAAACATTTAAATGATTTAAAAATAATTTTTAATGCAAAAAATAAAAATCTTTTTGGGTTTTAAAAATTAATGAAAACCTTGACAAAAATTTTCATAATTTTTAAATGATTTTTACTATTTTAATTAATTCGTACAAAATAATGCAATAAAAATGAATAATAAAATTAAAATAAAGAGAAGTATGCACAAGGGATGGCCAGGATTTGATCTGGGCTTGGACTGGTTGACTGCGCGCCAGATCCAAGGGCCCAGATTCAAATCTGGCTAAAATTGGTTTATGAATTAATTAAACAGGATTTTAATTAATTAAACAAGGTTAGGGTTTTAATGATGCATCCTGGCCATCAAAACGCGCGCGGGTCAAACAAAGTCAAACGCATCTACGGCCAGAATTCAAAGTTGCATTAATGACATAATTAGGGTTAATGAGTTTCAGGTGACCGGAACAGTGGTTCCGGTCATCTTCTCCGGCGAGCATAAACCCTAGATTTCGCTACAGGTTACCAATCATGAAATTTCTTCCACCAAAATGATCCTCTCCTCAATCTAAACCTAAACCCTCTCCCAAAATTCATTTATTTTCACTCACCAGCCTGAATCGAAGGAAAATACGAAACACGAGCAAACTTTCAGAGTGACATGAAATGGTCATCTCTTACTTATTTTCAAATCTAAATACATCCAGATGATCAGTGCAACATGTAGATTCATTTTGTAACAAGAAAATGAAGTTCTGAGAAAAAAGTTCTTAGGTTGTACCTGAGCTGGAGACCTTCGAAAATGAACTTTCAGAGCCTTCCTTTTGTGCCAATGATCTCCCTTGATCCTCCTGAGGTTGATGGAACACTTGAATGAGGTTGAGAGTGGCTAGTTTTTGTGGTTCAGTTCTGGTGTAGCAGGAAATGAGGTTCTTGTGTGTGCTGTTTCAGCTCATTGTGAGGGGTGGGATCTGTTCTATGGATGATTTCTGGTTGATTGGTGAAGGAATTATTGAAGTTTGATGGCTGTGTTGTGTGATTCGAAGAGGGAAAGGTTTTGACAGTTTTTGGAGTGTGCTGCCATGTGTGTCTTTCAGGCTTGTGTATGTTGTGTTTTATGATCCTTAGGTGATCCATAAACTATCCCAACAAATCTGGAGAGCAGGTGTGCACTGTGGGATTGGTATGGGATGATTGGCCAAAAAGTCAAGTTTTGTGTACTTGCAACATGGGCTGTGGCAGAGATGATTCTTTGGCCTATACTGCATCAGCTTGGGTCAAGGATAGCCCTTGGATGATTCATGAATGACTGCAGCATTTGGATCATGAGTTGGAAGTGTTTTTGCAACTTGATAACTTGTCACATTTCATGGTTTTTGGCTATGCATATGTGAGGACCCTTGCTGAATCTTTGGTGTAGGATGCTTCATTAGGTCATGGAAAAGTTTTGAAACCAGCTAGAGGTCAAACAATCCCTTTGAGAATGATCTTGCAAGAAAACCCTCTTTGCACTTTCATGAAGAGTGGCTTATGGTCATGTGAAAATCAAGGCAAATAAATGGGAAATCCCTTGGGCCAATTCTGATTTTAGGATCATGCATTGCATTGGTATGATAATTAGAAGTCACATTGAAGTCACATAAAGGCTTGTCATGAGAAAATGCAAGTTTTCCATTTTGTGCAAAAGTGAAATTTCAATGATTTTACCCAACTTTGCAAGGCCATAACTTTTGATCCAAAATGAATTAGAATGAGTTCTTGTACTTTTTGAAAAGGGAATGATCCATTTTACAACTTTCATGACCAAAGTTTTCCCATTTGAAGCATTTTTGAATCAAAAAGCAAGGGTTGAAAAAGTTTCCCAAAATGGCAAATTTTCTTTACAAGTCATTTTCCCAAAAAGGCAACTTTGCAAATGGCTTGAAATTATTCAATTTTGTGAACTTCTAACATCTTCTATGATCAAATAAAGATCATACACATTAAAAATGATGAAGTACACCCTTTTGTTGGGTCATTGGGGGCCTCAGATGCCCTGATTTTGCATTGACTTGCTCAAGAAGTCAACTCTTGATTAGATGCCTTCCCCATGGAATTTCTTCATGAAAATTGATATGCATGATCCTTATAACATATAGAGACCAATAGAAACAAGAATGACCAAAAAAATTGGAGTTATGTCCTCTGAAACCAAAACCCTAATTCTAGGTTATCTGTGCAGTTAAACCTGGCTCTGCTTCCATGCTATTCTCAGTTTTTGTGATCCTTTGACTATCTTGACCTTGTGAGGATATAATATGATGCATGAACACACATGGACCCCTTTGAAGTGATTGAAGACCTTTGGAGTGGCTCAAGTAGCTCTTGGATAGCTCAGATCACAAACCCTAGATGCAGATGACTTTGAACCAATGCAGTGAAACAAAAATGTGGTATGAGATGCTATGATGGAATTTATGCATATGAAAGAGATCACAAGCCATGGTGTGAATGGGTGATGGAAAATTTGGGGTGTTTACAATCAGGCATCATTTCATCAGAGATCTTGTGGAAGAGAAAGTGATCTCATTGGAACATGTAGCTACAAATCTGCAATTGGCTGATATATTTACTAAAGCCTTGGATGCTACCCAATTTGAAAACCTAAGGGGTAAATTAGGAATTTGCTTATGTGAAATATAATAGTTATGGATATGTGCCAACATGTCATATGACATCGTGTGGCATGATCACCAGATGGCAACACCAGTCTGGTCAAGGACTCTGGGTATTCCACTCCTAAAATTTCTCCAAGTAACGGCTACTTATGAGAATATCAGCTAGTTCTCAGCTATCCATCTTCTCATCATTCTCTCAAAACGAATTGCATTCTCTAACTGCTTGTTCAGAACTCATCAAAATCATTCAAACCTAAACTCTTCATCCACCTCTTTCGAAAATGTCTCAAAACCCTAATCTCTCTGAAGAAATTCTCAACCAAGAGGATGTGGTGCATGTAACCCCCATCTCTGTAGTACCTATGGATTCAACTCCAATAGATGAAATCAGAGGAAGTGTTCCTCTTGCTCAAAAGCCAAGAACCCCTACTGTAAGAAGGGCAAAGGAACCTGTATTCAGCAAAGCCAAAGGCATGCCTTCATCATCAAACACCACTCCAAAAGCTTTAGAATATGTTGATGATTCTATAAAGGAACTGGTGAACAGGATCTTGTCTGAGCAAAGAGTTGTGAGTGGCATATCTATCCCTCTGAACACAATGCCATCTCCACAAGAAGAACAACAAAATCAGGCTGAAAAGGACACTCCTGCTCAACAGGATGTCCCAATAGATGTTGAAACATCTGAGGACCAGCAAAAGGCCTCCACTGATAGTGATGATGAAACATCTGAGCATCAGCACAAGGCCTCCACTGAAGATCAAGCCTCAATTGATCCACCTGCTGAAGAGGAGACTGCTTAACCTCCTCCTATTGTAAACATAGAGCATGATTCTGATACAGAAATCATTGCTTCTGTAAACCCTAGCATAGCCAAAAGGCTTAGGACTAGGAAGGAAAAGAAGAATGCAGGACATGCAACTCCTGAGAAGAAGCAATCTACACCAAAGAAGGACAAAGCTAAGGTTGCTTTTGGTCCAACAAAACAATGGAGCAAGGTGCATACACAGAAGAGGAAAGCTGTCACCCCTCCAGATTCAGATGTTGAAGAGGATGTCCCAACATCCCCACCAAAGAAGAAACCAGCACCCTCAAGGTCCTCAGCTGCTGTTCCTGAAGCTCCTCTGGACAACATCTCTTTCCATCATGTGTCAAGTGTGAACAGATGGAAGTTTGTCTATCAAAGAAGGGTAGCACTGGAAAGAGAGCTGAGCAGCAATGCACTTGAGTGCACTGAGGTAATTGATCTCATCTCTTCTGCTGGCTTGTTCAAAACAGTGTCCAACTTCTCTCCTTGCTATGAGCTGCTAGTCAAGGAATTCATTGTCAACCTCCAAGAAGACTGTGCTGATGGTAAGTCTGCTGACTTCAGAAAAGTATATGTAAGAGGAAGATGTGTGGAATTCTCTCCTAGGGTTATCAACCACTATCTAGTAAGAGAGTCTGATGGACCTAATGAGTTAGGAAAGACGGATAACCAGGTGTGCAAGGTCATCACTGCAAATCAGGTAAAGACTTGGCCAGTTAAAGGGAAACTATCTGTGAGTTTGCTGACAAGAAAGTATGCAATGCTGCATAGGATTGGCACTGCAAACTGGGTTCCTACCAACCACACCTCCTCAATAGCAACTGGATTAGGCAGGTTTATATATGCTGTGGGCACCCAAACAAAGCTGGATTTTGGGGCTTATATCTTTAATCAGACATTGAAGCATGCTGGATCATCTGCAACAAAGCTGCCAATTGCCTTCCCTTCCTTGCTGTGTGGAATAATGCTGAGTCAGTATCCAGGTATCCTCACTGAGAAGGACTCAATTTGCAAAAGAGAAAGCCCTCTGGCCTTCCACTACAAGCTGTTCTTGAGTCATCATGCAGCTGATGTTGAGGCTCCCTCTGGGACATCTGCTGGATCTTCAAAGACAAAGACTCCAATCTCCAAAGCTGCCTTGATTGCTGAGCTGAAGAATACATGCAAAGAGCTGGATGCTAGGAAGCAGAAGCTTGAGGAGATAATCCAAAGGTTGGAGATTGAAGAGAATGCTCAGAAAGTTGCTGCTTCTGATGAGGAAACTGAAGAAGAGAAAGACACTGAATATGATAATTCTGAGTGAAACTTGTATGTGAGGAATATGTAATGTCTGTTTCTGCATTGTAATTTTGAATTAGTAACTTTGGCCACAATTTCTGTCTAACAAGGGGGAGAAGAGAAATGAAACTGAACAACAACAACAATGTATGATGATGCTTACTGATTAATGAAAAACTTTTGTTTGCTTCTGAACTAAAGCTGTTGTTTTTTAAAAATATTCTGTTGCAACAAGTCTGAACACATGTATGTTTGAGGGGGAGTAAACTCACATATGACTCAACAGAAAAGAACTGTTGTACTCTGATAAAAGAAACTCTGCTGCACTCTGATAACCAGAAAAGTATGTTAGCCAAAAATTAGCCAAAGGGGGAGTTTGTAGATGTTTAGAATTGGCAGAATTTTTGACCAACAAGAAGTTATGAATTTAGTTCAGGATGTCACACCAGATGTTGTGACATTATCAAACAGAGTATAAGTAAATGAACTTAATTCAGGATGTCACACCAGATGTTGGGACATTGTATCAGTAAATGAAGTAAGTTCAGTTTTTCAGGATGTCACACCAGATGTTGTGACATCTCAAACCTGCTACCAGAATTAATTAATAACTAACAGAACTGAGTGAATTCAGGGAAGTTATCTGGAATTAATTATGGATGGATTAAAACAGAAGAAGGCGCATCTGTATGGAGTTTTGTTATGTGACTTCAGCATAATCAGAAGAACTGAATCACCTATAATCTAGGAAGTAACAAACCCTAATTCAAGGTGATGGCAGCATGCGTATCAGGATTGGATAAACCTACAGAAAGCCCAAAATCCAAACACCTATTTAAGCAACAGAAACTCTCAGAATAGAGTACGAAATTAAGAAGACAAAATAGGGTGTTTGTGTTTTAATAGCAGGTTGTTAATGTGTACCACTTTATGAGCTTTTAAGCAAAAGTGTATTTGTGTCTTGATTGAAACTGTGAAGTAAGATCAAGCTGTTTTGTTTGAAGTATGACTTCAATTTTATTAAACTTGTAAAACATATCACTGTGTGATTGAGGGGGAGTGAGTTGGTACTCATATCTAAGTTGTGTCTTAGGTAGAAATTGCATTGGGTAGATATTAAGTGAAAGATTAAACTGGGTAGTTTAAGTCTAGAATTAATATTACTTATATTGGATTTCCTTCCTGGCTTGGTAGCCTCCAGATGTAAGTGTGGTTATACACTGAAATGGGTTAACAAATTCCTGTGTTGTTTAATTTTCCTGCACTTTAAGTTTTAGTTAAGGCTTCAAGTGTTTAAACATCTCATTCGACATCTCATACCTGATCAAAGAATTTCACATATCATTCTACATATATCATTTTGCTTCATTTAACATTTGTCTATTTGTTTTACAGGGTATCCACATTATCTTTGGTTTGGTTTTGACTGTTCTTCTGCTCATCTATTTTCATCAGTTATCTTCACCATAGGTCTTCTTCAGCTGATATCTTCTCCAGTTGTCTTCATCAGCATTTCTCCTCAGTTATCTTCATTCAGTGTAATACCCCGTATTTTATTTAAAGCTATGGACAATATTAATTGGTAATAATATTATTTCGGAATACTCTAAGAAATTTTAATGGAACTAAATAGAGTAATTCATGGGATTATATTTTATTAATTGATATTAGCTGACTCAGAGGTTTTATAAAATATCGGATTAAGAGACATTTCAGATACTCTCTAATTTTGGCCTATCGGTAAAAATATAAGCTTTTATATTTTATATATATAGAAAGATTATGAGAGAAAGAGAAAGTTGGTAAGGAAGGAAAAAAAAGAAGAAAAGGAGAAGAGAAGAGAAGAAGAAGAGAGAAAAAGCACTAAAGCTCCAATTCTTCATTCCCGATCATCCGTCCGTCGAATCAACTCAATCTTTTCGCCAATCTTCATCTCTCGAGGTGGGTTCTTAGTTAGAAACTTTTATCTTTGATTTTGGTTGAGTTTTAGAGATGTTTGTGGTTAGGGCTTAGTTGGAAACCTAAGAAAAATCGGAAGTTTAACGGTTAAAACTCGATTACAACCTACCTAAAATACTCATATTATGATAATGGATACGTTTGATCATTTCCCGTAAGGCTGGAACTTCTTGAACTGGTGTAGCTCGCTCAGCGAAAGTTCTAGGGCGATTTTCGCTCAGCGAGAAGGAGCTCGCTCAGCGAGACCTGTAGTTTCAAATTTTTGTTTTTAATTCGTAACTTATGATTCGGGTGTCCGTTTTGAGCGTTCCACATATCGTTTTGAAGCTTAAAGCATAATCTATCTATTATGATTAAGAAACATTAATTTCCAGCCGACTTTTACCCGACTATTTTCAAATGACCAAAACTTGATAAAATGGAACTTGTGAGTTAATGGAAATAGAGAAAAGGTACGACTTGTGAGGTATATAGGTTTCCCTTAAACTCGATTGATTTATGTTTTATGTTTCATTTTCAGGATCCTCCGTAAGGTCTTGTATAAGTCTCTATGTGGTTACTATGTGTTTCCCTAGAGCATCTGTAAGGACTTGAGGTATCCGTTGTGTATGCATGGGCGTTGATTTGAGAAGTGTAGACTATAAGTCCTCCGTAAGTTCTTGAGTAAGCCTTGAGGTGGGTTATCCTTAGTCCCACGTGAAGCATCCATAAGGACTTGGGGCAAGTGCTATGCTAGTTATGTGTCAATATTGAGTAAGTCTTGAGGTGGGTTATCCTTAGTCCCACGGGAAGCATCCGTAAGGATTGAAGCGCGTGTTATGTCTTTTCCTCCGTAAGGTCTTGTATAAGTCTCTATGTAGTTACTATGTGTTTCACTAGAGCATCCGTAAGGACTTGAGGTAGACATTTCTCTTTGTGTCTTTTTGAAATCGTGTGTGGACCCTAGTTTCCCCTATGTCCATGTTCCTTGTGTAAATTGGTTGGTGAAGCATGCGAGTTTCATTGGAAATGACCCTTAGAGCCGAGAGAACTCTAAGATAGTGAACCCACTGAGATATTTTATCTCACCCCATGTTGATGTTGTTATTTCAGGTACTTCAGGTTCCGCTCAGGGTAAGGATAAGGCGACTTGATTATCCTTACTAGTTGGTGGCTTAATCTTCCGCTGTGGACTTTTGAGATCTTCGGATCTAGTTCTTAGGTCTTTTGTAGTTGAACATCTTGTACTATTATATAGCCTTGTTTAGTACCTTATGTTGTAGTGGCTATATTTATGCAATGTGTTTCTAAGAACTTATTTGTATTTCAGTACCAAATTATTAATATTATATATGAAAAATATGCTTTATGTATGTCTTTTGTATATGGGTATTATAGTTGGTATCAGAGCAGGTTGTATCCTCGACCTAGCCTTGAAATATTATAAGTGTTTCCTTCCGTTCCTACACGTTGACTTGCGATAGGACTAAATGTTATGTTTATGGTATTGAGCATGATCAATCTAATCCTGTTTTGATGACATTTAGGAAATATGGCTGGTAGACGTGGAACTCGTGCTCGACCCAGTGTCACTCCTCCCGGCAGCGATCAAGCAGGTAGTGATGGGAATGCTCCTATGTTCTAATTTATGCAGCAGATGCAGCAACATCAGCATCAATTCATGCAAGAAATGATGCATCAGATGAGTGGGGGCCTTCACCCTCACGTAGTTGCTCCTGGAGCTGCGGGTGGAACATTTAGAGACTTCTTCTGCATGAACCCTCAAGAGTTTCATGGCAGGTTGGATCCGGTTAAGGCTCATGAATGGGTGACTGGAATGGAGAGGATATTCCAGATTGTGATTTGTAGTGAAGAAGACAAGGTGACCTTCGCGTCACATTTACTAAAGGGTTCTGCTGCTAGGTGGTGGGAAAGTGCCTCCAACTTGATGATGGTACAAGAAATTCCAAGAGTGTGGCAACAATTTAAGACAGTTTTTATGGACAAGTATTTCCCGAGTTCCTTGAGGACGCAAAAAGAGTTTGAATTTCAACAATTGAGGCAAGGGAGCATGACTGTGGCCAGTTATGCTGAGAAGTTTGAGGACATGGCGACCTACTCTAGGCAGGCTATGTATGCCCCTAATGAAAGGTGGAAAATTGACCAGTTCTTGTTTGGTCTAATGGTCGAGATCTCGCATAGTGTCT
The DNA here is from genome assembly GCA_963966055.1 of Lathyrus aphaca. Classification (NCBI taxonomy): domain Eukaryota; kingdom Viridiplantae; phylum Streptophyta; class Magnoliopsida; order Fabales; family Fabaceae; genus Lathyrus; species Lathyrus aphaca. The sequence goes on along the minus strand of OZ014522.1, from coordinate 129,281,560 downwards.
CTCAAAGGGAGTTCACTACTGTAACAAGGTGGGAGAATTGACTTTAGTTAAATGTTGCGGATAGCAAGAGTCGCCACCAACTTTTATTTTATCCAAAGGAAAGAGCATAAAAGAACAGGAAAGACCTTAAAAGATTTTTGGGTTCGGGGGGTAGGTTATATAAAGGGGAGGTGTTAACACCCTTTACATCCATGGTTATCCATGGGCTCTTAGTTACTTAGCTCACTTTAAAGTGTTTTTGAGAAGTGTAGTGTGTGATTAGAAATTTTCTTTAAGTACTTTATAATGATCCATGTACGGATATATATATAAAGCCTTTGTTTTGAAAATTGTTTGAAAATGTGAAGTGTTTTTGAAATGTTTTGAAAAGGTGAGCAAGTACATAAGAGGAACCTACCCTAATTTGAATCTTTTCTGTTCTTAAATATCCTTTAAATGGTAAGACTATCCCTATTATTAAGGAATAGGTAGTCATTACCTTGGATGTTGTATGGGACAAGTAAAGGGACATCTGTGTTTAGGCAACTGTAAGGTGTACTTAGCAATTCGAAGGGACTTATCATCTTTTATTCGAAAGGGACAAGATCATTTACGAAAGCAACCATGAAGGGACTTGATCTTATAATTCTTTAAAGGGACAAGATGATTTTAAATAAGATAAGGGACTTTGCTTTATACACCTTACTTGACCTTTTATTTAGGCAACATGAGAGGTAACCCTTAAAAAGTGAGATGGCGATCCAAGATCGACTTACGTGTGTGCGTGTACAAATTCATAAATATATTTATCTTAAAATTAATGACCTAAATTCAATTTTAAAAGCAAATATGTTTTCACTCCCTAATTTACTAACCATAGCAATTTAAATAAAATAATAAAAATTCTACAACTATTACATAATTTGCACAATTACATCATAATAACAAAATAATTTAAATAAATAAGTATATAATAAATAAATAAAAGGTTAGTAATAATAAAAATAAATATAAGAGAAAAAGGTGGTTAGCATAATAATATAATATAGAAAATAAATTAAAAGTTCAAATTTAAATAAATAATCATTTTTTAAGAATTTTTAAGAAAAAGAAATAAACAATAATAATTATATACTAATAATCATTGCTAAATAGTTTAATAATTTAATTATATATACATATTAGAAATATTTAATTATAAAAATAAGAAATTAAAATCACAAAGGAAAAATTAGGGTTTTGAATTGTTTTAGAAAAAATAAATTAGGATTTATAATATAATTAGGGTTCATAAAGAAAAATTAGATTTTACATATAAAAATATTAGGGTTTATAGGTTAATCTAAATATAATTAATAAAGTTATATACAAAAAATATATATATACATATTAGAAATATTTAATAATTATAACTATACAAACATAACAAAAATTAAAATTATAAAGGAAAACTAGGACTTTGGATTATTCAGAAAAATAAATTAGGGTTAATTATTTAATCTAAACTTAATTAAATTATTTATGTAAAAAATACATATAATATTAATAATATAAACATATAATAAAATAAACATAAATAATTTTATTAATAAAGTTTGAATTTTTTAAAATATAAGTTTTTTTTTAAATATACAAGAAAATAATATAAATATTTTATTTTAGACATTTATTATTAATTAGATTAATTAAATATAATATAAAACCAAATAAATAAAAAAAGAATGAGAAAAAGAACATACCTGAGGCTGGGATTCGAACCCAGGCCCTAGGCATCACATCTCCAGGACTAACCTCCCTTCCACTGGGTTGCGCATGCGCTAGTGATATTGAAGGAGCATCAATGCCTTTTGTTTGCTAACCTGTAAAAATCATTAAAAAAAAACAAAACAAAACAACACAAAATGGCCTGGGGGGATTCGAGCCCATGACCATCAACCTCACGCGCACACACACAAACCAACTGAACCAACGCTGCTTTCACGAAATATTACACAAATAATACATAATAAAATAAGCTCAAATTTCAAATCAGATTTTCGCGCCAAGGCTGCTTCATCTTCAACCTATTACCTGCGAAATCTTCTGCATTTTACTCTACGCATTTACCTGCGAATTAAGGTTCCTAGGGAAACCTGTGTTTTTCAAACACCATGAAACCTGTGAAATTTCACCAAATTGATCATATCATTGTGATCCTTACAGCTTATACAGTTCATTAGCGTTGTTAGAATTTATTTATATGCATTTAAATGGAAAACCCTAAACGGCCAGTGAAACCCTAATAATGATGGAATCTGTTCTAGGCAACAAAACTTCAATCGATTAGCCCAGATATGACCTAAAGCTTATCACAAACAAGAAAATATCATCAAAAATCATTAATAATGCTTGGATATTAGAAATCGAAAACGAAAAAAAATCAAGAACAAAGTGGATTCGGTTTATGTGTTTTATGATGTTATGGATGAAGATTATGATGGGGATACGATCAGAAAGTCTCAAGGAAGCTAAAGCAACCTTTACTTTGTCTTGAAAGTGTCTCTAACTTCAAAACCGAATGCCACTTTTTTGTATGAAAATTGAAACTTTGTTCTTACCCTTGGAGGCTGCAATTTCGTCCTCTTGTGCTTGCAGTGTGTTCATGTATATATATGGATGCAATTAGGTCAAAAAGAATGGGCTTTGTATCATGAAAATTGATTGCTTGATTATGAAGAAATCTCTCATTCAAAAATATCAAAAAAATCCAATATATTCTTACTATCTTGGCCTAGCACGAATTTGGATGTGAATATTTAGTCTTGAATGGTGTTTATGACCTTCTAGAATCATAATCTCTTCCAAATATATGATTTTCATATTTTATTTTAATTTAATTTGTATTTTAATGAATAAAATCCAAATAAATACCAAATAAAATATAAAAAATCAGAAAATGTATGGGCTGGGTCGTGCTTGATGATATTATGAAGATTGGATGGCAATTTGGTGGGCTCATTTAGCAAAAATTGGTTCTAAGGCCTTATTTGCTTCATAAACTTCCCAAAAATTTCCCAACTTTGCAAGGGCACAAATCCTTCAATTTTAATGCTATGAAGGTGTTCTTGGACATTTTGGAAAGCTTAGAGAGTCCTCTAACCAGCCTCTTTGGTCTCATGTCCATATCTTTTACCATTCTCAAGTTATGCTCTTTGGAAGTTGTTGACTTTTTGTTGACTTTTAAAAGGACCTATAATGTCTTGGCTCATACCTTCCAAATGAAGCATTTTTGGGCTTGGCTTGTGAGACACAAAGTTGTAGAGAATTCAATTTCCTTCAAAATGAAATTTGGATGGAAAATTTTTGATGAAGCATGTGAAAGTTATGGCTGGTCAAAGTTCAGTTGACTTTTCCTATGAAAACCCTAATTTAGAAACTCCTGATTCTTGATGATCTGAAATCTCCTTGATGAATCATGATCAACCCTTGATCAAATGATGAATTTTACTTCATATAATTGATGTTGGCAAAAAATCATGAAGTTTGACTTTGGTTTGACCACAGTTGACCTCAGTTTGACTTTTTAACTACTTTGACTGATTTTAACCTATCTGATCATCTGACTGAGCAAATCTTTTGGGAAAGTCTTGAAACTTGACACGGGGATTCTTGAACACATATAAGATTTTATGAAGCTCACTTGAAGTCTTGGAAGTCCATTTAGCCTGATTAAAGTCAAAACCCTAGTTTAGGATGCATTGCTTAGGAGGATGCATTGTCTGAGGGAATTGTCAAACTTTCTGACTAATTGTGAACTTTGTGAACCTTGTGAACCTCATGAGATGTCTTGTGAACCTTGTGAACCTTGTGAGCCTCTTAGTACACAAATTCTTGTCTTGTGGAGGGCAAATTTTTGGGGTGCAACAACTACATACTCCGAGATGTTGAGGCAATGCTATGTTGCGGAACATAGTTTGAAGAAAGTTCAAGCAGAAGCCAGTACCAGAAGAGTGGTTCAAGGAGATAGGGGGAGGGCTAGTCAATCTTTTAGGCCGAGGCCTCAACCCTTCAAGGGGAAACAAGTGTCGAGTCCTAGATCCAGTGTTCCTCCTCCTTGCCCCCGATGTTGCAAGAATCATTTTGGAAGGTGTGAGAAGAACGGTGTATTTTGCTATCATTGTCAAAAGGAAGGACATATTTCTAGGGATTGCCCTTAGAGGAAGGATCTGACTCAAGGGAGAGTTTATACTATGGACGCCAGGAAGACGAAAGGCGACAATTCCTTGATTGTGGGTAATTGTCTTATTAACAACCATCATTGTCTTGTTTTATTTGATTGTGGAGCTACGCATTCTTTTATATCTACTATTTGTGCGAAGCGACTTTGGTTGCGACTTTTTCCTTGTCCCCTTCAATGGTGGTTACTACCGTTATGGATGAAACTGTCAAGATGCCGCTTAAGTGTGAGAACTATACGTTGTCCGTGGATGGCAGAATCTTTCAGATTGACCTCATTTGTTTGCCCCTTAAGAAAATTGATGTTATCCTGGGAATGGACTGGTTGTCTGTTAATTCTGTGTTTATTGGGTGTGAAGAGAAGTTGATCCTCATTCCCTCCATTGAAGTGCCTCCGAAAGATGTTTTGGCAACGATCTTAGAAGGTACGATTGGAATGGTAAATTTTCTGTTTGAGCAAGAGAAATCTATTTTGCTTGTCCTTACTAAAGAGGAGAGTATTGACCAGCAAGTTTTGAACATTCCGATAGTTTGTGAATTTTCCGACGTTTTTCCTGAAGATGTCACTTCCTTACCTCCGGTGAGGGAAGTTGAATTCTCAGTCGACCTGGTACCGGGAACGACTCCTGTATCCGTTTCCCCTTATCGGATGTCTCCGCTCGAGTTGAAAGAGTTGAAGGATCAATTAGAAGGTTTGATGGCAAAGCATTTTGTAAGACCTAGTGTCTCACCGTGGGGAGCTCCGGTGTTGTTGGTAAAGAAAAAGGATGGTGGTATGTGGTTGTGCATCGATTATCGAAAGTTGAACAAGGTTACAATCAAGAATAAATACCCCTTACCGAGGATAGACGATCTTCTAGATCAATTGAAAGGAGCCTGCATGTTCTCGAAGATTGATCTGAGATCGGGCTATCACCAGATTCGTGTGAAAAGTTCTAATGTTCCGAAGACTGTGTTCAGAACCCATTACGGTCATTACGAATTCTTAGTAATGCCTTTCGGTGTGACGAATGCTCCAGCTGTTTTTATAGACTACATGAATCGGATATTCCAGAATTATTTGGATAAATTTGTGGTGATCTTTATTGATGATATTCTTATCTATTCTCGTACTTCGCAAGAGCACGGAGAACATCTAAGGATTGTTCTATCGATACTGCAGGAAAAACAACTTTTTGCTAAGTTTAGTAAGTGTGAATTCTGGATGTCAGAAGTCAAGTTCCTTGGACATGTTATATCACAGGGAGGTGTAGTTGTAGACCCGTCAAAGATAGAAGCTGTAATTAATTGGGAGAGACCGAAGAATGTTACCGAAGTGAGAAGCTTCCTAGGTTGGGCAGATTACTACAGAAGATTTATTAAAGGTTTTTCCTAGATGGCGTTACTGTTAACTAAACTCACTAGGAAGGACTTCGATTTTGAATGGGATCTAGATTGTGAACAAATTTTCGTGTGGTTAAAGGAGAGATTGACAACTGCTCCAGTCTTGGTTATTCCCGATCCTAACAAATCTTATGAAGTGTTCTGCGATGCTTCAAAGATGGGTTTTGGAGGTGTTCTCATGCAAGAGGGGCAGGTGGTGGCGTATGCTTCCAGACAGTTGAGAGTTCACGAGAAGAATTATCCTACGCATGATTTGGAATTAGCGGCCGTGGTGTTTACCTTGAAGGTGTGGCAACACTATTTGTATGGTGTGCGTTTTGAGATGTTTAGTGATCATAAGAGTTTGAAGTACCTCTTTGATCAGAAGGAGCTGAATATGAGACAGAGAAGATGGATGGAGTATTTGAAGGATTATGATCTTGAGTTGAAGTATCACCCCGGAAAAGCAAACAAAGTGGCAGATGCCTTGAGTAGAAAAGTGATTCGTAGTGCCGAATTGATGGTATTAGAGTATACATTATTAGAAAAGTTTCGAGACCTTAACCTTCCGTTTGTTTGGACTCCGAATGGCGTAATCATGGGAAACTTGAATATTAGTTCTACATTGAGGAATGATATTCAACAAGCGCAAGTTTTGGATGAGAAGCTGCAAGGACTGTTACTCCAACCGGGTTTCGTGAGAGCATTAGATGGGATCATCCTATTTAATCAAAGAATTTGTGTTCCAAATGACGATGTGTTAAAGAGAAGGATTCTGGAAGAAGCACATAAAGGTTCTTTTACGATACATTCGGGTTCTTCGAAGATGTATCAAGACTTGAAGAGAGAGTATTGGTGGTCCGGAATGAAAAAGGACATTGTTGTATTTGTGTCAGAATGTGCAGTGTGTCAGCAAGTGAAGATTGAGCACCAAAGGCCAGGTGGATTGTTACAACCTTTGGACATTCCAATTTGGAAATGGGATAGTATCTCTATGGACTTTGTAGTAGGTTTACCGAGTACTCAAGGTGGCTATGACTCTGTTTGGGTGATTGTGGACCGACTAACAAAATTTGCGCATTTCTTAGCCGTGAGGACTACATATAAGGCAAGTCAGCTTGCAAGGTTGTTTATTGCTGAAATTGTGAGATTGCACGGTGTTTCATCCAGTATTGTATCGGATAGAGATCCGAAGTTCACTTCGAGATTTTGGAAGGTGTTCCAACAAGCCATGGGTGCGAATTTGCGCTTGAGTACTTCTAATCATCCTTAAACAGATGGTCAGACGGAGCGTACGATTCAAACAATGGAAGATATGTTGAGGGCATGTGTTTTAGAGAGCAGAGGAAATTGGAAAGAAGTTTTGCCATTGATCGAATTTTCGTACAATAACAGTTATCACGCGAGCATCGGAATGGCTCTGTATGAGGCTTTGTACGAAAGGAAGTGTAGAACACCGTTGTGTTGGTCAGAAGTGGGTGAAGATAGAATTCTAGGACCGGAAATTATTCAAGAGACTACGAAAAAGATTCGTATGATCCGAGAAAAGATTAAGCAAGCCCAAGATCGTCAGAAGAGCTATGCTGACAATCGAAGGAGACCCCTGGAATTCGGGGAAGGCGATCATGTGTACTTGAAAGCCACTCCGAGATTAAGGTTGAAGGGACCGTTTAAGTCGTATAAGTTAAGTCCGAGATACGTAGGACCGTATCAGATCCTAGAAAGGATTGGTCAAGTCGCTTACCATTTAGCCTTGCCGCCATCTCTATCTGAAATGCATGATGTCTTTCATGTATCCTAACTTCATAGGTTCATCCCCGATCCTCTTCAGCCTACTCTGCCGGATTCTATCGAGATAGAAACAAATTTTATCTTTGAACCCAAACCAAGCCGTATTATTGGGAGAGAAACCAAGGTACTGAGAAATAAAGAAATACCACTTGTTAAAGTGCAATGGGACGAGACACATCCGGGTGATGCTACGTGGGAGTTAGAATCAGAAATGCGGGAATCATATCCTCACCTGTTCAGGTAATCTTTCAAATTCGTGGACGAATTTTATTTAACGGGGGGAGGATGTAATACCCCGTATTTTATTTAAAGCTCTGGACAATATTAATGGGTAATAATATTATTTCGAAATACTCTAAGAAATTTTAATGGAACTAAATAGAGTAATTCATAGGATTATATTTTATTAATTGATATTAGCTGACTCAGAGGTTTTATAAAATATCATATTAAGAGACATTTCAGATACTCTCTAATTTTGGCCTATCGGTAAAAATATAAGCTTTTATATTTTATATATATAGAAAGATTATGAGAGAAAGAGAAAGTTGGTAAGGAAGGAAGAAAAAGAAGAAAACGAGAAGAGAAGAGAAGAAAAAGAGAGAAAAAGCCCTAAAGCTCCAATTCTTCATTCCCGATCATCCGTCCGTCGAATCAACTCAATCTTTCCGCCAATCTTCATCTCTCGAGGTGGGTTCTTAGTTAGAAACTTTTATCTTTGATTTTGGTTGAGTTTTAGAGATGTTTGTGGTTAGGGCTTAGTTGGAAACCTAAGAAAAATCGGAAGTTTAACGGTTAAAACTCGATTAAAACCTACCTAAAATACTCATATTATGATAATGGATACGTTTGATCATGTCTTGTTGCATTGGTTGAGGATTGTGAGTGATTGGGTGTGGGGAGAGTGATTTCCCGTAAGGCTGGAACTTCCTGAACTGGTGTAGCTCACTCAGCGAGCATACCTCGCTCAGCGAAAGTTCCAGGGCGATTTTCGCTCAGCGAGAAGGAGCTCGCTCAGCGAGACCTGTTGTTTCAAATTTTGGTTTTTAATTCGTAACTTATGATTCGGGTGTCCGTTTTGAGCGTTCCACATATCGTTTTGAAGCTTAAAGCATAATCTATCTATTAAGATTAAGAAACATTAATTTCGAGCCGACATTTATCCGACTATTTTCAAATGACCAAAACTTGATAAAATGGGACTTGTGAGTTAATGGAAATAGAGAAAAGGTACGACTTGTGAGGTATATAGGTTTCCCTTAAACTCGATTGATTTATGTTTTATGTTTCATTTTTAGGATCCTCCGTAGGTCTTGTATAAGTCTCTATGTGGTTACTATGTGTTTCCCTAGAGCATCCGTAAGGACTTGAGGTATCTGTTGTGTATGCATGGGCGTTGATTTGAGAAGTGTAGACTATAAGTCCTCCGTAAGGTCTTGAGTAAGCCTTGAGGTGGGTTATCCTTAGTCCCACGTAAAGCATCCGTAAGGACTTGGGGTAAGTGATATGCTAGTTATCTGTCAATCTTGAGTAAGTTTTGAGGTGGGTTATCCTTAGTCCCACGGGAAGCATCTGTAAGGATTGAAGCGCGTGTTATGTCTTTTCCTCCGTAAGGTCTTGTATAAGTCTCTATGTAGTTACTATGTGTTTCACTAGAGCATCCGTAAGGACTTGAGGTAGACATTTCTCTTTGTGTCTTTTTGAAATCGTGTGTGGACCCTAGTTTCCCCTATGTCCTTGTTCCTTGTGTAAATTGGTTGGTAAAGCATGCGAGTTTCGTTGGAAATGACCCTTAGTGCCGAGAGAACTCTAAGATAGTAAACCCACTGAGATGTTTTATCTCACCCCATGTTGATATTGTTATTTCAGGTACTTCAGGTTCCGCTCAGGGTAAGGATAAGGCGACTTGAATATCCTTACTAGTTGATGGCTTAATCTTCCGCTGTGGACTTTTGAGATCTTCGGATCTAGTTCTTAGATCTTTTGTAGTTGAACATCTTGTACTATTATATAGCCTTATTTAGTACCTTGTGTTGTAGTGGCTATATTTATGCAATGTGTTGCTAAGAACTTATTTGTATTTCAGTACCAAATTTTTAATATTATATATGAAAAATATGCTTTATGTAAGTCTTTTGTATATGGGTATTACATTCAGCATCCATTATCAGTATGGATTCATCCAGGAAGAGCAACATCACTTATCATTTCTTTGAGCCCTCTTTAGCAGGCATCAGGCAGATTCAGGCACTTATCACTCCTGATCATGTCCCTTTATTCAGGGAAAATTATGGTAGTATCATGAACATGATCATGGACTTGGATGCATCACAGAGGAGCATGATTCACACTTGCCTTCAGTTTTATGACACTCCTCTTAGATGTTTCACTTTCCCAGACTTTCAGATGGGTCCTTTGTTAGAAGAGTTTTCCATGTTGTTAGGTGTCCCTATCAGAAGAGGTATTCCTTTCAACCCTGAGATGATTGCTCCTAGGAATGAGGACATAGGTAAGGCTCTGCACTTGGAAGCCACCATCATTGATCAGTATATGACCACCAAGGCTGGAATCCCAAATCTCCATTTGGACTTCTTTATCACTCAGGCCACCAGTCATGCTGCAGCAGGGAAGTGGGAAACTGTCTGTGCTCTCCTAGCTCTTAGTATATATGGAATCATCTTGTTTGCAGACGAGCCTAAGTTTGTAAGCAAGAATGCTATCCATATCTTCCTGCTGAAGAATCCAGTTCCTACCTTGCTAGGGGATTTCTACTACTCAGTGCATCATAGAAATGAGAAGCAGAGGGGAAGACTAGTCAAATGTTGTGCACCTCTCTTCTACTGTTGGTTATTGAGACACCTGCCAAAGACAAAAGCTTTCCTGAATCCTCATCAGTCAAGAAATTGGGCTAAGAGAATGATTGCCCTTACTTAAGAAGACATCAGGTGGTGTACTTAGAGCACCAAGGGCAGGGACATAATCACAAGTTGTGGGCAGTATCCCAATGTACCTCTTATTGGAGTGAAGGGTTGCATCAACTACAATACTTTGCTTTTCAAAAGGCAGCTAGGGTATGCCTTAGTACATCCACCGAGAGAGCAAGATTTAGCAGAGACCCTTTACTGTGATGTTCAGAATAATCATGCCATCATCTGACAAGCAGTCTGGGCTTGGGATAACATACAGACAAAAGGGACTGCTATTCTTGGCAAGTGCAACAACATAGCTTCAGCTCAGTACATTGATTGGTCTCGCATCAGAGGACAAATCACCCGCATGCCATTCACCCTGGAAGATGTGCCAGGGCCATCAGGAGTAGAGCCTGTAGCTACAGTCAGTTTAGAGGAGTTTGAGAAGCTGAAAGAGAGGAATGCTCAGCTTTCTGAAGCTCTAAAGAAGACCCTCTGGGAGAGGAATGATAGTTGTCTGGACAATAAGAGGTTAGAGAAGCTCCGTATCGAGCATGTGACTAAGATTGAGAAGATTGACGATTACATCAGAAAAGCCCGAGCAGGGGAGTTGGTATTGAAGAATGCTTGCAAAGAAGCCAAAATTCAGAAAGCCAGAGCTGAGCACTACTTGGAAGAGAGTCAGGCTAGGTGGATCATAATTACTGAGGCTCGTTTGCAAGAAGATCATAAGACACATGCTAAGATAGAGCAGTTGGAAGCTAATGAGAAGAAGAGTCAGGAAGCCTTGTTAGCAGCACAGAAGAAAATCTCTGAGTTGAAACTCCGGCGGGGTTGAAGAGATCAAAAGACCAATACAAGTACCAGAAGTTGTCAAGTGCCATTGCCACCAGGAACCTTCTTATCAGGACCATCACAGAGCATCCAGTTGGACCAGTGACTGATGCTCTCCTAAAGGAAGTCAAGGAAGATGACTTTGGGTTAGATGTTTGATTTCTTTGTATTTGTATCTTATTTTGGTTGTACTTTATTTCTCATGGTGATTTTGTTGTATTTCTCGACTTGATTGTATTTTGACCCACCATGGGAACTTGTTGTAATCATAAACTATGCATCTTTTGCATTTGTAATATATGGTTTATGTATTACTTGGATTTTCTCTTGGGCTTCATTTCTCTTCAACATCTTCATTCCCAGAGGTCTAGAAGGTCAAAACCAAAGAACTAAACCGAATACCCTTGGAAGACAAATAGACATACTGCATTGCATACTAACCTCATTCTTTGTATTACATGTGTTTTTGTTGTTGTTTTCTCGCTTTGCTGTGTGTTTCAGGAAACATTGCTCGTAGGAGGGTTTTCCCCATCAACAGAGTTCATCGGTATCCTACAAGAAACAACCTTCCGAGCTTACAGATGGATCAAGTTCAGCAAGATTTGACTGACGTGAGAACTCAGATGGCTAATGAGAGAACTGAGATGAGGGCTCAGATGAACTAGTTCATGGCAGTGATGACTGGGTTGGCTCAGAGCCAAGAAAGATTAAGTGAGTTAGTCGAGCGGAAAACTCCAGAAGAGAATCATCCAGGTACAGGAGGTACTAGTAACAATAATCACGGGCAACCACGAACAGATGCGCCAGAGTTTGGGCCTCACCTCAATCCTGAAGTCAATGCTATCAGGAACACCCAAGGAAATACTGGAGGCCGTGCCTTGCAAGAGGACCCTTAAGAGGAACAATTTACAGTAATTTGTGTTGGGGATGAAGCCTATGATCGTCGTCTGGACGAAATAGCAGAGAAGCTGAGATTTTTGGAGTCCCAAAACTCTTTGGGATTTGATGTAATGAACATGGGTTTAGTTGAGGGAGTCAGGATTCCTCATAAATTCAAGCCTCCCGTCTTTGAGAAATATAATGGTACCTCTTATCCACGTACTCACCGACAGTCCTTTCTGGGGAGACTGAAAGCTTATACCATGGACGAAAAATTGTGGATGTTCTACTTCGAAGACAGTCTGACCGGGGCATCCTGTGAATGGTATTCTCACATGTCCAGAGCAACAGTGAGAAACTGGAAGGATTTGGCCGAAGCTTTCATACGCCAGTATCATTATAACTTGGACATGGCTCCCAATAGAACCCTCCTGATGGGTATGTCATAATCTTCAAGAGAAAGCTTCAGGGAATATGCCCAAAGATGGAAACAACTTTTTGTTGCTGTCCAGCCTCCGATGTCTGAGAGAGAAATGGCCGACATGTTTATGAACACATTGCAAGGAACTTACATTGACAGACTTGCTGCTTTCTCGTCCACCAACTTTGCGGATGTAGTCATAGCTGGTGAGAGAATTGAGAGTCTTTTGAAGATGGGCAAAATTTCAGATAATGGAGCTAGTTCCAGCAATACAAGAAAACCTTTCTCAGGACCTCGCAGGACAAGTGAAACCAACTCAGTGCATATGGGCAGAGGTAGGCCTCAATACATGCCAAGATAAGTAGCTGTTGTCACTATTCCAGCTCCAGCACCTCAACAACAGTATCCTCCACAACCACAACACTTTCCACCGCAACAACAATTTCCTCAACAGAGATCTTACAACAATAACAATTAGCAACAATGTCCGTTTCAACAAAGGACTTCACAAATCAACAAGGTTATCGATCCCATTTTGATGCCCTATGCTACCTTACTTCCACAATTACTAAAGCTCAACCTGATTGAATTGAGGACTCTGGCCCCACCAGATCCCCAGAACCTTCCAAGAAACTATGATGTTAATGCCATATGTGCCTTCCACTCCAATGCACCTGGCCATACAACAGAGAAAAACAGAGCCTTAAACATGAAGGTTCAGGATTTGATTGATTCTAAAGCAGTCAACTTTGCACCCCCTCCAAGTGTTACCAAGAATCCTATGCCTAGCCATGGTGGGCCTAAGATAAATGTCATTGAGGAGGATCAACCGATGAACCAAATTGACAGTGTTGCAAGTATTCAAACACCTCTGGGCGAGGTTAAAGCCCAACTTTTGAAATGCCAGGTGTTCCCGGGTTGTGAGGCCCATTGCGAAGCTTGCAAGACTTTTATCAACGGTTGTGCAAATTTGAAAACCAGTATCAACAATCTTATCAAGGAAGGCACTTTACAGATAACTTCAACAGTCCCAACTCCTACAACATCAAAAACCATTCCTCCTACAACATCAGCATACATCATTCCATCAGATATCACTCCTACAACTTCAACAACAACATTCCAATGGATTCTTCTACATCATCAACAACCATCCCTTCTTCAACTTCAACAGACATCAGTTCAACACATCCTTCTACAACAACAACAACAACCATCAATGAAGACATTTCCACAGTTACCATTTACTATGATCCGGCAACAATCCACGTTCCAGATTCTTTCAACAACTCACATCAACATCTCCATCAACATCAGCAACCTTCATCACCTGCACCATCTCCCATCAGGCCCCCTGTCACAATTTATTATGACCCTCAGGCTGTCTCAACTCCTTCTTCCGCAACAATCAGTCCAGTTACCATCACGGTACCTGGACCAGTTCCATATGATAGCATCAGTGTCGTGCCTTGGCACTATGGCTCAGATTTATATTGCGACGGAAAGAAAGTCACTCTTGACACTTCTACACCACAGACTGATAATGTGGGGGAGGCGGAGGCTTCACCCGAAGCGGACGTCTCTTTGCCTCACAATTTCCAAGGACTAATGCTGAAGTAGAAGCTGCTGCCAAGGCTAAGGGCAAGAGTGTGGTGCCTGAAGAGCCTATTGCCAAGGAAGCTCATAAGATATCCTTTGACCAGGAAGTAGACGGGTTCATGAGAATAATCAAGAAGAGTGACTATAAGGTTGTGGACCAGGTCCATCAGACACCTTCCAAAATCTCTATTTTATCACTGCTAATGTGTTCCGAAGCTCACAGGAATGCACTTCTCAAAGTCCTGAACGCAGCTTACGTGCCAGAAGAGATTACAGTTAATCAGCTAGAAACGGTGGTTTCTAATGTCAACACTAGTCATGGACTAGGTTTCACCGATGCAGATCTAACTACGGAGGGCCGTAACCATAATAAGGCTTTGCATATCACCTTGGAGTGTAAAGGTGTTGTTCTCTCTCATGTCTTGGTTGACACTGGGTCTTCACTCAATGTTCTTCCAAAGAAAGCCTTGGTCAAGATGGAATACGATGGTCTTGCACTGCATCCAAGTAACCTGGTGGTGAGAGCCTTTGACGGTTCTAAAAGATCGGTTTCTTGGGGAAATTGAGCTGCCTGTGGTGATTGGCCCACAGATCTTCAAAACTTTCTTCTACGTGATGGCCATTCAGCCTGCCTATAGTTGTTTGTTGGGTCAGCCATGGACATGCCGCTGGCGCTGTGACTTCGACCCTTCACCAGAAGTTAAAATACAAATGGGAGGGCCAAGTTATCACAATCTGTGGGGAAGAGGATATCTTCGTTAGTCATCTAGCTACTTACAAGTACATTGAGATGGACAGAGAGATCCATGAGACAATGAGCCAAGGGTTTGAGGCCCTCAATGTCAATGAAGAAACAACTGAAGTGTTTGGTACTTAGATCTCTTCTTATAAGCAAGCTTGGAAGGTTGTTGAAGACGGGAATGCCCAGGGCTGGGGCAAGCTGCTGCAAGTTCAGGTCAAGGAAGACAAGTTCGGGTTGGGTTACAAACCATCCCGACAGGTCCATGAGGAGGCTGCTGAAGCTCCCAAGTTTATCAGTGGGGGAATGCTAACCCCGGATGCAATCAACAACGTGGAAGACGAGGCTGAAAGTGACTTCAACCTGGAAAGCTGGATTCGTCCAAGGGTCCCAGGCCAGCAAGTCCTCAACTGGTCTTCCTAGGAAATTATAAGGATTACTTCTGCAGAGTAATTATTATTTCCTGTTTAAGCATGCATCAAGTCCTGAATCTTGCCCAAGGTGCCAGGACTCATTTTTTAATAGGACCATATTTGTATTTTGTGCAAATGAATGATTAATGAATAAATGGACATCTTTTGCAAACGATCTTTTTTTGCTCACTGTCTTTTCATTTTTGCTATTTTCGCACAAAACAATAAATGGCAATGTTTTTTTTAATAAGTAACTCCATTCACATTTAAATAAATAAATAAATAAAATCAATCACTAAAATGAACAAATCTCAACCCTTGCAGAGATAGCCTTCCAGAATATGTTGACGTCGACAATCCGATTAATCAAGTAGATGAATGGGTTGATGAAGACTATGATTTTCCTGAGGAGTTGGCAAGGTTGTTGAGACAAGAGGAAAAAGTGATTGCTCCTCATCAGGAGGAGCTTGAGACTATCAATCTTGGTACCGAGGAAGATGTGAAAGAGTTGAAGATCAGGGCCAGTCTGCAAGCTCCAGTGAAAGAACAGCTCATCAGTATGCTTCGGGAATATGTTGACGTCTTTGCTTGGTCCTATCAGGATATGCCGGGTATGGATACGGATATTGTCATGCACAGATTGCCACTGAAAGAAGATTGTCCGCCAGTTAAACAGAAGCTACGTCGTACTCGCCCAGACATGGCTATGAAAAATAAAGAAGAAGTACAAAAGCAGTGGGACGCCGGTTTTCTCGCTGTAACTAGTTACCCGCCGTGGGTTGCTAATATTGTACCCGTACCTAAGAAGGATGGCAAGATGCGTATGTGTGTGGATTACCGGGATCTGAACAGAGCTAGCCTGAAAGATGACTTCCCATCACCTCACATTGATGTATTGGTAGACAACACAGCCTAGTTCTCGGTATTTTCTTTTATGGATGGATTTTTAGGATACAATCAGATTAAGATGTCACCTGAAGACATGGAGAAGACAACTTTCATCACTCCTTGGGGGCACGTTCTTCTACAAGGTAATGCCGTTCGGTCTGAAGAACACCGGTGCAACATATCAATGGGCTATGGCAACATTATTCCACGATATGATCCACAAAGAAATCGAGTGCTATGTGGATGATATGATTGCCAAGTCCCTCACAAAGTAAGAGCATTTGGTAAATATGTTGAAGTTATTCAAGCATCTGAGAAAGTATCAGTTAAAGTTGAACCCCAATAAATGCACATTCGGGGTACGTTCCGGTAAGCTGCTGGGTTTTATTGTAAGTAAAAAAGGAATTGAGGTTGATCCCGACAAAGTGAAAGCCATTCAGGAGATGCCTGCACCTAAGACTGAGAAAGAAGTTCGAGGGTTCCTAGGTAGATTGAACTACATCTCAAGGTTCATATCTCATCTCACTGCAATCTGTGAACCCTTGTTCAAGCTGTTAAGAAAAGACGTTGTCAGAAAGCTTTTGACAAGATCAAAGAGTATCTGCAAGAACCTCCATTCCTCATGCCTCCAGTTGAAGGAAGACCTCTAATCATGTATTTGACAGTATTAGAAGAGTCAATGGGGTGTGTGTTGGGCCAGCATGACGAGTCTGGTCGAAAAGAGTATGCAATATACTACATAAGCAAAATGTTTACCGACTGTGAACAACGTTATTCACTGCTCGAGAAAACTTGATGTGCTTTAGCGTGGGCTGCTCGCCGACTAAGATAGTATATGTTGACTCATACTACCTTGTTGATCTCAAAGATGGATCCAGTCAAGTACATATTTGAGAAGCCAACACTTACCGGAAGGGTTGCCAGGTGGTAAATGATTCTAACAGAATATGACATTCAGTACACCTCTCAGAAAGCCATCAAGGGCAGTATATTGTCTGACTATCTGGCTGAGCAAACCATTGATGATTACCAGCCTATGAGATTTGACTTCCCTGATGAAGACATCATGTTCTTGAAAGCGAAAGATTGTGAAGAACCAGTTCACACTGAAGGGCCTGACCCAGAAGAAGCATGGACTATGATGTTTGACGGGACAGTTAATTGCAACGGTCGTGGGGTTGGTGCTGTACTTATCACACCCAAGGGAGTCCATATGCCCTTCTCAGCAAAACTCACCTTTGCTTGCACTAACAACGAAGCAGAATATGAAGCTTGTATTATGGGTCTTGAGGAAGCCATTGCCCTCAGGATCAAAACCTTGAATGTATTCGGAGATTCAGCTTTGGTAATTAACCAGACCAACGACAAGTGGTACACTCACCAGGAGCATCTGATTCCCTACCGTGACTATACAAGGAGATTGTTGACCTTCTTCACAACAGTTAAGCTTGAGTACATCCCTCGAGATGAGAATCAGTTTGCAGACGCTTTGGCTACCATTTCATCCATGATCAAAGTACAAGCTGCCAACTATGTACCTCGGATTTTGTTTCTTCTATACTGATGGTTCTTTGTACAAGCGAAACTTCGACATGGTCTTGCTCAGATGTGTTGACAAGAAGGAAGCAGATCTACTGATGCACGAAGTACATGAAGGTTCTTTCGGTACCCATGCCGGAGGACATGCAATGGCAAAGAAGTTATTAAAATCAGGTTACTATTGGATCACGATGGATGCAGACTGTTGTGCCTATGCTAGAAAATTCCACAAATGCCAGATCTACGTAGATAAAGTGCATGTGCCTCTGAATCCTTTAAATGTAATGTCTTCACCTTGGCCCTTCACCATGTGAGGCATTGATATGATTGGAAAGATTGAACCAACTGCTTCAAATGGTCACAGATTCATCCTGGTAGCCATTGATTACTTCACCAAATGGGAGGAAGCAGCTTCGTATGCAAATGTCACCAGACAAGTGGTAGCTCGATTTCTGAAAAGGGATATCATCTGTCGATATGGAGTTCCCGAGCGGATCATTACTGATAATGGTTCCAATTTGAATAATAAGATGATGGATGAGCTTTGCCGAGACTTCAAAATTCAACATCACAATTCTTCTCCTTATAGACCAAAGATGAATGGCATTGTTGAAGCCGCTAACAAGAATATCAAGAAGATTATGCAACAGATGGTAGTCACCTACAAAGACTGACACGAAATGCTACCATTTTCCTTACATGGGTACCAAACCTCTATCAGAACATCTACTGGGGAAACACCTTATCAGATTATGTATGGTATGGAAGTTGTCCTACCTGTTGAAGTTGAACTACCCTCCTTATGGGTAATGATGGATGTGAAACTGGATGAAGCAGAATGGGTCCGATCTCGATATAATCAACTGAGTCTGATTGAAGAAAAGATATTAGCATCCATCTGTCATGGGAAGCTATATCAAAAGCGAATGAAGAAAGCCTTCGATCAGAAAGTCAGACCTCGGGAATTCCAAGTGGGAGAACTTGTTCTGAAAAGACTTCTTCCTCCTCATACAGACCACAGGGGCAAATGGACACCAAACTACAAAGGCCCATTCATAGTAAAGAAAGTTTTCTCTAGTGGAGCGCTGATGCTCACTACTATGGATGGCGAGGACTTCCTATCTCATGTGAATTCAGATGTAGTTAAAAAATACTTCACATAAAATGACCCGCTGGACATAAAAACAGAATGTAAGTCCAGGCAAAAATAGGGCATCCCGGCGAGTCAAAAACAGAATAAAAGTCTTGGGCAAAAATAAGGGAAAAATCAAAAAAATGTACACCCGCTGAGTTGAAAAGCCACATCGGATAGCTCAGGGAAAAATGGGTATCCCGGTGGATTGAAAACCTGAAAGGGTGATCCACACAAAATCAGGGAATAAGTGACCAACTGCATTTTGAATTCGTCTGCATCACTCACAACATGGCAAGCTTCGAAAGGATAAAGCATCGTTCAGAATCAACCTTCTTCAGAAAGCAGGATAAGAAGAACGTCAAGGTCATACAGGTCATAGCAAAGGAAGCTCACTGGAGCGTCATCTTCAACATTGCCAACACTTTTATTTTTCTCAATTTACAGCAATCTCCTCCTTTCAGAGGATTCGCTTCTTTGACTGTACTTTCCTATTTAGGGCACACAAATCAATAAAATCAGAATTTTCAGTCACACTTTTTTTTGTACATTTTTGTTTCGTTTACAAAATGTCCAAAGTTCATAATATAATACTTGCATGAAAACATATGAGCCATTTTAATAAATGCTTGCAGGAAATGTGTTGCTCTCAGACAAATCTAACTCCTATGACGGAATCCGGTTGAGGATATCTCGGGACACTTGTGCATTTCCTTTGTTTAACAGGTTACAGGTACTCAAGGAAGACCATTTCACAACATAAGGCATATCAAGTATTATTCCCCAGCCAAGCCAGCAATCACATCATCATCAGGACTCCTTGACGAGAAGCATTTCCCCTTGAGGAATTCATCAATCCCCAGCATATCGCTTGGACGAAGGAGTGGAAACAGATTACTTCCCAAAAGTTATCTCCTCCCCAAGCGGGATCTCCCGAGCAATGCCTGACGGCTTTTCCCCCCAGCAAAGTAGTTAGGAACTTTCTATTCCCCATCAGAGTTGCCAGGATTATCCTCATCCTGAGAAGAGTCGGGGGATTTGCTTCCCCAAAGAGTTGCCATTCTCTCCCCAGTAGAGCAATACACGAAATACTTCCCCAGCGGAGTTACTGAAACTTCCTCGTCCCCAGCGGAGTTGCTGAAACTTCCTCATCCCTAACGGAGTTCTCCCTCCGGACAGATAAACCAGAGATCTTTATCCCCGCAGGATCCGAATCTCGGATCGTTTCCTCTCTTTTGCATAATCATAGCATTCGCATCATTTTCCCCCAAAATAAGCGTAGCATTCCGTCTAAAACGGAGCATTACGGCAAAAATCAAACATTTGCATAATCATAAGCCAGGTTCAAGACAATAACCTACAAACACCATCTTTATTTCACCAGCCATATATATAAAACTCACATCCCCTGCAGATAAAAGACAAAACATCCCCTTTGCACTCTCAAACATAGATGCCTGTTCATATTTATACATGCTCTTTTTGACACTCGTCTGTGTCATCATTCCCCAGTAAAGTCGCCATAAAACCTTCAGAATTCTCAAACACTTGTTCATACCTGTACATATTCTTTGTTGACACTCGCCCATGTCATACTTCCCTGGCAAGTCAAAAAACTCGTTTGTATCCCTTGCTCAATCTTTTGACACTCGTCTGTGTCTTGCACATACTTCACCAGTAGATCATACTTGTACATACTTATACAGAAATCTTCGATACTCGTCTGTATCTTGTACATATCACTTCCTCGGCAGATCAACACTCGTTCGTGTTCCTTGTTTAACTGATTGATACTCGTCCGTATCACCATCCTTAAACACGTGTCAGCGTTTGTTTCTACCGATACTCGTCCGTATCAGGGTCTTAAGGATGCTCGTCCGCATCTTTAGTCTATACACACTGTCAAACACTTATACCTTTTATTTTAAAGCGTAAGCACTCGTCCGTGTTTACATCCCCACAGAAACAAAACAACTTTTTCTATCCGGCATTCGTCCTATGTCGTGATATTTTCGAAAGCCGTCCCCTGCCAGGTGATCGTCCTTCACCTTTGGATGACTGTCCCTCATCCTTTCCCCAGTGGAATCCCCATTATTGGAACTTTCTATCCGACATTCGTCCTATGTCGTGATATTTTTAGCAGTCGTCCCCTGCTAGGTGTTCGTCCTTCACCTTATGATGACCATCCCTCATCATTTACCCGATGGCCGTCCCCATCGTTGATCTTTGTTACCGACATTCGTCCTATGTCGAGATAAATCCCCAAGAGCAGCCGTAACCTGCTAGGTGATCGTCCTTCACCTCTTGAGGATCGTCCTTCATCATGCTTATCCGATGGTCATCCTCATCGTTGACCTTTTCTATCTGGCATTCGTCCTATGTCGAGATAAAGAGCAGGCCGTCCCCTGCTAGGTGATCGTCCTTCACCTTTGATGACCGTCCCTCATCAAATATTTCATTTATTCTTTAAACCGATGACCGTCCCTATCGTGGTCCCTTTTCCTTTTCCTGATGGTCGTCCTTCATCAACTTTTACCCGATGGTCGTCCCCGTCGTTGTTTACTTTACCATTCAACCTGATGGCCGTCCTTGTCAGTGTTTCCCTCATCCCTTTAATCCCCAGAGAATTTTACACGATGGCCGTCCCCATCGAGGTTTCTTTATTCCCCAGCATGATGGTCGTCCCCGTCATTGCTCCGTTTACCGTTTTACCCCCAGCAATCATCCTTTGCTTGATGGTTGTCCTCCATCGCTTTCATTTGATACCCATACTATACTATCTTTTACAATTTATATCCCTTTTCTTTTTCTCCCCAGTGAGTGCAAATTTCAGACTGTCTTTGGTATTCAACCACAAGTTATCTTGTTTGTCTGTTAAGTCAGGCGCTTACATCCTGCATAGCTAACTCATGCTTGAATAGGGGCAGCTGTAAACACCCCAAATTTGCTCTCACTTTTTCTCACACCATGGCTTGTGATCTTTCATTTTTGCATTAGCATAAGCATATCATACCCCAATGCACAGTTCATTTCATCTGCATCTAGGGTTTGTGATATGAGAAATCCAAGAAGTGATCTGAGCCATCCCAATGGTCTTGAAGCTTTCCAAGAGGGTCCATTTGTGTTCCATGATCATAATATGCTCCCCAAGGTTCATAAAAGTCAAGGGATCAAAAATCATGGCAAAGGCATGGAGACAAATTGAAGATTTCCTGCACAGATGATCTAAAATTAGGATTTTGGTTTCAGAGGCCTTAATCCCAATTTTTTTGGTCATTCTTGTTTCTAATGGTCTCAATATGTTATAAGGATCATGTGTACCAAATTTTATGAAGAAATTCACTGTGGAAATCATCTGATCATTGGGTAACTTCTTGAGCAAGTAAAGTCAAAATCAGGGCATTTGAGGCCTCCATCAAGGGTACCAAAGGGTCATCATCATCATTTTCAGTATCTATGATCTTTATTTGATTTTAGGAGTGGTTGGAAGTTCACAAAGTTGAAATTTTTTGAGCCTAATGCAAACTTGCTATTTTGGAAAGGACTTGTAATGGAAACTTTCCATTTTGGGAAAGATATTCAACCTACTCTTTCATGACCAAAAATACTTCAAATGAAAAATTCTTGGACATGAAAGTTGTAGATTATGTCTTCCAATTTTCAAAAAGTACAAGAACATGTCTTGATTCATCCTAGAACTCAAGATATGGCCTTTCAAAGTTGGCAAAAATCCTATAATTTTCAAGTGTGCACCAAAGAGGGATTTTTGCAATTTCACTTGCCAAGCCATTTCATGACCTCTAATCAACTTCTAAACTTCATACAAACATAGTGCAACACATTTGGATCAGAATCATGCCTTGCATCACAAGTTTTCATGGCCAATTTCTCAAGAAATTTCAAAGTTGTCAAAATGCATAAAGCTTGCAAACACTTGATCAAGGCCATCCAGCTGCACTCTAATGATCCAAAGGCTCTCCACAAGCTCAGCTGAGGCCAAGACACCCCTAAAGCCAGCTCTGAACCATGCCCATACCTCAAGTACACAGTGTTTACATTTTTTCAACTTGGCCCATACCAATCACACTATGCCACCACCCACTTTCTGATCACTCTCATTGGCCTATGCTAACCTTATGCAGCTCATTTCATAACACACATACGCCTGAATCATCCCACAAATCAGATTGCTCAAAAATCCCCAAAACCTTCAAGCTTTCGAAACTCACTCCTCAACCACTCAAACTCAAAACTTTCACCACCAATCATCTCCACAAATCATAAGGATCATTTCCCACCCCTTGCCATGGCCTGAAACAAGCCCAATCACAAACACGATTTCTGCATATTCAGAACTGAAACTCATAAACCAAGTCATACAAGCTTTATTCAAGCCTTCCAGAAGCATCAAGGGATCAGGTGGGGTGGATTAGCATCAAGGAGAGGTCCAGAAAGCTCAGATTGAGAAAGCTTCATCTCAGGTATCATCAAGAACAATTTTTCCAGAACTTGTTTTTTAAGTTACACATTGATTCTACATGATGTGCTGATCATTGTGATATGTTTACTTTTGAAAATGGTTGAGTATTAAGCATGTATTTAACTTCTGAAAGTTTGCCCGTGAAACATGTTCTTGCTTGATTCTCTTGATTGATGCAAAATAAATGTTGTTTGTTGGTGGATTCATGCTCAGTGATGTTTAGGGAGTGATTCTGGAGAGTTTGGGAGGTTCTCATAGCCTAGGGAGAGAGATAGCATTTTGGTGTCGTCGAAGAAGATGACCGGAGCTTGCTCCAGTCACTTGAAAATGTTTAGGGCTTAATTAGGGTTTAATTAGTCAGTTTGAATCTTGGCCATTAGATCTTAGGGTTAGCGCATTTTTGGATGGACCAGATTAGTTCATTAATGTTAATTTATAATTAATTAAATTAATTAAAATTAATTAGCACGTTTTTTATTTTATTTTTTGCATTAAAAAAGTATTTTTTAAATATTTAAATGTTTTATTTAATTAATTAATTGATTTTAATTAATTAAATATGCATTTAGGTTTCTAAAGATCACCAAAAAAATTCATGAAGCATTCCAATACATTTAGAAACATTTTCAAACTCACCATACAAATTTCTTTTTAGGTTTGTTCACATTTTCACAATTTTCTTTGAATTAGGGTTCTTAAAAATCACATTTTTTAATCCTAACTTGAAAAATTCATTTCTGCCTAACCATGATGAGTTTGAACTTGATTCTTTTTGCATTGTTTCAAATATTGCATATAGTTTCTAGGTTATTTATCTCATATCTTTATCTTGCATTTTCAATTTGATTTTCATTTTTCCTTAAGAATCACCCAAAAACCCTAGCTAACTTAAGAAATCCATAACTTTTCCTAGGATTGGCTTTTGACATTCTCCTTTGGGGTGTGATCTTGTATAGGTTTAGGGTTTGTTTGAGCTCAATTTCAATTTTTTATCTTGGTGATTGCTTCTGTTTTTGTCATATACATCTCATGTTGCCTTAAAACCCTTATTTTGCATCTTTATTTGTATTCTTCTTTGCATATCATGAACTTGTGAACTTGTCATGCCATTCCATTCTTTTGTATGTAATTTTAGACATCTTAGGACATGTTTGAAACATTTCTTGATCATTATTGCATCATTTTGTTATGCTTTGCATCCATTACATTTCATGAACATCCATGTGTTTTCATGCTTCTAAACTTGCTTCCATTGCATCTCATCCTTGTATGATCATTCATATGCATCTTGTATGACTTTGCATCATCCCATAACACATTTTCATTGCATAATAACTTCTGACTTTGGTCTTTTCATCCTAATTCATCTCATTTCTTTGTGCTTTATGTCTTATGCATTCATACTAACATTTCAGGAACTTTTGGTAAGTTATATGGGAGGTGGATTTGCCTTCAGCTCCCACCTCTTCTTTCCTTTGCATTTGCATCCTTTATTTGTCTTTGAAGTGAATTTGTTTCACTTATTTCTCTCTTTCTCCTTTCTTTTCTCCTAAGTTACTTATCTTCTTCAGGAAGTAAGTAACTTATTCTCTTCTCTCTTTCTCTTTTCATCTGTTTCTTCCTTGGTGGCCTTGAAGATCTTTTCTTTTAAGCCTCATAAACCATAGGATATCCAAGCATGATAACTTTTAGGGTTGTATATATTCCCCTAGTCTTTTACCTTTGATTCTCCTTGAGTCTCTCTTCTCATCTCAATAATCAGAGGCTAAACTCTTAAAGCTTTAGGACTTTGGAATTAGGGTTATGCCTGCATCCTTATCTTAGAATGGAGTGTATAACTTTAATACTTAGTGTTAAACATTTAATTTGTTTACACCTCTTACATTAGGGTTCTATCTCTTCCTTATGGTTAAGAGGGACTAACCCTAGTGTTTAATGGACAAGTCCCCCTCAAGTTGTCTTACAAACCATACAATCCACTTCTTAATCTTACCCTTTAATTAAAATCCATTTAATAAAGGCTTGTTATATAATGAATTTAATCCCTAACCATGGATTAAGTTGAGGTATCTTCCTCAGCTTAAGTGTTCTCATCTATCATCCTTCTATTAGGATGGTGTAATGAGTTCACTAATATGTGATTAGAGATTAAACTCATTACTTAACACTAAACAAAAACCCAAAAACATCTAAATAATCACAAGTAGGTTAATGATCTTAATCCTACATCATCATGGTAATTAAGTTGAGATTCTTATCTCATTCTTAAGTAGGCTCATTATCCCTAATCAGGGAGGATATAATGAGTTTATAACCCTTGATTTAGGCTTAAGCCCATTAACTTATGAAAAACACCAAAAATAATAAAAAACTGAAAACACAAAACAAACAATAATCGTCTCCTCCAGGATTCTTTTCTCATCACACTCATTCACAAACGAGAACTCGCTTCTTCCGTCTAATGCAAGACAGTTAGCACTCGAGCCAGACGAGTCACACACTTGAGCATAGACACGTAAGTAGTTCACAACAAATCATCCAGTCTCTTTGAGTCGAACTACGGTGTTCTGACTTCCTCATTGCACGAGAGGATACGTAGGCATAACTTAACAGTTATCGAACAAAAGTCTCTTTGTCTTCCCCCTCTTTCAGCATTCTTTTCTAAGCCTCAGTTCTTGAGCAATTCACACCTTTTGCACTGACACCTGTACTTTCTTTCCCTAGCTTTTGCACACAGATATCACATACACCTACCCCTTTTAAACACAATCTTGTAAGCGTGGATCCTGTCGAGTACGACAGACGATTTGGGTGCTAATACCTTCCCAGGTCGTAACCAACCCCCTTTCTCAGTTTCTCTGGTTCACAACCGTCTTATCCATCTCTTTCCAGGTTTATGCAGCATTACCTCTCCTTCGGGATAAAAATGCCTAGCTGGCGAATCTATTCAATTCAACCCTCTTTCTCTTTCGCCAACCGTTCGCGTCTGCACCGTGGGACTTAATGTCTTTTTTCGGGAGCGACAACTTTGCATACAACTTATTCTCCTTCAAAATATTCAATATTGTTCTCAAATGTTCTGCATGTTCTTCTTCTGTCTTAGAATAAACCTAAATATCATCTATAAACACAACCACAAAATGATCCAGATAAGTATGAAAAATACGATTCATGTACTCCATGAATACACCTGGTGCATTAGTCACACCGAAAGGCATCACCGAATACTCGTAATGTCCATACCGTGTTCTGAACGCCGTCTTCTGAATATCCTCATCTTTCACTTTAATCTTATGATAGCCCGATCTCAAATCGATCTTGCTAAACACATTACCTACCAACTGATCCATCAAATCATATATTTTTGGCAACAGATACTTGTTCTTAATCGTCACTTTGTTCAACTGTCTATAATCCATACAAAGCCTCATACTTCCATCTGTTTTCTTAACTAACAACACTGGAGCTCCCCACGACGATACACTTGGTCATATAAACTTTTTATCAAGCAAATCTTCCAACTGCTTCTTTAATTTAGCCAACTCAGATGCAGACATCATGTACGGTTCCATAGACACATGTCTAGTGCCAGGTACAAGATCGATCGCAAACTCAACTTCTCTTTCATGCGGCACATCAGGAATTTCATCAGGGAAAACTTCAGGAATTTCCTTCACTACTTGCAACTCTTCAATCTTGGATTTACTTTCTACGGAAAATGACACAATCAAATTAAACATCTGAGCTTCCTTGTCATTAACTTATGCAATTCTCTAAAAGAAAATAATCCAACTTCTTCCTCTTCTGGAGTAGAAAACCTCACCGACGTACGAAATAATTAATATGAACATAGTTATTCTCTAACCAATTCATACCTAGGATTACATCCATCCCAGTCAACGAAAAAACACACCAAATCAACATAAAAGTCTCTATCAAAGATAGACAATGGAATACTCAAACACACTAAAGAGGTAGTCACCGATCCCTTAGCCGAAATCTCTACGACCATTTCCCCGTTCATCTCAGACAACTTAAGACCCAACCTCTTAACATAATCAGCAGCAATAAAACAATGTGTAGCACCCGTGTCAATAATATTAATTAAAGGAATACTATTAATGAAACACGTACCTCTGACGAGCTTGTCCTCATTAGCTGTCTAAGTCCCAGCTAAAGCGAACACTTTCCCTCCAGACTTTGCTTTCTTCGGCTTCTGTCACTGGCTATCAATATGCCCCTTTTAGCCACAGTTAAAATAAATCATCTCTTTATACGGGCAATCAGATATCGCATGCCCAACTTTTCCACAACGGAAACAACACTTCACCTCAGTAGTGCACACATTACTCTTGTGTCTCGGTTGCCCACACTTAAAAAAGATACCAGCAAGAGCGTCTCTTCCACTAGTCCTCTAACCCGAAGAAACTTTCTGCTTACCCTTACCAGTTGGAGCATCATAAGGCTTGCCACAGTTCTGATGTTTCTTACCTCTCCGATCAGAAACAATCTTGTAGTGAGCATTGTTATCTTCCTCGAAGATTCTGTAACTATCCACCAGATCAGCAAAAACATGGATCTTCTGATACCCCACAACCTTCTTGATCTCAGAGCGCAACCCGTTCTCAAACTTTATGCACTTTGAAAATTAAGCAGTCGCTGCATCATGGTGCGTATAAAACATAGATAACTCCTTGAACTTTGGAGCATAATTTGTCACTGACATATTTCCCTGCTTCAGCATAAGAAACTCAATCTCTTTCTTACCACGTACATCTTTAGGATAATACTTTCTCATAAACTCTCTATGGAAAACAACCCAAGTGCTCTTCACATGTAGCTTCCAAGCTCTCTCTGGTTTCCAACCACCAGTTATCAACTTCAACTGCCAACATATGAGTCACATAATGAACCTTCTGTGCTGGAGTGCAATCCATTACACGGAAAATCCTCTCAATTTCCTTCAACAAAACCAATGCAGCATCAGGGTCATACTTTCCCTTGAAGGTAGACGGATTCTCCCTCTGAAAAGTCGCAAAGGTCATACTTGCCCTAAGAAGCTGGCTATTTGTCTGCTAGAGAGTTGAACAAGCTTATGGATGATGAAGCGCAAATTTTGGCGCTGTTTGCATCATTGTCGGCTGAAAATAATATGACAATTAGTGAATTGCATGTGGTAAGAGATTTCCTAGAAGTGTTTCCAGATGATGTTGTGGATGTACCGACAGAGAGTGAGAGGTAGAATTTAGCATCGATCTGGTGCCAAGAACGAAACCCATTTCGATGGCACCGTATCGTATGTCGGCTTCCGAGTTATATGAGTTGAAGAAAAAACTAGAGGAATTGTTAGAAAAGAAATTTGTGAGACCGAATGTATCATCGTGGGGAGTACCAATATTATTGGTGAAGAAGAAGGATGGTAGCATGAGGTTGTGTATTGATTACAGACAACTAAATAAGGTGACGCTTAAGAATAAGTATATGCTTCCAAGGATAGATGATCTGATAGATCAATTGGTTGGTGCTCGTGTGTTCAGTAAGATCGATTTGTGATCGGGTTATCATCAGACAAGAGTGAAGGATGAAGATATTTCGAAGACTACTTTTAGGACTCGGTATGGACACTATGAATGTATAGTGATGCGATTTGGAGTTACTAATGTACCTGGTGTATTCATGGAATATATGAATCGTATTTTCCATGAGTATTTGGATCAATTTGTTGTTGTGTTTATAGATGACATTTTGATTTATTCTAAGTCAGAAGAAGAGCATGCTGAACATTTGTGAATTGTGTTGCAAGTGTTGAAAGAGAAGAAGCTTTATGCGAAATTGTCAAAGTGTGAATTCTGGTTGAAAGAGGTGAGTTTTCTGGGTTATGTGATTTCAGAACAAGGGGTTGTCGTGGATACGTCCAAAGTAGATGCAGTGCTACAATTGGATACTCTGAAGTCAGTGACAGAGATTAGAAGTTTCTTAGGATTGGTCGATTATTATTGAAGGTTTATTGAGGGGTTTTCGAAGTTGGAACTTCCGTTGACCCAATTGACTTGTAAAAATAAAGCATTTGTGTGGGATTCTCAGTTGTAGAAGAATTTAACTACTTCACCAGTTTTGATTTTTCCAAAAATGGATGAACCGTTCGTGGTTTATTGTGATGCTTCTTTGATGGGTTTAGGTGGAGTTTTGATGCAAGATGGTCAGGTTGTGGCATATGCTTTGCGTCAGTGAATGGTTCATGAGAGGAATTACCCTACTCACAATTTGGAGTTGGCAGCTATGGTTTTTGTCTTAAAGATTTGGAGACATTACTTGTATGGTTCGAGGTTTGAAGTTTATAGTGATCATAAGAGTTTGAAATACCTGTTTGATCAGAAAGAGCTGAATATGAGGCAGAGACGTTGGTTAGAATTTCTGAAGTATTATAACTTTAGTTTAAATTATCATCCAGGTAAGGCTAATGTTGTAGCCAATGCCTTGATCCGAAAAACATTGCATATGTCGTCCATGATGGCTAGAGAGTTAGAGTTGATCGAGAAATTTAGATATATAAGTTTAGTTTGTGAACATACACCTCATAGTGTGATGTTGGGAATGTTGAAGGTTAATAATGATTTTGTTGATCATGTTCGAGAGAGTCAGAGATCAAATGTGAAACTGGTAGACTTGATGGTTAATGATGAATGAGTTAGAAATGATGATTTTCGGGTTGATGAACGGGTAGTACTTATATTTTGAGATCATATTTGTATTCCTGATGATCTTGATTTAAAGAGAATGATTCTTGAGGAAGGTCATAGGAGTGGCTTGAGTATTCATCTAGGAGTGACAAAAATGTACCAGGATTTGAAGAAGATATTTTAGTGGCCTGGTATGAAACGAGATGTGGCTCAGTTTGTGTATGCGTGTTTGACTTGTCAGAAGTCGAAAGTGGAACATCACAAACCTGCTAGTTTGATGCAATTGTTGGATATAACCGAGTGGAAATGGGATAACATATCGATGGATTTTGTTACGGGGTTACCTATTACTCTAAGAGGGCATGATGCCATTTGGGTGATTGTTGATCGGTTGACGAAGTCAGCGTATTTTATACCAATTGGCATAACTTATTCCTTGCAGAGACTGGCAGAGATATATGTCGGTGTGATTGTGAAGTTGCACGGGATACCTTTTAATATTGTGTCGGATAGAGATCTGAGGTTTACTTCGAGGTTTTGGGAGAGTTTGCAGGAGGAATTGGGTTCAAAGTTGAAGTTGAGCTCAAATTATCATCCTCAGACTGATGGACAGACAGAGAGGATGATACAATCTTTAGAGGATCTGTTGAGGGCATGTATGCTTGAATAAGGAGGTACATGGTGTCGCTCCCTGGATTTCCATCCTGGTACAAACGTGAAAGTGGCACGGAAAAGGGTAGAGTCGCCCGCCAGGCATTTTTATCCCGAAGGAACGGGAATGGTAATGCTGCACAAACCAAAGAAAAGAGGGGAATGACACGGGTCCTGCGAACCAAAGAAATTGGGTTCGGGAGTCGGTTACGACCTGGGAAGGTATTAGCACCCCAGATCGTCCGCCGTACCCGACGGGATCCACGCTTGCAAAAGAAACTGTTTCAAAGGGTGAAAGAAATGAAAGCTGCTGCAAAACTGAAACTGAAACTGGATCTGGATTAGAAGAGAAAAGAAAAGGGGAAAATGTAGGGAAAATAAAGGGTAAATATAACCTGAAAAATGAAAACACTAAGATGTTAAGGATGCTATGATATGATGCAAATGCAAATTCAAGGCAAGTATGATCAATCTGGAACTGTCTGGGTGCTGTTTGCAAGAGTCAAGTGATCACAAACTATAAGTCCTCTGAATAACAACCCATATACACTTGGATGAGTCACAGATATCCTCAGATCAAACTACCAAACCATCTGGATCAAGAAATCCAAAGGTCAAAATATCAGATCAACATATAAGACTGTACTGGCAATGGGTATGATGAGGTTAAAGGGTTCCTACAAACCTATAAACCCCTCCCAATCTCACTCGTATGTTCCGGGTCAAACATCACGGACTCTCAAAGCCGAATAGCAATAATACTTTCACCATTTCCGAGAAATGGCTCGTGACCAAATCAGGGAATCAGTTTGGCATTATGTACTACTCAGGGAGGTCTCAGCGTGAGTCCGGGAAAAATAAGCATCCCTTATAAGTCCCCAGCTTCAAGCACTGAAATTGAGAAACAATAGTACATTCATCCCGAAGGGTACAATACTATCCTCATACGACCAGATGCTTTTAACTAAGTTCCTATAAAATAACCAGGCCATCCTATGCGAGTTCCCAGTGGACCCTCGGGTGTGAATGGGTTTGCCACAGAATGTGGTCTGCCACTGCCACCACTGGAGAGGGTTGTTTCCACAAAGGTTCTCAATGATCGGTCCCCAGCCGCACATAACTATCAAGGTTATGTAATGAAGTAGGGAAGATCCCTATATAAAGACATTTCCAAGACGGTCGTGAATCTGGGTGTGAACGCACTAATACCCCATGACAAGATGTCATAGGGCCAAAGTGATTGTCCATGCTAAATCCTATGGTGCAATCAATCCGGGTATTTGGCTAGTCTCATCTCACCACACATAAGTAACACCCAAGTCCCGCCAAACAGAAAAACCAGTCCAGACAGTCCAGTATAATATATGATGCATGAAAATAAATACTAAAAACTATAAATAATTGTAAATAAACAACAACAAAATATACACACAACAACAAACAATCAACACCCAATGAAATAGAAACACGCAAGCGCTAGGAGAGACTCTCAAGGGAACCAGAGATACTCTGGTTAAGAACTCCCCAGCAGAGTCGCCAACTGTCGCTCCCTGGATTTCCATCCTGGTATAAACGTGAAAGTGGCACGGAAAAGGGTAGAGTCGCCAGCCAGACATTTTTATCCCGAAGGAACGGGAATGGTAATGTTGCACAAATCAAAGAAAAGAAGGGAAGGACACGGGTCCTGCGAACCAAAGAAACTGGGTTCGGGAGTCGGTTACGACCTGGGAAGGTATTAGCACCCCAGATCATCCGCCGTACTCGACGGGATCCACGCTTGCAAAAGAAACTGTTTCAAAGGGTGAAAGAAATGAAAGCTGCTGCAAAACTGAAACTGAAACTGGATCTAGATAAGAAAAGAAAATAAAAGGGGAAAATGTAGGTGTCATACCCCAAATTTGTCCTACCCGCATATTTGCTTTTATTGATCAGAAAATAAAAAATATATATTTGTTTCGGTTATTTAGGCTTATCATGTCACTTGTGTAAAAAAATCGGTGGAGGCCCGAGTCATGATCAATATCCATTTCTTTTTGCTTTTCGATTTTAAAAAAAAAATCATTTGTTTTAATCCAAATTTTTCCTTTTTTATCATTATTTCCCTTTATTATTCTCTATTTCTATTAATTTTCCTTTATTATAATTATTATTATTGTTATTGTTATTATCATTATTATATTTACTCAATTTCCAAACTAATACCCTTGTTAGTTTTTTACATAACTTATGAATTTCAAGTCTATAATATCACATTCCATTTATCTCATCACAATTCATGCTGGTACTTGCTTGAAAGTTGTGTATTAGGACTTTTCCGCAGGGCCCCACCTTTCCCATTCAATCCGCAAATACGTGTCCCATGTGATCCCAACGAACTCCACTACCACCACATAACACCATAAACGCACATCACATATAGCTTGTTAAATTCACAAGATTCCTCTCTACTCATTCTATTTAAAGGGACCCTGCACTATGCAAAAGGGATCATCTTCTTAAAATCCTTTCAAACACATCAAAAGAAACCAATCAAACATTATAAACTTTCATACAAATCAAAAAAACTTTTAGGAAACCTTTCACAAATACTCACCTTACACCACTAAACTCAAACCATGAATCCCAATCTGCATCTCTGAATCGCAGCCTTCAACAAACCAAAATCTTTTTGTAAACAAATGCAACCTGTAAACATCATCTAAAACCATCCTTCCTCTCCATTAAACAATCATTCATACACAAACCATCACCTTCATTAATAGACCTTAACACAACCTTTGTAAACGAACCACTCTCTTGACCCTTCTCTATCCTTTCAACTCAAATTTTTTTTCCACCATCCTGTCGCTCCCAAAGATTAGCATCCAGGTGCAAGCGCGAACGGTCGGCGAGAGGGACAATGAGAACACACAGCCGTGAACTCACTGGAGATGAATAGAGTCGCCAGCTAGGCATTTTTATCCCGGAGGAAAGGCAATGCTGCATAGACCTGGAAAAAGATGGATAAGACGGTTTGCGAACCAGAGAGACTGAGAAAGGGGGTTGGTTACAACCTGGGAAGGTATTAGCACCCAGATTGTCCGCCGTACTCGACGGGATCCACGCTTAAAAGATTTGTGTCTTAAAGGGGTAGTGTCAGTGCAATTTGTGCATAAAGAGCTGGAAAAGGATGTACAGGTGTCAGTGTAAAGAAATGTGATGTGTATAAATGTACAGTGTCAGTGTAAGAGAGAAAGAGGTGAAATGCTCATGATAATGAGGCTAAAAGAATGAAGCTGGAAAGAGGGGGAATATACAGAGACTTTTGTTCGATAACTGTTAAGTTATGCCTACGTATCCTCTCGTGCAATGAGGAAGTCAGAACACCGTAGTTCGACCCAAAGAGACTAAAAGGTGAATTGACTTGTGAACTGCTTGCTTGCCTATGCTCAAGTGTATGACCTGTCTGGCTCAGGTGCAAACTGTCTTGCATTAGACGGAAGAAGCAAGTTCTCGTTTGTGAGTGAGGGTGATGAGAAAAGAATCCCGGAGGAGACGATTATTGTTTGTTTTTTGTATTTTCAGTCTTTTATTTCTTTTTGGATTTTTGTCATAAGATAATGAGCTTAAGTCTAAACCAATGGATTTAGTAAACTCATCACATCTTCCCTCTGATTAGGGGTAATGAGAATACCTTAAGTGTGAAGTCAGATTCTCACACTTAATCACCTTTGGTGTAGGATTAGGATCATTAACCTACTTGTGATTAATTAGATGTTTTTGGTGTCTTTATTTAGTGTTGAGTAATGAGGTTAAGCCATAATCAGGGATTAAACAGACTCATTACACCATCCTAAAAGAAGGATAATAGATGAGAATGTTTAAGCTGAGGAAAACTCCTCAACTTAATCCATGATTAGGGATTAAACCCATGACAAAACAAGCCTTTATTAAGTGGATTTTATTTAATGATATGATGATGAAGTGAATTTTATGGTTTGTAAGACAACTTGAGGGGGACTTGTCCATTAACACTAGGGTTAGTCCTTCTTAACCACTTAAGGAAGAATTAGAACCCTAATGCAAGGCCCAAGTTACAAGTGTGATGTCTTGATGATTATTAGATGAATTGATTAAGAGATTTAAACACCTTAAGGGTTTAGTACTTAGGATTAAAGTTATACACTCCATCCTAAGAGAAGGATGCAGGCATAAGCTTAATCACAAAGTCTTAAAGCCTTTAGGGTTTAGTCCCTGATTATGAGATGAGAATAGAGGACTCAAGGAGACACAAAGGTAAAAACTATGAGGGGAGACTAATCAAAACCCTAATCATTGTCATGCTTGGTTGTTCCTAAGGTTTGTGAGGTTTGCAAGAACAATCTTCAAAGGAGCCACCAGGAAGCAGATGAACAGGATCAAGAGAAGCAAAGTGACTTGCTTCATTCAAGAAGTCAAGTCACTTGAAGAAAGAAGGTGGGAGGAAGAAGAATGAGCAAGCTCAAACTCAAACACATATAAAATGCAGCAATGGATGCAAGAGAGATGAAAAGAAAAGTTTATGAGAAGTGAAGGCAAATCCACTTCTCAAGTTTACTTACCACCTGAAATGTTAGAAAGAAATGCAATGCAATGCAAGATGAGATGAAATGATATGATGCTAAGCAAAACCAGAAGCATGTTGATGATTATTATGATGTTATGAGGTGCTGCAAACATGAGGCAAGACAATGGAAATGATCATACAAGCTTATGAATGCATATGATGCAAGTTAAGGAGCATGAACAAGCATGAAAAGTTATGAATCATACAAGACAAATGACATGGCAAATATGAGATGCAATGATCAAAGATGCTTCCTATATGTATTAAAATGTCAAATGAATCATGAACATGCACAAAATGCAAAGACAAGTCATGTTATGCAAGAAAATGCAAGAGGGATGCAAATGAAAGCCCAAATTAGGGTTTATGGATCAAACATCAAACACAAACCAAAAACAGAAGCAAAACCCTAAAGTAAAAAAAAAAAAAAAAAAAAAAAAAGAAAATGGCACTCAAAGAAACCCTAGGCCTATGATGAACCACTGCCCAAAGGGGAGCTCTCAACTCTCAACCAAACTCAAGATATGAATTTTCTAAGTTATTAGGGTTTTTTAGGGTTCCTAACAAAACAAATGCCAAACAATTTGAAAATGCAATAACAATTCATGGCCTTTTTATCCTTGAAAATACATGCTAAACAAAAGACAATGCAAGAAGAATCAATGTCTCAACCTTCACCAATAGGCAGAAATGAATTTTTGAATCCATGATCAAAATAATGCATAAAAAATGATTTAATTCAATGAAAAATTCTTAAAATGCATCAAGATCAAAAAAGAAATTTGGTTTGAAGGTTGGACAATGTTTCTAAATGTCTTAGAACATTTCATGATTTTTTTGTAATTTTTAAATACCTAAAAGTATTTTTAATTAATTAATTCTCATTAATCAATTAAAAATAATCTGTTAAATATTTAAAAATACTTTTTTAACGATAAAAATAAAATAAAAAATGTTTTTGTGTCATAAAAATTATTAAAACTCAGAGGAAAAAGTTTCATAATTTTTATGAATTTTTTGCTATTTTAAAATAATTATGCAAGTTAATTGAAAGAAAATGAAATAAAAATTAAATAAAAATGGAAGTATGCAGCATGAGAGGCTGAGATGCAATCTGGGGAGGGGACCGTTGACTTGGCGCGCCATCTGATGGCTCAGATTCAAACAAGCTTAATCTTAATTAATTAAATACATAATGCTGATTATGAATTAATGGCACAATCTGGACCACACACACGCGCGCGGGAAGCCAGATCTAAGGGCCCATATTCAAACTTTGCCCTAACCCTAAATTAATGACTAATCACTTTCAGGTCACCGGAGACGAGCTTCGGTCGTCTTCTCCGGTGACCTTCTCCCCTGAAAACTTCAAACTTCCTAAAAACGCATCAAAAATGAAAAATAGAAACTGGGAAATGATCCTTACACTCTCACGAATCAAACCCCTCTCTCAAAACAAATTTATATTTCCTAAACAAGCTGAATCGAAGAAAGAAAGTTCTAGGTCACGCAAGCTTCAGAAACAAATTAAATGCTCAAATCACAACCATTTTCAAAACCAATGGTACCAGAATGATCAGCAAGACATGAAGAACAAGTTTGTAACAAGAAAAATGATTTCTGGAAAAATTATTTTCGAGCTACCTGAGATTTGGAGCTTTCAACTTGAGGACTTTCTGGCCACTTTTCCTTGTGCAAACCACTCCACTTGATCCCCCAAAGATGTTTGAATGCTCAAAATGAGTTTGTGCTGGCTGGATAATGAGTTTCGAAAGCTTCTGCTCAAGCTTGATCAGAAATGGCAATGGAGGTTCTGGCTCTTTCAGGTCATTGTGAATGATGGTTTGAGGTCCTGATGATGAATGGAGAAGGTTTGTGGTGTTTGTTTGGCTGTTTGTGGGCTAGGGAGGAAGATTCGAATGAATCTGCAGAATGGAGTGAGAAATGGCAGTGAGATGTTCAGGCTGTTCCAAGCTTGGTTCTTGGTTGCTGGGTGATCTATGGAGTGAGGTGAGATGATTGGTGAAGATGACTTGAGTGTTTGCAAACTGGACAGAGAGATTCGAAGCGACTTGCAAGATGGTGAGTTTTTGTGTATGTTGTGAATGTGATGGTTTCAGCCTTGCCTTATGCTATGCTTTGCTTGCAAATTGTCCATATGACTCTCTCTCATTGGTCAGTTGATTTGACATGTGCTTTATGGATAGGTGAGGCAACTTTTGCAATTTGTCAACTCTTGTGTAAGAGAAAGTATGGTGAGGTGCTAGCTTGGTACAAGGCATGGGCTATGCGCAGCAAGATGAGGGGGAAATGTCAGCTTGGTCCAGCATTCAAGGCAGCAAGTGGTGAAGGCTTGATCATGAGTTTTGCAACTTGGTTACTTTATGGATTTTCATGAAAAATGCCTTGTTACACAAATCAAACCATGATGAAACTTGATCCAATTCTGAATTTTGTAACTTAGAGAATGCTTATGTGCTGGTTTGAAATGAATTAGAGGCTGCAATGTGCATTGGTCCAAGATTTTGCAAAGTTCTCACTTAGGGCATGCCTTGAAAATTAATGATTTTAGCCAACTTTGCATTGCCATAACTTTTGATCCAAGAAGAGTTTGATCATGTTCTTGTACTTTTTGAAAAGGGAAAGATGAGATCTACAACTTTCATGACCAAAGTTTTTTCATTTGAAGCCTTTTTGGACCAAGAATCAAAGCTTGAAAAATGACCTAAAATGATGCATTCTTGAAAAGTCAACTATGCCCAAAAAGTCAACATTTGCAAAAACCCTAAATTCTTGATTTCTATGAACTTCAATCTTCTTCCATGATCAAATAAAGACCATATACACTCAAAATGGTGAAGATCAACCATTGGTTGGGTCATCGGGGGCCTCAGATGCCCTGATTTTGCACTGACTTGTCTGAAAAGTCAACTCTTGATCAGATGACTTCCCCATGGAATTTCTTCATGAAAATTGATATGCATACTCCCTATACCATATAGAGATCAATGGAAACAAGAATGACCAAAAAATTTGGGATTATGGCCTCTGAAACCAAAACCCTAATTTTCAGTCAACTGTGTAGTTCAACCTGGCTCTGCATCCACTCAAACCCTAGTTCTTGTGATTCCTCTGCAATTTTGACTTTGAGGAGATGAAACATGATATAAGAATACACATGGACCCCTTTGAGTTGATTGTTAGCCTTTGGAATGGCTCAAGATGCCTTGGGATTGCTCAGATCACAAACCCTAGGTGCAGATGCCTTGAAAGCTATGCAGTGGATAAAAAATGAGATGTGAGATGACATGATTGTACTTATGCATATGAGAATGATCACAAGCCATGGTGTGAATGGGTGAGGGCAAATTTGGGGTGTTTACAGCTGCCCCTATTCAAACATGAGTTAGCTGTGCAGGTTGTAAGCGACGGCTTAACAAGCAAACAGGATAACTTGTGGTTGAATACCAAAGACAGTCCAAAATTTGCACTCACAGAATGAAGAAGAAAAGGGATATAGATTGTAAAAGCAAAACAAAGTATATTGTAAAGTATGGGCGACGGAGGACGACCGTCGAGCAGAGGACGACTGCTGGGTAAGGAGCAATGACGGGGACGGCCGACATGCTGGGATAAATGTGAAGTAAAGCGATGACGGGGACGGCCGACATGCTGGAAAAGTGCAGGAAAATAAAGCAATGACGGGGACGGCCGACATGCTGGGGATAAAAGGTAAAGCCAAGACGGGGACGGCCGACTAGCTGGGGAAAGTAAGAAAATAAAGCAATGACGGGGACGGCCGACATGCTGGGGATAAAAGGTAAAGCTAAGACGGGGACGGCCGACTAGCTGGGGAAGATAAAATCATGATGGGGACGGCCATCACGATAAAACTGTAAAATTTCTGAGGATTAATGAAACATGACGGGGACGGCCATCAAGTTCATAAAGGTAAAGTAACCAACGATGGGGACGGCCATCGGGTTGAAAAGGAAAAGGGACCACGACGGGGACGGCCATCGGGTTAAAGAATGAATGAAATAAACAGATGATGGGGTACGGCCATCAAAGGTGAAGGACGATCACCTAGCAGGGGACGGCTGCTCTGTTGGGTATAAAAGAAAAATGATGGGGACGGCCATCAAAGGTGGAGGACGACCACCTGGCAGGGTACGGCTGCCGAAAATATCAACGATGGGGGCGGCCATCGGATAGAAAAAGTCAACGATGGGGACGGCCATCGGACGAGCAAGATGGAGGACGACCATCGGGAAGTGGAGGACGACCACTCAGCAGGGGACGGCTGCTCTCGAGGTTTGTCATAA
Source organism: Lathyrus aphaca (assembly GCA_963966055.1). Lineage (NCBI taxonomy): Eukaryota > Viridiplantae > Streptophyta > Magnoliopsida > Fabales > Fabaceae > Lathyrus > Lathyrus aphaca. The sequence continues at coordinate 129,242,139 of OZ014522.1, read as the reverse complement.
CACAGGACGAGTGTTAGATAACCAAAAATCAACAATGGGGACGGCCATTGGATAAAGTTGATGAAGGACGATCATCAAGAGGTGGAGGACGACCATCTAGCAGGGGACGGCTGCTAAAACAACGATGGGGACGGCCATCGGATGAGCATGATGGAGGACGACCATCAAGAAGTGGAGGACGACCACTCAGCAGGGTACGGCTGCTCTCAAAGGTATCATAACACAGGACGAGTGTTAGATAAAAAAGAAAATTTGTTGGTGATCTACTGGGGATAATGTAAACACGGACGAGCGTTTACACCCAAGAAACAAAAGGTATAAGTGTTTGGGTATTGTGTATAGATTAAAGATGCGGACGAGCATCCCTAAGACTATGATACGGACGAGTATCATGTAGAAACAAACTGACACATGTTCAGAGATGATGATACGGACGAGTATCAACTGGTTAACAAAGAACACGGACGAGTGTTGCATCTGAAAGGACTCTTCTGGGGAATAGTAGACACAGACGAGTATCTGTATTCAAGAAGACATAAGTGTTTGACACGGTGTATGGATTAAAAATGCGGACGAGCATCCTTAAGACTATGATACAGACGAGTATCATGTAGAAACAAACACTAGACGCAATGTTCTGAGATGATGGTACGGACGAGTACCAACTGGTTAACAAAGAACAAGGACTACTGCCGAATCTGTGGGGTTATGAGTGATGATGTATCCAAGATACGGACGAGTATCTGTGTAAGTATGAGATAAGTATGAGTATTGTATAATGTATAGATGAGTGTTAATTGCTGGGGAGAGTGACACGGACGGGTGTCAAGAGAGAAAAGTATAATATTAACAAGTATATGAGTGATAAAGGTGTAAGCGACTGCGCTGGGGATATGACACGGACGGGTGTCAAGAAAAGTGCATATACAAGTATATGTGAGTGCAAAGAGGATGTCTTTGGCTTTTTGCTGGTGATTTGACACGGACGGGTGCCAGGAAGTATCTGTAATACGGGTGATTTTGTTTGTTGAGTGTATTCAGGCAACCTGTTTGGGGAAGGATGACACGGACGGGTGCCAAAAGGTGTATATACTGGTGTTCGTGATTGGGAGGCAACTGCTTTTGCTGGGGCTCTGGTGGGGACTCTGGGGGAAAGTAACCTGTATTCTGGTGAATGGTTACTAACCACAAGCGTTCAATTCACAACATGACTTATGATTATGCTATGCATTTGATTTTTTTGCCGTAATGCTCCGTATTAGACGGAATGCTACGCTCTGAGGGTATAATATGATGCGGATGCTATGATTATGCAAAGAGGCACCGATCCGGAATTCGGATCCCATTGCGGCAAAGATCTCTGGATGATCTGCTTGAAGTGAACATCCCAGCTGGGGATGAGATCATTGGTAGATCTAGCGATGCATCTGTTTGGGGATATATGTCACTGGTTGACATATCCTTATAAATGAGAAAACCCAGCTGGGGTTTGTAGAAGCTTCTGCATTCTGTTGTGACTTCTCCGTGCGTTGCTCTTCTGAATAGAGGCTGAAGATTCTGTGGGGAGATGATTCCCTGATTTCTGCATCCTGTTGAGGAAGGATGGTTGGCACTACAGCTGGGGAATGCTGTTGATAACTCAGCTGGGGAGAGTAATGAGAGGCAACTCGGCTGGCGAGAAAACATCCTGAGTGTTAAACCTGTTAGTTGATTTGGCAACTTTGCCGGGGGAAGCAATGGGGAGCAACTCAGCTGGGGATAGAGCATCTCGGATGCTGAGATTGAGTGTATGCTGATTTGGCAGCTCCGCTGGGGAAATGGGCACCTTCTAGTGCCATGTGGAATATAGACCGAGTTGATAATGATTTGCCCACTTGCTGAGACGTAACCTGCTTGCCCCAGGTTGCGTTTTGGATACCTGCGATCCTGCAAAGATAAGGAAATGCACAAAAGGTCCCGAGGTATCCCTTACCGGATTCCGTCATAGGAGTTAAGTACTTTCGAGAATAATCAAATTCCCTGTAAGCATGTGTTTTTATTTTTAGAGAAAGGCATCTGTACTTATGCGATTGTATTTTTAAAGATATCAGACAACTCTTTGCAAAACATAAATGTAAAAACGAGACATGACTGAAAATCTGATTTTATTAATTCCTGTGCCCTGAATTGGCAAGATACAGTCAAGGAAACATATCTCCTGAAATGAAGAGATTGTTACAAATTGAGAAACAAAATGCTGGCGATGCTGACGACGCTTTCGAAGAGCTTCCTCTTCTGCTATGACTCGTATGACAATGACGTTCTTCTCGTCTTGCTTTCTGGAGAGAGTTGATTCTAATTGAAGCTTGATCCTTTGGAAGCTTACCAAGTTGTAGGTGATACAGACGAATTCAGAATGCAGTTGTTCGCTTATTCCCTTATTTTGCATGGATCGCCCTTTCAGGTTTTCAATCCATCGGGATACCCATTTTTGCCTGAGTTGTCCAATGCGGCTTTTCAACTCAGCGGGTGTACATTTTTTGTTTATTTTCCCTTATTTTTGCCCGAGTCTTTTATTCTGTTTTTGACTCGCCGGGATGCCCTATTTTTGCCTGGACTTACATTCTGTTTTTATGTCCAGCGGGTCATTTTATGCGAAGTATTTTTTTACTGCATCTGAATTCACAGGGGATGGGAAATCTTCACCATCCATGGTGCTGAGCATCAGTGCTCCACCAGAGAAAACTTTCTTTACAACAAATGGTCCTTCATAATTTGGAGTCCATTTGCCCCTGTGGTCTGTATGAGGAGGGAGGATTCTTTTCAGCACAAGATCCCCTACTTGGTATTCTCGGTGCCTGACTTTTTGATCGAAGGCTTTCTTCATTCTCTTCTGATATAACTGTCCATGGCAGATTGCAGCCAATCTCTTCTCTTCGATCAGACTCAGTTGTTCGTATCGGGACCGTACCCATTCTGCTTCACTCAGTTTAACATCCATCAATACCCGTAAGGAGGGTAATTCAACTTCAACAGGTAGGACTGCTTCCATACCATACACAAGCTGATACGGTGTTGCCCCAGTGGATGTTCTGATTGATGTGCGGTACCCATGCAAGGCAAATGGTAGCATTTCGTGCCAGTCTTTGCAAGTGACTACCATCTTCTGTACAATCTTCTTAATATTCTTATTTGCTGCCTCAACAGCGCCGTTCATCTTTGGCCTGTAAGGAGAAGAATTGTGATGTTGGATCTTGAAGTCCCGGCACAGTTCTGCCATCATCTTGTTGTTTAAATTGGAACCATTATCAGTAATGATTCGCTCGGGCACTCCATACCGACAGATGATATCTCTCTTCAGAAATCGGGCTACCACTTGTCTTGTGACGTTTGCATATGAGGCTGCTTCAACCCACTTGGTGAAATAGTCAATGGCGACCAGGATGAATCTGTGACCATTTGAAGCAGTCGGCTCGATCTTGCCAATCATATCAATGCCCCACATGGCAAAGGGCCATGGTGAAGACATGATGTTCAAAGGATTGGGAGGCACATGCACCTTATCTGCATAGATCTGGCATTTATGGCATTTTCTGGCGTAAGCACAACAGTCTGCATCCATTGTGATCCAGTAATAGCCTGATCTTAGCAATTTCTTAGCCATGGCATGCCCTCCGGCATGGGTACCGAAAGATCCTTCGTGCACTTCATGCATCAACAAATCTGCTTCTGTCTTGTCAACACATCTGAGGAGTACCATGTCAAAGTTCCTTTTGTATAAAGACCCATTAGCGTTCAGAAAGAAACTACCAGCAAGCCTTCTCAAAGTCTTCTTATCATTGGATGATGCCCCAGGTGGGTATGTTTGATCCTCCAAGAAGCACTTAATGTCGTGGAACCAAGGCTTATCATCTTTTACAACATCTGCTGCGAATACATATGCTGGTCTATCAAGTCTCGACACTGAAATCTGAGGTACAAAGTTAGCGGCTTGAACTTTGATCATGGATGAAATGGTAGCAAGAGCATCTGCAAACTGATTCTCGTCCCGAGGGATATACTCAAGCTTGACTGTTGTGAAGAAAGTCAATAACCTCCTCGTATAATCCCTGTAAGGTATCAGATGATCTTGGTGGGTGTACCATTTTCCGTTGGTTTGATTGACTACCAAAGCTGAATCTCCGAATACAGTCAACGTCTTGATCCTGAGGTCAATGGCTTCCTCAAGACCCATAATGCAAGCTTCGTATTCAGCTTCGTTGTTAGTGCAGTTGAAAGTGAGTTTTGCCGAGAAAGGCATGTGGACTCCTTTAGGTGTAATGAGTACTGCACCAACACCCCGGCCATTCATGTTAACAGCCCCATCAAACATCATGGTCCATTCTTCCTCCGGGTCAGGCCCTTCGGTGTGAACAGGCTCTTCATGATTTTTTGACTTAATGAACATGATGTCCTCATCAGGGAAGTCAAATCTCATAGGCTGGTAGTCATCAATGGGTTGCTCAGCAAGATATTCAGATAGTACACTGCCCTTGATGGCTTTCTGAGATGTGTACTGTATGTCGTATTCTGTGAGAATCATCTGCCATCTTGCAACCCGTCCGGTAAGAGCTGGCTTCTCGAAAATGTACTTAACTGGATCCATCTTTTAGATTAACAAGGTAGTGTGGGTCAACATATACTGCCTTAGTCGGCGAGCAGCCCACGCTAAAGCACAGCAAGTTTTCTCGAGCAGTGAATAACGTTGTTCACAGTCGGTAAACTTTTTGCTTAGGTAGTATATTGCATACTCTTTTCGACCAGACTCGTCATGCTGGCCCAGCACACACCCCATTGACTCTTCTAATACTGTCAAGTACATTATCAGAGGTCTTCCTTCAACTGGCGGCATAAGGATTGGAGGTTCTTGTAAATACTCCTTGATCTTGTCAAAAGCCTTCTGGAAATCTTCGTTCCACCTGACCGTTTGTTCTTTTCTTAACAGCTTGAACAAGGGTTCACAGGTTGCTGTGAGGTGAGATATGAACCTTGAAATGTAGTTCAATCGACCTAAGAACCCTCGAACTTCTTTCTCAGTTTTTGGTGCAGGCATTTCTTGAATAGCCTTGACTTTATCAGGGTCAACTTCAATCCCTTTCTCGCTTACAATAAAGCCCAGCAGCTTACCGGATCGCACCCCGAATGTGCATTTGTTGGGGTTCAGCTTCAGTTGGTATTTCCTCAGACGCTTGAACAACTTGAGCAGATTTACTAGGTGATCTTCCTCTGTAAGGGACTTGGCGATCATATCATCCACATAACATTCTATTTCTTTGTGGATCATATCGTGGAATAATGTCACCATAGCCCGTTGGTATGTTGCACCAGCATTCTTCAGTCCGAATGGCATCACTTTGTAACAGAACGTGCCCCAAGGTGTAATGAATGTTGTCTTCTCCATGTCTTCAGGTGACATCTTGATCTGATTATATCCTGAAAATCCATCCATGAAGGAGAATACCGAGAACTGAGCCGTGTTATCCACCAATACATCAATGTGAGGTAATGGGAAGTCGTCTTTCGGGCTGGCTCTGTTCAGATCCCGGTAGTCAACACACATTCTTACTTTGCCATCCTTCTTAGGCACAGGTACTATATTAGCAACCCACGGTGGATAGCTAGTCACATCAAGGAACCCGGCGTCCCATTGCTTTTGTACCTCCTCCTTGATTTTCATAGCCATGTCTGGGCGAGTTCGGCGCAACTTCTGTTTGACTGGTGGGCATTCTTCCCTCAAAGGCAGCTTATGCACAACAATGTCGGTATCCAACCCTGGCATATCTTGATACGACCAAGCAAACACATCAACATACTCTTGAAGCAGATCTATCAGTTGTCTCTTCACTGGGTCTTGCAGGCAGGCCCCGATTTTAACTTCTTTCATGTCTTCGTCTGTACCAAGATTAATCACTTCAATCTCCTCCTGATGAGGAGTAATAACCTTTTCCTCCTGTCTCAACAACCTGGCTAGCTCTTCAGGAAGCTCATATTCTTCATCAACCCCTTCATCAGCTTGATTGATTGGATTGTCAAAGTTATACGATGTCATAGCCGTGCTGTTGTCGGTGCTGTCTGGAAGGCACTCTCTGCAAGGGTTAAGTTTGTTCATTTTAGTGATTGATTTTAATCTTGCTTTAGAAAAAAGTGAAATGAAGTTATCATTTTGAAAACACCGCCATTTATTTTTGTACAAAAAGAAAAATGGAAAAACAGTGAGCATAAAAGAAAAAGACTCGTTTGCAAAAAGATGTCTGATATTTCATTAATTTAATCTTGTTTGCACAAAAGTACAGATGGCCCTGGTTACAAAATGAGTCTTGTCATCTTGGGCAAGATGCAAGACTTGGATGCATGCTATAAAAATACAGGAAATAATAATTACTCTGCATGAGTAACTCTTATAATTTCCTGGGAAGACCAGTTCGAGACACTGCTCCCCGGGATCTTCGGACGAATCCAATTCTCCAGATTGCGCTCCTCTTCCAGCTCGTCTTCCAAACAGTTGATAGCATCGGGGGTAAGCATTCCCCCACTGACAAAACCTGGCTCTGCAGCAGCCTTTGCTTGATGTTGAGTTGGTTTGTAACCCAACCCAAACTTGTCCTTCTTCTCCTCCACAGCTAAGACCTTGCCCCAGCCTAGGGCAGTTCCTTCTTCAACAACCTTCCGGGCTTGTTGGTAAGACGACATTGGAGTACCAGATACAACAGATGCTTCATTGACGTTCAAGGCTTCAAAACCTTGGCTCATTGTTTCATGGATTTCTCCATCCATCTCAATGTACTTGTAAGTAGCCAGATGGCTAACAAAAATGTCCTCCTCTCCACAGATTGTGACAACTTGGCCTTCCCACTCAAATTTTAACTTTTGGTGAAGGGTAGACGTTATTGCGCCGGCGGCGTGAATCCAGGGTCTACCCAACAAACAGCTGTAGGCGGGCTGAATGTCCATCACATAAAAGATAGTTTTAAAAGTCTGTGGGCCAATTGTCACAGGCAGCTCAATCTCTCCCAGAACCGATCTCTTAGAACCATCAAAGGCTCTTACTACCAGGTTGCTGGGTCTCAATGCCAATCCATCATATTCAAGCTTCACCAGAGCCTTCTTTGGTAAGACATTCAGGGAAGAACCTGTGTCCACCAGCACATGAGAAAGGACAGCTCCTTTGCATTCCATGGTTATGTGCAAGGCTTTGTTGTGATTGCGGCCATCCGCTGTCAAGTCAGAATTGGTAAACCCTAGCCCATTGCTAGCAGTAACATTTCCAACCACGGTTTCCAACTGGTTGACAGTAATCTCTTCAGGCACGTAAGCTGCGTGCAAGACCTTAAGTAGTGCATTCCGATGGGCTTCGGAGCACATAAGCAGTGAGAGGATAGAGATTTTGGATGGCGTCTGGTGAAGTTGATCCACCACCTTATAATCACTCTTTTTGATGATTCGCATAAACTCATCAACTTCCTGATCGAATGGAGTTTTCAGGGCTTCTTTGGCAACTTGGTCTTCCTGCACCGGGCCTTTTCCCTTTGCCTTGGCAGCAGCTTCTGCTTCGGCTGTAGGTCTTTGAACTTGTGAAGCAAAGAGACGTCCGCTTCGAGTGAAGCCTCCGCCTCCCCCCACATTATCTACTTGTGGTGCAGGTGTTGATGTTTCAAGAGTGATTCTTTTCCCTTCACAGTACACGTCAGAGCCATAGTGCCAAGGGATGGCCCTATTGCTTTCATATGGTACCGGTCCAGGCACCGTGACAGTGACTGGACTGATTGCTGCTGCTGAAGGGACTGTAATCGTTTGTGGATCATAAAAGATTGTAACCGGTGCTCTGGTGAGAGCAGCACTTTCTGAATGGTAAGCGGAGTTATTTTCAGGATCGTAGAATATGGTAACAGTGGAGACATCTTCATGATTGATTGCTGGTGTTGTAGGAGGTTCTGTTGGAAGGACTGTTGTTATTGCTGACGGAGATTCGAAATGGAATGAAGCTGAAGTTGTAGCAGGAGAAACTGTTGAAAACTGATCATTTGGGAAGACAGGTGAAGTACTTGTTGATGTTGCTGATGAATTGTCGGGAACAATAGTTGCTGTAGTTGTAGGAGGTTCTGAAACCGTTGTTGATGACGTTGTCGGATTTGCCGGAAATGATGTAGTGATCTGGAGTAGGCCACTCTGAATAAGGCTGTTGATGCCATTCCTCAGGTCTTCACACCCATTCCATGAAATATTGCAATAGGGACACCCCAGTTCACACCCCGGAAATATCTGGTTTTCTCGGAGTTGAGCCTTGATTTCCACCAATGGTGTCCTGATCTGATCCACACTAGTTATTAAATAAGACGGTTGGTCTTCTTCAATAGCATTAATTCGGGGACCACCATGATTTGGCATTGGGTTTTTATTGACATTGGGCGGAGGTGCAAAATTCAGAGCCTTGGAGTCTACCAAGTCTTGTACCTTCATATGCAGAGCCCTGCATTTTTCTGTACTGTGACCAGGTGCGTTGGAATGAAAAGCACACCTAGCATTGGAGTCATAGTTTCTTGGTAGACTGTTGGGATCCGGAGGTGCCAACGTTCTTAGCTCAACTAGGTTGAGTTTCAGAAGTTGTGGCAGCAAGGCAGCATACGGCATTGGGATCGGGTCGATCACTCTGTTAGCTTGGGATGGCCTTTGTTGGAACGGCCTCTGTTGATTGTTGTTGTTGGTGTTGTTGCTGTTGAAGTTTCTTGGAGGATACTGATTCTGATGATACTGAGGTTGTTGTTGGAAATTGTGTTGAGGAGGTTGATAGACTGGCTGAGGATGAGCTGGAGCAGGGATAGTGACTGCTGCTATTGACCTCTGAGCATATTGGGGCCTACCCCTGTTGGTGTGGATGGCATTGGTCTCGCCAGATCTTCTCGGGCCTGCAAAAGGCTTTCTTGTACTACTGGACGAGCTTGCACCGTTGTCTGAGATCTTACCCATTTTTAACAAGCTTTCAATTCTCTCCCCAGCTATGACAACATCTGCGAAGCTGGTGGAAGAGAAAGCAGCTAACCTGTCAATATACGTTCCCTGAAGAGTATTCATAAACATGTCTGCCATTTCTCTCTCAGACATTGGTGGTTGAACAGCAGCAGCCAGTTGCCTCCACCTTTGGGCATATTCTCTGAAGCTCTCCCTCGAAGACTGTGACATTCCCATTAGGAGGGTCCTGTTGGGTGCCATATCTAGATTATACTGATACTGTCTGATGAAGGCTTCTGCCAGGTCCTTCCAGCATCTTATAGTTGCTCTTGTCAGATGGGAATACCATTCCCTTGATGCTCCAGTCAAGCTATCTTCGAAGTAGAACATCCAGAGTTTCTCATCCATTGTATAGGCCTTCAGCCTTCCCAGAAATGATTGCAAATGAGTCCGGGGGCATGAAGTCCCATTATACTTTTCGAAACATGGAGGCTTGAACTTGTGGGGGATCCTGACCCCGTCTACCAATCCCATGTCCATGACGTCAAACCCCAAAGAGTTTTGAGATTCCAGTGATCTCAACTTCTCAGCTATTTCTTCCAATCGTCTATCATAAGTTTCCTCTCCAGCACCCATCACTGTATACTGGTCCTCCTGAGGATCTTCTTGAAGTACTCTGGCTGCTGTGGCCGTCCCTTGTATATTGACAGGGATGTTGGCCTCTGGATGGAGATGGGGTCCAAAAACTGGGGGATTGACATGAGGTTGGACCCTCTCGTTGTTACTTGTGCCAGCAGTTCCCACATGGGGCTCCTCTTGATTCCTTCCTTCTACCAAAACTCTGAGCCTCTCCTGGCTTTGAGCTAAATTGTTCATCACTTCCATGAATTGTGTTATCTGAGTTCTCATCTCCAACCTTTCGTTGGCCATCTGGTTTCTGACCTCCGTAAGGTCCTGCTGCATCTGATCCATCTGAATTCCCGGAAGGTTGTTTCTAGTTGGGTACCTGTGAGGCCTGTTGAGAGGAAATACCCGGCGGCGAGCAATAATTCCTGAATATCACAACAGAGGTTAGCAACAACAAAACAAAAACCTACAAAACAAACAAAAGGGTTAGCATGCAATGCAGTTATGCTTATTTGTTCTCAAGGTATCCGGTTCGGCCTTCAGTTTTGACCCTTCCAGACCCTTGAAGATGATGCTGTTGAAGTTGCTTTTGAAGTGAACCCAGATAGAAACCAACACAAATATATTACATAAGATGAAATAATACAACTTGTTCATTTTACAACACAAACCCTTAAAGGGGCCAAAATACATCACAAAAAGCAAAAGTACATGGAAAAGGAACAACAACAAGCAAATGATCAAACTCCAAGGCCAAACTCATCCTCACGAACTTCCTTGAGAAGTGCTTCGGTCACAGGATCAGCCGGATGCTCCGTGAGACTTCTGATGAGAAGGTTTCTTGTTGCAACAGCTGCAGTCAACTTCCTGCTCTGACTTTGGTCCTTAGACCTCTTCACTCCTGCTTTGATTTTCAGCTCTGATATTTCCTCCTGGGCTGCTGCCAGGGCCTTTTCCATCTGCTCCATCTTGTCCTGAACTCTCTTGTCTTCTAGAGTACGGGCCTCGGTGATCCGGACCCACCTGGCCTGACTCTCCTTCAAGTACAAGTCTGTCCTTGCTCTCTGGAACTGGGCTTCTTTACAAGCGTTCTTCAGAATCTGCTCACCAGCTTTAGACTTGTTGATATAATCTCCAGACTTCTCAATTTTAGTCAAGTGTTCCACTCTCAATTTCTCCAATCTCTCAATCTCCCTCACACCTTCACTCCTCTCCCGGAGGGTCTTCTGCAAGGCTTGAGTTAACTTCTCATTTCTTTCCCTCAAGCTTTCAAACTCTTCCAAACTGATAGTGGCAGGGGGTGGTGCTGAAGATGACTCAGGCATATCTTCTATGGTAAAGGGCATTCCAGAGAATTGGGCCCTAGCATGGGACCATTCATAATATTGGACTGATGCCACATTATTGCACTTCCCCAAAATGGTGATTCCCTTGGTTTGAACATGATCCCAGGCCCAGGCAGCCTGCCTAACAACAGTCAAACTAATCTTGTTCTCACAGTAAAGGGTCTCAACTAGGTCCTGCTCCCTAGGAGTATGAACCAGTGCATAGCCCAATTGTCTCCTGAACAGCAGAGGGTTGTAGTTGATACTTCCCTTAACTCCTATCAAAGGTACATTGGGAAAGTGCCCACAGCTGGTGATCATATCTCTGCCCTTGGTGCTCTGAGTACACCATCTGATATCTGCTGAAGTTAGGACAGTGAGTCTCTTAGCCCAGTTGCTTTGCTGATGAGGATTTAGAAATACATCTGTCCTGGGTAGATGCCTGAGAAGCCAAGCATGGAATAATGGAGCACAAATCCTCACTAATCTTCCCCTCTGCTTCTCATTTCTCTGATGGACTGAGTAAAAGAGATCACCCAGTAAAGTTGGCACTGGGTTCTTCAGGATGAACAAATGGATTGCATTTTTGCTAATGAATCGAGGCTCATCTGCAAACAATACAATTCCATACACACTCAAGGCCAACAGAGCACAAACAGCTTTCCACTCCCCCAGGGAGGCCTTCATACTAGCTTGAGAAATCAGGAAGTCCAGATGAAATCCAGGGATCCCAGCTTTAGAGGTCATGTGTTGCTCAATCAAAGCAGGTTCCAGATACAAAGCTTTTGCTATCTCTCCATTGCTGGGAAAGACCATTTCAGGGTTGAATGGGATTTCTCTCTTGATGGGCAGACCAGTCAATGATGAGTATTCTTCCAGAAGAGGCCCCAACTGAAAGTCTTGAAAGGTGAAACATCTCAATGGGGGGTCATAAAACTGAATACAGGTGTGGATGAGGCTCCTCTGGGATGGGTCCAGATCCACAGCCAAGTCAAGTATGTCTCCATAATTCTCTCTGAACAGGGATATGTGATTTGGAGTGATCAGGGTTTGGATCCTCCTGACGTCTGACAAGTCTGGTTGGAAGAAATGATAAGTGATGTTACTTTTCTTTGGAGCCATGATGCTGAGGACTGAGTAGAATAAGTGCTGATGAAGATGCTGAGGAGTGGGCCACTGGCTGGCTAGTGCAAGTATCTGAAGTATATGGCTGACAAACTGAAGCAAGTGCTGGTGGAGACAGGTCAATGTAGCAGATGGGGTCAAAACCAAAACCAGATGAAAAATGGATACCCTGAAACACAAATAAGCACATGTTAATATGATGCAATGAGTATGTATGCGAGTGATATGCAAAGGGTTTGTGACTGAGCTGGATCTGATCAAAATGCCCTGGTATAAGTCCATGTGTGTTCAAGAATTCCAGATGGAGGTCTAAAAATCCAGTAACCAGGGTGGGGGACTCAAATAAAGAGCCACATGTCCAGGGTTTTAGAATCACAAGAACTATCCAACATGGAGCACTCTTAACAAAGTCAAAGTAACAGGGTATTCTGAGGTCAAGGTACCTGCAAACCTGTAAACAGCCCAACCCCCTCACAGGTGATGATCTAGAACAAGGATCCTCAGACTTGGATCAGTTATGAGAAGTGTAAACACTTCTAACCCGGAGGTACAGTGTTTACAATAACCATAACAATTCCTCCTCTAATTCACCTCAGTTTCTGAAGGTCAGTACTGAAAGGTCATCCAGACTTAGCAGGCTTCCCAGATAGCCCTAGCATTGCAGGAAATCTGCAACACAGAGTTCTCAAGAAGAAACCCATATCTGAACCGTGTTTCATATTCCCGCACCAGACCGAAATGGAATGGGAAAGAATATGATTCACTCTAGCCTAGGTGTCACTCAGGTCCCAGGTATAGGACCTTAACTCTCAATGAATCACCCACCCACCAAAGGAAAACCAGATCCAGCCAGCAGCACAGTATGACAAAATGATAAATGAAAAACAGTAAAGAAAGCAATAAATAAAGCTGTACAGAAAGCAGTAAATAAAGCAAATATACACATACAAATAGCACATAACACCCCCAATAAATACAAATCAATCAAGCGCTAGGAGGAACCCACAAAAAGAACCAGAAGCCCTGGTTGCAGTCTAAGGGTCCCCAGCAGAGTCGCCAAGCTGTCGCTCCCAAAGATTAGCATCCAGGTGCAAGCGCGAACGGTCGGCAAGAGGGACAATGAGAACACACAGCCGTGAACTCACTGGAGATGAATAGAGTCGCCAGCTAGGCATTTTTATCCCGGAGGAAAGGCAATGCTGCATAGACCTGGAAAAAGATGGATAAGACGGTTTGCGAACCAGAGAGACTGAGAAAGGGGGTTGGTTACAACCTGGGAAGGTATTAGCACCCAGATTGTCCGCCGTACTCGACGGGATCCACGCTTAAAAGATTTGTGTCTTAAAGGGGTAGTGTCAGTGCAATTTGTGCATAAAGAGCTGGAAAAGGATGTACAGGTGTCAGTGTAAAGAAATGTGATGTGTATAAATGTACAGTGTCAGTGTAAGAGAGAAAGAGGTGAAATGCTCATGATAATGAGGCTAAAAGAATGAAGCTGGAAAGAGGGGGAATATACAGAGACTTTTGTTCGATAACTGTTAAGTTATGCCTACGTATCCTCTCGTGCAATGAGGAAGTCAGAACACCGTAGTTCGACCCAAGAGACTGAAAGGTGAATTGACTTGTGAACTGCTTGCTTGCCTATGCTCAAGTGTATGACCTGTCTGGCTCAGGTGCAAACTGTCTTGCATTAGACGGAAGAAGCAAGTTCTCGTTTGTGAGTGAGGGTGATGAGAAAAGAATCCCGGAGGAGACGATTATTGTTTGTTTTTTGTATTTTCAGTCTTTTATTTCTTTTTGGATTTTTGTCATAAGATAATGAGCTTAAGTCTAAACCAATGGATTTAGTAAACTCATCACATCTTCCCTCTGATTAGGGGTAATGAGAATACCTTAAGTGTGAAGTCAGATTCTCACACTTAATCACCTTTGGTGTAGGATTAGGATCATTAACCTACTTGTGATTAATTAGATGTTTTTGGTGTCTTTGTTTAGTGTTGAGTAATGAGGTTAAGCCATAATCAGGGATTAAACAGACTCATTACACCATCCTAAAAGAAGGATAATAGATGAGAATGTTTAAGCTGAGGAAAACTCCTCAACTTAATCCATGATTAGGGATTAAACCCATGACAAAACAAGCCTTTATTAAGTGGATTTTATTTAATGATATGATGATGAAGTGAATTTTATGGTTTGTAAGACAACTTGAGGGGGACTTGTCCATTAACACTAGGGTTAGTCCTTCTTAACCACTTAAGGAAGAATTAGAACCCTAATGCAAGGCCCAAGTTACAAGTGTGATGTCTTGATGATTATTAGATGAATTGATTAAGAGATTTAAACACCTTAAGGGTTTAGTACTTAGGATTAAAGTTATACACTCCATCCTAAGAGAAGGATGCAGGCATAAGCTTAATCACAAAGTCTTAAAGCCTTTAGGGTTTAGTCCCTGATTATGAGATGAGAAGAGAGGACTCAAGGAGACACAAAGGTAAAAACTATGAGGGGAGACTAATCAAAACCCTAATCATTGTCATGCTTGGTTGTTCCTAAGGTTTGTGAGGTTTGCAAGAACATTCTTCAAAGGAGCCACCAGGAAGCAGATGAACAGGATCAAGAGAAGCAAAGTGACTTGCTTCATTCAAGAAGTCAAGTCACTTGAAGAAAGAAGGTGGGAGGAAGAAGAATGAGCAAGCTCAAACTCAAACACATATAAAATGCAGCAATGGATGCAAGAGAGATGAAAAGAAAAGTTTATGAGAAGTGAAGGCAAATCCACTTCTCAAGTTTACTTACCACCTGAAATGTTAGAAAGAAATGCAATGCAATGCAAGATGAGATGAAATGATATGATGCTAAGCAAAACCAGAAGCATGTTGATGATTATTATGATGTTATGAGGTGCTGCAAACATGAGGCAAGACAATGGAAATGATCATACAAGCTTATGAATGCATATGATGCAAGTTAAGGAGCATGAACAAGCATGAAAAGTTATGAATCATACAAGACAAATGACATGGCAAATATGAGATGCAATGATCAAAGATGCTTCCTATATGTCTTAAAATGTCAAATGAATCATGAACATGCACAAAATGCAAAGACAAGTCATGTTATGCAAGAAAATGCAAGAGGGATGCAAATGAAAGCCCAAATTAGGGTTTATGGATCAAACATCAAACACAAACCAAAAACAGAAGCAAAACCCTAAAGTAAAAAAAAAAAAAAAGAAAATGGCACTCAAAGAAACCCTAGGCCTATGATGAACCACTGCCCAAAGGGGAGCTCTCAACTCTCAACCAAACTCAAGATATGAATTTTCTAAGTTATTAGGGTTTTTTAGGGTTCCTAACAAAACAAATGCCAAACAATTTGAAAATGCAAGAACAATTCATGGCCTTTTTATCCTTGAAAATACATGCTAAACAAAAGATAATGCAAGAAGAATCAATGTCTCAACCTTCACCAATAGGCAGAAATGAATTTTTGAATCCATGATCAAAATAATGCATAAAAAATGATTTAATTCAATGAAAAATTCTTAAAATGCATCAAGATCAAAAAAGAAATTTGGTTTGAAGGTTGGACAATGTTTCTAAATGTCTTAGAACATTTCATGATTTTTTTGTAATTTTTAAATACCTAAAAGTATTTTTAATTAATTAATTCTCATTAATCAATTAAAAATAATCTGTTAAATATTTAAAAATACTTTTTTAACGATAAAAATAAAATAAAAAATGTTTTTGTGTCATAAAAATTATTAAAACTCAGAGGAAAAAGTTTCATAATTTTTATGAATTTTTTGCTATTTTAAAATAATTATGCAAGTTAATTGAAAGAAAATGAAATAAAAATTAAATAAAAATGGAAGTATGCAGCATGAGAGGCTGAGATGCAATCTGGGGAGGGGACCGTTGACTTGGCGCGCCATCTGATGGCTCAGATTCAAACAAGCTTAATCTTAATTAATTAAATAAATAATGCTGATTATGAATTAATGGCACAATCTGGACCACACACACGCGCGCGGGAAGCCAGATCTAAGGGCCCATATTCAAACTTTGCCCTAACCCTAAATTAATGACTAATCACTTTCAGGTCACCGGAGACGAGCTCCGATCGTCTTCTCCGGTGACCTCCTCCCCTGAAAACTTCAAACTTCCTAAAAACGCATCAAAAATGAAAAATAGAAACTGGGAAATGATCCTTACACTCTCACGAATCAAACCCCTCTCTCAAAACAAATTTATATTTCCTAAACAAGCTGAATCGAAGAAAGAAAGTTCTAGGTCACGCAAGCTTCAGAAACAAATTAAATGCTCAAATCACAACCATTTTCAAAACCAATGGTACCAGAATGATCAGCAAGACATGAAGAACAAGTTTGTAACAAGAAAAATGATTTCTGGAAAAATTATTTTCGAGCTACCTGAGATTTGGAGCTTTCAACTTGAGGACTTTCTGGCCACTTTTCCTTGTGCAAACCACTCCACTTGATCCCCCAAAGATGTTTGAATGCTCAAAATGAGTTTGTGTTGGCTGGATAATGAGTTTCGAAAGCTTCTGCTCAAGCTTGATCAGAAATGGCAATGGAGGTTCTGGCTCTTTCAGGTCATTGTGAATGATGGTTTGAGGTCCTGATGATGAATGGAGAAGGTTTGTGGTGTTTGTTTGGCTGTTTGTGGGCTAGGGAGGAAGATTCGAATGAATCTGCAGAATGGAGTGAGAAATGGCAGTGAGATGTTCAGGCTGTTCCAAGCTTGGTTCTTGGTTGCTGGGTGATCTATGGAGTGAGGTGAGATGATTGGTGAAGATGACTTGAGTGTTTGCAAACTGGACAGAGAGATTCGAAGCGACTTGCAAGATGGTGAGTTTTTGTGTATGTTGTGAATGTGATGGTTTCAGCCTTGCCTTATGCTATGCTTTGCTTGCAAATTGTCCATATGACTCTCTCTCATTGGTCAGTTGATTTGACATGTGCTTTATGGATAGGTGAGGCAACTTTTGCAATTTGTCAACTCTTGTGTAAGAGAAAGTATGGTGAGGTGCTAGCTTGGTACAAGGCATGGGCTATGCGCAGCAAGATGAGGGGGAAATGTCAGCTTGGTCCAGCATTCAAGGCAGCAAGTGGTGAAGGCTTGATCATGAGTTTTGCAACTTGGTTACTTTATGGATTTTCATGAAAAATGCCTTGTTACACAAATCAAACCATGATGAAACTTGATCCAATTCTGAATTTTGTAACTTAGAGAATGCTTATGTGCTGGTTTGAAATGAATTAGAGGCTGCAATGTGCATTGGTCCAAGATTTTGCAAAGTTCTCACTTAGGGCATGCCTTGAAAATTAATGATTTTAGCCAACTTTGCATTGCCATAACTTTTGATCCAAGAAGAGTTTGATCATGTTCTTGTACTTTTTGAAAAGGGAAAGATGAGATCTACAACTTTCATGACCAAAGTTTTTTCATTTGAAGCCTTTTTGGACCAAGAATCAAAGCTTGAAAAATGACCTAAAATGATGCATTCTTGAAAAGTCAACTATGCTCAAAAAGTCAACATTTGCAAAAACCCTAAATTCTTGATTTCTATGAACTTCAATCTTCTTCCATGATCAAATAAAGACCATATACACTCAAAATGGTGAAGATCAACCATTGGTTGGGTCATCGGGGGCCTCAGATGCCCTGATTTTGCACTGACTTGTCTGAAAAGTCAACTCTTGATCAGATGACTTCCCCATGGAATTTCTTCATGAAAATTGATATGCATACTCCCTATACCATATAGAGATCAATGGAAACAAGAATGACCAAAAAATTTGGGATTATGGCCTCTGAAACCAAAACCCTAATTTTCAGTCAACTGTGTAGTTCAACCTGGCTCTGCATCCACTCAAACCCTAGTTCTTGTGATTCCTCTGCAATTTTGACTTTGAGGAGATGAAACATGATATAAGAATACACATGGACCCCTTTGAGTTGATTGTTAGCCTTTGGAATGGCTCAAGATGCCTTGGGATTGCTCAGATCACAAACCCTAGGTGCAGATGCCTTGAAAGCTATGCAGTGGATAAAAAATGAGATGTGAGATGACATGATTGTACTTATGCATATGAGAATGATCACAAGCCATGGTGTGAATGGGTGAGGGCAAATTTGGGGTGTTTACACATCCTTCTTCAAACAACCACTCACCTCCATTAAGAAATAAAAAACACACAGAGAACATGAACCGTGCAAAACCGTGCCGTAACAAATTCGAACCATAACCTAGAGACCCTTCAAATCACCACCTACCTCAATTCACAAAGAAACCGAAAACAGAACACAGAGAAATCGCGAGTGGAGAGTGAGTTTCGAACAAATAATGCATAAATCTTGAACGAAACACCAATCGAATCGCGAAAGAGACGTCGAGATCTGAGAACACGATTGAGAGAAGCTGAGAGAGAGAGAGAGAGAGAGAGAGAGCGAGAGTTCCACGCCGTCGGTTTGTTGTTTTTGAAACATGGTAGGTCTCTTTTATTTTCGGAATTGTGTGAATTGTGTTTTGAGGTGGACCATTCCTTTTCTTTCTTCTGCGTTTAATGGTGCATCATTTCATAGAGTTTTTTTTCTTTGTTTTTTATTTGGTATCTTCTGTTGTGTGGACCTAGGGCTTTAGGCCCACCTGTCTTTTTTGTAAAAACACATAACCATACATCCAGCGGTACCCCTCTTTTATGTTTATGTTTTTTTATATTTTTTTTACTTAGATTGGTGTATTCCTAGATCTATATTTTGGTTGGTTTGTGCCTAGATTTCAACTATTATGTAGTTCAATATTTCGTTTTTTATTTAATTCTTATTTTGGGCCAATGATATAATACAAGGTATTGATATTCGATCATTTCGATCCAACGTTATCTATACCGATATGAGGCCATTTTTATTTTTCGCTATTATTTAATCGATTATTCGATTTATTCGGTTAATGATAAAAATTAGATATTCGATTATTTAATCGATGTTATCCATTAAATTGAGACCGATTTCATTATTTTTATCCGTTATTTTATTTTATTATTCGGTTAATGATAAAATGAGATATTCGATTATCTAATCGACGTTATCCATTAAATTGATACCGATTTCATTATTTTCTCATTATTTTATATTTGTTATTTG
The DNA here is from genome assembly GCA_963966055.1 of Lathyrus aphaca. Classification (NCBI taxonomy): domain Eukaryota; kingdom Viridiplantae; phylum Streptophyta; class Magnoliopsida; order Fabales; family Fabaceae; genus Lathyrus; species Lathyrus aphaca. The sequence goes on along the minus strand of OZ014522.1, from coordinate 129,222,923 downwards.
GTCTATGATATTATTATCCGATTTGTGACATTCGATTTACCGACGTTGTCCAAATTGATATGAGACCTTTTTATTATTTTATGGTTTCTAATTAATTTTAGACCCATTTGTTATTTACCGATTTTATTATTATTTTGGCCTATGATAAAAGGTGATATTCGATTTCTAATAAATCGACGTTATCCCCTAATTTGAGGCCACACGTTTATTTTCCTTATTATTTCCCATTATCTCAATTTATTTTATTTTGGCCGATTAATAAATATTTAAATATTCGATTTCGAATAAATTGACGTTATTTAAATTAATTATGAGGCCATTTCTTTTATTCATTATTATTTTTATACTTTATTTCATTTTTTCGGTCGATAATATAACAAACGATCTAAATGTTCGATTTCGAAAAAATCGGCGTCATTTAGATCAATATGAGATCAATTCTATTTTTTATCACATTTCTTCTATTTAAATAATCGTTTGACTATAAAGTAACGCTCGACTTCTCATAGAATGATTCTAACTTTGAATCGATTCTAAGACAGTTAAAGAGCTACATTTCGATGCTTTCGGTTTAATCTCGAGCTTCAACGGCTCCGTGTTAGCTTAGGATTAGGACTAGATCCCGCGTAACTAATTAACCCTTAACCTCCATTTCACACTCACCCTTCGCGATCGTTTTTTGCCTCGCAATCGACCTACCAAGATGGTTCTTTTAAATCCAAACCCTTGATCCAACGTCTAGTGGTCTTAGGCAATAAAATACTTTAATAATATAAGGAAAATTGTACGCCACGAGCCTTAAGTGGTAGAAAGGAGGATTACGAGCTCTCGTTATTCGCTCCGATTATTCCGTCGCAAGACGCTTGGCTTGTTGGTTCGGAATAAACTACCCTTAGTCTTTAGTGCAATTCGACTCCTAAATCCTTTTGTTAAAGAAAGATAATAAAATTTAAGCCCTTTTCCCCTTTTAGCAAGTAATTCATTAGGCATAGACATCCCTTCACGCGTGACAACTTAGAAGGTACCCATCGAGTACGATGGATGTAGGGGGTGCTAATACCTTCCCCCTGCATAACCGACTTCCGAACCCAGGCAATGGTTCCGACGACCTTGTCTTTATCCTTTCTTCCTGGGTTTTATCTATATTTTCCCTTTCCCTCTTTGGGAATAAATCAAAATTAGGTGGCGACTCTCAAGTCAGCCCAGCCGCGACCGCATTCGCGAGGATCGTATTTTTCGAGGTACGACAGTTGGCGACTCTGCTGGGGACTGGTTCACCCCTATGCAAGTCAAGCCTAATCTAGGTTGTTTCATGCTTGTTTGTATGTTTTCCTTATGTCTTACTTGTTTATTTTTACAGCTTTATCGCTTTCCATATTATACCTTGTGGTTCTTGGATCGATACGTTGATTGCAAAAGAAACTTGAGTGAAGGGATCTATACCTGGGTCTTTGAGTATAAACATAAGCTAGGAGAGGTTGCGTAGTATGGGCTCCCGAGGGAACCTCTCTCGTGGGTTGTCGATACGAAAACCTCGCTTGGAGTAGATTCTATTGATAACACCGACGACCGTCAAGCTCTTGACGTGTGTGCTCAGTTATTTTCATTAGGGTCGTCGACTCTGAGGACCTTTAGAACCTTAAACCGTGTGGCTTAGAACATAGGTTTATGGTCAAGTAGTATGGGGCACTGGGGTTCGCCCTCGCGTGGCTCGATATGAAGACCTCACTCAGAATAGACTTTCTCAATGGGGTTGATTGACTGTCAAGGATATATATAAAAAAATTAACACGTGCATCAACACAATTGAGGAATGTCCATAACTCTGAGACTTTGTTTTAAACCCCGTGTCGATGATCGCGTAGTATGGGGCACCGAGAGACTTCCGTCTCGCGTGGCTCGATACGAAGATCTCACCCAAAATAGATTCATATGGTGGAGTCAATCAACCGTCATGCTTCTGGCGTGTGTGATGAAAAACCATAGGGATTGTTAACTTTGGGGTTCCTTTAAACTTTATAGCCTACCCGGCAAAATCCTTGTAAGTAGCGCAATCCGAGTATCCTCCATTCGTACCTTGGATTTGTGATACCATGAATTTATGTTTAACATCTTTTCACATTTTATTTGCATATCATTGCATTCATATTTGCATTCATTTTGCATTCATAGTCACTCATGTTCATTCGTTCTCGTCTTCAGAGTTGTTGAGTACCCGTCAAGCTGATTCCTCCACGCAGATACAAAACTAGGGCCCATGAAAGAAGAAGAATGGCTGAACAAGAAGAACATAACAAGCGAGTCAGGGAAGACATTGATGACCTGAAGAGCAGTGTGAGCAAGATCATGGAAATGCTCCAAGTCTTAGCCACTAAGGACGCTCAACCTCAGAAGATTGTCACCTCTGAAGTCAATAGCTTCGTCATTAACGCAGAGTCTTCAAGACCCGCTAGCACATGGCTAGAATTTGGATTGCCACAGGGTTACACTCCGCCATTTGCGACTACTCAAATGATTGGTACATCCACTTTTTTCGAACCTGGAGTGTTCACGGACTCCCAACCTAATGTGCATACTGTTGCCCAAACTGCTTATATGAATCCTCCCTTCGTGCATAATCCACCATCTTTGGTACAAGGAGAAGCTGGAAATATTGAGGATGTTAGGGAACAATGAATGACTTTGGAAAAAGGATAAGAGTTGTGGAAGGATTTGATGTCTTCAACGCTGCCGCATCAGACATGTGCTTGGTTTCGAATTTGGGTATGCCAGACAAGTTCAAAATGCCAGTATTTGAAAAATACAAGGGAGACACTTGCCCAAAAAGCCACATGATCATGTATTGCCGCAAAATGGCCGCCCATGCTGATAAAGACAAACTGCTCATCCATTGCTTCCAAGATAGCTTGAGGGGGGCATCTTTGAAATGGTATATGGGACTCGAGAAAAGTTGTATCCAATGCTGGCAGGATTTGCTTAATGCGTTCCTGAGACAATACAAATACAATCTGGACATGGCACATAACCGCCGTCAGCTTCAAAACATGTCTCAGAAATAAAAGGAATCATTCAAAGAGTATGCTCAGCGCTAGAAAGAGCTAGCCGCTCAGGTTGAGCCTCCCTTGGCGGAGAAAGAACTGACTGGTCTGTTCATGGACACTGTTCAACCTCTTTACTGGGAAAGAATGATTGGCAGTGTATCATCTAGTTTTGCTGACCTAGTCACTATCGGAGAAAGGCTAGAGGAAGGAATCAGAAAAGGAAAATTCGGTAATACTGAAGCTTCTAATGCTGCGAGAAAGTCCTCTGGGAACTTTCAAAAGAAGAAAGAGGGTGATACTCATGCTGTCAACACTGAAAGAAGACCCTACTACAGGCAACAACAGTATGGTGAAGCCCAAGTAGCCGCAATTTCTCCTATGGTTAATGCTCCACCAGCTCGAGCTCATCTACAAAGGAATGTTGGTCAGAATCAGACTCGCAATCCCATGCCCAGGGCTCCTATTAATCCCGTTCCCATGAAGTATGCTGAGATTTTCCCCGCCTTGTGCCAAAAAGGTCTTGTTACCACTAGACCTCTAAACCCTCCAAATCCTCTTCTACCTGGATTTAGGACCGATCTTCATTGCCCATTCCATGAAGGAGTTGCAGGTCATGATATTGAGAACTGTTATTCTTTCCAAGCTCGAGTTCAGGACTTGGTCAGAGGAGACTTGCTCACCTTCACACCAAGAAAGACTCCCAAGGTTTAAATAGATCCCATGCCAAAACAAAGTGGCTGAAGATTTGGTCGAAGAATCACAAGTTACTACCTAAAGCCAGTGGGTCAAACGGGAAAGCTCATCCTTGCTAACTAATTAGACACTAGGCCTTGTTTCTTTTCAGTTTTAATTTCCTTGTTTATATTATGTGTACTTGTTTAAAAACTTTGTTTTTTCTCTAATGTTAATGTTAATGAAATGAGTATCGCATGTTTTTAAATCAATTCACTCACTTTCATATTTGTGCATATTCATGCTTTTCCTTTTCAAAAATTCAAAAATATATATACCATTGTTTCTCTTATTCATATGTTGTTTAAGCAATGATTGGAGGTAGGATGACGAAAAATACCCAAACTGATGAATGGTATGCTTTCAAAATGAAACCTTGCTGATGATATACATGCATTGTTTCAACTCCCAAACACTAGAGAAATAAGGAAGTTAATCCATTGCCAACCCCTTTGAGCCTAGAAGTTGAAGTTTCTTTCTACACGAAAAAACCGTAATCTTAACCCGGGGCAGGGTAGTTCTCAATTAATTCGAATATGTATTCAATTTCAGGAGAATCGTTCCGTGCACTTTTAATAAGGGTTTCAAGTCCAAGTTTTCCTTCGCACAATTGCCAAGGAAGTTAATGGCAGTCATTGTCCAAATAAAAAGAATGATGGAAAAAGCCGCTAAGTCAAAACCCAAAAGGCGGCTTAAGCGAAAATAAAAGCATCCCGATGGACTGAAAGCATCAAAGATACAGTCCAGGAAAAAGTTAGGGATAATACACAATCAAAAAAGGTCACCAAAATTCCTCAACAAAGACAAAAGTGAGTTGACCCAAAACCCTCAACAAAAAAAGAAAACAAAATGTTATGAAGAAGCAATGACTACTATTCAATAATCTTTTGGCTTCTGAGTCATCCTCATCAGTGCAACTTCAAGTAATCTGAATGCATAGGTTGAGTTAATTGAGCGTAGGACTGGAGATCATCAAGGAGAATGGGTTGGGTAAAAAAATAAATTTTGAGCCTTATATCCTTTGTTTCATAAACCGTGAACCAGACCACGTTACAATCCTTTAAAGACCTAATTGAAGCTAGGTTTGTTTTGAAATCATATCGCATCAAGGTTGCGTAAGCTGACTCCCCATGAGATTTGCCAATCATTCGCTTTGGTATCATACTTTTTGCATTATCTTTCACTTTGAATTATCTTTCACTTTGTGTGTCTGAATTAATATTGCATTCTTACCAGTGATTCATTTTCTATACACCAATATCATTCCAATAATGATTTTGATTTCAAAATTTTTGCTTGAGCATTGTATTAAAATTAACATTTTTGAATGAATTTTTTTATTTGCAAGTAAGCATTCATCATCAAGGAATTTTAAATAGTTGAGAAACTTGATCCGTGATCCTATCAGGGGCACGTCACAGTCAAAGGCCATGTTATTCAAAGAATCTCTCTTTCTAGACTCACGCTGGGGAAAGCATTTCAAGCAACCAGTCAAGCGGTCACTTCCAGAATCAATCAACATGAGGCAGTTCGCTTCAGGAAATCCCCAAACAAAGCTTATCACTCCTTCCTGGCAGGATCAACATCATGATACTTATAACAAGTGTGATAGATTGTTTACGTTCAGGATATCTTTCAAAGACATAGCTGGAAAAGTTCACTGTGTTGTGGAATCAGTTGTTTCAGCCGCACCTCTCCAAAAGAGTCTTACCCAGTGGTCTTAACATCTGCATTACAAACATTGACCATTAACATCATACAATTTCATATCCAACATAGTTCGAAGTATACTTCATGCTCATATGCATTTTCTGAGGTATTGTTGTCTTATCTTGTGGTCAAAGTCCAAATTTGTTTCGCATTCTTAAAGTCCAATTTCTATTGGCAACCACCAAAAAAAATCAAAGTCCAACTCACTTGGCATCTACCAAAGCAGTCGTGTCTGTCACTCTGTCTTTCATGTATTTATCTTCTTTATTTTCCTTCAAACTTTGTTAAGTTTGACGTGGACCCCTTTCCTTCAAATTGTCTTGTTAAGAAATTTGACGTGGATATTTTGCTTCTTCAAACTTTGTTAAGTTTAACGTAGACCCCTTTCCTTCAAATTGTCTTGTTAAGAAATTTGACGTGGACTTTCATCTTTCATTTCCTTCAAACTTTGTAAAGTTTGACGTGGATCCTCTTCCTTCAAATTTGTCTTGTTAAGAAAATTTGACGTGGATATCTTTATTTTCCTTCAAACTTTGTGAAGTTTGGCGTGGAACTCTTTTCCTTCAAATTTGTCATGTTAAGAAATTTGACGTGGACATTTTATTTTCCTTCAAACTTTGTTAAGTTTGATGTGGACATCTTTCCTTCAAATTTGTCTTGTTGAGAAATTTGACGTGGATATTTTCTCTTCCTTCAAACTTTGGGAAGTTTGACGTGGACCCCTTCTTTCAACTTTCTCACTCCGGTTAATCCCATTGAGAAGTTCTTATTTCCTTCAAATTTCTCACTCCGGTTGTTCCCATTGAGAAGTTCTTATGTCTCTCTCTGGTTATTCTCATTGAGAAGTTCAAAGTGTGTTCTTCTAACTTCTTTCTCCGGTTAATCCCATTAAGAGGTTCATTATATTTCTCTCTCCGGTTAATCCCATTGAGGAGTCCAATACCATTTCTTCAAAATTCTCTCTCTAGTTAATCCCATTGAGAAATTAGGTACATTTCTTTCAACCGTCTCTCTTCGGTTCATCCCATTGAGAATTTTGACATGAATCTTAATTTCAAATAACATCTCTTTTGAATGCCTTGTTGGAAAATTTGATCTTTCCCCTGGTATACCTTCATAAGTTGGTTTCATTCCACATCTAGTAATCTTCTAGATGTTTCGGGCGTTGATTTCCAAATTTGGTACTTATGCATCTAAGGCACTGATAAATGTCATTAATTCTTCTCACAAGATTTAAATCCTTTCACTCCAAGTGGTCCTGATTATCCTCTATCGTATAGACAGATTTTCAGAAATATCTTGTTTTCTCCAACCAGTTTCATTACCTTACCGTTTTCGGTGTATTCTTTTCAGTCAATCATTTTATCATCCCGGCAGATTTGGTGTGTCATATCATATCGCATCCATGCTTAAAACACCCAGTATTTGCATTCATATATGCATCCCATGTTTCGCCATAGCATGACTTTTTTGTATCATACAAATTTTGGGATTTTCTTATATCTAATTGACTTTTACCCTATAATCGAACGCCTTGCAGTAGTTCAATTTCTCGGGTTCAAGACAATTAGATAGGGGCATCTGTCATACCCCAAATTTGTCCTACCCGCATATTTGCTTTTATTGATCAGAAAATAAAAAATATATATATTTGTTTCGGTTATTTAGGCTTATCAGGTCACTTGTGTAAAAAAAATCGGTGGAGGCTCGAGTCATGATCAATATCCATTTCTTTTTGCTTTTCGATTTTAAAAAAAAAAATCATTTGTTTTAATCCAAATTTTTCCTTTTTTATCATTATTTCCCTTTATTATTCTCTATTTCTATTAATTTTCCTTTATTATTATTATTATTATTATTAATGTTATTGTTATTATCATTATTATATTTACTCAATTTCCAAACTAATACCCTTGTTAGTTTTTTACATAACTTATGAATTTCAAGTCTATAATATCACATTCCATTTATCTCATCACAATTCATGTTGCTACTTGCTTGAAAGTTGCGTATTAGGACCTTTCCACAGGGCCCCACATTTCCCATTCAATCCACAAATATGTGTCCCATGTGATCCCAGCGAACTCCACTACCACCACATAACACCATAAACACACATCACATACAGCTTGTTAAATTCACAAGATTCCTCTCTACTCATTCTATTTAAAGGGACCCTGCACTATGCAAAAGGGATCATCTTCTTAAAATCCTTTCAAACACATCAACAGCAACCAAACAAACATTATAAACTTTCATACAAATCAAAAAAACTTTCAGGAAACTTTTCACAAATACTCACCTTACACCACTAAACTCAAACCATGAATCCCAATCTGCATCTCTGAATCGCAGCCTTCAACAAACCAAAATCATTCTGTAAAAAAATGTAACCTGTAAACATCATCTAAAACCATCCTTCCTCTCCATTAAACAACCATTCATACACAAACCATCACCTTCATTAATAGACCTTAACACAACCTTTGTAAACGAACTACTCTCTTGACCCTTCTCTATCCTTTCAACTCAAATTTTTTTTCCACCATCCTTCTTCAAACAACCACTCACCACCATTAAGAAATCAAAAACACACAGAGAACATGAACCTTGCAAAACCGTGCCGTAACAAATTCGAACCATAACCTAGAGACCCTTCAAATCACCACCTACCTCACTTCACAAAGAAACCGAAAACAGAACGCAGAGAAATCGCGAGTGGAGAGTGAGTTTCGAACCAATAACGCATAAATCTTGAACGAAACACCAATCGAATCGCAAGAGAGACGTCGAGATCTGAGAACGCGATTGAGAGAAGCTGAGAGAAAGAGAGAGAGAGAGAGAGAGTTTCGCGCCATCGGTTTGTTGTTTTTGAAACATGGTAGGTCTCTTTTATTTTCTGAATTGTGTAAATTGTGTTTTGAGGTGGACCGTTCCTTTTCTTTCTTCTGCGTTTAATGGTGCATCATTTCATAGAGTTTTATTTTCTTTGTTTTTTATTTGGTATCTTTTGTTGCGTGGACCTAGGGCCTTAGGCCCACCTGTCTTTTTTGTAAAAACACATAACCATACATCCTGCGGTACCCCTCTTTTATGTTTATGTTTTTTTATATTTTTTTACTTAGATTGGTGTATGCCTAGATCTATATTTTGGTTGGTTTGTGCCTAGATTTCAACTATTATGTAGTTCAATATTTCGTTTTTTATTTAATTCTTATTTTGGGCCAATGATATAATACAAGGTATTCATATTCGATCATTTCGATCCGACGTTATCTATACCGATATGAGGCCACTTTTATTTTTCGCTATTATTTAATCGATTATTCGATTTATTCAGTTAATGATAAAAATGAGATATTCGATTATTTAATCGACGTTATCCATTAAATTGAGACCGATTTCATTATTTTTATCCGTTATTTTATTTTATTATTCGGTTAATGATAAACTGAGATATTCTATTATCTAATCAACGTTATCCATTAAATTGATACCGATTTCTTTATTTTCTCATTATTTTATATTTATTATTTGGTCTATGATATTATTATCCGATTTGTGACATTCGATTTACCGACGTTGTCCAAATTGATATGAGACCTTTTTATTATTTTATGGTTTCTAATTAATTTTAGACCCATTTGTTATTTACCGATTTTATTATTATTTTGGCCTATGATAAAAGGTGATATTCGATTTCTAATCAATCGACGTTATCCCCTAATTTGAGGCCACACGTTTATTTTCCTTATTATTTCCCATTATCTCAATTTATTTTATTTTGGCCGATGAATAAATATTTAAATATTCGATTTCGAATAAATCGACGTTATTTAAATTAAATATGAGGCCAAATCTTTTATTCATTATTATTTTTATACTTTATTTCATTTTTTCGGTCGATGATATAACAAACAATCTATATGTTCGATTTCGAAAAATCGGCGTCATTTAGATCACTTCTATTTTTTATCACATTTCTTCTATTTAAATAATCGTTTGACTATAAAGTAACGCTCGACTTCTCATAGAATGATTCTAACTTTGAATCGATTCTAAGACAGTTAAAGAGCTACATTTCGATGCTTTCGGTTTAATCTCGAGCTTCAACGGCTCCGTGTTAGCTTAGGATTAGGACTAGATCCCGCGTAACTAATTAACCCTTAACCTCCATTTCGCACTCACCCTTCGCGATCGTTTTTTGCCTCGCAATCGACCTACCAAGATGGTTCTTTAAAATCCAAACCCTTTATCCAATGTCTAGTGGTCTTAGGCAATAAAATACTTTAATAATATAAGGAAAATTGTACGCCACGAGCCTTAAGTGGTAGAAAGGAGGATTACGAGCTCTCGTTATTCGCTCCGATTATTTCGTCGCAAGACGCTTGGCTTGTTGGTTCGGAATAAACTACCCTTAGTCTTTAGTGCAATTCGACTCCTAAATCCTTTTGTTAAAGAAAGATAATAAAATTTAAGCCCTTTTCCCCTTTTAGCAAGTAATTCATTAGGCATAGACATCCCTTCACGCGTGACAACTTAGAAGGTACCCATCGAGTACGATGGATGTAGGGGGTGCTAATACCTTCCCCCTGCATAACCGACTTCCGAACCCAGGCAATGGTTCCGACGACCTTGTCTTTATCCTTTCTTCCTGGGTTTTATCTATATTTTCCCTTTCCCTCTTTGGGAATAAATCAAAATTAGGTGGCGACTCTCAAGTCAGCCCAGCCGCGACTGCATTCGCGAGGATCGTATTTTTTGAGGTACGACAGTAGGGAAAATAAAAGAGTGTGCTCGAACGGGCCCTACCCCGCTGCCTACGTACCTCACTAGACATGTGGATCAGAGTCGCCGTAGTTCCCCTAACTATGGGTAGAAAAGATTGCTTGTGTGTTAAGGCTTGAACTGCCTATGTCAATGATCAGGTGTTGCAGGCTCGGACGACGAGTGCGTAACCGTTTTGCAAAGTGACAAGTAGGAGCGAGTTCTTATGATGAGAGTGAGTGGGATGAGAAGAAAAGTCCCGAAGGAGAGACGTTTATTATTTGTTTGTGTTTTTTAGAAGTCTTTTAGAGAGTGTGGCACAAGTACGTGAAGGCAAATCCTTTTCTAAGGACATGTCCTTATTACCACATCCGAAAATAGAATGAGTAACAAGTACATAAGGAATGAGGAAGATCCTCAAACTTGTTTCCTAAGATTGGGATTTAAATTCACTAACTTGTTTGTATTATTAAGTTTTTTTGGTGGATTAAAATGAAGAAGTGCTTTTTATGCTTTTCTTTGAGAGTGTGACCAAAGGGGAGGTCAACTCAACCATTATTAATGTTTTTTAGATTTTGTATGAAGATGAGAAAGAGAGAGCACCAAAAGGATCTCAAAGGTAAAAACTAAGGGGAAAGTCTAATCCTAAAGTTATCATGCAAATGTGGTCCTAGGGTTAGTGTGGTTCAAACTATCCTAAGAAAGAGAAGAAGAAAACAAGAGGAAGAGAAGAAATAGGAGGAAAGAAGTTAGAGAACAACTTACTCCTCTAAAGGAGATAAGTTTCTTCTAAAGGGGGAAGATAACAAGTTGAAACACAAGATGGCATAAGGCACATCAACAAATAAGAAACAAAGCAAGAGACGAGACAAAGAATTGAAATGTGGATAACATCCACACTTCACTTACCATAAGCCCCTGAAATGGTTAGTACACACTTAGATGAAACAACTTGAACCAAATGAAATGATAAGCAAACCACAACATCAAATCTAATCACATAACTAGAAGCAAAAGCAAAAGCACCCATATATTGCACTAAGATCCACTCATCAAAGCAAATAAAGCAAAAGTTAAAGCATACAAACTATTACCAAGTTTCACAAGCTCTTATGAAGAAAACAAAACACAAATGAAACCCAAAGGACCACACAAGTTAGACAAGAACTAAGAAACACAAGATCAAAACCTTATCATCACAAGAATGACCACAAAAACAACCAAAGCTCAAGGAAAAGATCATACAAGTTCAATCATGAACATCACAAGAAGGAGAAATGAAATGGGCATGTGCATAAGTGTGAGAACAAACAAATAATCATCCAATCAAAGCAAAACATCACTTGAAAACCAGGAGCCTAATCATGTCAAGAGGTGCCTAAGAAGCATGACCAAGCACGGGGAAGAAGCATACATACTCAATCATAAGCATCAAAGAGAGGGGATGAACAGAGAAGGTGAAGTGAACATGCATACATTTGTGAGAAACTTCAAAGACAAGTAATACCAAAATTTCCAAAGCACACACACTAAGCAAGGACCAGAGATCAAACCTCATACAAAAAGAACCCTAAACATCCTATAGGAGTTGGCACAAGTTCCCTCCTAGCCTAAGAACTAAGCATGCTAACAAGAAGAAGCAAAATTAAGGCAATCTCACATGAAAGTTCAAATCAAATCAAAGACTTATGCAAAAATTCTACAATTAAACTCAAATGCTCATTAACCAAGTGATAACATCATGCCAAAAGAGAAAAGTCAGAATCAAAAGAAAACTAGGTCAAAGGACCTCATGAACACAAACTAGGGTTTTGAAACTTCAAGCTCAAGTCAATTGCCAAAAATATTCATGCAAGCTTCTAAATATCAGGGGGAAAATCAACAACAAACTACATCCTAATATGAATAAAATTCAAAAAGAACCAACTCAAAACTCAACTCAATGATCAAGATAGAAAATCCACTAGACAACATGCCATTAAAGATGAATTAAAAATAATTAATAAAAGTGAAAATTAATTCCTACGTGGAAAATTAAAATAAAATGGAAAATAAAAATGTTACAAATTAAATAAAATTAAAATAATTAGTCATGAATTATTTCAGAATTTTTGGATGCATTTTACTATTTTTAAAAATCAAAAACAAAACTGAAAATAAAATGAAAATAAAATAAAAGGCAAAGGATGAGGGGGTGCATTCAGTAAACCAATCCAGTTCAAATACAATGGGCCTGGTAAAGGGGGGGGCGTGTATAGCATCTTGAGCCCAATGATCCAGCGCAAGTTTACACATATTAGGATGGATATTCTGATTAATCAGGAAAAACAATAAGCCATTGGATCAAATTCACGCACTAGATCAAGTCAAAGGAAACAAAATGATTCACCAAGTCAAACAAATAAGGATCAGATATGTGCGTTTATGCTAGTTACCATGAGGTGGCAAACAAAATGATTTATTCAGATTAAAACATAAAATGAGATCACGTGAGAGGGAGGGTTTATTTTTAATGTGCTGGCGAATTAAGGTACGTCTAGATTTGAAGATCCAATGGCCTGGAAGTTGTCTACCTCATTCAAACACACAAACTCCATTTCCAGAAACCGGCAACTGGAGCCCTAGCTCCGGCGCCGGAAAACTCGTCCATATGAACAAAACTTCACAAAAATTAAAACAAAACTCCAGATCAACTAATCAGAGCATGGAGATAATGAATATACCATCATAAATCACAATAGATCAATGAACAAGGCAGATCGAACGCAAACATTTTCACCTATCAAACTGAAATTCAACATATCTCACTCAATAGGCATGCATTTTCAATTCTAAGTACATCATCATCATCAATGAAACAAGTAGAACATAATGCACACAATTAAAATCAAATCTAGATCTACGAATTTGAAGCTAACCTGAAACTTGCAGTGTTCAAATTAGCTTGAAATAAACCTCCAAGAGCTGCAGATCTTCCTCCTTAAGCTCCTCCTTGAAAAAAAAATGCAAGAGAGTGGTTGAATTGGCCTGGATCTATATTTTCAACCTCAACTACAACTATCTTGCACTTGAGGAAATCTTGAGATTCAGCTTCAATGAGTGATGCATTTGTGATCCTTATGCTCTCAGGATCAAGAATATGTAATTTGTTTGGCTAATGTGTGGGAGAAATGGGAGATTCGAAGGAAAGTGCAAAGAGAGCAAAAAGTTTGGAGTGAGCAAATGGTAATGGTTCTGAGCAAATGGAAACCCTAATTCTCTTTTATATCATGCCAATGATCAATGCTGAGAGAATGAAAGGGAATGCACGTGAGGAATGAGTGGGAGGAAAGAATTTGCAAATTGGCAAAACTTGTGTGATTCAATGATTTATGTGTGCTCTCCTTCCATCATGCACATGCTCAGCTTCAATTCCACTTACTATTATTAACTGAATCAATCTCAACCCTTGGATTGCTTTGTATCATGCCTTGTGAGTGATCTTGCATCATTGCATTTTGGAAAATAACTTACAATCCACCCACGAATTCTTGGGATTCCTTGGGTAAACTTTCTTGTTATGAGTTGTTATTGAATGTAATGACCAACATTGGTGTATTAGAAGCCCTAAAAATGCATTACAAGCCCTTTTGCAAATAGTGGAAACTTGAAAATGTGGAAAAACCCTAAAAACAAGCCAAGTTCAAATGACCATATCTTTCACACCAAAAATGCCATGGACATGTTCTTGTACTTTTTAGAAATGGGAGACAATTTCCTACAACTTTCATGTTCAATGAATTTTCATTTGAGATCATTTTGGTCATGAATGAATGCCTGGAAGATTAGGGAAAAACTTGCCAAAAATGGAAACTTCCATTACAAGTCACATGCCAAAAATGGAAACTCCTTCAAAACCTCTTGATTCTTGACTTTTGACTTTGCCAAACCTCTTATATGACCTTAAGAACATCCATTGGCTTGAAAAATAAGGTTGGACCCCTTGAATTGCCACATTTGACTTTTCAAATAATCAGTTTGACCAATTTCTTCTTATACAAGCAACTGATGAAATAACTACCTTCCTCAATGAATTTTCTCACCAAATTTCATCCATAACATTCACATATCATATGAAGGACTTTTCCCACATGAAATGGCCAAAGTCACAAAGAATCCCTGCTTGATCATGAAACCCTAATTTGAATACCATCTGTGTAGGAGCTTGCCCTTCCTTGGATCATCTGATAATCTCCCAACCTTCTGGGCTCTTGTAAATAATCTTGAGCTTGTATAGGACATAAGAACACCTTTTGAGACTCTTGCAATGTCACTTGACCTCTTGCTTTGACTTGTAAGGCTTCAAATGTACCAATGATTGATCATATGCCCAATGCTAGAACATGAGAATGTTATGCTTCATTTTTCTATGCAAAAATGCTAAGGATATGCCATGCTTATGATGCTTATGATATGATGATGATGCTAGAAAAAAGAGGGCAAATTTAGGGTGTTACAGCTGCCCCTATCCAAGCAACTGTTAATCTGAAAAGGATGATAGCACGGGCTATCGACCATTCAAGATAAACTGTGGTTGGATACCAAGAAGACCTGAAATTTGAACTCTGCTGGAGAATGCAGAAATGGGAAATAAACCCAACCAAATAACACTCTGGGTGACTGAAGTGAAGACAAAGCAGACGAGCTCCTTCCAAATTGAACTGTTAGACCGGATAAGAAAAACTTAGACAGACGATTCTTCTTCATGCAAACCCGTTACGCCAGAAGCTGGATTACGAGCCCTCTTCAAGTAAACCTGTTACGCCAAGGACTGGACATACGAGCCCTCTTCATACATTTTAAAAAAATATATGAATTGAGAAAGACGAACCTCCATCGGATAACCCATTACGCCAGGACCGGTGATGCACTTAAGTCTGTGGGATAGACATGCATAATCAGGATAGACGAAACCTCCTCATATATCCTCCGTAGATATATGGTCTAAGATAGATGAGTCTTCTTCAGATAAACCTGTTACGCCAGGTGCGACATTAGGATTGGACGAACCCTCTTCACAAATCTTGCATAGATAAATGGTTCTTGAGACAGAGGAACCTCCTTCGGATAAACCTGTTACGCCAGGACCGGTAACCATTTTGACGTTTAATCCCACCGTTAGGACTTCAAACCTCTTCAACACAGACATGCATTGGATGACCATCAAGAGACGAATATCAGCGATACAGACGAATACAGACGGGAATTGGATGACCATCAAGGACTTCAAACCTCTTCAACGATACATATGAATAGCAGCCACTGATACAGACGAATATCAGAAATCCAACACATACGAGCACTGGAGTAGCAATATAGACGAGTACCAGAGATCCAACACAGACAAGCATTTGGAGTAGCAATACAGATGAGTACCAGAGTAACTATCAAATCAACACATATGGATAACACAGACGAGGGTGAGGGATGATACAGACGAGTATCCAAGTAATGCAGATGAGCTTCAAACAGATACCAAACACAGATGAATGTTAGGGAATGCAAACGAGCAACAAATATCAAACACAGACGAGTGATGTGAAATGCAGACGAGCATCCAAAGTGCCCTGATTAGCAATAAGAATCTCAATTCTACAGGGGAGAATCTGGTCAAAAGGCTCTGACGATGCTTAATTCTGACTAAGGAGATGATTAACTGTTTGTATCATCGCAAAGGCCAAAGATATATTGGTGACTTCTATGGGGAATATTTCAATAATGGGAGTGAATCCCACCCACGACTCTGTGGGGACTGACCATCTCCAGACTTGGCTGGGGAAGATGCTTGATTAAATAAACCTTGCGGGAAGCGAATTCTGACATGTTGAACTCTGTGGGGAAATCAGGCGTTCAGCTTCCTGCTGGAAATACTTCGCTTGTGGAAAGATAATATGCTTGGGGATGAAACCTCTTCAATTAGCTTTGGAGTCCTGCTGGGGGATTCCACTCAGCTGGGAAACATTCTCTACTTGGGGAGATATGACACTATCCTGCAAAACCTGCAATAACAGTATACGCACATGTGCCCCGGGGAATTGCATGGTATGATCTGTTCATCCATTGTCACCCGACACTCAAAGATAATTTTAAATGTTCCCATGCAATGTCTTTTTTTAGAAAAATCAACATGTTTCAAATGCAATGCTCTTTTTTGCCAAAAATTTGGGACATTTTGGCAAACAACGTAAACAAAACACAACACAACTTTTGATTGAATATTCATTTAATGAGAGGCCTCTGAATAGGCAAAGTTTTACATCAGGAAGCAAATACCTGGAAAGAGGTAGCTACCATAAAAATTGAGAAAAGAAACTATCCTAATGGCAATGTACACGACATTCAACTGAGTTTCCTTCCTGCTATGACCAACATGTCTTCAAGACCTTCCATTCATGCCTTCACTTTTTTGAA
Source organism: Lathyrus aphaca (assembly GCA_963966055.1). Taxonomy (NCBI): domain Eukaryota; kingdom Viridiplantae; phylum Streptophyta; class Magnoliopsida; order Fabales; family Fabaceae; genus Lathyrus; species Lathyrus aphaca. The sequence continues at coordinate 129,206,223 of OZ014522.1, read as the reverse complement.
GAAGATGAGGGGACTGATTCCTACCCTTCTGATATTTCCGGATTGTATGAAACACTGATTTGGTTCAGATTACCCGGATCGCAGTTGTTCGCTTATTCCCTTATTTTGCGTGGATCGCCCTTTCGGGTTTTCAATCCACCGGGATACCCTTTTTTGCCTGAGCTGTCCGATGTGGCTTTTCAGCTCAGCGGGTGTACATTTTTTTTTAATATTTTCCGTAACTTTTGCCCGAGCTTTTTTATTTTTTTTTAGCTCGTAGGGATGCCCTTTTCTTGCCTGGACTTTAATTCTGTTTTTGTGTCCAATGGGTCTTTTATGCGAAGTATTTTTTAACTGCGTCCGAGTTAACAGGGGATTGGAAATCTTCTCCATCCATAGTAGTGAGCATCAGTGCCCCACCAGAGAAAACTTTCTTTACTATGAATGAGCCTTCGTAGTTTGGGGTCCACTTACCCCTATGATCTGAACCTAGAGGAATAATCCTCTTGAGTACAAGCTCGCCTACTTGATACTCTCGAATTCGTACTCGTTGGTCGAAAGCTCGCTTCATTCTCCTCTGATAAAGCTGACCATGACAGATAGCTTCTAATCTCTTTTCCTCAATTAGGCACAAATGATTATATCGAGCACGTACCCACTCAGTCTCATCAAGTTTCACATCCATCATTACACGTAGAGAAGGAATTTCGACCTCAACAGGCAAGACTTCCTCTATGCCATATACCAAGGAGAATGGAGTTTCCCCGATTGACATCCTGACTGACGTTCGGTACCCATGTAACGCGAATAGTAACATCTCATGCCAATATTTGTAAGTGACAACCATCTTCTGCACAATCTTCTTAATATTCTTGTTAGCTGCCTCTGCTGCGCCATTCATCTTTGGCCGGTAAGGAGAAGAATTGTGATGCTGAATCTTGAAGTCCCGACACAGTTCTGCCATCATCTTGTTGTTCAAATTGGAACCATTATCAGTAATGATTCATTCGGGCACTCCGTATCTGCAAATTATGTCTCTCTTTAAAAATTGGGCTACCACTTGGCGAGTGACATTATCATAAGATGCTGCTTCAAACCATTTGGTAAAGTAACTGATCATGACCAAGATGAAGCGATGACCATTTGAAGCAGTAGGCTCTATCTTCCCGATCATGTCAATGCCCCACATAGAAAAGGGCTAAGGAGATGACATGACGTTGAGCGGGCTAGGAGGTACATGCACCTTGTCTGCATATATCTGGCATTTGTGGCACTTACGGGCGTACGAACAATAGTCTGCATCCATTGTAAGCCAATAGTACCCTGATCTCAATAACTTTTTAGCCATTGCATGTCCTCCTGCATGAGTACGAAAGATCCTTCGTGGACTTCCTGCATCAACAGGCCTGCTTCATGTCTATCCATGCATCTGAGCAAGACCATGTCAAAGTTCCTCTTATACAGAACTCCGTCTGCATTCAAGAAGAAGCTAGCAGCAAGTCGTCTCAAGGTTTTCTTGTCATTAGATGATGCCATAGCTGGGTATTCTTTTCCAGGAAAAGCTTGATATCGAAGTACCAAGGTTTCTCATCATACACTGCGTCTATAGAGAAAGCATAAGCTAGTGCGTCAAGCCTGGAAATGTTAATCCTGGGCACATAGTTCCAACACAATACTTTAATGGACGAAGAAAGAGTAGCCAATGCATTGGCAAATTGATTCTAATCTCGTGGTATATATTGAAGCTTAACTGTTATGAAGAACGTCAACAGCCTTCTGGCATAATCCCTATAAGGAATTAAGTGTTCTTGATACGTATACCACTTGTTGGTAATCTGGTTTATTATAAGGGCGGAGTCTCCGAATATATCGAGGGTCTTAATCCGAAGATTAATAGCTTCCTCTATTCCCATTATGCACGCCTGGTACTCCGCTTCATTGTTGGTGCAGCCAAAAGTGATTCTAGCAGCGAAGGGAAAGTTAACACATTCGGGAGTGATAAGAACAGCACCAACTCCGCGTCCATTGATATTGACTGCCCCATCAAACATCAACTTCCATTGGATTCAGGGCCATGCCCCTCCTCCGGAAGTGGTTCCTTGCAATCTCTTGCCTTGAGGTACATGATGTCCTCATCAGGGAAATCAAACTTCATTGGCTGTTAATCGTCTTTAAGCGGTTGTTGTGCAAGATAATCTAACAATACACTTCCTTTGATGGCTTTCTGGGAAGTATATTGTATGTCATACTCTGTTAAGATCATTTTCCACCTTGAAACCCTTCCGGTTAATGCTGGTTTCTCGAAAATATACTTGACAGGGTCCATTTTTGATATTAGCAATGTGGTATGGGTCAACATATACTGTCTCAGTCGGCGGGTAGCCCATGCCAAAGCACAACAAATTTTCTCGAGCAGTGAGTAACGAGATTCACAATCGGTAAACTTTTTAATAAGGTAATAAATAGCATGCTCTTTTCGACCAGACTCTTCATGTTGGCCTAACACACACCCCATCGACCCTTCTAACACAGTCAAGTACATGATAAGTGGCCGTCCTGGAACTGGAGGCATCAAGATCGGAGGCTCCTACAAATATTCTTTTATCTTTTCAATGGTTCTTTGACAATCCTCATTCCACCTGACCGTTTGTTCTTTTCTTAACAATTTGAAGATTGGCTCGCATGTGGTAGTTAGATGAGATATAAACCGAGAAATGTAGTTCAATCTCCCTAAAAACCCACACACTTCTTTTTCTGTTTTTGGTGTAGGCATGTCTTGTATTGATTTTACTTTTGTAGGATCTACCTCAATCCCCCTTTAGCTAACAATAAAACCCAGCAATTTACCGGAATGCAATCCGAAAGTGAACTTGTTTGGATTCAACCTCAATATGTACTTTATCAACCTGTCAAATATCTTTTTGAGATTAACCAGGTGTTCTTCTTTGTCCCGGGACTTGGCAATCATATCGTCCACATATCACTCAATTTCCTTGTGTATCATGTCGTGGAACAAAGTTACCATAGCCCGTTGATACGTTGCCCCGACATTCTTCAACCCAAAGGGCATAACCTTATAACAAAATGTACCCCACGGGGTAATGAACGTCGTTTTCTCCATGTCTTTCGGTGCTATCTTAATCTGATTGTACCCAGAGAAGCTATCCATGAAAGAAAATACCGAGAACTGAGCGGTGTTATCTACCAGCACATCAATGTGAGGTAATGGAAAGTCATCCTTTGGACTTGCTCTGTTTAGATCCCGATAATCGACGCACATCCGGACCTTGCCATCTTTCTTTAGTATAGGCACAATGTTAGCTACCCAAGGTGGGTAACTAGTTACAGCAAGGAACCTGGCATCCCACTGCTTTTGAACTTCCTCCTTGATCTTCATTGCCATGTCAGGGCGAGTTCTTCTTAGCTTTTGTTTTACTGGAGGGAAGTCTTCCTTTAGTCGCAGCTTGTGTACAACAATGTCGGTATCTAACCCCGGCATATCTTGATACGACCAGGAGAAGATATCCACATATTCCCGTAGCATACCAATCAATTCCTTCTTTACCTCGGCCTGCAGACCGGCCCCAATCTTTATCTCTTTCTTTACATCCTCAGACCCGATGTTAATGATCTCTATTTCTTCCTGATGAGGTTGAATGACCCTTTCCTCTTGTTTCAACAACCTAACCAATTCTTCCGGGAGTTCACAGTCTTCCTCAACCCCTTCATCAGCTTGGTAGATAGGATTGTCGAAGTCATGCATGGTCATAGCAGGAACGTTATCACAAGAATCCGAATGATCAACACTGCACAAATGATGTGCTTATTTCAGAATCTGTTCTTTTCAAAAGACGCAAACACACAAAAACACTGGAAAAAGAAAATATTGCCATTTTATTTGTTTTTTTTTTGTGAAAAATTTTAAAAACGAAATAAAGTAAACACAATTTTGCTTGAAAAATGTCCTTTATTTCATGGTAAAAATAAATGCATTAAAAGGAAGTGAAGGAAAATACTTTTCTAAGGACATGTCCTTATTACCACATCCCAAAATAAAATGAGTAACAAGTCCATCAAGAATGAGGAAGATCCTCAAACTTGTTTCCTAAGATTGGGATTTAAATTCACTAACTTGTTTGTATTATTAAGTGTTTTTGGTGGATTAAAATGAAGAAGTGCTTTTTATGCTTTTCTTTGAGAGTGTGACCAAATGGGAGGTCAACTGAACCATTATTAATGTTTTTTAGATTTTGTATGAAGATGAGAAAGAGATAGCACCAAAAGGATCTCAAAGGTAAAAACTAAGGGGAGAGTCTAATCCTAAATTTATCATGCAAACGTGGTCCTAGGGTTAGTGTGGTTCAAACTATCTTAAGAAAGAGAAGAAGAAAACAAGAGGAAGAGAAGAAAGAGGAGGAAATAAGTTAGAGAACAACTTACTCCTCTAAAGGAGATAAGTTGCTTCTAAAGGGGGGAAGATGACAAGTTGAAACACAAGATGGCATAAGGCACATCAACAAATAAGAAACAAAGCAAGAGAGGAGACAATGAATTGAAATGTGGATAACATCCACACTTCACTTACCATAAGCCCCTGAAATGGTTAGTACACACTTAGATGAAACAACTTGAACCAAATGAAATGATAAGCAAACCACAACATCAACTCTAATCACAAAACCAGAAGCAAAAGCACCCATATATTGCACTAAGATCCACTCATCAAAGCAAATCAAGCAAAAGGTAAAGCATACAAACTATTACCAAGTTTCACAAGCTCTTATGAAGAAAACAAAACACAAATGAAACCCAAAGGACCACACAAGTTAGACAAACATTAAGCAACACAAGATCAGAACCTTATAATCACAAGAATGAGCACAAACAACACCAAAGATCAAGGAAAAGATCATACAAGTTCAATCATGAACATCACAAGAAGGAGAAGTGAAATGGGCATGTGCATAAGTGTTAGAACAAACAAATGATCATCCAATCAAAGCAAAACATAACTTGAAAAGCAGGAGCCTAATCATGTCAAGAGGTTCCTAAGAAGCATGACCAAGCATGGGGAAGAAGCATACATACTCAATCATAAGCATCAAAGAGAGGGGATGAACAGAGAAGGTGAAGTGAACATGCATACATTTGTAAGAAACTTCAAAGACAAGTAATACCAAACTTTCCAAAGCACACACACTAAGCAAGGACCAGAGATCAAACCTCATACAAAAAGAACCCTAAACATCCTATAGGAGTTGGCACAAGTTCCCTCCTAGCCTAAGAACTAAGCATGCTAACAAGAAGAAGCAAAATTAAGGCAATCTCACATGAAAATTCAAATCAAATCAAAGACTTATGAAAAACTTCTACAATTAAACTCAAATGATCATTTACCAAGTGATAACATCATGCCAAAGAGCAAAGTCAGAATCAAAAGCAAACTAGGTCAAATGACCTCATGAACACAAACTAGGATTTTGAAACTTCAAGCTCAAGTCAATTGCCAAAAATATTCATGCAAGCTTCTAAAACTCGGGGGGAAAAATCAACAATAAACTACATCCTAATATGAATCAAATGCAAAAAGAACCAACTCAAAACTGAACTCAATGATCAAGATAGAAAATCCACAAGACAACATGCCATTAAAGATGAAATAAAAACAATTAATAAAAGTGAAAATTAATTCCTACGTGGAAAATATAAATAAAATGGAAAATAAAAATGTCAAAAATTAAAGAAAATTAAAAGAATTAGTCATGAATTATTTCAGAATTTTTGGATGCATTTTACTATTTTTAAAAATCAAAAACCAAACTGAAAATAAAATGAAAATAAAATAAAAGGCAAAGGATGATGGGGTGCATTCAGTAAACCAATCCAGTTCAAATCCAATGGGCCTGGTAAAGGGGGGCGTGTATAGCATCTTGAGCCCAATGATGCAGCGCATGTTTACACAAATTAGGGTGGATATTCTCATTAATCAGGAAACACAATAAGCCATTGGATCAAATTCATGCACCAGATCAAGTCAAAGGAAACAAAATGATTCACCAAGTCAAACAAACAAGGATCAGATATGTGTGTGCATGCTAGTTACCATGAGGTGGCAAACAAAATGATTTATTCAGATTAAAACATAAAATGAGATCACATGAGAGGGATGGTCCATTTTTAATGTGCTTACGAATTAAGGTACGTCCAGATTTGAAGATCCAATGGCCTGGAAGTTGTCTTCCTCATTCAAACACACAAAATCCATTTCCAGAAACCGGCGACCGGAGCCCTAGCTCCGGCGCCAGAAAACTCATCCATATGAACAAAACTTCATAGAAATTAAAACAAAACTCCAGATCAACTAATCAGAGCATGGATATCATGAATATACCATAAAAAATCACAATAGATCAATGAACAATGCAGATCGAACGCAAACATTTTCACCTATCAAACTGAAATTCAACATATCTCACTCAATAGGCATGCATTTTCAATTCTAAGCACATCAGCATCATCAGTGAAACAAGTAGAACATCATGCACAAAATTAAAATCAAATCTAGATCTACGAGTTTGAAGCTAACCTGAAACTTGTAGTGTTCAAATTAGCTTGATATAGACCTCTTAGAGCTGCAAATTTTCCTCCTTAAGCTCCTCCTTGAAAAATAAATGCAAGAGAGTGATTGAATTGGCCTGGATCTAGAGTTTCAACCTCAACTGTACCTATCTTGCACTTGAGGAAATCTTGAGATTCAGCTTCAATGAGTGATGGATTTGTGATCCTTATGCTCTCAGGATTAAGAATATGTAATTTGTTTGGCTAATGTGTGGGAGAAATGGGAGATTCAAAGGAAAGTGCAAAGAGAGCAAAAAGTTTGGAGTGAGAAAATGGTGATGGTTCTGAGCAAATGGAAACCCTAATTCTCTTTTATATCATACCAATGATCAATGATGAGAGAATGAAAGGGAATGCACGTGAGGAATGAGTGGGAGGAGGGAATTTGCAAATTCGAAAAACTTGTGTGATTCAATGATTTATGCATGATCTCCTTCCATCATGCACATGCTCAACTTCAATTCCACTTATTATTAACTGAATCAATCTCAACCCTTGGATTTCTTTGTATCATGCCTTGAGGTAAGTTTTCGAGGACGGAAATCTTTTAAGTGGGGGAGAGTTGTAACGCCCCGAATTTTATTTAAATATTTTATTCAGAATGTTGTGTTGTGATGTGTGAAGAATGATATATATTATCGAATATAATTGTGGTTAAAAATTATATTATGGTGGATAATTGTATTATTATGTGATAAATAAAATAAGTGGAATAAAATAGGAAGTGAGGACTAGGTGGTCGATTGGTAGAAGTAGTAAGGGTAAAAGTGGAAGATCATAAGTTAGGTCTTATGGGTTATATTGGAAATAAGGAAAAAGGGAAAACATAATCGTGTTAGAGGGAACGGAAAGTGATCGTGAAAGTTGTGAAGAGGAGAAGACGAGGAAAGGTCTTAATCGTGAAGAAGAGTTCACGAAGAAGAAGAAATTCTCAACAAAACCTAAGGTAAGGGTGGGATTCTTCCATCTTAAGGGTTTTATAATGGGAATTGGGTAGGTTGAGGATTAGGGATTGAGGTTGTGGTGGATTGACAAGGAATTAGGTAGGATTATGTGTAGTTGATTGTTATTAGTTGATAATTGTATGCATTAGATGACGAAATTGATGAATATTGTGAATCCTAGCTATGATTGGTGATGGGTGACGATTTTCGTAGCAGGCTTGAATGCTGAGAGCAGAGCTGCGATTTGTGAAATCGCAGAGCTCGCATAGCGAGGTTGAGCTTGCATAGCGAGCAGAGTCAGTGAGTTCGTCGCTTAGCGAGCAGTGAACCTCGCTTAGCGAGACCTGTAGCGTGAAAAAATAATTTTTAAATTCCAAAAAATTACTGAAAAAATTATTTAATTAGTTAGTAATGTTTAGGAATTGATGGGGTGTAGCTGGAAGTAGTAAAAGATGAGTTATGCACTTAATTGTAGGGATAATTAGTGTAATTTGAATTTAAACATAATCGATGTGTCAGTTAACGTTATTGTTGTTATTGTGATGAGTAATTATTATGATGTTGTGTTTCATATGCTTGTTAATGATATATAAGTATGTGATTTGTTGTGTTATAGGTTGTGTTGCATTGTCGTATTATGAGTTGAATTATGTGATTATATGTTAAGAATGCATGATAATCTTGATGGTAATGACTAGTAGTATGTTGATCGATGTTTTGGTCAGTGGATGTTGTTGTTGATGATGAATGATGTAGTCTTTGTGAGTACGCCTGTATGTTATTGATGTTGCATGATATGTTGTATAGTTGAAGATCATACCAAGGTGGGGTATGGTCGTTGTTGTTATCATGAAATAGGGGTCGTACATAGCCATGAAATAGGGGTCGAGGGTGTGATCATGAAATAGGGATCATACTGGACCATGAAAGAGGGGTCGAGAGTTCCAACGGGAACTGGACCATGAAAGAGGGGTCGAGAGTTTCGACGGGAACTGGATCTAGAAATAGAGATCGGATATGATACCACATGTATAGAGTCAAGTAGAGTCTCATTGCATGATTGTTGTTGTATATGATGTTGTGATAGTATATGTCGTTGTTGTATACAATGTTGTGATAGTATATATTGTTGTTGTATATGTGTAGTTGTAGTATGTGATGTTGTTGAGGTGTGTGATAGTTGTTGTCGTAGGAGATGTTGTTGAATAATGGTTGTTGAGAAATGGTGCTTTGTTTTCTGATACTTGCTTAAATTCTTATTATATTACTCTTTGTGATGTAAGTATCTCACCCCTTCTGTTTGAATGTTACTCTTATGTTGGTAACATGCAAGTGAGAAGGATAAGTCGAGTGGTGCTCAGTGAAGTCGGTGTACCTCACGTCTTTAGGATGTCGGCTCTGAAACGTCTCTTTGGGAGTCGGGATGATGTTGTCATTTTTACTTATTATTTTTAGAAGAGGGTTTTTGGCTCGACTTTGGTGATATCTCTTTCATCTCTATGCATTTTTATTCATTCATGCACTGGGGAGTTCACACAATGCTACCAATTTTCCAATTTTCTTTCCTTCTATAACTTGAGGTTTCCTTCCTTACTTTTCCACTTGATCGCCACTTAGTGAGTACATTCTTCCATTTTTTTTCGACACTTTAATTTTGATTTTTTTTTCAAGTTTTTTTTCTTTCTTTTTCTCTTTTTTTTCAATGTACTCACTCTACTTTTCATCGGTATGTGATAACCTCAAACTTAGAAATTTGCATATTTCCGAAATCGATAGCACTAAGTCAAGCAGGGTAGGGAAGTTTTTGGGCTTATGTTTACGTATGTGTAAACACCCCCAAATTTTCCCTCACTTCTTCTCACACCATGGCTTGTGATCTCTCATTTTGTATTAGCCAAAGCATACCATCTCATATTGCATATTTGTTTCATCTGCATAGTTCCATTTCATCTGCATCTAGGGTTTGTGATCTGAGCAATCCAAGAATCAATTTGAGCCATCCAAATGGTCTTGAAGCTTTCCAAGAGGGTCCATGTGTGTTCTATAATCATATTATGCTCCCCAAAGTTCATGAAAGTCAAGAAATCACAAAGATTGGCAGAGGCATGGAAGCAGAGCTAGGGTTTTTTTCATGCACAAATAACCAAAATTAGGGTTTTGGTTTCAGAGGCCTTAACTCCAATTTTTTTGGTCATTCTTGATTCTAATGTTCTTAATATGTTATAAGGATCATGTGTACCAAGTTTGATGAAGAAATTCATTGTGGAAGTCATCTGATCATTGGGTAACTTCTTGAGCAAGTTAAGTCAAAATCAGGGCATCTGAGGCCCCCAACAAGGGTACCAAAGGGTAATTTTCATCAAATTGAAGTTCTATGATATTTATTTGATCTTAGAAGTGGTTGGAAGTTCACAAAGTTGAAGAATTTTGAGCCAATTGCAAACTTGCCATTTTTGGAAATGACTTGTAATGGAAACTTTCCATTTTGGGAAAGATTTTCAACCTCCTCTTTCATGATCAAACATGCTTCAAATGAAAATTTCTTGGATATGAAAGTTGTAGATTAGGTCTTTCCCTTTTCAAAAAGTACTAGAACATGTCTTGATTCATCCTGGAACTCAAGATATGGCCTTTCAAAGTTGGCAAAAATTACATAATTTCAAGTTTCATGCCAAAGAGGGAATTTGCAATTTCACTTGCCAAGCATTTTTATGACCTCTAATAAACTTCTATGCATCATAACATGTCAAAGAAACTTCTAAACATCAGAATTCGCCCAAGTTTGCATTGTTTTCATGACTTGATCTTCAAGAAATCTCAAAAGGGCCAAAACTCACAAAATTTTTAAAATGCCTTGGATCCTTCCATCCACTTGTGCCAGCTGCATCAAACCAGTTCTATGGCTCTCCATGAATCTTGCTAAGGCCAGACACCCCATTGAACAGCTCCTGCCATGGCCCATACCTTCAAGTACACAAATTTGACTTTTTTGCAACTTGCCCATACCAATCACACTAGGCCACACCAACTCTTCTGATCACTCCTATTGGTTTATACAAACCCTAAGGAACATAAAACACATAACACACAAGCCAAAAAGCTCACACAACTCAGAATTCATAAAATCACCATAGAGCTTCATCTCTTTGAAACTCAAAACACAACCGTCAAACTTCAAAACAAACTTCACCAATCATCTTTAAATCGCTCATAGAACACAAACCACCCACTGAAAAGCCCTATAACATAGCCAAACCAAAACACGATTCTTGGTGCAGAGGAACTGAAACTCACAAACCAGGCCATATAAACTTGTTCTAAGCATTGCAACATCATCAGGAGGTTCAGTGGAGATGATTTGAACCAAGAAAGAGGCCAGAAAGCTCAGGAATTGAAAGCTTCATCTCAGGTAACCATGAAGAACAATTTTTCCAAAACTCTTATTTTAAGTTCTTAAATGCTTCTGCATGATGCACTGATCACCCTGATATGTTTACTTTTGAAAATGGTTAAGAATAAAGCATGTATTGAACTTCTAAAAGTTTTGAATGTTTTTCCATTTTTCTTCGAATCATGATTTTCTTGAGTGATAAATGTTGTTTGATGTTGGATTCATGTTTAGGGATGTTAGGGGATCATTTCTGGATCTTTAGAGAGCTTGATTTAGCCTAGGGAAGAAGTTAGGGTGAATGGCCTGCCGAAGAAGATGACCGGAGCTAGCTCTGGTCACCTGAAAATCATTAGGGTTCTAATTAGGGTTTAGGGGGTCAATTTGAATGTGGGCCATAGGATTAGGTTTTGTGCGTGAATGGAGGGCCAGGATTAGTTCATTAAAAACCTAATCAGATTAATTAATTTAATTAATTAGGTTTAATTTTAAAAATGCCAGATTCAATCCCAGCCACCCATTAGCGCGCCAGTCAATTCCCTCTCTTTTTGTTTGAATCTCAACCACTGGATGCGCTGACTTTCATTTAATTTCATTTTTATTTCATTTTTCTTTATTTCTTTTGCATAATTTATTTAAAATAGTTAAAAACATCACAAAAATATTTCCTTCTGCATTTCTGATCCAAATATTTTTCTAAACCAAAAAATGATTTTTATTTTATTTTTTGCATTTAAAAAGTATTTTTAAAATATTTAAATGTTATTTTTAATTAGTTAATGGATTTTAATTAATTAAAAATACATTTAGGTTTCTAAAAATCAGCAAAAAAATCATGAACCATTCCAATACATTTAGAAACATTTTCAAACTCTTCCTACATATTTCTTTTTAGGTTTGATCATAATTTCACAATTTTCTTTGAATTAGGGTTCTTTAAAATCACATTTTTCTAACCCTAACTTGAAAATTCATTACTGCCTAACCATGAAGCGTTTGAACTTGATTCTTTTTGCATTGTTTCACATATTGCATGTAGTTTCTAGGTTATTTTCCTCATGAATTTATCTTGCATTTTCAAATTGATTTGCATTTTCCTTTGAGAATCACCCAAAAAACCTAGCAAACTTAGGAAATTCATAACTTTCAATAGGATTAGCTTCTGACCTTCTTCTTTGGGGTGTGACCTTGTATAGGTTTAGGGTTCAATTGATATTGGTTTAAATTTTTTATCATGTTGTATGCTTCTATTTTGTTCATTTGCATCTCATATGTTCATAAAACCCTAATTTCTCATGTTCATTTGCATTCACCTTGCATATTCATCATCATGTAAACTTGCCATGACATTTCAAGAAATCATATGTCATCTTAGACATCTTAGGACATGTTTTAACTTGGCTTGATCATTTCTTCATTCATTTGCTATGCTTTGCATTCATTACATTTCATAAACATCCATGTGTTTTCAAGCTTCTAAGCATGATTTCATGACATCTCATCTTTGTATGATCATCCATATGCATCTTGTATGGCTTTGAATTATCTCATGTGCCATTTGCATTGCATAATCACTTCTGACTTTGGTCTTTGCATCTCATTTCAATTCATTTCTTCATGCTTTATGTCTTATGCATTCATATTAACACTTTCAGGTACCTTTGGTAAGTTATTTGGGAAGTGAATTTGCCTTCACTTCCCACCTCTTCTTATCTCATTCATATGCATTTTAACATGTCTTTAAAGTGAACTTGTTCACTTGTGTTCCTTCCTTCTAACTTTCTTTCCTTAAGTTACTTATCTTCTTCAGGAAGTAAGTAACTTGTTTCTTCTTTCTCCTTCTCTTTTCATCTGCTTCTTCCTTGGTGGCCTTGAAGATATTTTCTCTTAAGCCTAACAAACCATAGGATATCCAAGCATGATAATGTTTAGGGTTGTGTTTAGTCCCCCTTAGCTTTTTTACCTTTGAGTCTCCTTGATTCTCTCTTCTCATCTCAATAATCAGAGACTAAACTCTTAATGTTTTAGGACTTTGGAATTAGGGTTATGCCTGCATCCTTATCTTAGGATGGAGTGTATAAATTTAATCCTTAGTGTTAAACCTTTAATTTGTTTACACCTCTTAATCAAAATACACTAATAATCACCAAGACTTTATCTTGTAACTTGGGCCTTACATTAGGGTTCTAACTCTTCCTTATGGTTAAGAGGGACTAACCCTAGTGTTTAATGGACAAGTCCCCCTCAAGTTGTCTTACAAATTTAAAATCCACTTCTTAATCTCATCCCTTAATTAAAATCCACTTAATAAAGGCTTGTTATATAATGAATTTAATCCCTAACCATGGATTAAGTTGAGGTATCTTCCTCAGCTTAAGTGTTCTCATCTATCATCCTTCTATTAGGATGGTGTAATGAGCTCACTAATCTGTGATTAGAGATTAAACTCATTACTTAACACTAAACAAAAACCCAAAAACATCTAAATAATCAGAAGTAGGTTAATGATCTTAATCCTACATCGTCATCGTAATTGAGTTGAGATGCTTATCTCATACTTAAGTAGGCTCATTATCCCTAATCAGGGAGGATATAATGAGTTTACAAACCCTTGATTTATACTTAAGCTCATTAACTTATGCAAAACACCAAAAACAATAACAAGACTAAAAACACAAAAATAAACAATAATCGTCTCCTCCGGGATTCGTTTCTCATCACACTCATTCACAAACGAGAACTTGCTTCTTCCTCTATTGCAAGACAGTAAGCACTCGAGCCAGACGAGTCATAAATTTGAGCATAAACAAGCAAGCAGTTCACAGTCATTTTATTTTCAGTCTCTTTGAGTCGAACTATGATGTTCTGACTTCCTCATTGCACGAGAGGATACGTAGGCATAACTTAACAGTTATCGGACAAAAGTCTCTTTGTCATCCCCCTGTTTCAACATTCTTTTCTAAGCCTCAGTTGCTGAGCAATTCACCCTTTTGCACTGACACTTGTATATTCTTTTCTTAGCTTTTGCACACAGATAGCACATACACTACCCCTTTAAACACAATCTGGTAAGCGTGGATCCCGTCGAGTACGACGGACAATCTGGATTCTAATACCTTCCCAGGTTGTAACCAACCCCCTTTCATAGTTTCTCTAGTTCGCAACCGTCTTATCCATCTCTTTCTAGGTTTATGCAGCATTACCTTTCCTTCGGGATAAAAATGCCTAGCTGGAGACTCTATTCAATTCAACCTCTTTTCTCTTTCACCGGCCGTTCGCGTTTGCACCGTGGGACCTAGTGTCTTTTTCGGGAGCGAAAGCTTGGCGACTCTTCTAGGGAGACTTATCTTGCAACCAGGGCTTCTGGTTCTTTTTGTGGGTTTCTCCTAGCGCTTGTTTGATTTGTGTTTATGGGGGTGTTATGTGCTACTTGTGCTTTTTGTTTATTGCTTTATTTATTTCTTTCTGTACAGGTTTATTTATTGCTTTCATTTATTGTCTATGCATTTCATATTATTGTCATCATATCATGTGCTGGATCTATTGTTTTCCTTGGTGGGAGGGATATTCAGTGAGTAAGGTTCCATACCGGGAGCCTGAGTGACACATAGTTCAGACATGGGTTTCTTCCCCTTTCCATTTCGGTCTGGTGCGGGAATATGAAACATGGTTCAGACATGGGTTTCTTCTTGAGAACTCTGTGCTACGAATTTTCTGTAGTATTAGGGCTATCTGGGAAGCCTACTAAGTCTGGATGACCTTTTTAGATGACCTTCAGCATCTGAGGTGAATTAGAGGAGGAATATTTATGATTAATGTAAACACTGTACCTCCGGGTTAGAAGTGTTTACACTTCTCATAATAGATCCAAGTCTGAGGATCCTTGTTCTAGAACAATACGTGTGAGTGGATTGAGATTATAGGTTTGCAGGAACCCTTGGCCTCATTATACCCTGTTACTGATATTGTTTTAAAGTCACACTATTTTTGACTGATCTTATGAAACCCTGGACTTGTGACTCTTTATTTGAGTCCCCCACCTGGTTACTGGTTCTCAGACCTTCATCCGGACTTATGAACACTCATGGACCCTATCAAAGCAAATGAAAAATCCAGAACCTGATCACAAAACCTTGCATATCATTCTGCATACATCATTTGCATCATTTTAACATTTTTCTATTTGTTTTACAGGGTATCCACATTAACTTTGGTTTGGTTTTGACTGTTCTTCTGCAACAACCATCTTCATCAGCCATCTTCATCAGCTATCTTCATCAGAGATTCTCTTCAACACCTTCATCAGTTGTCTTCATCAGTATATCTCCTCAATCATCTTCATCAGCATCCATTATCAGTATGGACCCATCCAGGAAGAGCAACATCACATACCATTTCTTTGATCCCTCCCTAGCAGGCATCAGGCAGATTCAGACACTCATCACTCCTAATCATGTCCCTTTATTTAGGGAACATTATGGTGGAATTATGGACATGATCATGGACTTGGATGCATCATAGAGGAGTATGATCCATACTTGCCTTCAGTTCTATGACCCTCCTCTCAGATGTTTCACTTTTCCAGACTTTCAGTTGGGCCCTTTGTTAGAGGAGTTTTCCATGTTGTTGGGTGTCCCCATCAGGAGGAGGATTCCTTTCAACCCTGAGATGACTACTGTAAACACCCCAAATTTTCCCTCACCCATTCACACCATGGCTTGTGACCATTTCATATGCATAAACACCATCATACCATCTCATATTATATTTTTGATTCACTGCATAGATTCTAAGTCATCTGCATCTAGGGTTTGTGATCTGAGAAATCCAAGAGCTTCTTGAGCCACTCCAAAGGCCATCAATCACTTCAAAGGGGTCCATATGTGTTCAAGTATCATATTATATCCTCTCAAAGTCAAGAATGTCAAAGAATCACAAGAACTGGGATTGGTATGGAAGCAGAGCCAGGCTAGACTGCACAGATGACCTAAAATTAGGGTTTTGGTTTCAGAGGCCATAACTCCAATTTTTTTGGTCATTCTTGTTTCTATTGGTCTCTATATGGTATAGGGAGTATGCATATCAATTTTCATGAAGAAATTCCATGGGGAAGTCATCTGATCAAGAGTTGACTTTTCAGACAAGTCAGTGCAAAATCAGGGCATCTGAGGCCCCCAATGACCCAACCAAGGGGTAATCTTCATCATTTTGAGTGTATATGATATTTATTTGATCATAGGAGAAGTTGGAAGTTCACAAAATTCAAGAATTACAAGTTTTTGCAAAGTTGACTTTTTGGGGCAAGTTTGACTTTTAAGGAATTTATCATTTTAGGCAACTTTTCAATCCTTACTTTTTGATTCAAAAAGGTTTCAAATGGAAAAACATTGGTCATGAAAGTTGTAGAATAGATCTTTCCCTTTTCAAAAAGTACAAGAACATGACCTAATTCATTTTTGATCAAAAGTTATGGTTCATCAAAGTTGGCAAAAATCACTAAATTTTCAAATTATGCACCAAATGAGAAACTTGCAAAAACTTGTACCAAGGCAATTTGTGACTTCTAATTGATGTCTAATCCTTATACAAACATCACACAAGTCTTAAAAATCAGAATGGGGCAAAGGATTACAAGTTTTATGGCCCATGGATCAAGTTTCCTTCATGAAAACCAAAAGTAAAGTCAAGTTGCAAAAGCTCATGATCACTTCTCATCCACTTGCTGCCTTGGTTGCTGAACCACCCTAGACTTTCCCCTCACCATGCTGCGCAGCCCACGGCCCTTGTACTTGGCTAGAACAAGACCCATGCTTTCTCTTACACAAAGTTGACAAAATTGCAAAAGCTACCATACCTATCACAAAAGGGCATGTCACATCTTCTGACCAATGAGCTTTGTTTATACAAACAAAATGCAAGCTAAATAACACAACACTCAAGCCTGAAACACACAAGAACACAGCATCCTCATTTTCCACCCTTAGAGCAAAAGCTTTCGAAATTCTTCATACAAGCCACAAACACTCAAACAAACTTCACAGACCTTCTCAACACATCACCCTGATCACAAAGCACCCCCTAAATCAACCTGAAACTCAAAGAATCAAGAACACGATTCTCACCTGAGCTTGAACAGAACCTGTTCAAACTCTCAAACCAGCCAGCACAAACCTTCTCTAAACATCCAGAGTTCATAAGGGAGGTCATAGGAGTGGATTGCACAAAGGAAAGAAGCCAGAAAGCTGCAAACTGAAAGCTTCAAAACTCAGGTAGCTCAAGAACTTTTTTTCCAGAAATGAATTTTTAAGTTCTTAATAGCTTCTACATGCTTCCCTGATCATGAATATGTTGTTGGTTTTGAAAATGGTGAAGAGATGAGTATGTATGCAGTCTCTGAAACGTTTTGCCCTAGAACTAGATTGATTTGATTCAGCCAGTTTAGGAATGATAAATGTGGTTTGAATGGGGGTTTTGATTCGTTTTTAGGTGGGGATCATTTCTGTTTAATTAGATTTCGTTTTAGATGCGTTTAGAGAGAGTTTGAAGTTTGGAGTGATCGGAGAAGATGACCGGAACACTGTTCCGGTCACCTGAGAGTCATTAAGGCTGTGATTAGGGCTAATTAATTAGGGTTAGTGAGTTTGAATGCTGGCCCTTGGATATGGCGCCAAGTCAATGCGCGCGCGTGTGAGTTTAAATGAGGGCCCTTGGATCTGTTGACTTTTCTTTATTTCAGTTCAAATTCATTTTTATTTTCATTTAATTACATTGTTTTGTACATTTATTTAAAAATAGTAAAACCTTTTCAAAAATTCTGAAATTTTTTATACAGATTATTATTTAATTTCAGAACACAAAAATATTTTTATTTTCATTTTTTGCATTTAAAAAGTATTTTTAAATATTTAAAAGTTTATTTTTAATTAATTAATGATAATTAATTAATTAAAAATACTTTTAGGTATTTAAAAATCACCAAAAAATTCATGAAACCTTTAAAAACATTTAGAAACATTGTCCAACCCTCAAACCAAATTTCTTTTTTGATCTTGATGCATTTTGAGATTTTTCCATGGAATTAAAATCATTTTTAGACATTATTTTGATCCAAGCTTCCAAAAATCATTTCTGCCTAACCCTAAAGAGTTGGACTTTGGTTCTTTTTGCATTGTGTTTAGCATATCATGTAGTTTGTAGGATTAAATGGTCATGATTTGATCTTTCATTTTCCATTTGTTTGGCATTTTTCTTGTTAAGGAACCCTAAAACCCTAGAAAACTTAGGAAAATCATAACTTGAGTTAGGTTAAGAGTTGGAACTTCTCCTTTGGGCAGTGAGTTAGTATAGGATTAGGGATCTTTTGAGTGCAATTTCAAATTTTTATATTGATGTTTGCTTCTGATTTTGGTTTGTGTTTGATGCTTTGATCATAAACCCTAATTTGGGCTTCCATATGCATCCATCTTGCATTTGCTTGCACAACATGACTTGCCATAGCATTTTATGCATCCATTTGATTCACTTGACATCTTAAGACATATTGAAAGCATGTTTGATCATTGCATCTTGCATTTGCCATGTTGTATGCCATATGCATCTCATAACTTTTCATGTATGTTCATGTGTCTTAGCTTGCTTCATTTGCATCCATGAGCTTACATGATCATCACCATGCTTTATCTCATGTTTGCATCATCTCATAGCATCATTATCATCCCATATATGCTTCTGGTTTTGTTTCTCATCATGACATTCCATTTCATTTTGCATTGCATTGCATTTCTTTTCTAACTTTTCAGGTGGTAAGTAACTTTGGGAAGTGGAATTGCCTTCACTTCTCATACTTTCTTCTCATCTCTCTCTCTTGCATCCATGCTGCATTTTTATATGGGTTTGAGATTGAGCTTGCTCATTCTTTTTCTTCTTACTTTCTTTCCTCAAGTGACTTGACTTCTTGAATGAAGCAAGTTGCTTTGCTTTCTCTTTGCTCCTTTCATCTGCTTCCTGGTGGTTTCATTGAAGACTTCTCTTGTAAACCTCACAAACCTTAGGAACAACCAAGCATGACAATGATTAGGGTTTTGATTAGTCCCCCACTTAGTTTTTACCTTTGTGTCTCATTGAGTCTTCTCTCCTCATCTCATAATCAGGGACTAAACCCTAAAGGCTTTAAGGCTTTGTGATTAAGCTTATGCCTGCATCCTTCTATTAGGATGGAGTGTATAACTTTAATCCTAAGTGTTAAACCCTTAATTTGTTTAAATCTCTTAATCAATTCACTTAATAATCATCAAGACATCACACTTGTAACTTGGGCCTTGCATTGGGGTTCTAATTCTTCCTTAAATGGTTAAGAAGGACTAACCCTAGTGTTAATGGACAAGTCCCCCTCAAGTTGTCTTACACACCATAAAATTCACTTCATCATCATATCATTAAATAAAATCCACTTAACTAAAATTTTGTTTTGTCATGGGTTTAATCCCTAATCATGGATTAAGTTGAGGAGCTTTCCTCAGCTTAAACACTCTCATCTATTATCCTTCTATTAGGATGGTGTAATGAGCTTGTTTAATCCCTGATTATGGCTTAATCCCATTACTCAACACTAAACAAAAACCATAAAAACATCTAAATAATCACAAGTAGGTTAATGATCTTAATCCTGCATTAAAGGTGATTAAGTATGAGAATCTGACTTCACACTTAAGGTATTCTCATTACCCCTAATCAGAGGGAGGATGTGATGAGTTTACTAAATCCATTGGTTCAGGCTTAAGCTCATTAACTTATGACAAACTTTCAAAAGCAATAAAAGACTGAAAACACACAAACAAACAATAATCGTCTCCTTCGGGATTCTTTTCTCACCTCATTCACTCACAAACGAGAACTTGCTTCCGTTTAATGCAAGACAGTTTGCACCTGAGCCAGACAGGTCATACACTTGAGCATAGACAAGTAAGCAGTTCACAAGTCAATTCATCTTTCAGTCTCTTTGAGTCGAACTACGGTGTTCTGACTTCCTCATTGCACGAGAGGATACGTAGGCATGACTTAACAGTTATCGAACAAAAGTCTCTGTATATTCCCCCTCTTCCAGCTCCATTATTTTAGCCTCATGATCTTGAGCATTTCATTCCTTTTCTTACACTGACACTGTATATATCACATTTCACTTCTCTTACACTGACACCTGTACATCTTTCTTCCAGCTCTTTTTACACACAAATTGCACTGACACTACCCCTCTAAAACACAAATCTTTTAAGCGTGGATCCCGTCGAGTACGACGGACAATCTGGGTGCTAATACCTTCCCAGGTTGTAACCAACCCCCTTTCTCAGTCTCTCTGGTTCGCAACCGTCTTATCCATATCTTTCTAGGTCTATGCAGCATTGCCTTTCCTCCGGGATAAAAATGCCTAGCTGGCGACTCTATTCATTTCCTATGAGTTCACTCCTGTGTGTTCTCACATCCTCCTTTCGCCGACCGTTCGCGTCTGTACCTTTATCTGGGCCATGTCCCATTTATCGGGAGCGACAACTTGGCGACTCTGCTGGGGACCCTTATGCTGTAACCAGGGCTTCTGGTTCTTTTTGTGGGTTCCTCCTAGCGCTTGATTGATTTGTGTTTACTGGGGTGTTATGTGCTATTTGTGCTTGTATTTGTATTTATTTTTGCTTTATGTACAGTTTGTTTTATTGCTTTCTTTATAGCTTTACATATATCATACTGTCATACTGTGCTGGCTGGATCTGTTTTGTTGCTTTGGTGGGTGGGTGTTCTATTGAGAGTTAAGGTCCTATACCTGGGACCTGAGTGACACCTAGGCTAGAGTGGTTCATGTTCTTTCCCATTCCATTTCGGTCTGGTGCGGGAATATGAAACACGGTTCAGATATGGGTTTCTTCTTGAGAACTCTGTGCTGCAGATTTCCTGTAGTACTAGGGCTATCTGGGAAGCCTGCTAAGTCTGGATGACCTTTAGTATTAACCTTCAGAAACTGAGGTGAATTAGGGGAGGATCTTTTATGGTTATTGTAAACACTGTACCTCCGGGTTAGAAGTGTTTACACTTCTCATAACTGATCCAAGTCTGAGGATCTTTGTTTTAGAACATCACCTGTGAGGGGGTTGGGCTGTTTACAGGTTTGCAGGTACCCTTGACCTCAGCATACCCTGTTACTTTGTTTTGATTAAGAGTACTCCACTTTGGAACAATTCTTGTGATTTTTAACCCAGGACATGTGACTCTTTATTCGAGTCCCCCACCTTGGTTACTGGACTTATGAACCTCCATCTGGATTTCTTGAACATATATGGACTCATATCAGAGCAGTTAATCAGATCCAGCTCAGTCACAAACCCTTGCATATCATTTGCGTACATCCTCATTGCATCATTTTAACATGTGTTTATTTGTTTTTCAGGGTATCCATCTTATCATTTTGGCTTGGTTTTGACCCCTTCTTCAGCTTAGACCTATCTTCATCAGTATCTTGCTTCAGCTGTCAGCTACCTACTTCAGTCCCCTGCATCACCAGTCTCAGCCTGTCAGAGGCCTATCTTCAGTGTTATTCTCAGCATCTGTCTCAGCAACATGGCACTTAAGAAGAGTAACATCTCCTATCATTTCTTTGAGTCTGAGTTGGCCAGCATCAGGAAGATTCAGACCCTGATTACTCCAGACCATATACCACTTTTCAGAGAACATTATGGAGGAATCCTTGATGTGGTTATGGATTTGGACCCTTCACAGAGAAGCTTGATACATACTTGCCTGCAGTTCTATGATCCCCCTCTGAGGTGCTTCACCTTCCAGAATTTTCAGTTGGGACCCTTATTGGAAGAATATTCATCATTGGTTGGTGTGCCTATCAGGGGTGGAATTCCCTTCAACCCTGAGATGGTTTTCCCTAGTAATGAGGAGATAGCAAAAGCATTATATCTGGAACCAGTTCTGATTGGGCAGAATTTGACAGCTAAGGCTGGAGTCTCTGGTTTTCATCTGGACTTCTTAACTTCTCAGGCTAGTCTGAAGGCCTCCTTGGGGGAGTGGAAGGCAGTCTGTGCTCTGTTGGCCCTTAGCATATATGGGGTCATACTTTTTGCAGATGAGCCTAAGTTTGTTAGCAAGAATGCAATCCATATTTTCATCCTGAGAAACCCAGTGCCCACCTTACTGGGAGATCTTTACTACTCTGTTCATCAAAGGAATGAAAAGCAAAGGGGAAGATTAGTGAGATGTTGTGCTCCTTTGTTCCATACTTGGCTGCTCAAGCATTTGCCAAAGACTGATGCATTCTTGAACCCTCACCAGCAGAAGAACTGGGCTAGGAGGCTTGTTGCTCTAACCTCAGATGACATCAGATGGTGCACTTAGAGCACCAAGGGCAGAGACATCATTACAAGTTGTGGGCAATTTCCCAATGTACCTCTGATTGGAGTAAAGGGTTGCATCAACTACAACCCTCTGCTATTCAAAAGACAACTGGGCTATGCATTGGTCCATCCTCCCAGAGCACAGGATCTGACTGAGACCCTCTATTGTGAAATCAAGCCTAATCTGGCTATTGTCAGGCAGGCATCCTGGGCCTGGGACAATGTGCAGACTAAGGGGGTAACCATTCTTGGGAGATGCAATAATGTAGCCTCAGCCCAGTACTATGAGTGGTCTCATGTCAGGGCTCAAATTACTGGGATGCCCTTCACTATTGAAGATGTGCCTAGACCCTCCACAGCACCACCTCCAGCAACTGTCAGCTTAGAGGAGTTTGAGAAATTGAAAGAGAGAAATGAGAAGCTGACTCAAGCTCTACAGAAGACCCTCTGGGAGAGGAGTGATGGAAGGTTGGATATTGAAAGGCTAGAAAAGCTAAGGGTGGAGCATCTGGCCAAAATTGAGAAGTCTGAGGATTACATTAAGAAGTCTAGGGCTGGAGAACAGATCTTGAAGAATGCCTGCAAGGAGGCCCAGTTCCAGAGAGCTAGGACTGATTTGTATCTGAAGGAGAGTTAGGCTAGGTGGGTCAGGATCACCGAAGCCCGTACTCAGGAGGACAAAAGGACTCAGGATAAGATTGAACAGATGGAAGCTAGTGCAAAAGAGCAACAGGAAGCCCTGGCAGCAGCCCAGAGGGAGATCTCAGAGTTGAAGATTAAAGCTGGTGTGAAGAGGTCTAAGGACCAGAGTCAACACAAGAAGCTAACTGCAGCTGTTGCTACGAGGAATCTTCTCATCAGGAATCTTACAGAGCGTCCAGCTAATCCCGTGACTGAAGCACTTCTCAAGGAAGTTCAGGAAGATGAGTTTGGCCTTAGTATCTGACTTTTGGCTTGTTGTTGCTTTCTTTTCATTATACTTTTCTTTATGTTGTATTTTTGACCCCTTAGAGGGCATGTATTGTAAGGAAAAACAAACTATGTATCACTTACTTTTTGTAATATATGTGTTGGTTTATTTTATCTGAATTCTTCAAGCAACATCAAAAGCATCTTCTTCAAGGGTCTGGAAAGGTCAAAACCAAGTGCCAAGCCGGATACCTTGGATACAAATAGACATACTGCATTGCATACTAACCCTTTTGTTTTGTTTTGTAGGTTTTTTTTTTATTGTTACTAACTCTGTTGTGAACTCAGGAACTATTGCTCGACGTCGAGGGTTTCCACTCAACCGTCCACACAGATACCCCACCCGCAACAATCTTCCGGGCATACAGATGGACCAAATGCAGCAGGACCTTACAGAGGTCAGGAATCAAATGACCAACGAGAGGTTGGAAATGAGGAATCAGATGACACAATTTATGGAGGTGATGAACAATATGGCTCAAAGCCAAGAGAGGTTAAGAGCACTGGTAGAGAGGAGGAATCAGGAAGACCATCATCCAGGGACTGCTGGGACAAGCAACAATGAAAGAGTCCAGCCTCATGTTAATCCCCCAGTCTTTGGACCCCACCTGCATCCAGAAATCAACATCCCTGCTAATGTGCAAGGGACTGCCACAGCAGGTAGAGTGCTACAAGAAGACCCCCAGGAAGATCAGTTCACAGTGATGGGAGCTGGGGAGGAAGCCTATGACAGAAGGCTAGAAGATATTGCTGAGAAACTAAGGTCCCTAGAGTCCCAGAATTCTTTGGGCTTTGATGTTATGGACATGGGCCTAGTGGATGGGGTCAGGATTCCCCACAAGTTTAAACCACCATGCTTTGAGAAGTATAACGGGACTTCCTGTCCCCGGACCCATTTACAATCCTTTCTGGGGAGGCTGAAGGCCTATACCATGGACGAAAAGCTATGGATGTTTTATTTCGAGGATAGCTTAACAGGAGCTTCGAGGGAATGGTACTCTCATCTGACCAGAGCAACCATTAGGTGCTGGAAGGACTTGGCAGAGGCCTTTATCAGACAGTATCAGTACAACTTGGATATGGCCCCCAACAGGACCCTCCTGATGGGGATGTCTCAGTCATCCAGGGAAAGCTTCCGTGAATACGCTCAAAGGTGGAGACAGCTTGCTGCTGCTGTCCAGCCACCCATGTCAGAGAGGGAGATGGCTGATATGTTCATGAACACCCTCCAGGGGACTTACATTGATAGGATAGCTGCCTTCTTATCTACCAGCTTTGCAGATGTAGTCATAGCCGGGGAGAGAATTGAAAGCCTATTGAAGATGGGTAAGATCTCAGACAACGGTGCAAGCTCGTCCAACAACCCAAGAAAGCCTTTTGCAGGCCCAAGAAGAACTGGTGAAACCAATGCTATCCACACCAACAGGGGCAGGCCCCAATATGTTCATAGGTCTGTAGCAGCAGTCACCATTCCCACTCCGATCCATCCTCAACCAGCTTATCAACCTCAGCAACAGAATTACCAGCAACAAACTCAGTATCCTCCTCAAAGAAATTACAACAACAACAACACCAACAGCAACAATCAGCAAAGACCATTTCAACAGAGACCTTCTCAGGCCAATAGGGTGATTGATCCGATCCCTATGCCCTATGCCACATTACTACCACAACTCCTGAAACTCAACCTGGTTGAGCTAAGGACATTGGCACCACCGGATCCTAACAGTCTGCCCAGAAATTATGACGCCAGCGCCAGATGTGCTTTTCACTCAAATGCACCTGGCCACAGTACAGAGAAGTGCAGAGCTTTGCACATGAAAGTACAGGACTTGGTAGATTCTAAAGCTCTGAACTTTGCACCACCACCAAATGTTAACAAGAACCCTATGCCACACCACGGAGGACCCAGAATCAATGCTATTGAAGAAGATAAGCCGTCTTACTTGATAACCAGTGTGGGTCAGATTCGGACACCCTTGGTGGAGATTAAAGCTCAACTCCTTGAATGTCAAATATTCCCGGGATGTGAGTTAGGGTGTGCTTATTGCAACATTTCAGTGAATGGTTGTGATAACTTGAGGGATGGCATAGATGGCCTCATCCAGAGTGGCCTGCTCCAAATCACCACATCAGTACCTACCAACCCAGCAATCTCATTAACAACAATTCCAGAGTCTACTACAACTGCAACAACCATTGTTCCAGACAACTCTTCAGCTTCATCAACAAATGCCTCATCTGTCATTTCAACTGACCAGATATCAGCAAAAGTCCCTTCTACAACTTCAGCACCCCTTCATTTGGAAACTCCTACAGCAACAACACCCATTCTTCCAGCAATGTCTCCTACAACATCAGCAACAAACAATGCAAGTGTTTCAACAGTTACAATTTATTATGATCCTGCCAATGATTCTGCCTACAACTCACAAAATGCCACTCCTACCAGAGCACCAGTCACAATATATTATGATCCACAAACTATCACGGTTCCTTCCGCAGCTGCCATCAGTCCAGTCACTGTCACAGTGCCTGGACCAGTACCTTATGAAAGCAGTAATGCCATCCCTTGGCATTACGGCTCTGATTTATACTGCGAAGGACAGAAAATCACTTTCGAATCATCAACTTCTTCACCACAAATAGACAATGTGGGGGGAGGCGGAGGCTTCACTCGAAGCGGACGTCTCTTTGCCCCGCAGATTCAAAGACCCACTGCCGAAGCAGAAGCTGTTGCCAAGGCAAAAGGGAAGAACATGGTGCAAGAAGAGCAAATTGTCAAAGAAGCTTTGAAAACACCCTTTGATCAAGAAGTTGATGAGTTCATGAGAATCATCAAGAAAAGTGATTACAAAATAGTGGACCAGCTTCACTAGACGCCTTCCAAGATCTCCATTCTATCATTACTTATGTGCTCCGAGGCTCATCGGAACGCACTACTCAAAGTCTTGCACGCAGCTTATGTGCCCGAAGAGATCACCGTCAATCAGTTGGAAGCCGTGGTTGGAAATGTTAATGCTAGTAATGGACTAGGATTCACCAACACTGATTTGACTTCAGAAGGCCGCAGTCATAACAAGGCTTTGCACATTACCATGGAATGTAAAGGTGCAGTTCTTTCCCATGTACTGGTAGACACAGGGTCATCCCTCAATGTCTTACCTAAAAAGGCCCTTGTGAAGCTGGAATATGAAGGATTGGCATTGCATCCCAGCAACTTAGTAGTGAGAGCCTTTGACGGTTCTAAGAGATCAGTTCTGGGGGAAATTGAGTTGCCTGTAACGATTGGCCCACAGACTTTCAAAACGACCTTCTACGTGATGGACATTCAGCCTGCCTACAGCTGTTTGTTGGGTAGACCTTGGATTCACGCCGTCGGCGCAGTAACGTCTACCCTTCACCAGAAGTTAAAATTTGAGTGGGAAGGTCAAGTTGTTACTATCTGTGGAGAGGAGGATATTTTTGTTAGCCATCTGGCTACTTACAAATATATTGAGATGGATGGGGAGATCCACGAGACGATGAGTCAAGGGTTTGAGGCCCTGAATATTAATGAAACATCTGCTGTACTTGGGACTTCCATGACATCCTACCAGCAGGCCCGGAAGGTGGTGGAAGAAGGAAACGCTCAAGGCTGGGGCAAACTGTTGCCTGTGGAGAAGAAAGAAGATAGATTTGGGTTGGGTTACAAACCAACTCAAGAAGATCAAACAGAGGCTGCTAAGAAGCCCGACTTTGTTAGTGGGGG
The DNA here is from genome assembly GCA_963966055.1 of Lathyrus aphaca. NCBI lineage: Eukaryota > Viridiplantae > Streptophyta > Magnoliopsida > Fabales > Fabaceae > Lathyrus > Lathyrus aphaca. The sequence goes on along the minus strand of OZ014522.1, from coordinate 129,179,190 downwards.
GATGCTCACCCCCGATGCTGTCAACAACTTGGAAGATGAGTCGGAAGATGAACGCAACCTGGAAAGCTGGATTCGTCCAAAGGTCCCGGGGAGCAGTATCTCAAACTGGTCTTCCCAGGAAATTATAAGAGTTACTCCTGCAGAGTAATTATTATTTCCTGTATATTTTAAGCATGCATCAAGTCTTGCGTCTTGCCCAAGACGACAAGACTCATTTTGTAATCGGGCCATCTGTAATTTTTGTGCAACAAGATTAATCAATGAAATATCAGGCATCTTTTGCAAACAAGTCTTTTTCTTTTCTGCTCACTGTTTTTCCATTTTTCTTTTTGTACAAAAAATAAATGGCAATGTTTTCAAAATGATAATTTCATTTCACTTTTCTAAACAAGATTAAAATCAATCACTAAAATGAACAAACTGAACCCTTGCAAAGAGTGCCTTCCAGACAGCACCGACAACAGCACGGCTATGACTTCGTATGACTCTGACAATCCGATCAATCAAGCTGATGAAGGGGTTGAAGAAGATTATGAGCTTCCTGAAGAGCTAGCCAGATTGTTGAGACAGGAGGAGAAGGTTATCACTCCTCATCAGGAGGAGGTGAAAACAATTAATCTTGGTACAGATGAAGATGTGAAAGAGGTTAAAATCGGGGCCTGCTTACAAGACTCAGTGAAGAAACAACTGATTGACCTGCTTCAAGAATATGTGGATGTGTTTGCTTGGTCTTATCAAGATATGCCAGGGTTGGACACCGATATAGTTACGCACAAGCTGCCTTTAAGAGAAGAATGCCCACCGGTTAAACAGAAACTGCGCCGTACTCGTCCAGACATGGCAATGAAAATCAAAGAAGAGGTACAAAAGCAGTGGGACGCCGGGTTCCTTGCTGTAACTAGCTATCCGCCGTGGGTTGCTAATATTGTGCCTGTGCCTAGGAAAGACGGCAAAGTAAGGATGTGTGTTGACTACCGGGATCTGAACAGAGCCAGCCCGAAAGATGACTTTCCATTACCTCACATCGATGTATTGGTGGATAATACGGCTCAATTCTCGGTATTCTCCTTCATGGACGGATTTTCAGGATACAACCAGATCAAGATGTCACCTGAAGACATGGAGAAGACAACTTTCATTACACCCTGGGGCACGTTCTGTTACAAGGTGATGCCATTCGGATTGAAGAACGCTGGTGCAACATATCAACGGGCTATGGTAACATTATTCCACGATATGATCCATAAAGAAATCGAGTGTTATGTGGATGACATGATTGCCAAGTCCCTTACAGAGGAAGACCACCTGGTAAATCTGTTGAAGCTATTCGAGCGTCTGAGGAAGTACCAACTAAAGCTGAACCCCAACAAATGCACATTCGGGGTGCGATCTGGCAAGCTGCTGGGCTTTATCGTAAGCGAGAAAGGGATTGAAGTGGACCCTGATAAAGTCAAAGCCATTCAAGAAATGCCTGCACCGAAGTCTGAAAAAGAAGTTCGAGGGTTTCTAGGTAGATTGAACTACATCTCTAGGTTCATATCTCACCTTACGGCAACCTGTGAACCCTTGTTCAAGCTGTTAAGAAAGGAACAGACGGTCAGGTGGAACGAAGACTGCCAGAGGGCTTTTGACAAGATCAAAGAATACTTGCAAGAGCCTTCAATCCTTATGCCTCTAGTTGAAGGAAGACCTTTGATAATGTACTTGACAGTATTAGAAGAGTCAATGGGGTGTGTGTTGGGCCAGCATGACAAGTCTGGTCGAAAAGAGTATGCAATATACTACCTGAGCAAAACGTTTACCGACTGTGAACAACGTTATTCACTGCTCGAGAAAACTTGCTGTGCTTTAGCGTGGGCTGCTCGCCGACTGAGACAGTATATGTTGACCCACACCACTCTGTTGATATCAAAAATGGACCCAGTTAAGTACATTTTCGAGAAGCCAGCTCTTACCGGACGGGTTGCAAGATGGCAAATGATCCTCACAGAATATGACATTCAGTACACATCTCAGAAAGCCATCAAGGGCAGTGTACTATCTGAATATCTTGCTGAGCAAACTATTGATGACTACCAGCCTATGAGATTTGACTTCCCTGATGAAGACATCATGTTCATAAAAACGAAAGATCATGAAGAGCCTGTTCACACTGAAGGGCCTGACCCGGAAGAAGAATGGACTATGATGTTTGACGGGGCTGTTAATATGAATGGTCGTGGTGTTGGTGCAGTACTCATTACACCCAAAGGAGTTCACATGCCTTTCTCGGCGAAGCTCACCTTCAACTGCACTAACAACGAAGCTGAATACGAAGCTTGCATTATGGGTCTTGAGGAAGCCATTGACCTCAGGATCAAGACATTGACTGTATTCGGAGATTCAGCTCTGGTAGTTAATCAAACCAACGGCAAATGGTACACCCACCAGGAACATCTGATACCTTACAGGGATTATACAAGGAGGTTATTGACTTTCTTCACAACAGTCAAGCTTGAGTATATCCCTCGGGACGAGAATCAGTTTGCAGATGCCCTGGCCACCATTTCATCCATGATCAAGGTTCAAACTGCCAACTTTGTACCTCAGATTTCAGTATCCAGACTCGACAGACCAGCATATGTATTTACAGCAGATGTTGTCAAAGATGATAAGCCTTGGTTCCATGACATTAAGTGCTTCTTGGAGGATCAAACATACCCACCTGGGGCATCTTCCAATGATAAGAAGACTTTGAGAAGGCTTGCTGGTAGTTTCTTTCTGAACACTGATGGCTCCTTATACAAGAGAAACTTTGATATGGTACTCCTCAGATGCGTTGATAGAACAGAAGCAGACTTGTTGATGCACGAGGTGCACGAAGGATCCTTTGGTACCCATGCTGGAGGGCATGCCATGGCCAAGAAGTTGCTAAGATCAGGCTATTACTGGATCACAATGGATGCAGACTGTTGTGCCTATGCCAGAAAATGCCATAAATGCCAGATCTATGCGGATAAGGTGCATGTGCCTCCCAATCCTCTGAATATAATGTCTTCACCCTGGCCCTTTGCCATGTGGGGCATTGATATGATTGGCAGGATTGAACCGACTGCTTCAAATGGCCACAGATTCATCTTGGTTGCCATTGACTATTTCACCAAGTGGGTTGAAGCAGCTTCCTATGCAAATGTTACAAGGCAAGTGGTAGCCCGATTCCTGAAGAGAGATATCATCTGTCGATACGGAGTTCCCGAACGAATCATTACTGATAATGGTTCCAACTTAAACAACAAAATGATGGCTGAGCTATGCCGGGACTTCAAGATCCAACACCACAATTCTTCTCCTTACAGGCCAAAGATGAATGGCGCTGTTGAGGCGGCTAATAAGAATATCAAGAAGATTGTGCAGAAGATGGTAGTCACCTACAAAGACTGGCATGAAATGCTACCATTTGCCTTGCATGGGTACCGCACGTCAATCAGAACATCCACTGGGGCGACACCGTATCAGCTTGTGTATGGTATGGAAGCAGTCCTACCTGTTGAAGTTGAGTTACCCTCTTTACGAGTATTGATGGATGTTAAGCTGAACGAAGCAGAATGGGTCCGGTCCCGATACGAACAACTGAACCTAATTGAAGAGAAAAGATTGGTTGCAATCTGTCATGGGCAGTTGTATCAGAAAAGAATGAAGAAAGCCTTCGATCAGAAAGTCAGGCACCGAGAGTACCAAGTGGGAGATCTTGTGTTGAAAAGAATCCTTCCTCCTCATACAGACCACAGGGGCAAATGGACTCCAAATTATGAAGGACCATTTGTTGTAAAGAAAGTTTTCTCTGGTGGAGCACTGATGCTCAGCACCATGGATGGTGAAGATTTCCCGTCCTCTGTGAATTCGGATGCAGTTAAAAAATACTTCGCATAAAAATGACCCGCTGGACATAAAAACAGAATGTAAGTCCAGGCAAAAATAGGGCATCCCGACGAGTCAAAAACAGAATAAAAGACTCGGGCAAAAATAAGGGAAAATAAATAAAAATGTACACCCGCTGAGTTGAAAAGCCGCATTGGACAACTCAGGCAAAAATGGGTATCCCGATGGATTGAAAACCCGAAAGGGCGATCCATGCAAAACAAGGGAATAAGCGAACAACTGTATCCTGAATTCGTCTGTATCATTTACAACTTGGTAAACCTCGAAAGGATCAAGCTCTATCAGAATCAGTCTTCTTCAAAAAGCAAGACGAGAAGAACGTCAAAAGTCATACAAGTCATAGCAAGAGGAAGCTCCTTCAAAGCGTCGTCAACATTGCCAGCATTTTGATTCTAAATTTGTAACAATCTCCTCATTTCAGGAGATATGTTTCTTTGACTGTATCTTGCTAATTCAGGGCACATGAATTAATGGAAACAGATTTTTCAGTCATGTTTCGTTTTGTACATTTTTTTATTGTTTGCAAAGAACGTCTGATGTCTTAAGGAAACTGGTTGCATGAATACAGATGCTAAACCTTTAAAAATAAAGAAAATAAAACACATGTTTGCAGGGAATATACTTACTCTCAGAAGTGTCTAACTCCTATAACGGAATCCGGTAAGGGATGCCTCGGGATTACTTGTACGTTTCTTTGTCTTTGCAGGATTGCAGGTATTCAAAAGCGCAACGTGGGGCATGAAAGCTTCACCCCAGCAAGCCGGCAAGTCAACACTCAGTCTTAGCACTCAAGGTGTTTTCTCCCCAGCTGAGTTTCCACTTGCTGCTTCTCCCAGCCGAGTTGCCAATAATTCTTCCTCAGCTGAGCACAAAAGCCAGGGAATCATCTCCCCACAGAGTCTCAGCCTCTATCTCGAAGAGCGACGCATGAAGGAATCACAACAGAGTGACGGAAGCTTCTACAAACCCCCAACTGGGTCCCTCATTACTGGAAAAGGCCTATCATTGGCCCATTTCCCCAAGCAGAACCATTTCATCAGATCTACCAATAATCTCATCCCCAGCTGGGATGTCCACTTCAAACGGATCAACCAGGGATCTTCACAACATTGGGACCCGAACCCCGGATCGGTACCTTTTTGCATAATCATGGCATTCGCATCATATTCACCTACAAAGCGTAGCATTCCGTCTAATACGGAGCATTACGGCAAAAATCAAAAATATAGCATAATCATGAGTCATGGTCAGAAGCGAACACTTGTGAATATTATCAACTCATCAACGGTACGCAGATTACTCCCCAGATTCCCCAGCAAAAGCAGTTGCCTCACATTCACCAATACAAATACACACTCCTTGTGGCACCCGTCCGTGTCATATCCCCAGCAGAAAGCCAAAACATCCCCTTTGCACTCACAAATACAAATATATACACATTTCCTTGACATCCGTCCATGTCATTTTCCCAGTACAGTAATATAAACACTTTGTATATCAGATACTTGTTTATACTATACTTTTGACACTCGTCCGTGTCACTCTCCCCAACAGTTACATCACTCATACTTATACAGATACTCGTCCGTATCTTGTATACATCATTTATATCCCCGCAGACTCGACACTCGTCCGTGTTCTCTGTTAACCAGTTGATACTCGTCCGTATCATCATCTCTGAACATGTGTCAGTATTTGTTTCTACCTGATACCCGTCCGTATCATAGTCTTAAGGATGCTCGTCCGCATCTTTAATCTATACACAATACCAAACACTTATACCTTTTATTTTCATGGATGTAAACACTCGTTCGTGTTTACTATTCCCCAGTAAAGCAATTTCTTTTTATCTGACATTCGTCCTATGTCATGATAAACCCTGAGAGCAGCCGTACCCTGCTATGTGGTCGTCCTCCACCTCTTGATGGTCGTCCTCCATCATGCTCATCCGATGGCCGTCCCCATCGTTGACCCTTTTATCCGACATTAGTCCTATGTCGTGATATATTTAGCAGCCGTCCCCTGCTAGGTGGTCGTCCTCCACCTCTTGATGATCGTCCTTCATCATTTTATCCAATGGCCGTCCCCATTGTTGATTTTGGTTATCTGACATTCGTCCTATGTCACGATAAACCTTGAGAGCAGCCGTCCCCTGCTAGGTGGTCGTCCTCCACCTCTTGATGGTCGTCCTCCATCATGCACATCCGATGGCCGTCCCCATCGTTGACCTTTTTATCCGGCATTCGTCCTATGTCGCGATATTTTCGGCAGCCGTACCCTGCCTGGTGGTCGTCCTCCACCTTAGATGACCGTTCCTCATCTTAACCCTTACAGAGCAGTCGTCCCCTGCTAGGTGATCGTCCTTCACCTTTGATGACCGTACCTCATCATCTGTTTATTTCATTTATTCTTTAACCCGATGGCCGTCCCCGTCGTGGTCCCTTTTCTTTTTTAGCCCGATGGCCGTCCCCATCGTTGGTTACTTTGCTTTATGAACTTGATGGCCGTCCCTGTCATGTTTCATTAATCCCCAGAGAATCTCACAGCTTTACTTGATGGCCGTCCCCATCGTAATTCTTTTCATCCCCATCATGATGGTCATCCCCGTCATTGCTTTACTTCACGCACTCTCCCCAGCATGTCGGCCGTCCCCGTCATTGCTCTTTACCCAGCCGTCGTCCTCTGCTCGACGGTCGTCCTCCGTCGCCCATACTTTACAGTATACTTTACTTTCTTTTGCAATCTATATCCCTTTTCTTCTTCATTCTGTGAGTGCAAATTTTGGACTGTCTTTGGTATTCAACCACAAGTTATCTTGTTTGCCTGATAAGCCGTCGCTTACATCCTGCACAGCTAACTCATGTTTGAATAGGGGCAGCTGTAAACACCCCAAATTTGACCTCACCCATTCACACCATGGCTTGTGACCATTTCATATGCATAAACACCATCATACCATCTCATATTATATTTTTGATTCACTGCATAGATTCTAAGTCATCTGCATCTAGGGTTTGTGATCTGAGCAATCCAAGAGCTTCTTGAGCCACTCCAAAGGCCATCAATCACTTCAAAGGGGTCCATATGTGTTCAAGTATCATATTATATCCTCTCAAAGTCAAGAATGTCAAAGAATCACAAGAACTGGGATTGGTATGGAAGCAGAGCCAGGCTAGACTGCACAGATGACCTAAAATTAGGGTTTTGGTTTCAGAGGCCATAACTCCAATTTTTTTGGTCATTCTTGTTTATATTGGTCTCTATATGTTATAGGGAGTATGCATATCAATTTTCATGAAGAAATTCCATGGGGAAGTCATCTGATCAAGAGTTGACTTTTCAGACAAGTCAGTGCAAAATCAGGGCATCTGAGGCCCCCAATGACCCAACCAAGGGGTGATCTTCATCATTTTGAGTGTATATGATCTTTATTTGATCATAGGAGAAGTTGGAAGTTCACAAAATTCAAGAATTACAAGTTTTTGCAAAGTTGACTTTTTGGGGCAAGTTTGACTTTTAAGGAATTTGTCATTTTAGGCAACTTTTCAATCCTTACTTTTTGATTCAAAAAGGTTTCAAATGGAAAAACTTTGGTCATGAAAGTTGTAGAATAGATCTTTCCCTTTTCAAAAAGTACAAGAACATGACCTAATTCATTTTTGATCAAAAGTTATTGTTCATCAAAGTTGGCAAAAATCACTAAATTTTCAAATTATGCACCAAATGAGAAATTTGCAAAAACTTGTACCAAGGCAATTTGTGACTTCTAATTGATGTCTAATCCTTATACAAACATCACACAAGTCTTAAAAATCAGAATGGGGCAAAGGATTACAAGTTTTATGGCCCATGGATCAAGTTTCCTTCATGAAAACCAAAAGTAAAGTCAAGTTGCAAAAGCTCATGATCACTTCTCATCCACTTGCTGCCTTGGTTGCTGAACCACCCTAGCCTTTCCCCTCACCATGTTGCGCAGCCCACAGCCCTTGTACTTGGCTAGAACAAGACCCATGCTTTCTCTTACACAAAGTTGACAAAATTGCAAAAGCTACCATACCTATCACAAAAGGGCATGTCACATCTTCTGACCAATGAGCTTTGTTTATACAAACAAAATGCAAGCTAAACAACACAACACTCAAGCCTGAAACACACAAGAACACAACATCCTCATTTTCCACCCTTAGAGCAAAAGCTTTCGAAATTCTTCATACAAGCCACAAACACTCAAACAAACTTCACAGACCTTCTCAACACATCACCCTGATCACAAAGCACCCCCTAAATCAACCTGAAACTCAAAGAATCAAGAACATGATTCTCACCTGAGCTTGAACAGAACCTGTTCAAACTCTCAAACCAGCCAGCACAAACCTTCTCTAAACATCCAGAGTTCATAAGGGAGGTCATAGGAGTGGATTGCACAAAGGAAAGAAGCCAGAAAGCTGCAAACTGAAAGCTTCAAAACTCAGGTAGCTCAAGAACTTTTTTTCCAGAAATGAATTTTTAAGTTCTTAATAGCTTCTACATGCTTCCCTGATCATGAATATGTTGTTGGTTTTGAAAATGGTGAAGAGATGAGTATGTATGCAGTCTCTGAAACTTTTTGCCCTAGAACTAGATTGATTCGATTCAGCCAGTTTAGGAATGATAAATGTGGTTTGAATGGGGGTTTTGATTCGTTTTTAGGTGGGGATCATTTCTGTTTAATTAGATTTCGTTTTAGATGCGTTTAGAGAGAGTTTGGAGTTTGGAGTGATCGGAGAAGATGACCGGAACACTGTTCCGGTCACCTGAGAGTCATTAAGGCTGTGATTAGGGCTAATTAATTAGGGTTAGTGAGTTTGAATGCTGGCCCTTGGATATGGCGCCAAGTCAATGCGCGCGCGTGTGAGTTTAAATGAGGGCCCTTGGATCTGTTGACTTTTCTTTATTTCAGTTCAAATTCATTTTTATTTTCATTTAATTACATTGTTTTGTACATTTATTTAAAAATAGTAAAACCTTTTCAAAAATTCTGAAATTTTTTATACAGATTATTATTTAATTTCAGAACACAAAAATATTTTTATTTTCATTTTTTGCATTTAAAAAGTATTTTTAAATATTTAAAAGTTTATTTTTAATTAATTAATGAGAATTAATTAATTAAAAATACTTTTAGGTATTTAAAAATCACCAAAAAATTCATGAAACCTTTAAAAACATTTAGAAACATTGTCCAACCCTCAAACCAAATTTCTTTTTTGATCTTGATGCATTTTGAGATTTTTCCATGGAATTAAAATCATTTTTAGACATTATTTTGATCCAAGCTTCTAAAAATCATTTCTGCCTAACCCTAAAGAGTTGGACTTTGGTTCTTTTTGCATTGTGTTTAGCATATCATGTAGTTTGTAGGATTAAATGGTCATGATTTGATCTTTCATTTTCCATTTGTTTGGCATTTTTCTTGTTAAGGAACCCTAAAACCCTAGAAAACTTAGGAAAATCATAACTTGAGTTAGGTTAAGAGTTGGAACTTCTCCTTTGGGCAGTGAGTTAGTATAGGATTAGGGATCTTTTGAGTGCAATTTCAAATTTTTATATTGATGTTTGCTTCTGATTTTGGTTTGTGTTTGATGCTTTGATCATAAACCCTAATTTGGGCTTCCATATGCATCCATCTTGCATTTGCTTGCACAACATGACTTGCCATAGCATTTTATGCATCCATTTGATTCACTTGACATCTTAAGACATATTTAAAGCATGTTTGATCATTGCATCTTGCATTTGCCATGTTGTATGCCATATGCATCTCATAACTTTTCATGTATGTTCATGTGTCTTAGCTTGCTTCATTTGCATCCATGAGCTTACATGATCATCACCATGCTTTATCTCATGTTTGCATCATCTCATAGCATCATTATCATCCCATATATGCTTCTGGTTTTGTTTCTCATCATGACATTCCATTTCATTTTGCATTGCATTGCATTTCTTTTCTAACTTTTCAGGTGGTAAGTAACTTTGGGAAGTGGATTTGCCTTCACTTCTCATACTTTCTTCTCATATCTCTCTCTTGCATCCATGCTGCATTTTTATATGGGTTTGAGATTGAGCTTGCTCATTCTTTTTCTTCTTACTTTCTTTCCTCAAGTGACTTGACTTCTTGAATGAAGCAAGTTGCTTTGCTTTCTCTTTGCTCCTTTCATCTGCTTCCTGGTGGTTTCATTGAAGACTTCTCTTGTAAACCTCACAAACCTTAGGAACAACCAAGCATGACAATGATTAGGGTTTTGATTAGTCCCCCACTTAGTTTTTACCTTTGTGTCTCATTGAGTCTTCTCTCCTCATCTCATAATCAGGGACTAAACCCTAAAGGCTTTAAGGCTTTGTGATTAAGCTTATGCCTGCATCCTTCTATTAGGATGGAGTGTATAACTTTAATCCTAAGTGTTAAACCCTTAATGTGTTTAAATCTCTTAATCAATTCACTTAATAATCATCAAGACATCACACTTGTAACTTGGGCCTTGCATTGGGGTTCTAATTCTTCCTTAAATGGTTAAGAAGGACTAACCCTAGTGTTAATGGACAAGTCCCCCTCAAGTTGTCTTACACACCATAAAATTCACTTCATCATCATATCATTAAATAAAATCCACTTAACTAAAATTTTGTTTTGTCATGGGTTTAATCCCTAATCATGGATTAAGTTGAGGAGCTTTCCTCAGCTTAAACACTCTCATCTATTATCCTTCTATTAGGATGGTGTAATGAGCTTGTTTAATCCCTGATTATGGCTTAATCCCATTACTCAACACTAAACAAAAACCACAAAAACATCTAAATAATCACAAGTAGGTTAATGATCTTAATCCTGCATTAAAGGTGATTAAGTATGAGAATCTGACTTCACACTTAAGGTATTCTCATTACCCCTAATCAGAGGGAGGATGTGATGAGTTTACTAAATCCATTGGTTCAGGCTTAAGCTCATTAACTTATGACAAACTTTCAAAAGCAATAAAAGACTGAAAACACACAAACAAACAATAATCGTCTCCTTCGGGATTCTTTTCTCACCTCATTCACTCACAAACGAGAACTTGCTTTCGTTTAATGCAAGACAGTTTGCACCTGATCCAGACAGGTCATACACTTGAGCATAGACAAGTAAGCAGTTCACAAGTCAATTCATCTTTCAGTCTCTTTGAGTCGAACTACGGTGTTCTGACTTCCTCATTGCACGAGAGGATACGTAGGCATGACTTAACAGTTATCGAACAAAAGTCTCTGTATATTCCCCCTCTTCCAGCTCCATTCTTTTAGCCTCATGATCTTGAGCATTTCATTCCTTTTCTTACACTGACACTGTATATATCACATTTCACTTCTCTTACACTGACACCTGTACATCTTTCTTCCAGCTCTTTTTACACACAAATTGCACTGACACTACCCCTCTAAAACACAAATCTTTTAAGCGTGGATCCCGTCGAGTACGACGGACAATCTGGGTGCTAATACCTTCCCAGGTTGTAACCAACCCCCTTTCTCAGTCTCTCTGGTTCGCAACCGTCTTATCCATATCTTTCTAGGTCTATGCAGCATTGCCTTTCCTCCGGGATAAAAATGCCTAGCTGGCGACTCTATTCATTTCCTGTGAGTTCACTCCTGTATGTTCTCACATCCTCCTTTCGCCGACCGTTCGCGTCTGTACCTTTATCTGGGCCATGTCCCATTTATCGGGAGCGACAACTACTCCTAGGAATGAGGATATAGCTAAGGATCTGTATTTGGAATCAACCATCATTGATCAAAATATGAATACTAAGGCTGGAATCCCATACCTCCATTTGGACTTCTTGATCACTCAGGCCACCAGTCATGCTGCAGCAGGGAAATGGGACACTGTTTGTGCTCTTTTAGCCCTTAGCATATATGGTATCATCTTGTTTGCAGACGAGCCAAATTTTTTAAGCAATAATGCTATCCATCTCTTTATGTTAAAGAATCCAGTTCCTACCTTGCTCGGGGATTTCTGTTATTCAGTGCATCAGAGAAATGAGAAGCAGAGGGGAAGATTAGTCAGATGCTGTGCACCTCTCTTCTACTGCTGGTTATTGAGACATTTGCCAAAGACAGAAGCTTTCTTGAATCCTCATTAGTCAAGAAATTGGGCTAAAAGAATTATTGCTCTCACTTCAGAAGACATCAGATGGTGCACTCAGAGCACCAAGGTCAGAGACATAATCACCAGCTGTGGGCAATATCCCAATGTACCTCTGATTGTAGTGAAGGGTTGCATCAACTACAATCCATTGTTGTTCAAAAGGCAATTAGGGTATGCCTTATTACATCCACCAAGAGAGCAGGACTTATCAGAAACCCTGTACTGTGACATTAAGAATAATATTGCTATCATCCGACAAGCAGTCTGGGCTTGGGACAACATTCAGACAAAAGGGACTGCTATTCTTGGCAAGTGCAACAACATAGCTTCAGCTCAGTATATTGACTGGTCTCGTATCAGAGGACAGATCACCCGCATGCCATTCACCTTGGAAGATGTTCCTGGACCATCAGCAGTAGAGCCTGCAGCTACAGTTAGCTTAGAAGAGTTTGAGAAGTTGAAAGAAAGGAATACCCAATTGTCTGAAGCTCTAAAGAAGACCCTCTGGGAGAGGAATGATAGTCGTTTGGACAATGAGAGGTTAGAGAAGCTTCGGATCGAGCATATGACCAAGATTGATAAGACAGATGATTACATCAGAAGAGCCCGAGCAGGGGAGTTGGTATTGAAGAATGCTTGCAAATAAGCCAAGATTCAGAAGGCCCGAGCTGAGCACTACTTGGAAGAGAGTCAGGCTAGATGGATCATAATTACTGAGGCTCGTTCACAGGAAGATCAGAAGACCCAGGCTAGGATAGAGCAGCTGGAAGTTAATGAGAAGAAGAGTCAGGAAGCCTTGTTAGCAACACATAAGGAAATCTCTGAGTTGAAACTCCGGGCGGGGTTGAAGAGATCAAAAGACCAAGACAAATATAAGAAGTTGACAAATTCTATTTCCACCAGGAACCTTCTTATCAGGACTATCACAGAGCATCCAGTTGGACCAGTGACTAATGCTCTTCTAAAGGAAGTTAAAGAGGATAACTTTGGGCTGGATGTTTGATTTCTTTGTATTTGTGCTTCATTTTGTTTGTACTTTGTTGATTTTGTTGTATTTTGACCCATCATGGGAACTTGTTGTAATCATAAACTATGTATCTTTGCATTTGTAATATATAGTTTGTGTGTTATCCTTTGGGCTTAATTTCTCTTCAACGTCATCATTCCTCGAGGTCTGGAAGGTCAAAACCAAATAACCTGACCGGATACCCTTGGAAGACAAATAGACATATGTCGCTCCCAAAGATTTGCATCCCGGTGCAGACACAAACTGTCGGAGAAAAGAGAAAAGGAATGAAGTGAATAGAGTCGCCAACTAGGCATTTTTATCCCGTAGGAAAGGTAATGCTGCATAAACCTGGAAAGATATGGATAAGATGGTTGTGAACCAGAGAAACAGAGAAAGGGGGTTGGTTACAACCCGGGAAGGTATTAGCACCCAGATTGTACGTCGTACTCGACGGGATCCACGCTTACAAGATGGTGTTTAAAAGGGGTAGGTGTATGTGCTATCTGTGTGCAAAATATAAGGAAAGAAAGTACAAGTGTCAGTGCAAAAGGGTGAATTGCTCATGAACTGAGGCTTTTAAAGAATGCTGAAAGAAGGGGAATATAAAGAGACTTTTGTTCGATAACTGTTAAGTTATGCCTACGTATCCTCTCGTGCAATGAGGAAGTCAGAACACTGTAGTTTGACTCAAAGAGACTGAAAAAGAAATTGACTGTGAACTGCTTGCTAGTCTATGCTCAAGTGTATGACTCGTCTGGCTCGAGTGCTAACTGTCTTGCATTAGACAGAAGAAGCAAGTTCTCGTTTATGAATGAGTGTGATGAGAAAAGAATCCCGAAGGAGACGATTATTGTTTGTTTTTTTGTGTTTTCAGTTTTGTTATTGTTTTTGGTGTTTTGCATAAGTTAATGAGCTTAATCCTAAATCAAGGGCTTGTAAACTAATTATATCCTCCCTGATTTGGGATAATGAGCCCATTTAAGTATGAGATAAGCATCTCAACTTAATTACCATGATGATGTAGGATTAAGATCATTAACCTACTTGTGATTATTAATGTTTTTTTGGATTTTTGTTTAGTGTTAAGTAATGAGTTTAATCACTAATCACATATTAGTGAACTCATTACACCATCCTAATAGAAGGATAATAGATGAGAACACTTAAGCTGAGGAAGATACCTCAACTTAATCCATGGTTAGGGATTAAATTCATTATATAACAAGCCTTTATTAAATGGATTTTAATTATACGATGATATTAAGAAGTGGATTTTAAGTTTGTAAGACAACTTGAGGGGGACTTGTCCATTAAACACTAGGGTTAGTCCCTCTTAACCAAAAGGAAGAGTTAGAACCCTAATGTAAGGCCCAAGTTACAAGATAAGGTCTTGGTGATTATTAATGTGTCTTGATTAAGAGGTTTAAAAAAATTAAAGGTTTAAAACTTAGGATTAAAGTTATACACTACATCCTAAGAGAAGGATGCAGGCATAACCCTAATTCCAAAGTCCTAAAACTTTAAGAGTTTAGTCTCTGATTATTGAGAATAGAAGAGAGACTCAAGGAGACTCAAAGGTAAAAGGCTAAGGGGAACTAAACACAACCCTAAACATTATCATGCTTGGAAATCCTATGGTTTGTTAGGCTTAGGAGAAAAGAATCTTCAAGGAAGCCACCAATGGAAGAAGCAGATGAAAGGAGGAGGAAACAGAAGAATAAGCTACTTACTTCCTAAGAAGATAAGCAACTTAAAGGAAGAAAGTGAGAAAGATGGAACATAAGTGAATTTGATTCACTTAAAAGACATGTAAATGCATATGGATGAGATAAGAAGAAGTGAGAGGTGAAGGCAAATCCACCTCCCAAAATAACTTACCAAAAGCTTCTGAAAAGTTAGTATGAATGCATAAAACATAAAGCATGAAGAAATGGATTGAAATGGGATGAAATGACCAAAGTCAGAAGTGATTATGCAATGAAAATATCATGTGAGATGATGCAAAGTCATACAATGTGCATATGAATGATCATACAAATATGAGATGTCATTAAAGCATGCTTAGAAGTTTGAAAACACATGGATGTTTATGAAATGAAATGAATGCAACACATGGAAAATGAATGAAGAAATGATCAAGCAAGGTTCTAACATGTCCTAAGATGTCTAATATGACATATGAATGCTTGAAATGTCGTGGCAAGTTCATGTGATGATGCTATGCAAAGGAGAATGCAAATGAACATGAAGAATTAGGGCTTTATGAACATATGAGATGCAAATGAACAAGACAGAAGCATACAACATGATAAAAATTGAAACCAAGCTCAACCAAACCCTAAACCCACACAAAGTCACACCCCAAAGGAGAAGGTCAGAAGCCTAACCTATTGAAAGTTATGATTTTTCTAAGTTTACTAGGGTTTTTGGGTGATTCTTAAGGGAAAATGCAAATCAATTTAAAAATACAAGATAAATTTATGAGGAAAATACCCTAGAAACTACATGCAATATGTGAAACAATGCAAAAATAATCAAGTTCAAACTCTTCTTGGTTAGGCAGAAATGATTTTTCAAAGTTAGGGTTAAAAATTGTGATTTTAAAGAACCCTAATTCAAAGAAAATTGTGAAATTATGATCAAACCTAAAAAGAAATTTGTATGAAGAGTTTGAAAATGTTTCTAAATGTATTGGAATGGTTCATGATTTTTTTGGTGATTTTTAGAAACCTAAATGCATTATTAATTAATTAAAATACTTTAATTAATTAAAAATAACATTTAAATATTTTAAAAATAATTTTTATATGCAAAAATTAAAATAAAAATCATTTTCAGGTTGAGAAAAATATTTAAAACAGAAATGCAAAGTTTCATATTTTTGTGATGCGTTTTGGTATTTTAAAATAAATATGCAAAAGAAATGAAAAGAAAATAAAATAAAATGAAATAAAATGAGAAGTAATCAGATCCTGTGGTCCAGATTTAAACTTAAGGGGATGGGATTGAATTCACGCGTTTATCAATGGTCCAGATCAAACCTGACTAAATTGATTTTAATTAAATTAATTAATCGGAATTAACTTAAATGAACTAATCCTGGCCATTCGCTCACTAACCTAAACAAGATCCAAGGGTGGAAATTCATTCTGGGCAGCTAACCCTAATTAGGGTTTTAATGATTTTCAGGTGACCGGAGCTAGCTCCGGTCATCTTCTCCGGTCACTCAAAATCCCAACTTCTTCCCTAGGTCAAATTAAAAGCTCTAAAGCTCCAAAAATGATCTACTACCCTCCCTAAGCAAGAATCCATCATCATATAACATTTATTTTTCATCAAAAGTAAGAATCGAATCAAACAAAATTTTCGGGCAAACTTTCAGAACAACCATACATGCTCATTTCTCAATCATTTTCAAAACTAAACACATCAGAGTGATCAGGGGAACATGGAGATTGATATTTTAACTTAAATAGCAAGTTCTGGAAAAATGTTCTTGAGGTATACCTGATATGAAGCTTTACAGTTTTGAGCTTTCTAGCCTCCTCCCTTGTGCAAATAAACTTCAATGGACCCCCTGAGGATGATGTGAAGCTTAGAACAAGTTTATGATGGCTGTTTTGAAGTGTTTGGTTCTGATAACTCAGAAATCGTATTTCTGATTTGGGGGGTTTCAGGCCATGGGAGTGGGTGCTTTGTAATCTATGGATGATTTTGAGTTGATTGGTGGAAAAATATTTGAAGTTTGAGGCTTGTGCAGGGAGATTCGAAGAAGTGAAGTTCTAAGGTGATTTTTTGAAATCTGACTTGTGGATGATTCAGGCTCAAAGATGTTATGAAATGGGGTCTATGAGGCATGTATGTGAAGTCTTGATTGGTCAGAAGAGTGGTTGTGGCTCAGCTTGATTGGTATGGAAGGTTTTGCTCAAAAGTCAAATTTGAGTACTTAGAGGTATGGGCCATGGCAGAGCTGGCTTTTTGGGGTGTCTGGCCTCAGCAAGATTCATGGAGAGCCATAGAATGAGTTTGATGCAGCTGGCACAAGTGGATGAAAACAATGCAAACTTGGGCCAATTCTGATGTTTAGAAGTTGCTTTGACATGTTGTAACATATTTGTGCACATTAGAAGTCATTTAGAAGCTTTAAAATGCCAATATGCAAAATCCCTCTTTGACATGAAACTTGAAATTATGTGATTTTTGAAAACTTTGAAAGGCCATATCTTGAGTTCTAGGATGAATCAAGACATGTTCTTGTACTTTTTGAAAATGGAAAGACCTAATCTACAACTTTCATGTCCAAGAATTTTTCATTTGAAGCATTTTTGGTCATGAAAGAGGAGGTTGAAAATCTTTCCCAAAATGGAAAGTTTCCATTACAAGTCATTTCCAAAAATGGCAAGTTTGCAATTGGCTCAAAATTCTTCAATATTGTGAACTTCTAACCACTTATAAGATCAAATAAATATCATAGAACTTAAATTTGATGAAAATGACCCTTTGGTTTCATTGTTGGGGGCCTCAGATGCCCTGATTTTAACTTAACTTGCTCAAGAAGTTACCCAATGATCAGACTTGGTACACATGATCCTTATAACATATTAAGAACATTAGAAACAAGAATTACCAAAAAATTTGGAGTTAAGTCCTCTGAAACCAAAACCCTAATTTTGGTCATCTGTGCAGTGAAAACCCTAGCTCTTCTTCCAATCCTTTGCCAAACCTTGTGATTTCTTGACTTCCATGAACTTTGGGGAGCATAATATGATCATAGAACACACATGGAGCCTCTTGGAAAGCTTTAAGACCTTTGGGATGGCCCAGATTGATTCTTGGATTGCTCAGATCACAAACCCTAGATGCAGATGAAATTGAACTATGCAGTGAAGCAAACATGCATTATGAGATGTAATGTTTATGTTAAAACAAAAATGAAAGATCACAAGCCATGGTGTGAGGAAAAGTGAGGGAAAATTTGGGGTGTTTACAGCTGCCCCTATTCAAACATGAGTTAGCTGTGCAGGGTGTAAGCGCCTGGCTTAGCAGACAAACAAGATAACTTGTGGTTGAATACCAAAGACAATCCGAAATTTGCACTCACTGGGGAGAAGAAGAAAAGGGATATAAATTGTAAAAGATAGTATAGTATGATTATTAAATGATGGTGATGGAGGACGACCATCGAGCAGAGGATGACTGCTGGGGAGAAAATGGTAAGTAAAGCAATGACGGGGACGACCGACAAGCTGGGGAAATAAAGAGATCATGATGGGGATGGCCATTGGGTAAAGAAATAAGATTCTCTGGGGGTTAAAATAATGAGAAAAGCAATGATGGGGACGGCCACCAGGCTTTGGAAAGTAAAGTAAACAACGATGGGGACGGCCATCGGTTTAAAGAATAAATGAAATAATGATGAGGGACGGTCATCAAAGGTGAAGGACGATCACCTAGCAGGGGACGGCTACTCTTTATCACGATATAGGACGAATGTTGGATAGATAAGGTCAATGATGGGGACGGCCATCGGATAAGCATGATGAAGGACGATCATCAAGAGGTGAAGGACGATCACCTAGCAGGGTACGGCTGCTCTCGGGGTTTATCACGACATAGGACGAATTCAGATAACAAGATCAATGATGGGGACGACCATCAATTAAAATGATGAGGGACGGTCATCAAAAGGTGAAGGACAATCACTTAGCAGGGGACGGCTGCTAGAATATCACGATATAGGACGAATGTCGGATAGAAGGTTCCAATAATGGAGATTCCACTGGGGAAAAGGATGAGGGACGGTCATCCAAAGGTGAATGACGATCACCTGGCAGGGGACGGCTGCCGAAAGTATCACGACATGGGATGAATGTCGAATAGGAGAAAGTTGTTTTGTTGATGACTTACTGGGGAACGGTAAACACGGACGAGTGCTTATGCTTTCAAAAAATAAAAGGTATAAGTGTTTGACAGTGTGTATAGATTAAAGATGCGGACGAGCATCCTTAGAACCACGATACGGACGAGTATCGGTAGAAACAAACGCTGACACATGTTCAAAGATGATGATACGGACGAGTATCAACCGGTTAAGCAAGGAGCACAGACGAGTGTTGAATCTGCTAAGGAGTGATATACACAAGATACGTACGAGTATCAAAAGACTTTTGTATAAGTATGTATAAGTATTGATCTGTTGGTTAAGTATGTGCAAGACACGGACGAGTGTTTGACTTTCTGGGGAAGTATGACACGGACGAGTGTCAAAAGGAATACGTATGAGTTATGAACAAATATTTGTATCTGAGAGTGCAAAGAGGATGCTTTGGCTTTTATCTGCGTGGGATATGAGTTATGTATATTGCCGATCGAATATTGATGGTATTTGCAGGCGACTGGCTCGAACCTGGCTTATGATCATCTAAATGTTTGATTTTTTCCGTAATGCTCCGTATTAGAGAGAATGCTACACTTATTTGGTGAATATGATGCGAATGCTATGATTATGCAAGTAAGAAGCTTAATCCGAGATTCGGATCCTGCGGGGATAAAAATCTCTGGCTGGTCTATTTGGGAGAATAAACCGGCTGGGGGATAAGATCACTGATGGATCTGTTCGGAGGGGGAACTCTGCTTGGGGAAATAAATCATTGGTAGATCTATCCGGAGGGAGAACTTCTTAAAGAGGAAGCTCTAGCCACTCAGCTGGGGATGTGTTTCAGGTATTGCCCTTCCGGGGAGGCAAATCTATGGGGAATCAGTTCCAATCAACTCTGCTGAGGATGAGAGAAATTTGGAACTCTGGTGGGGGATAGGAAATTCCTTTCCCATCTTGTTGTGGAATAGGTTGTTAGGCACTGTTTGGGAGGTACCGTTTGGGTAGGAGATGACTTCTGGGAAGTAGTATGCTGGGGATTCATTGCTTGACATGCCCCATGTTGCGAAAGATTGTCTGTATTGAATATCTGCAACCTGTTAAGACAAAGGAAAACGCACAAGTGCCCCGAGGTATCCTTAACCGGATTCCGCCCTAGGAGTTAGATTTATCTGAAAGTAATATATTTCATGTAAGCTTTTTATAAAAAGAGCTCATATGTTTTTATACAAGTGTTGTATTATGAACATTGGACATTTTGCAAACGAAACAAAAACATATAAAATGAAGTGTGACTGAATATTCTGATTTTATTAATTTGGGTGCCCTGAACTGGCAAGTACAGTCAAAGAAGCGAATCCCATGGAATTAGGAGATTGCTGTAAAATTGAGAAAATAAACGTGTTGGCAATGCTGAAGATGACACTCCGGTGAGCTTCCTTTGTTATGACCTGTATGACCTTGACGTTCTTCTTATCTTGCTTTCTGAAGAAGGTTGATTCTGACCGATGCTTTGTCCTTTCAAAGCTTTCCATGTTGTGAGTGATATAGACGAATTCAGAATGCAGTTGTTCGCTTATTCCCTGATTTTGCGTGGATCGCCCTTTCGGGTTTTCAATCCACCGGGATACCCATTTTTGCCTGAGCTGTCCAATGCGGCTTTTCGACTCAGCGAGTGTACATTTTTTTATTTTTCCCTTATTTTTGCCCGAGTCTTTTATTCTTTTTTTGACTCGCCGGGATGCCCTATTTTTTCCTGGACTTACATTCTGTTTTTATGTCCAGCGGGTCATTTTATGCGAAGTATTTTTTAACCGCATCTGAATTCACAAGAGATGGGAAGTCTTCACCATCCATGGTTGCGAGCATTAGTGCTCCACCTGAGAAGACTTTGGTTATGACATAGGGACCTTCATAATTTGGTGTCCACTTGCCCCTGTGGTCTGTATGAGGAGGAAGGATTCTCTTTAGAACAAGCTCTCCTACTTGGTATTCCCGAGGTCTGACTTTCTGATCGAAGGCTTTCTTCATTCGCTTCTGATACAACTTCCCATGACAGATGGCAGCTAGTCTTTTTTCTTCAATCAGATTCAGTTGATTGTACCGAGACCGGACCCATTCTGCTTCATCCAGCTTCACATCCATCATTACCCCTAAGGAGGGTAGCTCAATTTCAACAGGTAGGACAAATTCCATACCGTACACAAGCTGATAAGGAGTTTCCCCAGTGGACGTTCTGATTGAGGTTTGGTACCCATGCAAAGCAAATGGTAGCATTTCATGCCAGTCTTTATAAGTAACCACCATCTTCTGCACAATCTTCTTGATGTTTTTGGTGGCTGCCTCAACAACGCCATTCATCTTTGGCCTGTAAGGAGAAGAGTTGTGATGTTGGATTTTGAAGTCCCGACACAGTTCTACCATCATTTTGTTGTTCAAATTGGAACCATTATCAGTAATGATTCACTCGGGAACTCCATATCGACAGATGATGTCTCTTTTCAGAAATCTGGCTACCACTTGTCTGGTGACGTTTGCATACGAAGCTGCTTCAACCCATTTGGTGAAGTAATCAATGGCTACCAGGATGAATCTGTGGCCATTTGAAGCAGTCGGTTCGATCTTTCCAATCATGTCAATGCCCCACATGGCAAAGGGCCAAGGTGAAGACATTACATTCAAAGGATTTGGAGGCACATGCACTTTATCCGCGTAGATCTGGCACTTGTGACACTTTATGGCATAGGCACAACAGTCTACATCCATTGTGATCCAGTAGTAACCCGATCTTAACAACTTCTTTGCCATTGAATGTCCTCCGGCATGGATGCCGAAAGAACCTTCATGTACTTCGTGCATTAGTAGGTCTGCTTCCTTCTTGTCAACACATATGAGCAGGACCATGTCAAAGTTTCGCTTGTATAATGAACCATCAGTATTGAGGAAGAAACTGCCGGCCAGCCTTCTTAATGTCTTCTTATCATTGGATGATGCCCCGGTTGGGTACGTCTAGTTCTCTAAGAAGCATTTGATGTCATGGAACCAAGGTTTGTCATCACTAGCAATGTCCACAGAGAACACATATGTCGGTCGGTCTAGTCTGGATACCAAAATCTGAGGCACATAATTGGCAGTTTGAACTTTGATCATGGAGGAAATGGTAACTAAAGCATCTGCAAATTGATTTTCGTCTCGAGGGATGTATTCAAGTTTGACCGTTGTGAAGAAGGTCAATAATCTCCTCGTATAATCACGGTATGGAATCAGATGCTCCTGATGAGTGTACCATTTGTTGTTGGTCTGGTTTGAAATTCTGGGATCAGGTACGTGATGTCGAATCAGATGTTTAAACACTTGAACACTTAAACAAAACTTAAAGAGCTGGTAAAATAAATAACATAGGAAATTGTTAACCCAGTTCAGTGTATCTCCACACTTACATCTGGGGGCTACCAAGCCAGGAAGGAAATCCAATATAAGTAATATTAATTCTGGAGTTAAACCAACCAGTTTAATCCTTCACTTAATATCTACCCAAGGCAATTTCTACCTAAGACACAACTTAGATATGAGTACCTACTCACTCCCCCTCAATCACACAGTGATATTTTACAATGATTAATAAAATTGAAGTCACACTTCAAACACAACAGCTTGATCTTACTTAAAAGTTTCAATCAAGACACAATTCACTTTTTGCTTAAAAGCTCATAAAGTGACAAACAATTAAAACCTGCTATAAAACACAAACACCCTTTTTGGTCTTCTAAAAATTCGTTCTCTTTTCTGAGAGTTTCAGTTCCTTAAATAGATGCTTGGTTTGTGGGCTTTTTGCAAATTATCTAGACCTGATAAATCCCACTATCATCACCTTGAATTAGGGTTAGTTAGTTTGTTACCTCCTTGATTCAAGGTGAGTTAGTTATTCTGTTACACTGAAATCAGATAACTAAGCTCCCTAAAGATGCGCCTTGGAGTGCTTATCTCTTTACAATTAATTCCAGATAAATTCTCCTGAATTTACTCACTTCTGTTATGCATCATTTAAGTCTGGTAGCAGGTTTACGATGTCACAACATCTGGTGTGACATCCTGATGTCTTGACTTAAGTTCATTAACTTTTACTCTGTTTGTCAATGTCACAACATCTGGTGTGATATCCTGAACTAAGTTCAACACTTCTTGTTTGTCAAAAATTCTGCTAATTCTTAACATCTACAAACTCCCCCTTTGGCTAATTTTTGTCTAACACAATCTTCTGGTTTTATCAGAGTGCAGCAGAGTTCTTTTATCAGAGTGCAGCAGAGTTCTTTTATCAGAGAGCAGCAGAGTTCTTTTCTGTTGAATCATGTGAGAGCTAATAATTTGCTCCCCCTCAAACCTGTATGTATACTGCTGTGACCTGTTCAACAGACTTTGATATACCAATGAGCATTAAAAAAAACTTAGTTCAGAAGACAGAGAATTAACATCAGCATTGTTCATTAACAGCAGCAGGCATTCAGTACACTTATGAGTTCTTTTCTGTTGAATCATGTGAGAGCTAATAATTTGCTCCCCCTCAAACATGTATGTATACTGCTGTGACCTGTTCAACAGACTTTGATATACCAATGAGCATTAAAAAAATCTTAGTTCAGAAGACAGAGAATTAACATCAGCATTGTTCATTAACAGCAGCAGGCATTCAGTACACTTCTCCCCCTTGTTAGACAGAAATTTGAGGCTAAACATTACATAAGCAGAAAAAAAAACATTCAAAATTACAAAGCAAAACAACATTTTCCACCACACACACAGCTTCACTCAGACTCAGTATACTCTGTATCTTCAGCATCCTCAGACTCAGCATCAGATTCATCAGCATTCTTAGCAACCTCTTCCAGCTCCAGCCTTTGAATTATGTCCTCAAGCTTCTTCTTCCTTTCATCCAGCTCTTTGCATGTAGTCTTGAGCTCTGCAATCAGGGCTGCCTTGGATATAGGAGTCTTGACATTTGATGGTCCAGCAGATGTCCCACTGGGAGCTTCAACATCTGCAGCATGATGGCTCAGAAACAGTTTGTAGTGGAAGGACAGTGGGCTTTCCCTCTTACAGATGGAATCCTTATCAGTAAGAATGCCTGGATATTGGTTGAGGATTATCCCACAAAGCAGTGAGGGAAAAGCTATTGGAAGTTTGATTGCTGATGTTCCTGCATGCTTTAGGGTTTGATCAAAGATATAAGCCCCATAGTCCAACTTGGTCTGGGTGCCTACAGCACAGATGAATCTTCCCAGCCCAGTAGCTATTGATGAAGTGTGGTTGGTGGGGACCCAGTTGACAGTTCCAATTCTATGCAGCATAGCATACTTTCTTGTTAGCAAGCTGACAGATAGTTTGCCTTTGACTGGCCATGACTTGACCTGGTTGGCAGTGATGATCTTGCAGACTTGGTTGTCAGTTTTGCCCAGTTCATTTGGCCCATCAGATTCTCTCCCAAGGTAATGATTTATAACCCTAGGAGAAAAATCGACACATCTCCCCCTCACATAAACCTTCCTGAAATCCTCAGATTTCCAGTCAGCACACCCCTCTTGCAGATTGACTATGAATTCTTTGACCAGCAGTTCATAGCAGGGAGAAAAGTTGGAGACAGTTTTGAATAAACCAGCATTGGAGATTAAGTCTATTACCTCAGTGCACTCCAAAGCATTGATGCCCAGCTCTCTTTCCAGAGCTACCCTTCTTTGATAGACATACTTCCACTTGCTCACACTAGAGACATGGTGGAAGGACACATTGTCCAGAGGAGCTTCAGGAACAGCAGAGGCAGTCCTGGGAGGTGTTGGCTTCTTCCTTGGTTGGGATGTTGGGACATCCTCTTCCACATCAGAGTCAGAAGGGGTTGTAGCTTTCCTCTTCTAGGTGCTCACCTTACTCCATTGCTTAGTAGGTCCAAAAGCAACTTTGACCTTGTCCTTTTTGGGAGTAGACTGTTTCTTTTCAGGAGTTGCATGTGCAGCTGGCTTCTTCTCCTTCCTAGCCCTAAGCCTCTTGGCTATGCTAGGATTCACAGATGCTATGATCTCAGTGTCAGAGTCATCATCTAGGTTTTCAACAGGTGGAGGTTGGGAAGCCTCTCTTTCAGCAGCTTGATCAACAGGAGCTTGATCATCAGTAGTTTTGCCATCATCACTTAGGGCTTTGTCCTGGTCCTCAGATGCTTCAACATTTCTTGGGACATCCTATTGAGCAGGTATGTCCTCTTCAGCCTGGTTTCTTGGTTCTTCTTGTGGAGCAGGCATACTGTTCAGGGGAACAGACACCCCAGGCACAACTCGTTGTTCAGAAAGGATCCTGTTTATAAGTTTTTTGATGGATGCATCCACATATGCAGAAGCTTTGAGGGTGCTGGAGGATGAAGGAGTTCCCTTGCTTTTGCTGAAAACAGGCTCCTTAGGTCTTCTAGCATGAGGAGTTCTGGGCCTTTGAGCAAGAGGAACGCTTCCTCTGATCACATTTATAGGAGTAGCTTCCATTGGGATGACAGAAATTGGAGTTGCGTTCACTATATCTTCTTGATTGAGACCATCATCAATGGTGTTAGGGTTTTGATGTTGAGACATTTTTTCGATTGTAGTGGAAATGTGCAAGGGTTTGATAGATTTTGATGAGCTTAGAGAGTCAGTTGTTGCATGCAAAACGTTTAGTGGAGCTAGTTGGAATGTGAGAAGCTGAGAGCACGCTTGTACATTTATAGAATCCGTTACTAGTGGAATTTTTAAGATTGGAATACAAACAGTTAGTGGCCAGACTGGTGCTGCCATCTGGTGATCATGCCATACGATGTCATAAGACATGCTGGCACTTCTCCATAACTGCTATATTTCACAAGTGCAGATTCCCAATTTACCCCTTAGGTTTTCAAATTGGGTAGCATCCAAAGCCTTAGTAAAAATGTCAGCTAATTGCAGCTCTGTGGCTACATGCTCTAATGTGATCACTTTCTCTTCCACAAGATCTCTGATGAAGTGATGCCTGATATCTATGTGCTTAGTCCTGCTGTGTTGGATAGGATTTTTGGAAATGTTAATAGCACTTAAATTGTCACAGTATAATGTCATGACATCTTGTGGGACATTGTATTCTGTGAGCATTTGTTTCATCCATACCAACTGTGAACAACTGCTACCAGCTGCAATATATTCAGCTTCAGCAGTGGATAAGGACACACAATTTTGTTTCTTAGTGAACCAAGAAAATAAATTGTTTCCTAGAAAGAAGCATCCTCTTGATGTACTCTTTCTATCATCAGCACTTCCAGCCCAGTCAGCATCACAAAATCCAGTGAGAATTGGTTCACATCCATGAGAGTACATTATGCCATAGTCACAAGTACCATTGACATACTTCAAGATCCTCTTAACCTGGTTTAGATGACTCACTTTTGGTTCAGCTTGATACCTTGCACACACACCTACTGCAAAAGCTATATCTAGTCTGCTAGCTGTGAGATATAGTAGGCTTCCAATCATGCTTCTGTACAAGCTTTGGTCCACACTTTCACCTTTGTCATCCTTTGTCAGTTTTAAATGAGTGGGGGCAGGTGTTCTCTTGTGACTTGCTTTGTCCATCCCAAACTTCTTGACAGTGTTCTTTGCATACTTGCTTTGGGATTTGAACATGGAGTCCTCCATTTGCTTGATTTGCAGTCCAAGGAAGTAGGTTAGTTCTCCCACTAAGCTCATTTCAAACTCAGACTCCATTTGAGTAACAAAATGTTTAACCATCCTGTCTGACATCCCACCAAATACTATGTCATCCACATATATTTGAGCAATCATAACCTTTGTTATGGAGTTAAATACTCTGTAAGCTCTGCTATTTATGGAGTATCCAAGAAAAATCCCTTCTGAAGAACAGAAATCTGAAAAATTTTGATTCTCAAACTCCTTTCCATGATCACTTCTTATTCTGACCACACAGCTTGCTTTTTCTCTTTGGATCCTGTGGCACAGATCTTTAAATACCTCAAATACATCAGACTTTTCTTTGATGAAGCTTATCCAGGTATATCTTGAGAAGTCATCAACAACCACATAGGCATATCTTTTTCCACCAAGACTCTCTACCTGCATTGGTCCCATAAGATCCATATGTAATAATTCCAAGACTTTGGAAGTTGTCAGATGTTGGAGCTTTGGGTGTGACATCTTGGTTTGCTTGCCTATTTGACATTCACCACACACTTTACTTTCATCAATCTTAAGTCTTGGGATCCCTCTTACAGCCTCCATAGAAATGATCTTCTTTATTCCTCTGAGATGAAGATGACCCAGCCTTTGGTGCCACAGCTTCACTTCTTCTTCTTTGGCTAAGGAACAAGTTGATGTGAGGCTGAAATCTTGGGGTTCCCACATATAGCAGTTGTCTTTTGATCTGGCTCCTCTCATGACAACCTTCTGTTCTTTATCAGAAACTATGCATTCAGTTTTGGTAAAGTTTACATTGTAACCTTGGCCACATAATTGACTTATGCTGATCAAGTTAGCAGTTAATCCTTTTACCAACAGCACATCATCTAGACTTGGTACACCTGAGCAGTCCAGTGTCCCAACTCCCTTGATTTCCCCCTTTGCTCCATCTCCAAAGGTTACATATCTGGATGAGTGTGACTTTAAGTCTACCAGCAGATTCTTCATTCCAGTCATGTGCCTTGAGCAGCCACTGTCAAAATACCAGTCTTCCTTAGCAGATACTTTGAGAGATGTATGAGCTATATAGGCAACAACCTTCTTGGACCATTTGTGCCTGTTGTGAGGTTTCCTTTGATGCATCTGTTTTGGATAGTGTCCATCTCTAGAGTTCCAAGGCTGCATGTTGACCTTGTTCTTAGGCATGTACTTGTAGCTTTGATCAGCATACAGACTAGCTGTAGGTATCCAGATTTTCTTGGTGACCTCTGTCTTCTGCTTAAGAGGGTGCTGGGAACTCTGATTTGGGTATCCATGTAGCTTGTAGCAATAAGGTTTGATGTGACCAAACCTTCCACAGTGATGGCATCTCCATCTTTGATATTTCTTTTTCATCATGTGTTTGTCATGATGTTGAGACATCTGCTTGGACATCTTATTTGGCTTCATGGGATTTGGAGTTACTTGGCTGGTGCTAGCCATAAAGTTTTGAGCTTTATTGAATCCCAGCCCAGTCCTATCACCTGAGTGCTTGTTGTTGTTAAGAATGACATCCAGTGTGTTTGAGCTACTGTTCAGCATTCTGACAGATTTGGACATATGCTCTATTTTGGAGTTGAGTAGGCTGACTTCACTTTTCAAAGTGTCAATGATCTCTAGATTACTTGCCTTTTCAGCCTTTAATTCCTCAATCTGCTTCTTCTGTTGTATATTCTCCATGCATACTTCAGTGCTCCTTTTACACAACATCCTGTAAGATCATTCAAGCTCTTCAAATGTCAGATCCTCATCACCGGATCCCCCTTCAGTTTCACATACTCCAGCTAGAGCAGTGATGTGCTTTGCAGATTCTTCTTCTGACTCACATCCTGAGTCTTCATCTGACCAGGTCACAGAGAGACCTTTCTTTTGCTTCTTTAGATAGGTTGGGCATTCACTTCTGATGTGTCCATATCCTTCACATCCATCCCTTTTCCTTGGTTAGTCTTCTCATCATAATTTGACCTTCTATTAGAATCATAAGGTCTTTTATTCTCAGAAGTTGAGTTTCTTCCACTTGGTTTGGGCCTGTTTTCCATTTTCTTGAGGATTTTGTTGAATTGTCTTCCAAGCATAGCAATTGATTCTGATAAGTTATCCTCAGAGCCTGCTTCATGACTTTCTTCTTCTTTATCAGTGTTTGAAATCAGGGCTATGCTTTTGTTTTTCTTCACAATTGTATCATTCATTCCCATCTCAAAGGTTTGAAGGGAACCAATGAGCTCTTCAACCTTCATTGTGCAGATGTCCTGAGCTTCTTCTATGGCAGTAACCTTCATGTCAAATCTTTTTGGCAGTGATCTGAGAATCTTCCTTACCAACTTTTCATCACTCATCTTCTCTCCCAAGGCACCAGAAGTATTAGCAATTTCCAGGATGTTCATGTAAAACTCATGAATGGTCTCATCTTCCTTCATCCTCAAGTTTTCAAACTTGGTGGTGAGTGTTGCACCCCAAAATTTGCCCTCACAATACAAGACTTTGTGTGCTAAGAAGGTTCACAAGGTTCACAAGGCCTTTCATGAGGTTCATGAAGTTTACAAAACACTTTATGAGGTTCACAAGGTTCACAAGATTCACAATACTTACAAGACCTTTCATGAGGTTCATGAAGTCTACAAGACACTTTATGAGGTTAACAAGGTTCACAAGACCTCCCATGAGGTTCACAAGGTTCACAAGACATTTTATGAAGGTTCACAAAGTTCACAAATAGTCAGAAGAGTTGACAATTCCCTCAGACAATGCACCTCCTAAGCAGTGCATCCAAAACTAGGGTTTTGACTTTAATCAGGCTAAATGAACTTCCAAGACTTCAAGTGAGCTTCATAATATCTTATATGTGTGTAAGAACCCCTATGACAAGTTTCAAGACTTTTCTCAAAAGTTTGCTCAGTCAGATGATCAGATAAGTCAAAACCAGTCAAAGCAGTTAAAAAGTCAAATTGAGGTCAACTGTGGTCAAACCAAAGTCAAACTTCATGATTTTTTGCCAACATCAAGTATATGAAGTAAAATTCATCATTTGATCAAGGGTTGATCATGATTCATCAAGGAGATTTCAGATCATCAAGAATCAGAGGTTTCTAAATTAGGGTTTCCTTAGTAAAAGTCAACTGAACTTTGACCAGCCATAACTTTCACATGCTTCATCACCAAGTTTCCATCCAAAGCTCATTTTGAAGGAAATTGAATTCTCTACAACTTTGTGTCTCACAAGCCAAGCCCAAAAATGCTTCATTTGGAAGGTATGAGCTAAGACATTATAGGTCCTTTTGAAAGTCAACAAAAAGTCAACAACTTCAAAAGGGCATAACTTGAAAATGGTAAATGATATGGACATGAAACCAGTGGGGTTGGTTAGAGGACTCTTCAAGCTTTCCAAAATGTCCAAGAACACCCTTATAGCATTAAAATTGAAGGATATGTGCCCTTGCAAAGTTGGGAAATTTTTGAGTGGTGTATGAAGAAAATAGGGCTTTAAAATCAATTTCTTCCAAATGGGCTTGCAATCTTGTGATCCAAACTTCAATATAACACCAAGCACGACCCACCCATGTAATTTCTGATTTTTTTTATTTTATTTAATATTTATTTGAATTTTATTCATTTAAATACATATTAAATCAAAATAAAATCAAAAAATCAATATTTAAGGGTGATTCTTCTTCTAGAAAGTCATCAACACCATTCAAGACCAATTATCAACATCCAAATTCGTGCTAGGCCAAAATAGTAAGAATATATTGGATTTTTTTGATATTTTTGGATGAGATATTTCTTCATAATCAAGTAATCAATTTTCATGATACAAGATCCATTCTTTTTGACCTAATTCAATCATTATAAATACTTGAAGACACTGCAAGCACTAGGGACGAATTCACAGCCTCAAAAACCAGTTTCAAACTTCACAAAATTCATAAAAATTCACATTCGGATTTCAAGGTAGATGGAGTTTCAATGAATTTTGAGCATTGCAACATGTTCTATGATGTTCATTGAACGTGTTTGGATCATAAACAACATCTGAAACATCCTCATTCATGCAAATCGAATCCATGTTCATGCTCATTTAACAATTTTTCGATTTTTCATATTTACTCATGATTAATCATATTTGACTGTTGTTTTGTGTTTGTTATGATGCAAGGAATGTTTCTGGACATTTAACTCAAAGTTTCATGGCTTGAATCGAAAATTGCCATGGCTAGGGTTAGAGCTTTCAAATTAGGGGTTCACGAAATACCTAATATAAATGACTAATAAAACCATGGCTGGACTGTATTCACTGCAAGGATCATGTTTGTATGTTTAATTTGATGAAATTTTACACATTGTGAGAGATACAATTTTCGCAGGTTCTTGGAAGTGAGAATTCGTAGGGAAATTTGCAGGTGTATTCGCAGGTGTTCTCACAGGAAATATGAGGAAGAAGAAGAACCCTGCGCGCGAATTTCATGTTTTAAAAATTGAATATAATATTTGTTTGTTTTGTTTTGATATTATTTCACAAATATTGGCTGGCTCAGTTGGTTGTGTGTGCGCGTGTATTGCTGAAGGGTCTGGGTTCGATTCCTGGACCAAACCATCTTTTTCTTGTTTTTTCATTCAATTAGCAAGTTTATTATATTATGAATTGTGGTGAGATTATGGACAGGTGCGCTCTCCCAGCTGGAATGGTTAAGGTGTTGGTGTGATGCTTGAAGGTCCTGGGTTCGATCCCCCCAGGCCTTTTGTTTTGTTTTATTTTCTTTGATTTTCAGGAACAGGGCATAAAACAAATTCCTCTCCTTTTCTTGGCATCAGGCGCGCATTGGCCTAGTGGTAGCTGCTGCTGGATGGAGTGCTTGGAGGCAAAGGGGTTGGGTTCAATCCCCAGCCCAGGTAAGTTTTTTTATCCCTATTTCTTCTTGTTTTATTTAATTCATATTCTTGTTTGTTTAATTAAATAAATTATAAAATGTTAAAAAAAAATAATAATGTATGTTGCTTCTTGTATATAAATTTTAAATTTGTATTTTATTTGATTTGTATAAATAAATTAGTTATATTTAGGTTAAATAATATATTAACCCTAATTTTATAGAATCAAAAATATTTTTCTAAAACCCTAATTGTAATTCTTGCTTATATTTTAATTAGTAAATAAAATTTTATAATAATCTTTAAATTTGTAAATATAATTGTATGATCACATTTTTTAATCATGTATATATTTTATTTAATATAATTAAATTTTGTAAATATAATCATACTTAATCCTATTTTTTTAATATGTAAATATGACATAAATTGTTTATATTTTTAATTTTGCATTTAAATAATTGTTGATATATGTTTAGAAATAATTAAAAATTGCTAAATGAATTTTGTGTTTATATTTTATTTCTATAGTATGTTCATCATTAACTTATTTTTTACAATAATTTATAAATAATGTAAAACTTTATAATTAATATAATTGTCAATATTTTCTTATTAACCTTAAATAATTGCTTATATAAAATTTGGTCTTTTAATATTTTTGTTTATATTATCTATTATATTTTCTTATTTGTTTATTATTAACCCCATTTATCTTTAAATTGTTATTATTATTATTTTCCACTAACCCAATTTTTATCATTATTTAATATTTTGCTTATTTATTTAAATTGCTTTTATTATTATGTAATTGCTCCCTGGATGTAATATTTTATTTATAATGTTTACTTTTATGCTATGGTTAGTAAATAGGGAGTGTAACATGTATGTTTATTTAAAATTAATTTAGATCACTTAATTTAAAAAGATAAATATTTAAAATTGTACACTCACACACGTAAGTCGATCTTTGATCGCCATCTCACTTCCTTAGGGATACCTCTCATGTTGCCTAATCAAAAAGGTCAAGTAGGGTGTATAAAGCAAAAGTCCCTCAAAAATAAAATCATCTAGTCCCTTAACAGATAAAAGATCAAGTCCCTTCGAATGTTGCCTTCGTAATGATCTTGTCCCTTTCGAATAAAGATGATCGTCCCTTCGAATTGCTTATACACCCCACAGTTGCCTACATAAACAGATGTCCCTTTACTTGTCCCTCATATCCAAGGTAATGACTACCTATTCCTTAATAATAGGGATAGTCTTACCACTTAAAGGATTCAAGAAAAGAAAAGACTTAAACTTAGAGTAGGTTCCTCATAGTTACTTGCTCACTCTTCAAAACTTTTCAAACACTTCACAATTTCAAACAAAATTTTCAAAACAAAGGTTTATACGCATCCGTACATGGGTCATTATAGACACTTAAGAAAATTTCTATTCACACACTTCACATTTCAAAAACATTTTAAATTGAGCTAAGTAACTAAGAGCCCATGGATAACCATGGATGTAAAGGGTGCTAACACCTTCCCTTTACATAACCTACCCCCCGGACCCAAAAATCTTTTAAAAGGTCTTTCCTGTTCTTTTATGCCTTTCCTTTGGATAAAATAAAAGTCGGTGGCGACTCTTGCTATCCGCAACATAACTAAAGTCAGTTCTCCCACCGTGTTACAATGAGAAGTTGAAGTCTTGACATCTTCACCTTTGATGTTCCTTCATGAGTGGTTTTGAGAGTGTCCCAAACATCCTTGGCCAGCTCACAGTGATGTACAAGTCTAAATATGTTCCTGTTAATGCCATTGAATAAGGCATTTAAGGCTTTGGAATTTCCAAGTGCTGAATCTTCTTCCTCCTTGCTCCACTCTTCTTCAGGCTTCAACACTTTTGCCCCATCCTTATTGTCTTGGACAGGGTGCTCCCATCCTTTGTTAACTGCTTTCCAAGCCCTGCTATCAAGAGATTTTAAGAATGCTACCATTCTTGGCTTCCAGTAATCATAGTTGGATCCATCTAAGATAGGTGGTCGATTCACAGATCCTACATCTCTGTCCATGTTCCCAAAATTTGCAGTCCCTAGATCTCACCCAGTTAAACAGCCAGGGTGCCTGCTCTGATGCCAATTGAAATTCTGGGATCAGGTACGTGATGTCGAATCAGATGTTTAAACACTTGAACACTTAAACAAAACTTAAAGAGCTGGTAAAATAAATAACACAGGAAATTGTTAACCCAGTTCAGTGTATCTCCACACTTACATCTGGGGGCTACCAAGCCAGGAAGGAAATCCAATATAAGTAATATTAATTCTGGAGTTAAACCAACCATTTTAATCCTTCACTTAATATCTACCAGGGCAATTTCTACCTAATACACAACTTAGATATGAGTACCTACTCACTCCCCCTCAATCACACAGTTATATTTTACAATGATTAATAAAATTGAAGTCACACTTAAAACACAACAGCTTGATCTTACTTAAAAGTTTCAATCAAGACACAATTCACTTTTTTCTTAAAAGCTCATAAAGTGACAAACAATTAAAACCTGCTATAAAACACAAACACCCTTTTTGGTCTTCTAAAAATTCGTTCTCTTTTCTAAGAGTTTCAGTTCCTTAAATAGATGCTTGGTTTGTGGTCTTTTTGCAAATTATCCAGACCTGATAAATCCCACTCTCATCACCTTGAATTAGGGTTAGTTAGTTTGTTACCTCCTTGATTCAAGGTGAGTTAGTTATTCTGTTACACTCAAATCAGATAACTAAGCTCCCTAAAGATGCGCCTTGGAGTGCTTATCTCTTTACAATTAATTCCAGATAAATTCTCCTGAATTTACTCACTTCTGTTATGCATCATTTAAGTCTGGTAGCAGGTTTACGATGTCACAACATCTGGTGTGACATCCTGATGTCTTGACTTAAGTTCATTAACTTTTACTCTGTTTGTCAATGTCACAACATCTGGTGTGACATCCTGAACTAAGTTCAACACTTCTTGTTTGTCAAAAATTCTGCCAATTCTTAACATCTACATGGTTGATTACCAAAGCTGAATCTCTGAATACATTCAATGTTTTGATCCTGAGGTCAATGGCTTCCTCAAGACCCATGATACATGCTTCGTATTCTGCTTCATTGTTAGTGCATGCAAAGGTGAGTTTTACCGAGAAAGGCAAATGAACTACTTTAGGTGTAATGAGCACTGCACCAACTCCACGACCATTCATATTGACAGCCCCGTCAAACATCATAGTCCATTCTTCTTCTGGGTCAGGCCCTTCGGTGCGAACTGGCTCTTCACAATCTTTTGCTTTCAAGAACATGATGTCTTCATCAGGGAAGTCGAATCTCATGGGCTGGTAATCATCAATGGGTTGCTTATCCAGATAGTCAGACAATACACTGCCCTTTTATGGCTTTTTGAGATGTGTACTGAATGTCATACTCTGTCAGAATCATTTTCCATCTTGCAACCCTTTCGGTAAGTGCTGGCTTCTCAAATATGTACTTGACGGGGTCCATTTTTGGGATCAACAAGGTAGTGTGAGTCAGCATATAATGTCTTAGTCGGCGAGCAGCCCACGCTAAAGCACAACATGTTTTCTCGAGCAGTGAATAACGTTGTTCACAGTCGGTAAACGTTTTGCTTATGTATTATATTGCATACTCTTTTCGACCAGACTCGTCATGCTGGCCCAACACACACCCCATTGACCCTTCTAATACTGTCAGGTACATTATCAGAGGTTTTCCTTCAATCGGAGGCATGCGAATTGGAGGTTCTTGCAAGTACTCCTTGACCTTGTCAAAAGCTTTCTGACTATCGTCGTTCTACCTGACTGTTTATTCCTTTCTTAACAGCTTGAACAAGGGTTCGTAGGTTGCAGTGAGGTGAGATATGAACCTCGAGATTTAGTTCAATCTACCTAAGAACCCTCGCACTTATTTCTCAGTCCTAGGTGCAGGCATTTCCTGAATGGCTTTGACTTTGTCAGGATCAACCTCAATTCCCTTTTCACTTACAATGAATCCCATAAACTTACCAGAACGTACCCCGAATGTGCATTTGTTGGGGTTCAACTTCAGCTGATATTTCCTCAGACACTTGAATAACTTCAGCAGATTTACCAGGTGATCTTCTTCATTAAGGGACTTGGCAATCATATCATCCACATAGCATTCGATTTCTTTGTGGATCATATCGTGGAATAACGTTACCATAGCCCGTTGATACGTTGCACCGACATTCTTCAGTCCAAACGGCATTACCTTGTAACAAAATGTGCCCCAAGGTGTGATGAAGGTTTTTTTCTCCATGTCTTCAGGTGACATCTTGATCTGATTATACCCAAAAAATATATCCATGAAATAAAATATCGAGAACTGAGTTGTGTTGTCGACCAATACATCAATGTGAGGTAATGGGAAATCATCCTTCGGGCTAGCTCTATTAAGATCCCGGTAATCCACACACATACGCACCTTTCCATCCTTCTTAGGCACTGGTACAATGTTAGCAACCCACGGTGGGTAACTAGTTACAGCAAGGAAACCGGCGTCCCACTGTTTTTGTACTTCTTCCTTAATCTTCATGGCCATATCTGGGCGAGTACGGCGCAACTTCTGTTTAACCGGCGGGCAATCTTCTTTCAATGGTAGCCTGTGCATGACAATATTCGTATCTAGACCTGGTATGTCTTGATAGGACCAAGTAAAGACGTTGACGTATTCCCGAAGCATGCTGATAAGCTGTTCTTTTACTGGAGCTTGCAGACTGGCCCCAATCTTCACCTCTTTTACATCTTCCTCGGTACCAAGATTAACAGTTTCAATTTCCTCCTGATGAGGAGTAATCACTTTCTCTTCTTGCCTCAACAACCTGGCTAACTCTTCGGGCAAATCATAGTCTTCTTCAACCCCTTCACCTGCTTGATTAATTGGATTGTCGAAGTCATACAAGGTCATAGTAGTGTTTTTATCGGTGCAATCTGGAGGATTATTTCTGCAAGGGTTGAGATTTGTTCTTTTTAGTGATCAATTTTAATCTTGTTCAGAAAAAATGAAGTTATTTATTTTGAAAACATTGCCATTTTATTGTTTTGTGCGAAAAATAACAAAAATGAAAAGACAGTGAGCGAAAGAGAAAATTGTTTGCAAAAGATGTCCATTGTTCATTGATATTCCATTTGCACAAAATACAAATATGGCCCTATTACAAAATGAGTCCTGGCACCTTGGACATAATGCAGGACTTGATGCATGCTAAAAGCAGGAAATAATAATTACTCTGCAGGAGTAACTCTTATAATTTCCTGGGAAGACCAGTTAAGGACTTGTTGGCTCGGGATCCTTGGACGAATCCAACTCTCCAGGTTGAGGTCACTTTCTGCCTCGTCTTCCACGTTATTGATAGCATCTGGGGTTAGCATCCCCCCACTTATGAACTTGGGCTCCTTAGCAGCCTCTGCTTGATCTTATCGGAATGGTTTGTAACCCAAACCGAATATGTCCTCCTTCTTCTCCACCGGTAGTAGCTTGCCCCAGCCTTGGGCGTTTCCATCTTCAACAACCTTCCAAGCTTGTTGATAGGAGACAATTGAAGTACCTATCCTATCCTCCCGGGATGCAGCAAATACTTCAGTTGTCGCCTCATTGACGTTCAGTGCTTCGAAACCTTGGCTCATGGTCTCGTGGATTTCACCATCCATCTCAATGTATTTGTAGGTGGCCAGATGGCTAACAAAAATATCCTCTTCACCACAGATTGTGATAATTTGCCCTTCCCACTCGTATTTTAATTTCTGGTGAAGGGTCGATGTAAATGCGCCAGCGGCGTGAATCCATGGTCGACCCAACAAACAGTTGTAGGCCGGCTGAATGTCCATCACGTAGAAAGTAGTTTGAAAGACCTGCGGGCCAATTATCACAGGAAGCTCCACCTCTCCAAGAACAGACCTCTTGGAACCATCAAAAGCTCTAACCACCAGATTGCTTGGTCGGAGAGCTATACCATCATACTCAAGCTTAACAAGGGCTTTCTTTGGAAAGACATTGAGTGAAGACCCAGTGTCAACTAGAACATGTGAAAGCACAGTCCCTTTACACTCTAGAGTGATGTGTAAGGATTTGTTGTGGTGACGACCTTCCGTTGTCAAATCAAAGTTGGTGAAGCCTAGCCTATGGCTATGATTAACATTAGACACCACTATCTCGAGCTGATTTACTGTGATCTCCTCAGGCACGTAGGCTGCGTGCAGGACTTTAAGTAATGCATCCCGATGAGCTTCGAAACACAAAAGCAATGATAAAATGGAGATCTTGGAAGGAGTCTGGTGGAGCTGATCCACAACCTTGTAGTCGCATCTCTTGATTATCCTCATAAATTCATCCACATCTTGATCAAAGGATGTTTTATGGGCTTCTTTCAAAATTGGTTCTTTCGCCTCTGCCTCAGTATTAACTCTTGGAACTTGTGACACAAAGAGGCATCCGCTTCGGGTGAAGCCTCCGCCTCCCCCAACATTATCGATCTGTGGTGTGTAATCTGATGAATCAAGAGAGACTCTTTCCCCGTTGCAGTAAAGGTATGAACCATAGTGCCATGGTACAACATTATCTTTTTCATATGGGATGGGCCCAGGTACCGTGATGGTGACTGGACTGACTGCAGCGGAGGTAGGCACTGTGATTGTCTGTGGATCGTAATATATGGTGATGGGACTTCTAAATGGTGGTGGTGATGAAGGACTGAAGCTAGGTTGTTGAGATTGTTGTTGAAAATTGTTGGAATCGGGGACCATTGTCGGGTCGTAATATATGGTGACTGTGGAGACGTCGTTGTTAATGGTTGTTGTAGTTGTAGAAGCAGATGCAGTTGAACTAGTGTTTATTGAAGTGGTGGAGGAGATGATTGTTGATTTTGTAGACGAGTCTGTCGGAACAATTGTCTTTGAAGTTGTAGGAAGAGTGTCTGTTGTTGCTGTAAGAGGAGTTGTTGATGTTGTAGAAACCGTTAATGTTATCTGCAGGATACCTTCTCTAATAAGGCCATTGATGCCATTTCTCAAGCTTCCACACCCATTGACGGAAACTTTGCAAGATTCACAACAGGCCTCACAACCTGGGAACACCTGGCATTTTAAAAGTTGAGCTTTAACCTCTGCCAAAGGTGTTTGAATGCTTGCAGTATCTTTAATTAAGTTCATGGGTTGATCCTGCCCAATTGCATTTATCCTTGGTCCACCGTGGCTGGGCATAGGATTCTTTGTGACATTAGGAGGTGGTGTAAAATTTAAAGCCTTTGAATCAACTAGATCCTAGACTTTCATGTGCAAAGCTCTGCACTTTTCTGTGGTGTGACCAGGTGCATTAGAATGGAAGGCACATCTGGCATTAACGTCGTAATTCCGTGGAAGGTTGTGAGGATCTGGTGGAGCCAGAGTCCTTAATTCAACAAGATTAAGCTTCAGAAGTTGTGGCAACAAAGTGGCATAGGGCATCGGTATAGGCTCAATTACCATGTTGACTTCATATGGCCTTTGTTGGAAAGGACATTGATGTTGGTTGTTGTTGTTGTTATAGGACCTTTGTTGAGGAAAATGTTGTTGTTGAGGGAAATGTTGTGGTTACGGGGTGTATTGTTGTTGAGGAGGTGGAGTAGGAATTGTGACAACGGCAATTGATCTTGGCATATACTGGGGCCTTCCTCTGCCCATGTGTATTGAGTTTGTTTCACCGGACCTTCGAGGCCCTGCAAATGGTTTCCTTGTGCTGCTTAAGCTGGCGCCGTTATCAGAAATCTTTGCCATTTTTAATAAACTCTTAATCCTTTCTCCAGCTATGACCACATCTGCAAAGCTAGTGGAAGAGAAAGCAGCCAACCTATCAATGTATGTCCCCTGGAGGGTGTTCATAAACATATATGCCATTTCTCTTTCTGACATTGGAGGTTGAACGGAAGCAGCTAATTGCCTCCATCTCTGAGCATACTCTCTGAAGCTTTCCCTAGAGGATTGTGACATACCCATTAAAAGTGTTCTGTTATGAGCCATGTCTAGATTGTATTGGTATTGGCGTATGAAAGCCTCGGCCAAATCTTTCCAATTTCTAATGGTTGCCCTAGTCAGATGAGAGAACCACTCACGGGATGCCCCTGTCAAGCTATCCTCAAAATAGAACATCCATAGCTTTTCATCCATAGTGTAGGCCTTTAATCTTCCCAGGAAATATTGAAGATGGGTGCGAGGGCAAGATGTTCCATTATATATTTCGAAGCAGGGAGGTTTGAATTTATGAGGAATTCTAACTCCCTCCACTAGCCCCATATCCATGACATCAAACCCTAAGGAGTTTTGAGACTCCAGAGACCTCAACTTTTCTGCTATCTCGTCCAACCGACGATCATAGACTTCATCTCCTGCCCCAACTACAGTGAATTGTTCCTCCTGAGGGTCCTCTTGCAAGGCACGCCCTCCAGTATTACCCTGGGTATTCCTGATAGCATTAATGTCAGGGTTGAGACGACGTCCAAACTCTGGGGGATCAGTACGAGGTTGTACATGATCATTGTTGCTGGTACCCCCTGTACCTAGGTGGTTTTCTTTAGGAGTTTGCCGCTCGAGCAACTCTCTTAATCTTTCTTGGCTTTGGGCTAACCCAGTCATTACTGCCATGAACTGGTTCATCTGAGCCCTCATTTCAGTTCTTTCATTATCCATCTGGGTTCTCACATCAGTCAGATCTTGCTGAACCTGGTCCATCTGTAAGCTCGGAAGGTTGTTTCTTGTTGGATACCGGTGAACTCTGTTGATGGGCGAGACTCTCCTACGAGCAATGTTTCCTGAAACCACAACAAAGTGAGAAAACAACAAAAAAAAACCTACAAAACAAAGAAATGAGGTATGTATGCAATGCAGGATGTCTATTTGTCTTCCAAGGGTATCCGATTTGGTTCTTTGGTTTTGACCTTCCAGACCTCGAGGAATGATGATGTTGAAGAGAAATGAAGCCCGAAAGATAACATAAACCACATATTACAAAATGTAGAGATACATAGTTTTGATTACAACAAGTCCCCATGGTGGGTCAAAATACAACAACAAAAACAAAAGTACAAACAAAATGAAGTACCAATACAAAGAAATCAAATATCTAGCCCATAATCATCCTCTCTGACTTCCTTCAGGAGAGCATCAGTCACTGGGCCAACTGGATGCTTTGTGATGGTCCTGGTAAGAAGGTTCCTGGTAGCAATAGCATTTGTCAACTTTTTGTACTTGTCTTGGTCTTTTGATCTCTTTAACCCCGCCTGGAGTTTCAATTCAGAGATTTCCTTCTGTGTTGCTAACAAAGCTTCCTGATTCCTCTTCTCATTAGCTTCCAGCTGCTCTATCCTAGCCTGGGTCTTCTGATCTTCCTGTGAACGAGCCTCAGTGATTCTGATCCATCTAGCTTGACTCTCTTCCAAGTAGTACTCAGCTCTGGCCTTCTGAATCTTGGCTTCCTTGCAAGTATTCTTCAATACTAACTCCCCTGCTCTAGCTATTCTAATGTAATCATCTGTCTTCTCAATCTTGGTCATGTGCTCGATCCGGAGCTTCTCTAACCTTTCATTGTCCAGACGACTATCATTCCTCTCCCAGAGGGTCTTCTTTAGAGCTTCAGACAACTGGGTATTCCTCTCTTTCAACTTCTCAAATTCTTCTAAGCTGACTGTAGCTACAAGCTCTACTGCTGATGGCCCAGGCACATCCTCCTGGGTGAAAGGCATGTGGGTGATCTGTCCTCTGATACGAGACCAATCCATATATTGAGCTGAAGCTATGTTGTTGCACTTGCCAAGAATGGCAGTCCCTTTTGTATGAATGTTGTCCCAAGCCCAAGCTGCTTGTCGGGCAATGGCATGGTTATGCTGAACATCACAGTAAAGGGTCTCTGCTAAATCCTGCTCTCTTGGTGGATGTACCAAGGCATACCCTAGCTTCCTTTTGAAAAGCAAAGGATTGTAGTTGATGCAACCCTTCGCTCCAATAAGAGGTACATTGGGATACTGCACACAGGTGGTGATTATGTCTCTACCCTTGGTGCTCTGAGTGCACCACCTAATGTCTTCTGAAGTAAGGGCAATCATTCTCTTAGCCCAGTTTCTTGACTGATGAGGATTCAAGAAAGCTTTTGAATTTGGCAAGTGTCTCAACAACTAGTAGTAGAAGAGAGGTGCACAACATCTGACTAATCTTCCCCTCTACTTCTCATTCCTTTGATGCACTGAGTAATAAAAGTCCCCAAGCAAGGTAGGGACTGGATTCTTCAACAGGAAGAGATGGATATCACTCTTGCTTACAAACTTAGGCTCGTCTACAAACAAGATGATACCATATATACTAAGGGCCAAGAGAGCACAAACAGTGTCCCATTTCCCTGCTGCAGCATGAATGGTGGCCTGAGTAACCAAGAAGTCCAAATGGAGGCCTGGGATCCCAGCCTTGGTGATCATATTCTAATCAATGATGGTGGATTCTAAGTACATAGCCTTAGTTATATCTTCATTCCTGGGAGTAGTCATCTTAGGGTTGAAAGGAATCCCTCTCCTGATGGGGACCCCCAACAACATGGAAAACTCCTCTAACAAAGGGCCTAGTTGAAATTATGGAAAGGTAAAACATCTGAGTGGAGGGTCATAGAACTGAAGGCAAGTGTGGATCATACTCCTCTGTGATGCATCCAAGTCCATGATCATGTCCATAATGCCACCATAATGTTCCCTGAATAGAGGGACATGATCAGGAGTGATGAGTGTCTGAATCTGTCTGATGCCTGCCAGAGTGGGCTCAAAGAAATGATAAGTGATGTTGCTCTTCCTGGATGGGTCTATGTTGACAATGGATGCTGAAGGAAACAACTGAGGAGAACTGCTGATGAAGGCAACTGAAGAAGATGTTGAAGAGAATCTCTGATTAAGATAGCTGGTGAAGATGGTTGATGCAGATGAACAGTCAAAACCAAAACCAAATAAGATGTGGATGCCCT
This sequence comes from Lathyrus aphaca, assembly GCA_963966055.1. Lineage (NCBI taxonomy): Eukaryota > Viridiplantae > Streptophyta > Magnoliopsida > Fabales > Fabaceae > Lathyrus > Lathyrus aphaca. The sequence continues at coordinate 129,136,608 of OZ014522.1, read as the reverse complement.
GTAAACAAATAGACAAATGTTAAAATGATGCAAAATGATGTATGCATAATGATATACAAGGGTTTGTGATCAAGTGCTAGATCTGTTATCTGCCTTGACAAGGTCCATGTGTGTTTAGAAATTCGGATGAAGGGTTAGAGAACCAGTAACCAGGTGGGGGACTCAAATAAAGAGTCACAAGTCCAGGGTTTCACAAGAATAGTCCAAAATGATGTGACCTTAACAATATCAGTAACAGGGTATGATGAGGCCAAGGGTTCCTACAAACCTGTAAACATCCCAACCCTCTCACATGTATTATTCTAGAACAAAGATCCTCAGAATTGGATCAGTTATGAGAAGTGTGAACACTTCTAACCCGGAGGTACAGTGTTTAAAATTATCATAAAGGATCCTCCTCTAATTCACCTCAGATGCTGAAGGTCATAAAAAGGTCATCCAGACTTAGCAGCCTTCTCAGATAGCCTTAGTATTACAGGAAATCTGTAGCACAGAGTTCTCAAGAAGAAACCCATGTCTGAACCGTGTTTCATATTCCCGCACCAGACCGAAATGGAATGGGAAAGAATATGAAGCCACTCTATCCTATGTGTCACTCAGGCTCCCGGTATGGAACCTTACTCACTGAATATCCCTCCCACCAAGGAAAACAATAGATCCAGCACAATGACATGTTGACAGTAATATGAAATGCATAAAAATAGTAAATGAAAGCAATAAATAAAGCTGTACAGAAAGCAATAAATAAAAAAAATAAAAAAACGCACATATAGCACATAACACTCCCATAAAAACAAATCAAACAAGCGCTAGGAGAAACCCACAAAAAGAACCAGAAACCCTGGTTGCAAGATAAAGGTCCCTAGTAAAGTCGCTAAGTTATCGCTCCCAAAGATTTGCATCCCGGTGCAGACACAAACTGTCAGCGAAAAGAGAAAAGGAATGATGTGAATAGAGTCGCCAGCTAGGCATTTTTATCCTGAAGGAAAGGTAATGATGCATAAACTTGGAAAGATATGGATTAGACGGTTGCGAACCAGAGAAACTGAGAAAGGGGGTTGGTTACAACCTGGTAAGGTATTAGCACCCAGATTGTCCGTCGTACTCGACGGGATCCACGCTTACAAGATTGTGTTTAAAAGGGGTAGGTGTATGTGCTATCTGTGTGCAAAAGCTAAGGAAATAAAGTACAAGTGTTAGTGCAAAAGGGTGAATTGCTCAGGAATTAAGGCTTTTAAAGAATGCTGAAAGAAGGGGAATATAAAGAGACTTTTGTTCGATAACTGTTAAGTTATGCCTACGTATCCTCTCGTGCAATGAGGAAGTCAGAACACCGTAGTTCGACTCAAAGAGACTGAAAAAGAAATTGACTGTGAACTGCTTGCTAGTCTATGCTCAAGTGTATGACTCGTCTGGCTCGAGTGCTAAATGTCTTGCAATAGACGGAAGAAGCAAGTTCTCGTTTATGAATGGTTGTGATGAGAAAATAATCCCGAAGGAGACGAATATTATTTATTTTTTTGTATTTTCAGTTTTGTTATTGTTTTTGGTGTTTTGCATAAGTTAATGAGCTTAAGCCTAAATCAAGGGCTTGTAAACTCATTATATCCTCCCTGATTAGGGATAATGAGCCCACTTAAGTATGAGATAAGCTTCTCAACTTAATTACCATGATGATGTAGGATTAAGATCATTAACCTACTTGTGATTATTAGAATTTTTTTTGGATTTTTGTTAAGTGTTAAGTAATGAGTTTAATCTCTAATCACAGATTAGTGAACTCATTATACCATCCTAATAGAAGGATAATAGATGAGAACACTTAAGCTGAGGAAGATACCTCAACTTAATCCATGGTTAGGGATTAAATTCATTATATAACAAGCCTTTATTAAATTGATTTTAATTAAGGGATGAGATTAAGAAGTGGATTTTAAGTTTGTAAGACAACTTGAGGGGGACTTGTCCATTAAACACTAGGGTTAGTCCCTCTTAACCAAAAGGAATAGTTAGAACCCTAATGTAAGGCCCAAGTTACAAGATAAAGTATTGGTTATTATTAATGTGTCTTGATTAAGAGGTTTAAAAAAATTAAAGGTTTAACACTTAGGATTAAATTTATACACTCCATCCTAAGAGAAGGATGCAGGCATAACCCTAATTCCAAAGTCCTAAAACTTTAAGAGTTTAGTCTCTGATTATTGAGATGAGAAGAGAGACTTAAGGAGACTCAAAGGTAAAAAGCTAAGGGGAACTAAACACAGCCCTAAACATTATCATGCTTGGATATCCTATGGTTTATTAGGCTTAGGAGAAAAGAATCTTCAAGGAAGCCACCAATGGAAGAAGCAGATGAAAGGAGGAGGAAGCAGAAGAATAAGCTACTTACTTCGTAAGAAGATAAGCAACTTAAAGGAAGAAAGTGAGAAAGATGGAACATAAGTGAATTTGATTCACTTCAAAGAAATGTAAATGCATATGCATGATATAAGAAGAAGTGAGAGGTGAAGGCAAATCCACCTCCCAAAATAACTTACCAAAAGCTCCTGAAAAGTTTGTATGAATGCATAAAACATAAAGCATGAAGAAATTGATTGAAATGGGATGAAATGACCAAAGTCAGAAGTGATTATGCAATGCAAATGTCATGTGAGATGATTCAAATTCATACAATGTGCATATGAATGATCATACAAAGATGAGATGTCATGAAAGCATGCTTAGAAGTTTGAAAACACATGGATGTTTATGAAATGAAATGAATGCAACACATGGAAAATGAATGAAGAAATGAACAAGCAAGGTTCTAACATGTCCTAAGATGTCTAAGATGACTTATGAATTCTTTAAATGTCATGGAAAGTTCATGTGATGATGCTATGCAAAGGAGAATGCAAATGAACATGAAGAATTTGGGCTTTATGAACACATGAGATGAAAATGAACAAGACAGAAGCATACAACATGATAAAAACTTTAAACCAAGCTCAATCAAACCTTAAACCCACACAAATTCACGCCCCAAAGGAGAAGGTCAGAAGCCTAACCTATTGAATGTTATGATTTTTCTAAGGTTGCTAGGGTTTTTGGGTGATTCTAAAGGGAAAATGCAAATCAATTTGAAAATGCAAGATAAATTCATGAGGAAAATATCCTAGAAACTAAATGCAATATGTGAAACAATGCAAAAAGAATCAAGTTCAAACTCTTCTTGGAGTGGCAGAAATTATTTTTCAAAGTTAGTGTTAAAAATTGTGATTTTAAAGAACCCTAATTCAAAGAAAAATGTGAAATTATGATCAAACCTAAAAAGAAATTTGTATGAAGAGTTTTAAAATGTTTCTAAATGCATTGGAATGGTTCATGATTTTTTTGGTGATTTTTAGAAACCTAAATGCATTTTTAATTAATTAAAATACTTTAATTAAATAAAAATAACATTTAATTATTTTAAAAATACTTTTTATACGCAAAAAATAAAATAAAAATCATTTTCAGGTTGAAAAAAATATTTAAAACAGAAATGCAAAGTTTCATATTTTTGTGATGAGTTTTGGTATTTTAAAATAAATATGCAAAAGAAATGAAAATAAAATAAAATAAAATGAGAAGTAATCAGATCATGTGGCTCAGAAATCCAGTAACCAGGGTGGGGGACTCAAATAAAGAGTCACATATCCAGGGTTAATCACAAGAAATGTCCAAAGTGAAGTATTCTTAAACAAAACAATAACAGGGTATGATGTGGCCAAGGGTTCCTGCAAACCTGTAAACAACCCAACCCCGGAGGTACAGTGTTTACAATAACCATAAAAGTTCCTCCTCTAATTCACCCCAGATTATGAAGGTCAAAATAAAGGTCATTCAGACTTAGCAGGCTTCCCAGATAGCCCTAACACTACAGGAAATATGTAGCACAGAGTTCTCAAGAAGAAACCCACATCTGAACCGTGTTTTATATTCCCGCACCAGACCGAAAAGGAATTGGAAATAACATGAACCACTCTAGCCTAGGTGTCACTCAGGTCCCAGGTATAGGACCTTAATCACTTAGCGAAACCCCACCCACCAAAACAGAAGCAGATCCAGCAATGATAATGACAGTATGATGTATATAAAAAACTGTAAAGAAAGCAGTAAATAAAGTTGTACATAAGGCAATAAATAAATCAAATAAATAAACACAATTAGCACATAACACCCCAGTAAACACAAATCAAACAAGCGCTAGGAGGAACCCACAAAAAGAACCAGAAGCCCTGGTTGCAGTATAAGGGTCCCCAACAGAGTTGCCAAGCTGTCGCTCCCACCAAATGACACCTGGTCAAAAGGGGTACAAACGCGAATGGTCGGGGAAAGGAGAGATGAGATGAACTGAATAGAGTCGCCAGCTAGGCATTTTTATCCCGAAGGAAAGGTAATGCTGCATAAACCTAGAAAGATATGGATAAGACGGTTGCGAACCAGAGAAACTGAGAAAGGGGATTGGTTACAACCTGGGAAGGTATTAGCACCCAGATTGTCCGTCGTACTCGACGGGATCCACGCTTGAAAGATTTGTGTTTAAAGGGGTAGTGTCAGTGTTATTCTGTGTTCAAAAACTGGAAAAGAATACAAGTGTCAGTGCAAAAGAAATGTGAAGTGAAGAAAAGGAGTGTCAGTGTAAGGAAAGAGTGCAGGGCTCAAGACAATGAGGCTTAAAGAATAAAGCTGGAAGAGGGGGGGAGAGACAGAGACTTTTGTTCGATAACAGTTAAGTTATGCCTACGTATCCTCTCGTGCAATGAGGAAGTCAGAACACCGTAGTTCAACTCAAAGAGACTGGAAGATAAATTGACTGATGAACTGCTTATTTGTATATGCTCAAGTGTATGACCTGTCTGGCTCAGGTGCAAATTGTCTTCCATCAGACGGAAGAAGCAATTTCTCGTTTGTGAGTGAAGATGATGAGAAAAGAATCCTGGAGGAGACGATTATTGTTTGTTTTGGGTATTTTCAATATTTTATTGCTTTTTATGTTTGTCATAAGATAATGAGCTTAAGCCTAAACCAAGGGTTACTAAACTCATCACATCCTCCCTCTGATTAGGGGTAATGAGAATACCTTAAGTATGAAGTAAACACCTCACACTTAATCACCATGATATAGGATTAAGATCATTAACCTACTTGCAATTATTTAGATGTTTTTGGATTTTTTGTTTAGTATTAAGTAATGAGTATAAGCCATAATCAAAGATTTAATGGACTCATTACACCATCCTAATAGAAGGATAATAGATTAGAACATTTAAGCTGAGGAAGGCTCCTCAACTTAATCCATGATTAGGGATTAACCTCATGACAAAAAAAACCTTATTAAAGTGTATTTTAATTAATGATAAGATTAAGAAGTGAATTTTATGGTTTATGAGACAACTTGAGGGGGACTTGTCCATTAACACTAGGGTTAGTCCTTCTTAACCAATTAAGGAAGAATTAGAACCCTAATGCAAGGCCCAAGTTACAAGTTTATTGTCTTAGTGATTATTAGATTAATTGATTAAAGGATTTAAACACATTAAGGGTTTAACACTTAGGATTAAGATTATACACCCCATCCTAAGAGAAATATGCAGGCATAATCTTAATCACAAAGCCTTATTACCTGGATGGTTTAGTCCTTGATTATGAGATGAGAATAGAAGACACAAAAGTAAAAATAATGGGGGGACTAATCAAACACTAATTTTGATCATGCTTGGGTGTTCCTAGGGTTCATGAGGTTTGAAAGGGATCTTCAGGAAAAGCCACCAAGGAGAAAGCAAGATGGGAGGAGGAGAAGCAAAAGAAGCAAGTCAACTTACTTCACTTAAGAAGATAAGTTGCTTGAAGAAAGAAAGTGAAGGAGGGACATGAATGATAAAGCTCACTCTAAGACAACGGTAAAATGCATCAATGAATGCATAAGAGAGATGAGAAGAGATTGTGAGAAGTGAAGGCAAATTCACTTCCCAAAATACTTACCACCTGAAACGTTAGCAAAAAGAGATGAAATGAAATGAAAATGAAATGAATGCAAGGATGCAAGCCAAAACCAGAATCACATTCATGATGTAAATGATGCTAAGAGATGATGCAAATGTATGCCAAGAGTGGTGAATGATCATACAAGTGATGAGGATGCAAATGAAGCATGAAAGAAGCATGGAAGTTCATGAATGTACATGAAATGAAATGAATGCATAACATGGCAAATGGATGAAGAAATTATCAAACATGATTTTAATGTGTCCTAAGATGCCTTATATGTCATGTGGATGCATAAAATGTCATGGCAAGCTTTTGTATGAATGCTTATGCAAGATGTATGCAAAAGAAGATGAGAAATTAGGGTTTTCATACAACATGAGATGCAAAACTCAAAATCAGAAGCAAATGACAAGATAAAAAATTGAAAATGCAATCAAAAGAGCCCTAAACCTATATGATTGCACACCCCAATGGAGGAGACCAAACTCTTAACCTAATGAAAGTTATGATTTTTCTAAGTTATCTAGGGTTTTAAGGTACCTAAAGGGAAAAAATGCCAATCAATTCAAAAAGGCAGAAGAAATTCATGACAAAATTATGCTAGAAAATACACTTCAAATTAAGATCAATTCAAAAAGAACCATGGTCATACCATTCTTGGTTAAGCAGAAAATAATTCTTGAAGTTAAGGTCCAAAAATGGGATTTTATGAACCCTAAATTCAAAGAAAAAATGTCAAAATGATTCAAAACCAAAAAGATATTTGTGTGGATGGTATGACAATGTCTCTAAATGTTTAAAGATGCAATATGATTTTTTTGGGATTTTTTAGAAACCTAAATGATATTTTAATTAATTAATTTTCATTAATTAATTAAAATAAACAATTAAATGTCTAAAAAATGATTTTTTTTAATGCAAAAAATAAAAATAAAAATATTTTTGGGTTGAGAAAATTATTTGGAACTAAAATGCTGAATAAAAATATTTTTGAGATTTTCTAACTATTTTAAATTAAATGTGCAAAACAAATAGAAAAAATATGAAATAAAATTGAATAAATGAAAAGTAAACGCAAAGGAAGGCCAGGATTGAATCTGGGTTTGGGTTGGTTGACTGCGCGCCACATATTACGGCCAGAATTCAAATCCTCGTAAACCTAATTAATTAAATATTTAATCCATAATTAAAACTAATGAAATGATCTGGGGCGTCCATCACACGCGGGAACTGAAAATCCAAGGGTCCACGTTCAAACCTAGCCCTAACCCTAATTATCCTATTAATGACTTTCAGGTGGCCGGAGAAGACCTCCGGTCATCTTCTCCGGCCAGACCCTCACCTGAAAGTTGCTAACTTCTTCCCTAGGCACTTTCTGGAGCTCTAAAGCTCCAGATTCACTCCTCCCACTCCCCTAAGATCAAATCCACCCTCAAACTTCATTTCTTTTCACTCAATCTCATGATTCGAAGAAAAACATAAATATGGCAAAAATTTCAGACAAGCAATACATTCTCATTTCTTCATCATTTTCAATAATTCCAAGTTCAGTGTGATCAGTGAAACATGCTTAATCATTTAGTAACATAAAATAAAGGTTCTGGAAAAATTAATTTGAATGGCTACCTGAGATAGAGCTTTCAACCCTTGAGCTTTCTGGCTGCTTCCTTGGTGCAAAATGCCTCCAATGACCTCCCTGAAGAAGCTTTGATGCTTAGAGAGCTTTGAGGAAGGCTGGTTTGTGAGTTTGCACTCCACTGGTCAGAAAATCGTATCTGGCTTGTAGTGTGTTCTTGGTTGTTTTGATGGGTGGTTTTGGGTCAGTGAATGATTTAGAGATGAATGGTGGTGTTTGTTTGAAGATTGAGTGGCTGAGTTGGGAGATTCGATGGAAAATGCAAGAGGGAGAGTTTTTGGTAACTTGAGAATGCTGAGGTTTCAGGCTGTGTTCTTGTGTGTTATGGCTTGGGTTTGATCCATATATCAACTTGTGATAGGTCTGTGGAGTGGTTGTGCCCTATTGTGATTGGTATGGCCTTCTTGCACAAAAGTCAAAAGTTCTTGTCCTTGAGGTATGGGCTGGTTCAGAGGTGGTACAAGGGCATTTCTGGTTCAGCAAGGATCAAGGAGGTCCATGGAATTCACTTTGAGGCAATTCAGCATGTGGGAAATAAGTTATGGGGTGTTTTGCAATTTTGACAAAGTTTGGCCCTTTTGAGATTTCTTCATGGGAAAGGCATGAAATCTTGAAATTCCTTGGGCCATTATGAGTTTTAGAAAATGTGATATGTTGGTATGATGATTAGAAATGTGTTTGAAGTCACAAAAAGCCTTGGCAAGTGGTTTTGCAAAGAATCCCTCTTTGTGCATTCTTGAAATTTATGTGATTTTTGCCAACTTTGACATGCCATAACTTGAGTTCAAAAATGAATTAGATCTTGTTCTTGTACTTTTTGGAAAGTTAATGATCCAATATACAACTTTCATGACCAATAATTTTTCATTTGAAGCATTTTTGGTTGAGAAAGAGGAGGTTGAAAAACTTTCCCAAAATGGAAAGTTTACATTACAAGTCATTTCCATTTTTGGCAACTTTTGGTTTAGCTCATTTTTCTTCAAATTTGTGAACTTCTAAGCACTTCAATGATCAAATAAAGATCATATAACTTCAATTTGATGAAAAATCCACTTTGGTTCCATGTTGGGGGACCTCAGATGCCCTGATTTTGCTCTGACTTGCTCAAGAAGCTACCCAGTGATCATATGACTTCCATAATGAATTTCTTCATCAAACTTGGTATGCATAATCCTTATAACATATTGAGACCATTAGAAACAAGAATGACCAAAAAAATTGGAGTTATGGCCTCTGAAACCAAAACCCTAATTTTAGGTCATCTGTGCAGTTAAACCCTAGCTCTGCTTCCATGCTTTGCCAGTTCTTGTGATTCTTTGACTTCATTGATCTTTGGAGGATAAAATATGATGATTGAACATACATGGACCCTCTTGAGATGATTGAAGACCTTTGGAGTGGCTCAGATGAGCCCTGGATTGCTCAGATCACAAACCCTAGATGCAGATGAACTTGAAATAATGCAGTGAAGCAAAAAAATGCAATATGAGATGGTATGATTATATTAATGCAAATATGAAAGATCACAAGCCATGGTGTGAACTTAGTGAGGGAAAATTTGGAGTGTTTACAGCTGCCCTTATTCAAGCATGAGTTAGTTGTGCAGGATGTAAGCGCCTGGCTTAACAGACAAATAATATAACTTGTGGTTGAATACCAAAGACAGTCCGAAATTTGCACTCACTGGGGAGAAGAAGAAAAGGGATATAGATTTTAAAAGAAAGTATAGTATAACTATCAAATGAAAGCGATGTAGGACGACCATCGAGCAGAGGACGACTGCTGGGGGATAAAGCAATGACGGGGATGGTCGACATGTTGGGGGAATAAAAGGGTCATGATGGGGACGGCCATCAAGTAAAGAAACAAGACTCTCTTGGGATTGAAATAAAGGCAATGATGGAGACGGCCATCAGGTTTGCAAAGTAAGGTAAATAATGATGGGGACGGTCATTGGTTCAAAGAATAAATGAAATAATGATGAAGGACGGTCATCAAAGGTGAAGGACGGTCACCTAGCAGGGGACGGCTGCTCTTTACCACGACATAGGACGAATGTCGGATAGAAAAGGTCGACGATGGGGACGACCATCGGATAAGCATGATGAAGGACAATCATCAAGAGGTGAAGGACGATCACCTAGCAAGGTACGGCTGCTCTCGGGGTTTATCATGACATAGGACTAATGTCAGATAACAAGATCAACGATAGGGACGACCATCGGATAAAATGATGAAGGATGATCATCAAGAAGGTGAAGGATGATCACCTAGAAGGGGACGGCTGCTAAATATCACGACATAGGACGAATGTCGGATATAAAAGGGGTCTAATAATGGAGACTCCGCTGGGAGAAAGATGAGGGACGGTCATCCAAAGGTGAAGGACGATCACCTGGCAGGGTACGGCTGCCGAAAGTATCATGACACAGGACGAATGTCAAATAGAAAAGAATTTTTGCCGGGGACTTCGCTGGGGAATAGTAAACACGGACGAGTGTTTACATCCAAGAAATGAAAGGTATAAGTGTTTGACACTGTGCATAGATTAAAGATGCGGACGAGCATCCTTAAGATTATGATACGGACGAGTATTGGTAGAAACAAACGCTGACGCATGTTCAGAGATGATGGTACGGACGAGTACCAACTGCTTAACAAAGAACACGGACGAGTGTTTAATATGATGGGGGATAAGTGGTGTATACAAGATATGGACGAGTATCTGTATGAGTAAAAATAAGTATTGGTAAGACACAGACGAGTGTTCACCTCGCTGGGGAGAGTATGACACGGACGGGTGACATAAGAGGAAACGTATAAGTTATGAACTTATAAGTGTAAAAAGGCAATCCGGTGACTCGTGGGGATAGGACGACATGGACGGGTGTCAATGAGAGTGTATTGTAATAAGTGTTTGGGCAACCGTGCTAGGGAAAGGTGACACAGACGGGTGTCAGAAGAGCATGTAAGTTTATGTATTCAAAAGGATATTTGTGGGTTATATCTGCAGGGGAATGATATGACACGGACGAGTGTCGAAAAAGTGTATATGAACATGTATTGTGTTGGAGAGTGCAAAGGGGACGCTTTGGCTTTCTGTTGGGGAAATATGAGGTGACACGGATGAGTGTCGAGAAGAATCATGTTATGTATAAGTATCTGTTTGCAGAAAGTGTTCTGGTTACTTTACTGGGGAATAATGACACAGACGAGTGTCAAAAGGAGCATATATCTGTATTTTGAGAGTGCAAAGGGGACGCTTTGGCTTTTATGTGCAAGGGATGTATTTTGTATATTGCTGAAGAGGTACTGTTGATATTTACAGGTGACTGGTTTGAACCTGACTTGGCGATCATGCAATATGTTTGATTTTTGCCGTAATGCTCCGTATTAGACGGAATGCTACGCTCTGGGGGGAAAATGATGTGAATGCTATGATTATGCAAAAGATACCGATCCGGGATTCGGATCCCGTTGCCTGAGGAAATCTCTGACTGATCTTGTTTGGAAAGAGAATCCCAGCTGGGGATGAGATCATCAGTTGGTCTGATAAAATATACGACTCTGCTTGGGGAAATAAATCGTTGATAGACCTATCTTGGTAATGAGGAGCCCAACTGGGGATGTGGAGGCTTTCATCACTTTGTTGTGTGGGAAATTCAGACATTGCTCTTCTGGAGAAGAGGCTGGAGCTCTATGGGAATATTACTGAGGATGATGAATATCTGACAACTCACCTGGGGAAATAAACACCTTCTGATATTTCTCTAAAGAAAATGTGTTGGAGAAGTGATGTCTGGCAACTCTGATGGGGAGAAAGCACTTCCGGTGCTGTTTGGAGGATGCGTTGAGGAAATGATGATTTGGCAACTTTGCTGGGGTAAAACTTTCATGCCCCATGTTGCGCTCTGAATACCTACAATCCTGTTATAACAAAGAAACGCGCCAGTATCCCAAGGTATCCCTTACCGGATTCCGTCATAGGAGTTAGACATTCCTGGAAGTAAAAATATATTTCCTGCAAGCATGTGATTAAAACGGCACATCTGTTTTTATGCAAACGTTATATCAAGGATATCGGACAATTTTGCAAATGAAATAAAATGTACAAGACGAAATGTGACTGAAAAATATGATTTTATTAATTTGTGTGCCCTAAATTGGCAAATACAGTCAAAGAAACAAATCCCCTGAAATGAGGAGATAGTTAAAAATTGAGAAAAATGAAGGTGCTGGCAATGTTGACGACGCTTTAGCGAGCTTCCTCTTGCTATGACTCGTATGACCTTGACGTTCTTCTCATATTGCTTTCTGAAGGAGGCTGATTTTGACCGCTGCTTTAACCTTTCTAAGCTTACCATGTCGTGAATGATACAGACGAATTCAGAATGCAGTTGTTCGCTTATTCCCTTATTTTGCGTGGATCGCCCTTTGGGATTTTCGATCCACCGGGATACCCATTTTTGCCTGAGCTGTCAAATGCAGCTTTTCAACTCAGCGGGTGTACAGTTTTTTTTCCCCTTATTTTTGCCCGAGTCTTTTATTCTATTTTTGACTCGCCGGGATGCCCTATTTTTGCCTGGACTTACATTCTATTTTTATGTCCAGCAGGTCATTTTATGTGAAGTATTTTTTAACTGCATCTGAATTCACAGGGGATAAGAAATCTTCGCCATCCATAGTAGTGAGCATCAGTGCTCCACCAGAGAAAACTTTCTTTACTATGAATGGACCATCGTAGTTCGGAGTCCACTTACCCCTGTGGTCTGTATGAGGAGGAAGGAGTCTTTTCAGCACAAGATCTCCTACTTTGTATTCCCGAAGCCTGACTTTCTGATCGAAGGCTTTCTTCATTCTCTTCTGATATAACTGCCCATGACAGATTGCAACCAATCTCTTCTCTTCGATCAGATTCAGTTGATTGTACCGAGATCGGACCCATTCTGCTTCATTCAACTTGACATCCATCAATACCCGTAAAGACGGCAATTCAACTTCAACTGGTAGTATAGCCTCCATACCATACACAAGTTGATATGGTGTTTCCCCAGTGGATGTTCTGATTGAGGTACGGTACCCATGCAAGGCAAATGGTAGCATTTCATGTCAGTCTTTGTAGGTGACCACCATCTTTTGCACAATCTTCTTGATATTCTTGTTAGCTGTCTCAACAGCGCCATTCATCTTTAGCCTATAAGGAGAAGAGTTGTGATGTTGAATCTTGAAGTCCCGGCACAGTTCTGCCATCATATTAATGTTCAAATTGGAACCATTATCAGTAATGATTCGCTCGGGAACTCCATATCGAGAGATGATGTCTCTTTTCAGGAAACGTGCTACCACTTGCCTGGTGACATTTGCATACGAAGCTGCTTCAACCCATTTGGTGAAATAGTCAATGGCTACCAGGATGAATCTGTGGCCATTTGAAGCAGTCGGCTCGATCTTTCCAATCATGTCAATGCTCCACATGGCGAAGGGCCAAGGTGAAGACATCACATTCAAAGGATTTGGGGGCACATGCACTTTATCTGCATAAATCTGGCATTTGTGGCACTTTCTGGCATAGGCACAACAGTCTGCATCCATTATGATCCAGTAGTAACCTGATTGTAGTAATATTTTAGCCATTGCATGTCCTCCAGCATGGGTACCGAAAGATCATTCATGCACCTCGTGCATCAACAAGTCTGCCTCTGTCTTATCAACACATCTAAGGAGTACCATGTCAAAGTTTCTCTTGTACATGGAACCATCAGCATTCAGGAAGAAACTACCAGCCAACCTTCTTAATGTCTTCTTATCATTGGATGATGCCCCAGGTGGGTATGTTTGATCCTCTAAGAAGCATTTGATATCATGGAACCAAGGCTTGTCATCTTTAGCAGTGTCCACAGAGAATACGTATGCTAGTCTGTCAAGTCTGGATACTGAAATCCGAGGCACAAAGTTGGCAGCTTGAACTTTGATCATGGAAGAAATGGTAGCCAGAGCATCTACAAATTGATTTTCATCTCGAGGGATATACTCAAGTTTGACTGTAGTGAAGAAGGTCAGTAATTTCCTCGTGTAGTCTCGGTATGGAATCAGATGCTCCTGGTGAGTGTACCATTTGCCGTTGGTTTGATTGATTACCAGAGTTGAATCTCTGAAAACAGTTAAAGTCTTGATCCTGAGGTCAATGGCTTCCTCAAGACCCATGATACAGGCTTCATATTCAGCTTCGTTGTTAGTGCAGTTAAATGTGAGTTTTGCCGAGAAAGGCATGTGAACTCCCTTAGGTGTGATGAGCACTACACCAACTCCACGACCATTTATATTGACGGCCCCATCAAACATCATTGTCCATTCTTCTTCTGGGTCAGGCCCTTCAGTGTGAATAGGCTCTTCATGATCTTTTTCTTTTATGAACATGATGTCTTCATCAGGGAAGTCAAATCTCATAGGCTGGTAATCAGCAATGGGTTGCTCAGCCAGATAGTCAAACAGTACACTGCCTTTGATGGCCTTTGTAGATGTGTATTGAATGTCATATTCTGTCATAATCATTTGCCATCTTGCAACCCTTCCGGTAAGTGCTGGCTTCTCAAATATATACTTGACTGGATCCATCTTTGAGATCTATAAGGTAGTGTGGGTCAACATATACTGCCTTAGTCAGCGAGCAGCCCACGCTAAAGCACAACAAGTTTTCTCGAGCAGTGAATAACGTTGTTCACAGTCGGTAAACTTTTTGCTTAGGTATTATATTGCATACTCTTTTCGACCAGACTCGTCATGCTGGCCCAGCACACACCCCATTGACACTTCTAATATTGTCAGGTACATTATTAGAGGTCTTCCTTCAACTGGAGGCATAGGATTGGAGGTTCTTGTAAGTATTCCTTGATTTTGTCAAAAGCCTTCTGGCAGTCTTCATTCCACCTGACCGTTTGTTCTTTCCTTAGCAACTTGAATAAGGGCTCACAAGTGGCAGTAAGATGAGATATGAACCGTGATATGTAGTTCAATCTACCTAGGAACCCCCGAACCTCTTTTTCGGTCTTTGGTGCAGGCATCTCCTGAATGGCTTTGACTTTGTCAGGGTCAACTTCAATTCCTTTTTCACTTACAATGAACCCCGGCAGTTTACCGGAACGTACCCCGAATGTGCATATGTTGGGGTTTAGCTTCAGTTGGTACTTCCTCAGACGTTTGAATAGCTTTAACAGGTTTCCCAGGTGGTCTTCTTCTATGAGGGACTTGGCAATCATGTCATCCACATAACATTCAATTTCTTTGTGGATCATGTCATGGAATAATGTTACCATAGCCCGTTGATAAGTGGCACCAGCATTCTTCAGTCCAAATGGCATTACCTTATAATAGAATGTGCCCCATGGTGTGATGAAAGTTGTCTTCTCCATGTCTTCAGGTGACATCTTGATCTGATTATATCCTGAAAATCCATCCATGAAGGAGAATACCGAGAACTGAGCTGTATTGTCGACCAATACATCAATGTGAGGTAATGGGAAGTAATCTTTCGGGCTAGCTCTATTCAGATCCCGGTAATCCACACACATTCATACTTTGCCATCCTTCTTAGGCACAAGTACAATGTTAGCGACCCACGGTGGGTAGCTAGTTACAGCAAGGAAGCCGGCGTCCCACTGTTTTTGCACCTCTTCTCTTATCTTCATGGCCATATCCGTACGAGTACGATGTAGCTTCTGTTTTACTGGAGGACAGTCTTTCTTTAGAGGCAGCTTGTGCATAACAATGTCGGTATCCAGACCTGGCATATCTTGGTAAGACCAAGCAAAGACATCAACGTACTCTCGCAGCATGTCAATAAGTTGTTCCTTCACTGAATCTTGCAGACGGGCCCCGATCTTCACTTCTTTCAAGTCTTCTTCGGTACCAAGATTAACTATCTCCACCTCCTCCTGATGAGGAGTGATAACCTTTTCCTCTTGCCTTAGCAGTCTGGCTAGCTCTTCGGGTAGCTCAAAATCTTCTTCAACCCCTTCATCGGCTTGATTAATCGGATTGTCGAAGTCATACGAAGTCATAGCAGTGTCGTTCTCGGTGCAGTCTGAAGGGCACTCTCTGCAAGGGTTTAGATTGGTTCATATTAGTGATCAGTTTTATCTTGTTTAGAAAAAGTGAAAATGAAGTTATTATTTTGAAAACATTTCCATTTTATTGTTTTGTACAAAAAATGAAAAATGAAAAACAGTGAGCGAAAAAGAGACTTTTTTGCAAAAAATGTCCTGATATTCATTAATTGATCGTTTGTACAAAATACAAGATGGCCCGATTACAAAATGAGTCCTGACATCTTGGGCAAGATGCAGGACTTGATGCATGCTAAAAGACAGGAAATAATAATTACTCTGCAGGAGTAACTCTTATAATTTCCTGGGAAGACCAGTTTGAGACTTGGTTCCCCGAGATCCTTGGACGTATCCAGTTTTCCAGGTTGTGTTCGTCTTCTTCCTCGTCTTCTAGACTGTTCACAGCATCCGGGGTAAGCATTCCCCCGCTGACAAATTTGGGCTCCGTTGCAGCCTCTGGTTGATCTTGTCGAGTTGGTCTGTAACCCAACCCGAATTTGTCTTCTTTCTTTTCTACTGGCAGCAGCTTGCCCCAGCCTTGAGCGGTACCCTCCTCAACAACCTTTCGGGCTTGTTGATATGAAGTGATGGAAGTTCCAGACCAGCAGTTGCTTCATTGATATTAAGGGCCTTAAACCCCTGACTCATAGTCTCATGGATCTCCCCATCCATCTCTATATACTTGTAAGTAGCAAGTTGGCTAACGAAAATGTCTTCCTCCCCGCAGATTGTGATGATCTGGCTTCCCACTCAAATTTTAACTTTTGGTGAAGGGTAGATGTAACAGCGCCAGCAGCATGAATCCAGGGTCTACCCAATAAACAGCTGTAGGCCGGCTGTATGTCCATCACGAAGAAGGTTGTTTTAAAAGTTTGTGGGCCAATTATCACAGGTAGATCAATCTCTCTAAGCACTGATCTCTTAGAGCCATCAAATGCTCTCACCACCAAGTTACTTGGGTGTAATGCCAAACCATCATACTCCAGCTTTACCAAGGCTTTCTTTGGGAGGACATTGAGTGAAGACCCAGTGTCTACCAGCACATGAGAAAGAACAACACCTTTGCACTCTAAGGTGATGTGTAAAGCCTTATTATGATTGTGTCCCTCCGTTGTTAAATCAGCATTTGTGAAGCCCAGTCCATGACTGGTGTTAACATTTGCAACCACTGTTTCCAGCTGATTAACAGTAATCTCTTCCAGCACATAGGCTGCGTGCAGGACCTTTAACAGTGCATTCATATGGGCTTCGGAACACATTAACAATGATAAGATAGAGATTTTGGAGGGTGTCTGATGAAGCTGGTCCACCACTTTGTAATCACTCTTTTTGATTATTCTCATGAACTCGTCCACCTCTTGTTCAAAAGACGTCTTCGGAGTTTCTTTAACAGAGGGCTCTTCCAGTGCCACATTCTTCCTTTTTGCTTTAGCAGCAACTTCTGCTTCAGCGTTGGGTCCTGGTGTTTGTGAGACAAAAAGGCGTCTGTTTCTGGTGAAGCCTCCACCTCCCCCAACATTGTAAACTTGTGGTGAAGAGGTTGATGAATCTAGAGTGATTTTATTTCCGTTGCAGTAGAGATCAGAGCCGTAGTGCCAAGGTATGGCATTACTGCTTTCATAAGGAATGGGTCCAGGCACCGTAATGGTGACCAGACTGATTGCTGCAGCGGAAGGAACTGTGATGGTATGCGGGTCGTAGTAGATTGTGACTGGTGATCTGATAGGAGTTGTTGCAGTTTGTTGTGGGAAATTGTTGTTGGGATGTACATTTGCTGGGTCATAATAGATCGTGACCGTTGAGACATCTTCATTAGTGTTTGTTGGTGTTGTAGGCGATTTCGTTGATAAAATGGGTGCTGATGTTGTAGAAGTAAATGTTGATGAACTCTGATCTATTAAAATAATGGATGGAGTGATTGCTAGAGTTGTGGATGAATCAGTGGGAATGATAGTTGTTGTAGTTGTAGGAGGATCGAGTATCTCTGAAGAAAGAATTGTTGATGTTGTAGGAGAATTCATTGTTGCTGAAGAAAGAGTTGTTGAAGGAGCCGTTGTGGTAATTTCTAAAATTCCATCTCTGATAAGGCCATCTATGCCAAGCCTTAGCCTCTCACAACCATTAATAGCGGTTTTACACGATTCGCAGCAAGCCCCACAGCCCAGGAACACTTGGCATCTTAAGAGTTGAGCATTGACTTCTCCCAACGGTGTTTGAATATGTGCAACATCATCAATTAGTGCAGATGGTTGATCCTCCTCTATGGCATTAATCCTGGGCCCACCATGATTAGGCATAGGATTTCTGCTAATATTTGGGGGAGGTGCGAAATTGAGAGCTTTGGAATCGACCAGATCTTGGACTTTCATTTGCAAGGCTCTACATTTCTCGGTATTGTGACCAGGTGCATTGGAGTGAAAGGCACACCTGGAGTTAGCATCATAATTCTTCGGGAGATTAAGAGGATCCGGTGGAGCCAACGTCCTTAACTCAACCAGGTTAAGCTTCAGGAGTTGTGGCAGTAGAGCGGCATAAGGCATAGGGATGGGATCAATTACCCTACTTTCCTGAGATTGCCTCTACTGAAAGGGGCGCTGCTGTTGGTTGTTATTGTTATTGATGTACGTTCTTTGCTGCGGAAAATGAGATTGTTGCTGATAGTGAGGTTGTTGTTGTTGTTGAGGAAAAAGTGGTTGTTGTGGAACCGGAGCCAGGATAGTAACGGCTGCTATTGATCTGTGAGAATACTGGGGTCTGCCCCTGCCTGTATGGATAGCATTTGTTTCACCTGCCCTTCGAGGTCCTGAAAAAGGTTTTCTGGGGTTGTTGCGGGAACTTTCACCGTTGTCAGAGATTTTGCCCATTTTCAAAAGACTCTCAATTCTCTCACCAGCTATAACTACATCGGCAAAACTGGTGGAAGAGAAAGCAACAAGTCTATGAATATAAGTTCCCTGCAAGGTGTTCATAAACATGTCAGCCATCTCCCTTTCAGACATGGGTGGCTGGACAGCAGCAGCAAGCTGTCTCCACCTCTGAGCATAATCCCGAAATCTCTCCCTTGAAGACTGAGACATGCCCATTAGAAGAGTTCTATTGGGGGGTCATGTCTAGGTTGTACTGGTATTGTCGGATGAAGGCTTCGGCCAAGTCTTTCCAACATCTTATTGTGTCCCTTGTCAGATGTGAATACCATTCTCTTGATGCGCCAGTCAGGTTGTCCTCAAAATAGAACATCCATAACTTCTCGTCCATGGTATAAGCCTTGAGTCTTCCTAAAAAGGATTGCAGATGAGTACGCGGGCAAGAGGTACCATTATATTTCTCAAAGCAAGGGGGTTTGAATTTGTGGGGAATCCTCACCCCATCTACCAGCCCCATATTCATTACGTCAAAGCCTAAAGAATTATGGGATTCCAAAGACCTCAGCTTTTCAGCAATCTCATCCAGTCTTCTGTCATACACTTCATCCCCAGCCCCAATAACAGTGAATTGTTCTTCTTGGGGATCCTCTTGCAGGATTCTGCCCCCAATAGTATTACCTTGAACATTCCTTGTGCCATTAACATCTGGATTCAAATGGGACCCATACTCTGGTGGGTCGATACGAGGCTGTCCTCGTTCATTATTGTTGGTTCCCCCGGTTCCAAGGTGGGGCTCTTCAGGTGTCTGCCTTTCTACCAGCTCTCTCAGCCTTTCTTGGCTCTGGGCTAAGCCAGTCATCACTGCCATAAACTGGGTCATTTGGTTTCTCATCTCGACCCTTTCGTTTGCCATTTGATTTCTTACTTCATTTAGGTCCTACTGTACCTGATCCATCTGAATGCCTGGAAGGTTTTTTCGCGTTGGGTACCGATGTGTACGGTTGACAGGGAACACTCGGCGACGAGCAATGTTTCCTGAAACCACAACAAAGTGAGAAACAAATAATAAACAAAAACCTACAAAACAAAGAAAGAGTTAGTATGAAATGCAATATACTTATTTGTTTTCCAAGGTATCCGGTTTGGTTCTTGGTTTTGACCTTTCCAGACCTTGAGGAGATGCTTGATGATGTTGAGAAAAGAAGCCCATCAAAATAAAACAAACTGATATATTACAAATGATGAAAATACATAGTCTGTTTACAATACATGCCCATGGTGGGTCAAAATATAACAATCAAAAAGAAAAAGTACATCAAAAGAAAAGAAATACAAGCAAAGAGGAATCAGACATCCAATCCATAGTCATCTTCCCTGACTTCCTTCAGGAGTGCCTCAGTCACCGGACCAGCTGGGTGCTCTGTAATGGTCCTAATGAGGAGGTTCCTGGTAGCAATGGCATTAGTCAGC
The DNA here is from genome assembly GCA_963966055.1 of Lathyrus aphaca. Taxonomy (NCBI): domain Eukaryota; kingdom Viridiplantae; phylum Streptophyta; class Magnoliopsida; order Fabales; family Fabaceae; genus Lathyrus; species Lathyrus aphaca. The sequence continues at coordinate 129,116,524 of OZ014522.1, read as the reverse complement.
TTCTTATGCCTGTCCTGATCCTTTGACCTCTTTAACCCTGCCCGGAGCTTCAATTCTGATATCTCCTTCTGAGCTGCCAACAAAGCTTCCTGCTGCTTCTTCTCCTTGGCCTCCAGCTGCTCAATCTTGGCCTGAGTCCTCTGGTCTTCTTGCGCACGGGCTTCGGTGATCCTGATCCACCTAGCCTGGCTTTCCTCCAGGTAATGCTCAGCCCTAGCTTTCTGAATCTTGGCCTCTTTGCAGGCATTCTTCAATATCTATTCCCCGGCTCTTGCTTTCCTTATGTAATCATTTGTCCTCTCAATCTTGGTCAGATGCTCAGTCTTTAGTCTTTTCAATCTCTCAATGTCCAGACGACCATCATTTCTTTCCCAAAGAGTCTTCTTCAGGGCTTCAGATAACTGATTATTCCTCTCCTTCAGCTTTTCAAATTCTTCCAGGCTAACAGTTGCTGCAGGCTTTACTGAAGACGGTCCAGGTGTGTCTTCCAAGGTGAAAGGCATCCTGGTAATTTGAGCTCTGGTACGGGACCAGTCAGAGTACTGGGCTGAAGCAACATTGTTACATCTTCCAAGGATGGTTGTCCCTTTGGTCTGAATGTTGTCCCAAGCCCAGGCAGCTTGCCTGGAAACAACAGAGCCAGATTGGATCTCACAGTATAGGGTCTCAGCCAAATCCTGTCCTCTGGGAGGGTGGACCAAGGCATATCCCAATTGTCTCTTAAATAGTAAAGGGTTGTAATTGATACAACCTTTTACTCCTATCAGAGGCACATTAGAGTATTGTCCACAGCTGGTAATAATATCCTTGCCTTTGGTGCTCTGGGTGCACCATTTGATATCATCTGATGTTAAGGCAATGACCCTCTTGGCCCAATTCTTCTACTGATGTGGGTTCAAGAAAACGTCTGACTTAGGCAGGTGTCTGAGTAGCCAAGAGTAGAACAAAGGAGCACAACATCTAACTAGCTTCCCCCTTTGCTTTTCATTTCTCTGATGGATGGAGTAGTAAAAATCTCCTAGCAATGTAGGCACTGGGTTCCTTAACAGAAACAAGTGGATAGCATTCTTACTTACAAATTTAGGCTCATCTACAAACAATATAGCCCCATATATGTTGAGGGATAACAGTGCACAGACTGCCCTCCATTCTCCCACTGCAGCCTTCAGGATGACTTGAGAAATTAAGAAGTCCAGATGTAAACCAGGAATCCCAGCTTTTGTTGTCATGCTCTGCTCAATGAGGGCAGGCTCCAAGTGTAATTCCCTTTCTATCTCTTCACTTCTGGGAGCAGTCATCTCTGAGTTGAAGGGGATCCCTCCTCTGATAGGTACTCCAATCAACAAGGAAAACTCTTCCAGTAGAGACCCCATCTGGAAATCTGGAAAAGTGAATCATTTGAGTGGGGGGTCATAGAACTGCAAGCATGTGTGGATCATGCTTCTCTGAGAAGAATCAAGATCCATAACCATGTCCAAAATACCCCCATAGTGCTCTCTAAACAGTGGGATGTGGTCAGGTGTGATAAGTGACTGGACCTGCCTGATACCAGTCAAAGGGGGCTCAAAGAAGTGGTAAGATATGTTGCTTTTCCTTGGAATATCCATGAGTAATGATGAAGAAGCTGAAGTCAAATGCTGATGGAGATCACAGACTGGAAAGCTAGAGGTAAGTCTATGATAGACTGATGCAGGTGAGTCTCTGACAGACTGATGGAGGTGAGTCTCTGACAGACTGATGCAGGTGCTGAAGGAGATAACTGAAGTTGAGGTCTAAGCAGTAGAAGGGGTCAAAACCAAACAAAATATGATGTGATGGATACCCTGAAAAACAAATAAACAAATGTTAAATGATGCAATGATGATATATGCAAATGATATGCAAGGGTTTGTGATCAAGAGCTGGATCTGATTATCTGTCTTGGTATAAGGTCCATGTATATTCAAATATCTAGATGGAGGCTCAGAAATCCAGTAACCAGGGTGGGGGACTCAAATAAAGAGTCACATGTCCAGGGTTAATCACAAGAACTGTCCAAAGTGAAGTATTCTTAAACAAACCAGTAACAGGGTATGATGTGGCCAAGGGTTCCTGCAAACCTGTAAACAACCCAACCCCCTCGCATGTAATGTTCTAGAACAAGGATCCTCAGACTTGGATCAGTTATGAGAAGTGTAAACACTTCTAACCCGGAGGTACAATGTTTACAATAACCATAAAAGTTCCTCCTCTAATTCACCCCAGATTCTGAAGGTCAAAATAAAGGTCATTCAGACTTAGCAGGCTTCCCAGATAGCCCTAGCACTACAGGAAATCTGTAGCACAGAGTTCTCAAGAAGAAACCCACATCTGAACCGTGTTTCATATTCCCACACCAGACCGAAATGGAATTGGAAAGAAAATGAACCACTCTAGCCTAGGTGTCACTCAAGTCCCAGGTATAGGACCTTAATCACTCAGCGAAACCCCACCCACCAAAACAGAAGCAGATCCAGCAATGATAATGACAGTATGATGTATATAAAAAACTGTAAAGAAAGCAGTAAATAAAGTTGTACATAAGGCAATAAATAAAGCAAATAAATAAACACAATTAGCACATAACACCCCAGTAAACACAAATCAAACAAGCGCTAGGAGGAACCCACAAAAAGAACCAGAAGCCCTGGTTGCAGTATAAGGGTCCCCAGCAGAGTCGCCAAGCTGTCGCTCCCACCAAATGACACCTGGTCAGAAGGGGTACAGACACGAACGGTTGGTGAAAGGAGAGATGAGATTAACTGAATAGAGTCTCCAGCTAGGCATTTTTATCCCGGAGGAAAGGTAATGCTGCATAAACCTAGAAAGATATGGATAAGACGGTTGTGAACCAGAGAAACTGAGAAAGAGGGTTGGTTACAACCTGGGAAGGTATTAGCACCCAGATTGTCCGTCATACTCGACGGGATCCACGCTTGAAAGATTTGTGTTTAAAGGGGTAGTGTCAGGGTTATTCTGTGTTCAAAAACTGGAAAAGAATACAAGTGTCAGTGCAAAAGAAATGTGAAGTGAAGAAAAGGAGTGTCAGTGTAAGGAAAGAGTGCAGTGCTCAAGACAATGAGGCTTAAAGAATAAAGCTAGAAGAAGGGGGGAGAGACAGAGACTTTTGTTCGATAACAGTTAAGTTATGCCTACGTATCCTCTCGTGCAATGAGGAAGTCAGAACACCGTAGTTCGACTCAAAGAGACTGGAAGATAAATTGACTGATGAACTGCTTATTTGTCTATGCTCAAGTGTATGACCTGTCTGGCTCAGGTGCAAATTGTCTTGCATCAGACGGAAGAAGCAAGTTCTTGTTTGTGAGTGAAGATGATGAGAAAAGAATCTCGGAGGAGACGATTATTGTTTGTTTTGGGTATTTTCAATCTTTTATTGCTTTTTGTGTTTGTCATAAGATAATGAGCTTAAGCCTAAACCAAGGGTTAGTAAACTCATCACATCCTCCCTCTGATTAGGGGTAATGAGAATACCTTAAGTATGAAGTAAACACCTCACACTTAATCACCATGATATAGGATTAAGATCATTAACCTAATTGCAATTATTTAGATGTTTTTGGATTTTTTGTTTAGTGTTAAGTAATGAGTTTAAGCCATAATCAAAGATTTAATGGACTCATTACACCATCCTAATAGAAGGGTAATAGATGAGAACATTTAAGCTGAGGAAGGCTCCTCAAATTAATCCATGATTAGGGATTAACCTCATGACAAAACAAAGCCTTATTAAAGTGGATTTTAATTAATGATAAGATTAAGAAGTGAATTGTATGGTTTGTGAGACAACTTGAGGGGGACTTGTCCATTAACACTAGGGTTAGTCCTTCTTAACCAATTAAGGAAGAATTAGAACCCTAATGCAAGGCCCAAGTTACAAGTTTATTGTCTTAGTGATTATTAGATTAATTGATTAAAGGATTTAAACACATTAAGGGTTTAACACTTAGGATTAAGATTATACACCCCATCCTAAGAGAAAGATGCAGGCATAATCTTAATCACAAAGCCTTATTACCTGGATGGTTTAGTCCTTGATTATGAGATGAGAAGAGAAGACACAAAAGATGACACAAAAGTAAAAATAATAGGGGGACTAATCAAACCCTAATTGTGATCATGCTTGGGTGTTCCTAGGGTTCATGAGGTTTGCAAGGGATCTTCAGGAAAAGGCACCAAGGAGAAAGCAAGATGGGAGGAGGAGAAGCAAAAGAAGCAAGTCAACTTACTTCACTTAAGAAGATAAGTTGCTTGAAGAAAGAAAGTGAAGGAGGGACATGAATGAGCAAGCTCACTCTAAGACAAAGGTAAAATGCATCAATGAATGCATAAGAGAGATGAGAAGAGATTGTGAGAAGTGAAGGCAAATTCACTTCCCAAAATACTTACCACCTGAAACGTTAGCAAAAAGAGATGAAATGAAATGAAAATGAAATGAATGCAAGGATGAAAGCCAAAACCAGAATCACATTCATGATGTAAATGATGCTAAGAGATGATGCAAATGTATGCCAAGAGTGGTGAATGATCATACAAGTGATGAGGATGCAAATGAAGCATGAAAGAAGCATGGAAGTTCATGAATGTACATGAAATGAAATGAATGCATAACATGGCAAATGGATAAAGAAATGATCAAAGATGATTTTAATGTGTCCTAAGATGCCTTATATGTCATGTGGATGCATAAAATGTCATGGCAAGCTTTTGTATGAATGCTTATGCAAGATGTATGCAAAAGAAGATGAGAAATTAGGGTTTTCATACAACATGAGATGCAAAACTCAAAATCAGAAGCAAATGACAAGATAAAAAATTGAAAATGCAATCAAAAGAACCCTAAACCTATATGATTGCACACCCCAAAGGAGGAGACCAAACTCTTAACCTAATGAAAGTTATGATTTTTCTAAGTTATCTAGGGTTTTAAGGTACCTAAAGGGAAAAAATGCCAATCAATTCAAAAAGGCAGAAGAAATTCATGACAAATTTATGCTAGAAAATACACTTCAAATGAAGATCAATGCAAAAAGAACCATGTTCATACCATTCTTGGTTAAGTAGAAAATAATTCTTGAAGTTAAGGTCCATAAATGGGATTTTATGAACCCTAAATTAAAAGAAAAAATGTCAAAATGATTCAAAACCAAAAATAAATTTGTGTGGATGGTATGACAATGTCTCTAAATGTTTAATGATGCAATATGAATTTTTTGGGATTTTTTAGAAACATAAATGATATTTTAATTAATTAATTTTCATTAATTAATTAAAATAAACAATTAAATGTCTAAAAAATGATTTTTTAATGCAAAAAATAAAAATAAAAATATTTTTGGGTTGAGAAAATTATTTGGAATTAAAATGCTGAATAAAAATATTTTTGAGATTTTCTAACTATTTTAAATTAAATGTGCAAAACAAATAGAAAAAATATGAAATAAAATTGAATAAATGAAAAGTAAACGCAAAGGAAGGCCAGGATTGAATTTGGGTTTGGGTTGGTTGACTGCGCGCCACATCTTATGGCCAGAATTAAAATCCTCTTAAACCTAATTAATTAAATATTTAATCCATAATTAAAACTAATGAAATGATCTGGGGCGTCCATCACACGCGGGAACTGAAAATCCAAGGGTCCACGTTCAAACCTAGCCCTAACCCTAATTATCCCATTAATGACTTTCAGGTGGCCGGAGAAGACCTCCGGTCATCTTCTCCGGCCAGACCCTCACCTGAAAGTTGCTAACTTCTTCCCTAGGCACTTTCTGGAGCTCTAAAGCTCCAGATTCACTCCTCTCACTCCCCTAAGATCAAATCCACCCTCAAACTTCATTTCTTTTCACTCAATCTCATGATTCGAAGAAAAACATAAATATGGGAAAATTTTCAGACAAGCAATACATTCTCATTTCTTCATCATTTTCAATAATTCTAAGTTCAGTGTGATCAGTGAAACATGCTTAATCATTTAGTAACATAAAATAAAGGTTCTGGAAAAATTAATTCGAATGGCTACCTGAGATAGAGCTTTCAACCCTTGAGCTTTTTGGCTGCTTCCTTGGTGCAAAATGCCTCCAATGACCTCCCTGAAGAAGCTTTGATGCTTGGAGAGCTTTGAGGAAGGCTGGTTTGTTAGTTTGCACTCCACGGGTCAGAAAATCGTATCTGGCTTGTAGTGTGTTCTTGGCTGTTTTGATGGGTGGTTTTGGGTCAGTGAATGATTTAGAGATGAATGGGGGTGTTTGTTTGAAGATTGAGTGGCTGAGTTGGGAGATTCGAAGGAAAATGCAAGAGGGAGAGTTTTTGGTAACTTGAGAATGCGGAGGTTTCAGGCTGTGCTCTTGTGTGTTATGGCTTGGGTTTGATCCACATATCAACTTGTGATAGGTCTGTGGAGTGGTTGTGCCCTATTGTGATTGGTATGGCCTTCTTACACAAAAGTCAAAAGTTCTTGTCCTTGAGGTATGGGCTGGTTCAGAGGTGGTACAAGGGCATGTCTGGTTCAGCAAGGATCAAGGAGGTCCATGGAATTCACTTTGAGGCAATTCAGCATGTGGGAAATAAGTTATGGGGTGTTTTGCAATTTTGACAAAGTTTGGCCCTTTTGAGATTTCTTCATGGGCAAGGCATGAAATCTTGAAATTCCTTGGTCCATTCTGAGTTTTAGACAATGTGCTATGTTGGTATGATGATTAGAAGTGTGTTTGAAGTCACAAAAAGCCTTGGCAAGTGGTTTTGCAAAGAATCCCTCTTTGTGCATTCTTGAAATTTATGTGATTTTTGCCAACTTTGACAAGCCATAACTTGAGTTCAAAAATGAATTAGATCTTGTTCTTGTACTTTTTGGAAAGGGAATGATCCAATCTACAACTTCCATGACCAATAATATTTCATTTGAAGCATTTTTGGTTGAGAAAGAGGAGGTTGAAAAACTTTCCCAAAATGGAAAGTTTACATTACAAGTCATTTCCATTTTTGGCAACTTTTGGTTTAGCTCATTTTTCTTCAAATTTGTGAACTTATAAGCACGTCAATGATCAAATAAAGATCATATAACTTCAATTTGATGAAAAATCCACTTTGGTTCCATGTTGGGGGGCCTCAGATGCCCTGATTTTGCTCTGACTTGCTCAAGAAGATACCCAGTGATCAGATGACTTCCATAATGAATTTCTTCATCAAACTTGGTATGCATGATCCTTATAACATATTGAGACCATTAGAAACATGAATTACCAAAAAATTTGGAGTTATGGCCTCTGAAACCAAAACCCTAATTTTAGGTCATCTGTGCAGTTAAACCCTGGCTCTGCTTCCATGCTTTGCCAGTTCTTGTGATTCTTTGACTTCCTTGATATTTGGAGGATAAAATATGATTATTGAACATAAATGGACCCTCTTGAGATGATTTAAGACCTTTGAAGTGGCTCAGATGAGCCCTGGATTGCTCAGATCACAAACCCTAGATGTAGATGAACTTGAAATAATGCAGTGAAGCAAAAAAATGCAATATGAGATGGTATGATTATGCTAATGAAAATATGAAATATATCAATCCATGGTGTGAACTTAGTGAGGGAAAATTTGGAGTGTTTACACATCTCATTTCAATTCATTTCTTCATGCTTTATGTCTTATGCATTCATATTAACACTTTCAAGTCCCTTATGTAAGTTATTTGGGAAGTGAAATTGCCTTCACTTCCCACCTCTTCTTATCTCATTCATATGCATTTTAACATGTCTTTGAAGTGAACTTGTTCACTTGTGTTCCTTACTTCTCACTTTCTTTCCTTAAGTTACTTATCTTCTTTAGGAAGTAAGTAACTTGTTTCTCCTTTCTCCTTCTCTTTTCAACTGCTTCTTCCTTGGTGGCCTTAAAGATCTTTTCTCTTAAGCCTAACAAACCATAGGATATCCAAGCATGATAATGTTTAGGTTTGTGTTTAGTCCCCCTTATATTTTTTACCTTTGAGTCTCCTTGAGTCTCTCTTCTCATCCCAATAATCAGAGACTAAACTCTTAAAGTTTTAGGACTTTGGAATTAGGGTTATGCCTGCATCCTTCTCTTAGGATGGAGTGTATAACTTTAATCCTTAGTGTTGAACCTTTAATTTGTTTACACCTCTTAATAAAAACACACTAATAATCACCAAGACTTTATCTTGTAACTTGGGCCTTACATTAGGGTTCTAACTCTTCCTTATGGTTAAGAGGGACTAACCCTAGTGTTTAATGGACAAGTCCCCCTCAAGTTGTCTTACAAACTTAAAATCCACTTCTTAATCTCATCCCTTAATTAAAATCCACATAATAAAGGTTTGTTATATAATGAATTTAATCCCTAACCATGGATTAAGTTGAGGTATCTTCCTCAGCTTAAGTGTTCTCATCTATCATCCTTCTATTAGGATGGTGTAATGAGCTCACTAATTTGTGATTAGAGATTAAAATCATTACTTAACACTAAACAAAAACCCAAAAAAATCTAAATAATCAGAAGTAGGTTAATGATCTTAATCCTACATCATCATGGTAATTAAGTTGAGATGCTTATCTCATACTTAAGTAGGCTCATTATCCCTAATCAGGGAGGATATAATGAGTTTACAAACCCTTGATTTAGGCTTAAGCTCATTAACTTATGCAAAACACCAAAAACAATAACAAGACTGAAAACAAAAAAATAAACAATAATCGTCTCCTCCGGGATTCTTTTCTCATCACACTCATTCACAAACGAGAACTTGCTTCTTTCGTCTAATGCAAGACAGTAAGCACTCGAGCCAGACGAGTCATACACTTGAGCATAGACAAGCAAGCAGTTCATAGTCATTTTATTTTCAGTCTCTTTGAGTCGAACTATGGTGTTCGGACTTCCTCATTGCACGAGAGGATACGTAGGCATAACTTAACAGTTATCGAACAAAAGTCTCTTTGTCATCCCCCTCTTTCAGCATTCTTTTCTAAGCCTCAGTTCCTGAGCAATTCACCCTTTTGCACTGACACTTGTATATTCTTTTCTTAGCTTTTGCACACAGATATCACATACACTACCCCTTTAAACACAATCTTGTAAGCGTGGATCCCGTCGAGTACGACGGACAATCTGGGTGCTAATACCTTCCCAGGTTGTAACCAACCCCCTTTCTCATTTTCTCTGGCTCGCAACCGTCTTATCCATCTCTTTATAGGTTTATGCAGCATTACCTTTCCTTCGGGATAAAAATGCCTAGCTGGCGACTCTATTCAATTCAACCTCTTTTCTCTTTCGCCGACCGTTTGCGTTTGTACCATGGGACCTAGTGTCTTTTTCGGGAGCGATAGTATGGAGGTTAAATAATACAAACAAAGGAAAAAGGCTCAAATTGGGGTAACAAGAGGGTTATACATGCAAGGGTAGGCTAGAAAGGCTTTGGGTTAATACAAATAAATGCCTCAGTGTGTAAATGCGCGAATAGACAATCCAACAGACAAATATGAGAACTCAGAGTAACAAAAACATACCTGATAATCTCTCTGTGCAGAAGTATTTGGATATTAAGCTCACATGGTAGGTCTACTAGCAGCTTCCTAACTCTCTTCAGTGTGGTGTGGCATCATTTTCGTCTCGGACATTCAGGATTCTCGTATCAGTCCCGTGTCGGCGAAATTATGTCCAACCATTCTTTCAGCAATGTCCACTTCTAGGGGCTCCCTTGAGACTTTGCTCGGTTTGCCTCTTCTCCACAACTCACTCCGATTCTTCACATTCGTCGGGCATATCCATAACAATTATGTAGCATAAAACCAGAAAAATTAACAAAAACAAATAAAGAAAATAACTAAAAACCAAAAACATACGAAAAACAAATACTGAAAATAAATAAACTAGAATCTCCCCCCCCCCACTTGAACTCAATAGTGACCTCACTATTAAAGCACAAACGGAAGGGGAACTCACAGTGCCTCACTGAGGAGGAGGGTCAGGAAAATGCAACATCAGTCGTTGCATCATCACGTGCATCTCATTTAACATATCTCCTTGTCGGGTTTTCTCACCCCGGATTTCCCCAATCTCATTTTTTATCCAGGTCCACAAGTCTGACTCCATGGAGAATTGGCCCGGAGTCGTGCTGCCTGAAGCACTTGTGTGAGGAGGGACCATCTGATGCGGCTCCGGCTCCTCCCTGAATCCTTGCTGCTCCCGCTCACCTGCAAACGTATCCTCCTCTTGCTCTTCCCCAACATCGAGAACGACATCATTAAAACACCAATTTGCTTCATCTTGAATCCCGATTTTATTGGGGTTAGGTAAATACATCACAAAATATCCAGAACAAAGTAATGAAAAACAATTACCCGCATAAGCAATCATACCTTGCTGGATCAACGCCTGAAGATCCAGTTTTTACTTTCCAAAGACCGGTGTCTCGTTTTGCAAAGCATGCTCATAACCCAAGTTGTTGGCTATTTGCGAAATCATTCCTCCAATGGAAATAACCCTTGAAGTTGCGCATGCAACTCTCCCTAGATAATCTTTTATGAAGGTCGCGACACTCACCGGGGTCCGGCTTGCCATCGAATGCAGCAGAAACAGTTCCCGCTTGTAAACACCCCAAAATATCCCTCACTCATTTCACACCATGGCTTGTGATCTTTCATGTTTGCATAAGCATAAGCATACCATCTCATATTGCATATTTGTTTCATCCGCATAGTTCAAGTTCATCTGCATCTAGGGTTTGTGATCTGAGCAATCAAAGACCTCATCTATGCCACTCCAAAGGCCTCAAATCTTTCCAAGAGGGTCCATGTGTGTTCTATCATCATATTGTTCCTCTCAAAGTTCAAGGAAGTCAAGAAATCACAAGAACTGGCAAGGCATGGAAGCAGAGCTAGGATTTTCACTACACAAATGACCAAAATTAGGGTTTTGGTTTCAGAGGCCTTAACACCAAATTTTTGGGCCATTCTTGTTTCTAATGTTCTTAAGATGTTATAAGGATCATGTGTATCAAGTTTGATGAAGAAATTCATTGTGGAAGTCATTTTTTCACTAGGTAACTTCTTGAGCAAGTCAGAGCAAAATCAGGGCATCTGAGGCCCCCAACAATAGAACTAAAGGGGTATTTTCATCAAATTGAAGTTCTATGATCTTTATTTGATCATTGAAGTGCTTGTAAGTTCACAAAATTGAAGAAATTTGAGCTAAACCAAAAGTTGCCAAAAATGGAAATGACTTGTAATGGAAACTTTCCATTTTGGGAAAGTTCTTCAACCTTCTCTTTCTTAACCAAAAATGCTTCAAATGAAAAATTCTTGGTCATGAAAGTTGTAGATTAGGTCTTTCCCTTTTCAAAAAGTACAAGAACATGTTCTAATTCATTATGGAACTCAAGTTATGGTCCTTCAAAGTTGGCAAAAATCCTATAATTTTCACATTCATGCCAAAGAGGGAATTTTGCAATTTCTCATACCAAGCCATTTCTTGACCTCTAATGCATCTCTAAACATCATACCATCATAGTACAACTCATTTTGATCAGAATTGGCCCAAGAATTATACATTTTTATGCCTTGACTTCAAGAAATTTCAAAAGGGCCAAAACTTCTCAAATTTGCAAAATGGTATAGATCTTTCCATACACTTGTGCCAGCATGCCAAATTTGTTTCCATGGTCCTCGTTGAACTCAGCTGAGGCCAAACACCCCTTGCAACCAGGCCTGCCATGACCCATACCCCAAGTACAACCAACCTTGACTTTTTGCATTTCACACCATACCAATCAACATATCCTATAACAACTCTTATGACCTATCACAGCTTCACATACATGCCCTAAGGATCAAATTTCATAACATCTTGGAGCTGGAATCATCCCATACGTTCAGATTTCCAAAATCCTCAAGAAACTTCATTTCTTCGAAACTCAAAAACCAACCATCAAAACTTCAAACAAACTTCACCAATCATCTCCATACATCCTCCAGATCATTTCCCAACCATTAAACAAGCCTGAAACCTCAAGAATCAAAAACATGATTTCACCCTCCTCTAAACTGAAACTTCAAAACAGCCCAAATAAATTCATTCCAAGTATCAAAGCATCCTCAGGAGGTCCATTGGAGTTGATTGGTACCAAGGAGAGACCCAGATAGCTCAGATTGAGAAAGCTCAAGCTCAGGTATCATCAAGGACAAATTTTTCAGAACTTGTATTTCTTGTTATAGAAATGTTCTTCATGCTTTACTGATCATACTGCACCTTTTACTTTTGAAAATGGTTGAGATTTGAGCTTGTATCGTGCTTCTAAAACTTTTGCAGTTTTTATGTTTTGATTCGAATCTCATATTTGATGCAATATAAATGTTGTTTGATGGTTGATTCTTGTTTGGGGTAGTTAGGGGATCATTTCCGGAAAGTTAGAGCTCCTAATTTGGCCTAGGAAAGAAGTTGGGGATTTGGTCTCACCGGAGAAGATGGCCGGAGCACTGTTTCGGTCATCTGAATGTTATTAGGGTTTTGATTAGGGTTAGGGTAAGTTTGAATGTCAGCCCTTGGATGGCCCTTCCCGTGCGTGTATGAACGGTTCAGATTGTGTCATTAGCCCTAATCCCTGTTTAATTAATTTAATCAAAATTAATTACCCAGATTAATTCTCAGCCACTGGATTGCGCACCAGTCAACTCCCTCCAAATTAGTTTGAATCTCAGCCTTGGATCTTGCATACTTTCCATTTAAATTCATTTTTATTTCATTTTTATTCATTTTTCTTGCACATTTAATTTAAAATACTTAGAAAAATCCCAAAAATATTTCCTTTTGCATTTTTGTTTCAAATATTTTTCTTAATCAGAAAATGATTTTTATTTTATTTTTTGCATATAAAAAGTATTTTTAAAATATTTTAATGTTTATTTTAATTAATTAATGGAAATTAATTAATTAAAATAGCATTTAGGTTTCTAAAAATCACAAAAAAAATCATGTTGCATCTTAACACATTTAGAAACATTTTCAAACCCTTCATATAAATTTCTTTTTGGTTTTGATCATCATTTGACAATTTTCTTTGAATTTAGGGTTCATAAAATCACATTTTGAACCCTATCCTTTGAAAAATCTTTTCTGCCTAACCATGAAGGGTTTGAAGATGGTTCTTTTTGCATTGTTTCACACATATCATGTAGTATCTAGGATATTTTTAGTATAAATTTATCTTGGATTTTCAATTTGTTTGGCATTTTACCTTGAGGATCACCCAAAAAACCCTAGAAACTTAGGAAATTCATAACTCCTTCTAGGTTTGGCTTCTGACCCCCCCCCCCCCCTTTGGATGGTAACCTAGTATAGGTTTAGGGTTCCTTTGAGTGCATTTTCAATTTTTTATCATGTCATTATCTTCTGTCTTTGTCATTTGCATCTCATCCTTCCATGTAACCCTAATTTTGCATCTTCCATTGCATTGCATGAACATGTGAACTTGTCATGCCATTCCAAACATTTGTATGCCATCTTAGACATCTTAAGACATTGCTTGAACACTGCTTGATCATTTATCCATACATTTGTTATGCTTTGCATCCATTTCATTTCATAAACATCCATGTGTTTACATGCTTCTTACATGCTTCATTTGCATTCATTCTCTTGTATGATCACACATATGCATCTAGTATGTCTTTTCATCATATCATAGCATCATCTACATCCTGTTTATGCTTCTGGTCTTGGTCTTTACTCTTGCATATGCATCATTTCATTTCATTCTTTTCATATTGCATCTTGTACTAACTTTTCAGGTTAATGGTAAGTTTGTTTAGGAGGTGGATTTGCCTTCACCTCCCACCACTTCTCATCTCTTCATATTGCATCCTTGGTGCATTTTTACTTGTCCTTGAGTGAGCTTGCTCACTTGTGCTTCTCTTCCTTTCTTCCTTTAAGTTACTTATCTTCTTAGGAAGTAAGTAACTTATTCTTCTGCTTCCTTCTCTTTTCATCTTGCTTCTCCTTGGTGGCTTCCTTGAAGACTTCTTTTCATAAGCCTCACAAACCCTAGGACTTCCAAGCATGATAACTTTCTAGGACTTATTAGTTTCCCTTAGACTTTTTCCTTTGAGTCTTCTTTGTGTCATCTCTTCTCATCTCATAATTAGAGACAAAACCTTTAAGGTTTTAGGACATTGGAATTAGGGTTATGCCTACATCCTTCTCTTAGGATGGAGTGTATAACTTTAATCCTAAGTGTTAAACCCTTAATTTGTTTAAACCTCTTAATCAATCCACTTAATAACCACTAAGACTTAATCTTGTAACTTGGGCCTTACATTAGGGTTCTAATTCTTCCTTTATGGTTAAGAAGGACTAACCCTAGTGTTTAATGGACAAGTCCCCCTCAAGTTGTCTTACAAACCATAAAACTCATTTCTTAATCTCATCCCTTAATTAAAATCCACTTAATAAAGGTTTGTTATATAATGGCTTTAATCCCTAACCATGGATTAAGTTGAGGTATCTTCCTCAGCTTAAGTGTCCTCATCTATTATCCTTCTATTAGGATGGTGTAATGAGTTCACTAATCCTTGATTAAGGCTTAAACTCATTACTGGACACTAAACAAAAACCCAAAAACATCTTAATAATCACAAGTAGGTTAATGATATTAATCCTACATCATCATGGTAATTAAGTTGAGATGTTTATCTCATACTTAAGTATTCTCATTATCCCTAATCATGGAGGATATAATGAGTTTACAAGCTTTTGGTTTAGGCTTAAGCTCATTAACTTATGCAAAACACCAAAAACAATAACAAAACTGAAAACACAAAAACAAACAATAATCGTCTCCTTCGGGATTCTTTTCTCATAATCTTCATCCACAAACGAGAACTTGCTTCTTCCGTCTAATGCAAGACAATTAGCACTTGAGCCAGACAAGTCATACACTTGAGCATTGACAAGCAAGCAGTTCACAGTCAATTTATCTTCAGTCTCTTTGAGTCGAACTACGGTGTTCTGACTTCCTCATTGCACGCGAGGATACGTAGGCATGACTTAACAGTTATCGAACAAAAGTCTCTTTGTCATCCCCCTCTTTCAGCATTCTTTTTCTAAAGGCCTCAGTCTTGAGCATTTCACTTCTTTTGCACTGACACTTGTACATTCATTCTCAACTTTTGCACACAGATAGCACATACACTTACCCCTTTAAACACAATCTTTTAAGCGTGGATCCCGTCGAGTACGACGGACAATCTGGGTGCTAATACCTTCCCAGGTTGTAACCAACCGCCTTTCTCAGTTTCTCTGGTTCGCAACCGTCTTATCCATCTTTTCCTAGGTTTATGCAGCATTACCTTTCCTTTGGGATAAAAATGCCTAGTTGGCGACTCTATTCATCTTCACCTTCATTTCCCTTTTCGCCGACCGTTCGCGTCTGTACCCTATCTGACCAGGTGTCTTTTCGGGTGAGCGACACTGCTGAGTCGCTACACCAGTGTTGTCTCCCCTACGAAACAGTGTATACGCCAGAGCCTTCTGGGAAAACCTGAAGCATGGGTTCTGGATACCCGATGCTTTTGCTCCCTTTGCCACATAATCAGCCTGCCCTGTGATGGCGGTCCAGAATGCATTTGCATCAAAGGATTCAAGGACTAAGCCAGGACCATCAATCGGGAGATTCAGTATATCCCCCAATTGTTCCACCGTCAGCTTGTGGTTTGCATTAAACAACCTGAAAGACATGGTATCAAAAAAATAGTAAGCAACATCAGTCCATTTCTTTTTAAGCTAAAATTGAAGTGTACTAAAAAACTCGAGCGTAATGCGCTCGTAAGTGGGAGCTTCGTAGTCTATAAATTTGTGCATACCTATAATGTGGAACATTCGTTCCAACTCAGTTTTCAGTCCTAAGCGAGTAAGGGAGTCAGAACATATATACCTTATGGGGATGAGTTTGCGTTTTAAGTGTATCGCATACCTCCCTCTTGGTCTTCACTATCGAAGACAATGTCATAAGCATTGGGCCGTCTGATGAGCCTTTTTCGGGCGCATGATGCTTCCGCCGCCGACCTCTTTACCATGTCTCAGCGATGGGTGGCATTTTTGGAATATGCAAAAAATCACAGGAAAATAAACGTGAATGTTAGATGAAAACGTTACCGTCACTACGTAGAGAATGATGAGTAGAGCAACTTTCGTGAAGGCTCTACGATGTTATGGTGTCCAGATTAGCGGTAAAATGAAGCGTTAGGTGACTGTGGCTATGGATTTCTTGAGAGAAAGAGAGAATAATAGGGTTAGTAAGATGAAAGAGGAGATATTATGTGGAATTAATGAGAGATAGGTAAAATAAAAAGTGAGTTTGTGGTTAAAAACAAATGGGGCCCACCAATTAAAATTCGAAATTCAAAAATATGAGAGAAAGAGAATTCTGACCGTGCTCCCTGACACGGCCATGTCAGGCTGACATTGGGGTCGTGTCAGGCTTCTGTTTTTCAAAAGTTTTATTTTTCAGTCCCAGGACCCCTGACACGGGCCTTGTCATCAAGATGGTGAAGTGGTTGGTTTATGAAGTCACACCAGATGGAGATTTGGTTCATTTTGCTTTAATTACAGGTACTGAACTGATCAAATATATTGAGGATTTCAAATATGAATAATGGAAGGAAGCTATGGTCGAAGAGTTACAAGCAATTGAAAGAATCAATACATGGGAGCTAGTAGAATTGCTAGCACACACAAAAGATATCGAAGTGATGTGGGTGTTCAAGTTTTTTAAGCATAATTCTAATGGGTCAATAGCAAGATATAAGACAAGATTAGTAGCTCTAGGATTTCTTCAGAGAGTAGGACTCGACTACTTTGAAGTATATGCACCAATATCATGATTAGAGACTACTTGATTGGTGGTAGCCTTGGCATGTAATCAAGGTTGGTCGACATTTCCCTAAGATGTGATATCAATTTTTTAATGGTTTTCTAGATGAAGAGGTATATGTCACACAACCTCTTGGGTTTGTGATACATGATGAAGCAAGTAAAGTATACAAGTTGAATTTTTGCCTAAAGCAGACACATATGGCATGGAACAAGAAGACCGACTCATACTTGGTCGAATTGGGATTCATCAAATGAAAATTTGAGTATGGTGTCTATGTTCGGGTTATGGCATAAGATATAATAATCATGTACTTATATGTCGATGACTTGTTAGTAACTCGAAATAGCTTGGAGAACTTTTTGAAGTTCAAAAAGCTGATGAAGAAGGAATTTGAAATGTCAGATATAGGAAAGTTGTCGTACTTCCTAGGCATGGAATTTAATATGTTGAAGCAATGTCTGGTGCTAAATCAAATAAAGTATGTCAAAGAGATACTCAAGAGATTCAGGATGGAAGACTCAATTCATGTGTCCTCACTCGGTGACCCAAATTTGAAGTTGGAAAAGCATGGAGAGGAAGACAAAGTCGATGTCACTTTGTTCAAACAAATTGTCGGATCTCTGAGATATGTGTGAAACAGTCGACCTAATATATGTTTCTCAGTCAAATTAATGATCAGATACTTAAATGAACCAATGGTGTCACACATAAAGTCTGTAAGAAGAATCTTGAGATACTTAAAAGGATTGGCAAACTATGGAATTCTACTTCCATGAGATTATAAAATAAAAGAAGCTGAGATTACTTGTTATTCAGATATTGATTAGTATGGAGATAAGGAAGATTGAAGAAGCACAATTGATTATTTCTTTCAAATATTTGGTGCCCCAATCTCATGGTGCTCGATAAAAAAAACCTATGGTGGCATTATCATCATGTGAGGATAAATATATATCATAATCATATGTTGCATGTCAAGAAATTTGGATCATATTGTGCTGAAAGAGATGGATGTCAAAGTGAAGAAACCTCAAGTGCTACAAATCGACAATAAGTCAACCATTAATCTTGCAAAGAATCTAGTTCTACATGGGAGAAGTAAGCACGCTGAGGCTAGGTATCATTTCCTAAGGGAGGCGTTAAACCAATGTGAACTTGAAGGGAGGCATTGCTCGAGTGAAGAATAGTTGGCCAACATTCTCACCAAAGGACTAAAGATCGAGAAATTCCTAACATTGAGAAATAACTTAGGAATAATTCAGATCGACTATGATGTAACAACGACTTCCTCATCAAGACCTTTCAAAGAAGTGATATGATCGTCCTTCTTCTACTGAAGAACTTTATGATCCACTTTGAACGCCAAACATGCTTTAGATGTATCCTTAAAAACCTTCTTACAATGTTTCTTTCCATCAATCAGAGAAACCTTCAACCTTTCTATTTGAGCGGCCAAAGTAGAATGAGGACCGTATTGAACTACCTCTTCCTATAAAGAGTTAACGACATCAACATTCGCCTGCAATTTAACCAATTCCTTATTAGCAACTGGATTTTTTTCTCAAGATCTTCACACATCTCCCTCAGCTCATCCCGCTCCCTTGAAAGGTCACCAGATACCATAACATCGTTCTGACCAACAACTACCATGTAAATAAGGTCAGACCCTAAACAAAGTAAAAGAAACATCTGAAAAAAGGCTCTGCCTGTCATCTGCTAACAAACCCCTGACAAAATTTAGGTCTTCAAAAGCCACGACATCAACAAACTCCTATGAGATGCTAGGTACCTGGGATGGAAGAATATAAGAAAGCCAGAACAAAATATTAAGAGCCTCATCCTCATCACTCTCTGACAAATGGATTTCGTTTGGAAGAATCTCCTTCAATAGGAATAGACTGACTACCACCCTGAATCCTCTTGGCATGGGACAGATACGATGAAAGTTCCCAACCAGCAAAACCAGTCGCTACAATAGCCGACTGATGCACCCCAAAAGCCATGATCAGGATAGTAGTTGCAACTAATGTCGAGGCAACCACCATAGTCGAAATATGACACTCTGGAGAAAAATTAGAAGCAACAATAGGTACTACCGGCATCCAGACAAACAAGCCAGTTGGAAGACCTTGATAATTGCCAAGCACCAGAGTTTTTCGCAATTGAACAATTGATTCATGTTATCTCCAAAATACAAGTTACATTATTAAAAAAAGTTCCTGGATACCCATCTTTACCAAAGAATTTGTGTTTCTTAAAATGATCAGTCACGTTAATTATTGCGTACATATCTATTCGCTTTTTCTTTTGTTGAAAAGAAAGTACTTCGTTGGGACCAAATCCTTCTTCATATTCAATCCCTGATACCAGGAATATAAATCCTCTTTCATATTTAATTCTCAGGAGACAAAGGAGTTATACCAAAATGCTAGGAAATAATAGGCTGGTGGAAATGAACTTTGGACTTGTACTTCAGAAAACCCCCTATATAAGAGCAAACACTTCTTGTCGGGGACAAAGACGAATAAAAGCTCGGATGAGCCTCAGAAGTGACAAGTTTCACCAACATGAAATGTTAAAGGAAATCACCATATTCAGAGACAAAATAGCTGGAACAAGGTACTCGAGGACGAAGGGAAATCAATTTTTGATCCCAGGCATCATCCAACGAAGTACGAAAAAAGAGGTCTAAGAAGAGCCTCAATGAAAAGTTCCCAGACTTTTGTACTCTGAGCAAAGACGGAACACCTTCATGAAAGCCTAAGATCCAGGATGAAGCTATGAGGGGGAACTCTTAGAAGGTCCATAACAGCTACCTCAAAATCAGATAAGGGAAATAGTATCCTAACCCGGTGAAAAAGTTACATACCTCTCCTATGGGCCTACTGGTAGAATCACAAGATTTGAGGGATTACCAACCGTGATTTCGACTTGAGTTTTAACATCGACGATGTTCAAAAAATAAGGATTTCTAACTATTTCAGAGGCAACCCAATGGTATCTAATATCATTGGTTGACTTAGTTAATTGAAGACTACTACAGGCAAGTACGTCAACACTATGATGATCACCAGTACTAACCCGGGACACGACATCAGGCTGCCTCTAGCACTCCATGTGACGAGCAATTTTAGCATTGCTAGAGTCATGACTAGTTACTCTTCGATATGCTTTGACAAATCGACCAACATGTTCCCTCTTTTGATGGGCAACCTTTATTTATGCTTCGGTAAAGACAGTAGGAGGCATATGTCTCTCGACAAGGTTTTCACCCTGTCGGACTTCACCGAAAACAAAGTCTTTGAGGAATCCCAAGAAAGAAATTTTTCTGAAAGAGATTCTCCAAATGACCCTTCCAATTTTCGAATCATTACACAAAGGGATGACCTATGGTTTAAAATCCCCACTAATATAAGGGAAGGAATGTGATTCAGACTCCGTTCATGTTTTTGAAGATGAAGAAACACTACCCTTTGATTCACTCTCGATGATAATAGGGTTACCACTCATCGTAACAAAATGTGATAAATACTTGAGTAAAAGGATGAGGAGAAGAGAAGGTGCCTTAAAATATGAAGGCAAAATCGTTAAAGGAAATAAGAGCGACTAAAAGTCGAGGCTTTAATGCTTTGAAATTATGAACGTGCAACTACAATTACTCTGAAAGAAAGTGCTCTCAGATAAGAGGGGGTGACCCAAAAAGACAAGGGAAAACTCAGTCTACAAGATAGCTAAACATTTTATCCACGATCTCTCTCCATATTTATATAGACAAGGGAAATCAAATAGATCAGATTGAAAGCAAGAAACAAGGGTAAATAAACAGTCATATTTCATTTAAGGAAGACAATCGTACTCTAGTTTACTTGACTACACATAGAGCTGCATCACGTCACCCCATAACGTTTTTGGTCACATGTCAAAGAAAAAAAGGTGACCCACAATTCCGCTTTGGCCAAAAGCACAATAACACGACATCAATTATCCAACCTGTCTCATCGGACCCAATGTATTAATACCTTTGTAAATGGTTTTCAGGTACACAATCTATAATATCAATTATCATTACCACTATATTGAACCCTAATCTAACTTGGATGTTGGAGTTCTAACCATACAGGTACCTCCCCTAGGTCCACCATATCAAAGATAACAAACATTGGTTAATGGTATTTCACCAAGACCGGTACCTCTAATTCAAGAAGCACAACGATCACGACCTTTGGTCCATAACATCACATCATCATATTGCTCTAGAAGCTTTGTTATGTCGTAGTTTCTGCATTCCTCTTTATTTCTAGTTCCATAATGGAACACTTTTCATTTCTCTCATCACCTTTCTAAATCGTTCTTATTTTTCTCACATATTTTACCCATGGTGCTTTTAGAGTGTTCTTGAGTTTCAGTGAGGATATTCTTTTGGATGAGAGTAAAATTGCAAATTTATCAAGAGTGAATTTTCTCTTGAGTAAATAATTATTCCATAGGAATTTGTTATTTTGGTTGTGAGTTAAATTATTTAAAAGCTCTTGCGCTTGTTTATATTGGGGGATTGCCTTAGGAAGTCTCGGTCCAGTTCATGAGTTTCTCCATTAAAGGCAAGCTCTCTTTTGGTTCGTATAGATCAGTCAGTGAAAATCTCCACAACGGTTCTTAAGCTCAGCTCGGTTAAAAACTTTATCGATTCGAGCTAAGCCTATGTAAAATCTCAATTGGTTTTTAAATTCAGCATTTGTAAAAGCTTAGTAGGTTCAAGATTAGTCTGATAAAAATCTTAGTTTGGTTAGTGGTCAACCTGCGTAAAATCTCGGTTGGGTTCAGAGGATAGTTAACTCAAAACTCAGTCTTGGTTCGAGATTAACCGGTGCTAAATCACTATTTGGTTTTGAGACTAACCGCTTTAAACCTTGTTCGTTGTTTGGTGAGAAGTTATCCAGAAAACTTATTTTCCTTGTATGAGGGAATTTGTGGCATAAACTTCTAAAAGCTCTCAAATCTTCTGAATACTCTCAAGATTATTTCTTTGTAACAAAATTAAGTCTTTTTAATTGAACATATATACTTCTTCGGTGTCATCTATTTTTCCTTATCTATTTTATTTTAAATAATATTCTTTACTTTATCTTTCCACTATATACTTACTCAATTGTTTTACAAAATATTTTTAAACTTTGATTTTATAAAGGAAGTTATTTTAAATTAAAATTTTCAAACCTTCACAATTCACCTTACAATAATTATAAAAAACACACATATACATATGACTGTAATTTCGAATTCGGACCCATAATATTATATTTAACCTAAAAAATTGATATTTATTAATTGAATTCCTACTTTGTGATAAATGTTTTTTTTGTCTCTTTTGATGTCATCATATTATTTTAAAACATTTTTTATTTTATACACGAATACTTTGCTTATAAGAAATTACTCGTTTATGTGGACTAGAATCTAGATATATGAGTAGCATTATATATTTGTCTTTTGTTATAGTTAAAACCTCCCTTAGTTAAAACAAATAAAAAGCATCAAATAAGATGCAGAAACGTTGAAAGGTGAGTTTGCAGAAGGAAGAACGTGACAAAGAGAAAGTACCGTCCTCAGTTCCGTATACCCTTGATATCAACATAATAGAAACTTCTAATAACGTTGGAACAAACATAATTTTATGTTTTTATTAGTTTATGTTGCATGAAATAGGGCACGCAAATTTAGCAGGCTCTCTTTGGTTTTGTTGAAAAGGAATATAATATTTATTCAAGAAAGATTTTTTTACACGAAACATCACATGTAAAATCTTTTAGAAAGTGAACAACTTATAAATTTGTTTCTTAACGGAAAATATGGAAAGATAATGACATAAATAAATGAAATTAAAAAATATACATTTTCATTTATAAATGAACTCTATCCTTTTAAAAATAATAAATTAAAAAAACTAAAATTAAAAAAAACTGAAATTTTTGTAGTTCATTTAGAATTCCTGATATCAAATTTTTTTTTCAATAATTAATTCAAAATTGTTGGTATAAATTTATATCGATTTTTTTAAAATTCCTGGTATGTTTGAAATATTACAAGTATTTTTAAGAAATATCATGTTATACCGGAAATTTTGACCATACTAAATTTTCGGTAGTGCAGATTTTCAATGACTATGATTTCGCTGATAGTTTTGTATGACTATAATTGCTTCGACCATTTCGTCTGGTCCTGAATGAATCCAATATCGTATAAATAAGGGTCGCGTGTTGTTGAGAATAACATCTTACAATGCTTTTTCCTTAGTTTTTGATTAAGGCTGAAGTGTACTGAAACCTCCCATTTGAGTTTCGAATTTCGGATGACACCGCATGTCTCGCCGTCTTGAGATCCAAGTTGAATGATTTGTTGTCTGACACCCAGAATAGAAAGGTGGATAAGATCGAGTTTTGTGCATATTGGATTGATACTGATGGAAAAGTGAAATACGACCTTATTGAGTTGAAGACCGAAGGAGATTTGAAGGTTATGTGGAAAACATTTCATTGTAGGCTAACTAAGGGACCGATCGAGTTTGATGCGAGAATTTTAAGATTTTTCTACAACATAATCAAGATGTTGAAACGTCCTAAATGATCAGGTAGTGTCTAGGTTTTCATGTTTCTTAGTGTAAATTTACGTTAGTTGTAATGTGTTAAGTTATGTTCATCTTTCTAACATTTCATCGAAAAAATATCATGTAAAAGTAGGATGCTAAATAGTCTGAGTCACAAAATATACAAATAATACAAATGTAAAATCAAATATCTAAATAGGCCCATCCCACATGCTATGTGTGTTGCATGCGATAATCAGGTAAGAACATCACCATCTAGGTTTACCAAACACATGAGGTTATGCATAATAACAACGATCATCTACAAGTGTTGCTGGTAATCAATACCAGGTGGAGGCGATGACATGTCATCGACAGGTCACCCAACATCGAAAAGCACAACATCATCATCTGTATGCTCAACAGGTGGGATGATGTGAGGGTGTGATACATTAAGGTATAACTTTAGGTAACCATCCTCACATTACGCATCGTGTTGAACCTTTAATGTGTCTTCTCTAATGGCACATGCAGAGCTGATGACGTTACTTTGAAATCACCTACCATTACCCAAAGTTGAAACAACAAGAACTTGACGTGGCATGCCCTGAACATATCCATATTGGCACTAACACCTCTCAGATAAGTGTCTGGCCACTAAGGTCTCCCACCACATATAACCAGAAAATATAGAAGACTCATCGAACTCACAATGGACTTTGTGAACTGTGTAGGGCGTTCACATGACATTCTCTACTATCATCACATTATGCCTCCTCATATACTCTACAACACCACCTGGATTTGCTTTCTTAGTCTTCCATCTCTTCTCCAGTGGGGAGCCAGTAAGGATATGTTACTCCCTTTTGTGACAAATGATGGGAAAATGCTTGTATATCAAAAACTGATAAAAGAACACAGACAAATCAAGAAATGTCATACATAACACTTAGATAAGAACTAAATTACAAATAATAATTTTAAATATACTTGAAATATAGTTAAATAGCCAACAAACTTCCTGATATGAAAGGCAAATGCAACTCTAAGTGTTGCATATAGGATAGTCAATGCAGCGCACCCCTAAACCTAGTTGGTATGCCCAAGGCTACTAAAGAGCCACAAGTACCAAGCCCCAATATAAACATGAGACTTATCCGCAAAGATAATACATGTTACTAGATCTAGCATGTATAACCTTGTGGCTACCTCATACATTTATCGCTTCTAGCATGTGTAGTGCAACATCTGGCTCTGTCAATAGGCCATGAGAGATGTTGTTTGGTGCAATATTTCTGATTGGATTCTATCATATTTGTTGTAGATTTGTTAGCAATGCATTGTTAATTTGTTTGACGACTGTTGAAGATCAAATCAAATTTAAATGTAGATTTACATTTGAATTCGAATGTAACATGGAAAACTATTCCCCTTATATTATTTGTCATTGTCATGGAAGATCTACATAGAAAACTAGCGGAGCTGGCCCAGATTCCGAACTCTAACTTTCATAGTAAATGTGAAAAACTCCGCATAATCGATAAACATTGATCAATCACTGGGCCCTCCCAGGAACTCTCTGTTAGTGTGCATAGATAGCTCAGTTGAAGCAGGAGTCGTAACATATGTATCACCAGTAGCAGTAGCCTCAACGTATCATATCTCAACCTCAACAATAATAGGGGCCGCACATATCTCGGCCAACACAACAATAGGGGTTGCATCTATCTTGGCCACCTCAATAACAACTGGAGTCGCATCTGTCTCGACCACCTTATATGGGTCAGTAACAGTCTGACCATGTATCTTCTCATCATGAGCATCATTAGGAGCATCGACAACCTACTCATCTACATCAACTTTGGACTTGACACCTATAACAACTCGACATCAGATGCTACGAGGTGCGCGAAAGAATTGTTCAATCAATCATTTCTAATGAGAACTGATTTGAACTACTCTTCATGCTGGCCCATACCTGCGAAGATTTTGACTAAGTTGTCCTATCACGGGCCATCACACCCCCTCTATCTGTGATATTGGAAGCAATAGTGCCGTAATTTCCCCTAGTCCTCACTAAAAAAGGACAAAATTAAAAAAAAAAACTAACTAATTACTAGCGATAATTTCAAAATTTCAGATATCTAGTAGTTATTAATGGAAATTTAATAATTCTCAGCACTGTCTTAAAAAAAATTGAATTACTGGTAATTTCAAAATTCCATTTATACATGTTTGAGTTTCTCCCAGAACTTTCAAAATTACCAGTATAGACTCATATATGTATATCGACATTTTTAAAATTCTCAATATAAATACATGATTTTTTTTCTTCGAAAACTTTAAAAAAATTCGTTAAAAACTCATGAAAGTTTTGATTTTTTACCGTATATTTAACATTGCCGGTAAAAATTTATGAAAGTTGAAAAAAAATACTTTACTTAAATGAAATTTCCGGCATGAGTTTAATAATTTGCGATATGTTAAGAAAATACTTACTTTTGATAAATGAAGATATTCTTAATTTTATGACTTTCTTAACAAAGCAACATGATCATTTTTTTTACAATAATTTCATTCAAGAGTTTTGTATTTGGAGGTCTTACATGACATATTTTTAAAACTCTTAATATACAAAAATTGATCTTAATATTAATATTTTCTTGATTTTATTATTATTATTATTCAATAAAACAACATTCTTATTATAAGATAGTTAAAAAGATTTATCAAAAGTTAATCATATCTTTTATTTTGTGTGTGCACTAAACTTAATAGAAAAATAAAAATTAAATGAGAACAAGCTGATAATAGCATGCCTGCTACTAAAAATAGTTGAATGCATCCTTATGAAAGTCCTATATTTAATACATAAATTACAAATTATCAAATATCGATCGTCGCTTTGGCCGAGTGGTTAAGGCGTGTGCCTGCTAAGTACATGGGGTTTCCCCGCGAGAGTTCGAATCTCTCAGGCGACGAGTTTGTATTTCTGTTTTACATTTTGATCAAATTCAATATTTTTTTGAGCGCTCCACTTTTTGAAAAAGGCTATATTATGGAGATAATAGGGAGGTTTCGGGCAAAAATTTGACGTCAAAAACTATATTAAAATAATTGTGAAAGTGATTTGAGATTTGTAATATTTCTGTTGAATTATGAAAACAATTTTTTCAAGATATAATATTTCTTTTGGAAATTTAAAACGATAATTTTGGTATAATGAAAGACAATTTAATTCATAATACAAATAAATATTTAATTAATTTGGTTATGGAATTGGATTTTTGATTCAAATAATCTTTTTTTTTTCAAATTTATTTCTAAATTAATATAGGTTAAAAAAATTCGTTTTATCCATCTCATTTTCAAACAATTTATTTTTCGGACGTAGTGGTGTTGTCAAGTCAATTTGCGACAACACTTAATTTTCTAATGGGGTGTCAACTGGATTGACGATTGCATATGGCGTTGTCAGTCCAATTGACGCTAATGTACAACTTATCATGAAGGCACAAATTCATCTAACAATGAAAAAATTGTGAGTACACAATCCGTACTGCTTATCATTCATGCGTTCGGAGTCGTTTAGCTAAGCATCTGGGTCCTTCCAATTGTCCCTATAGCAGCCAGTGGAAAGCAATTTGGAAATCTAATCTTCATTCAAGAACCAAGAACTTCAAATATGGAGGCTTTCTAATAAATTCTCCCTCTTATAGACAATTTTATCAAGAAGGAAATTGGCCTTGAGAATGTTTGTCCTTTTGGATGTCTTGTTCCCGAAACCAGGCAACATCTTTTTGTGGACTGCTTCTTTGTCAGACAGGTGTTTTTCTCCTCTATTCTCAGCTACAAAATATCGTATGTGTAATACCTCAAAATTTGCCCTCTCATATCCTCAATATTTTGCATATCATTTAGCATACATAAGTTCACAAATAATCAAAAACATTGCATCATATTCTTCATGGCTGAGGCATAGATATGTGATCAATGATTGGAGCAACTGAAGGTTATACAACGGCAATCAAAGGGTCACAAAGCTTCTCAACATCATGCTAAGGGTCCACAACATCCCTCAAGTTCTTATTTGAAGCCACAAGTCATGAAAAGAATTGAATGGCTCAAAGGAAGCAAGCAGTGCAACATTTCCTAAGGAAATGACCCAAATTAGGGTTTCATGTGTGAAGGACTTCTCCATGAATTTTTGAACAAAAGGGGATTCTATTGTGTTCTATATGACAACAAGTGTATAGGGTTCAAATTTCATCCACAAATTCATTTTGAAAGAGGTTCAATTGATCAGATGATTGAAAATCAGGAATTTGGGGAAAAGTCAACCATGCTGAAGAAAAAGTCAACTCCTGGCTTTTTGAGATCAAAATCATGAAATTAGGGTTACAAGGATCCTATGTTTCAAATTTGATCAATAAATGATGGAGGAATCAAGAGAAATCAAGAAAACCAAAACTTACCATTTTTGGAAAATTAGGGTTTCCAAAAATGGCAAGTTTTGGCTATTTTTGCAGCTACTTTGAATGAGGTCTTCTCACAAAATATGAGGGCTATGAAAATTCTACTTAGAGTCAATTAAAGAGGGCATCTTGATCTTTAAATCCATAGGTGGAACTCTTCCATAGCATAAAAAATGAGAAAGTTATGATCATTCAAAGTTGGTGCAAATCAAGGCAAGCTAGGGCAAAAAGCCAAGGCATGCCTTGCCTCCTGCGCGCGCCAGGCAAGACATTTCTTCAAGCAGGTGGTGGGTCACAATGCAAGTCAATTCTCTCCATGTTAGAGGCCTCAAATGAATTTTCTTTGAACTACAAAGTTGTTCATTGCCATGTTTACTACAACTTTCATGTTCAAGGTTTTTTTATATCATCAATGGATTAAAAGTTATGGAGAGGCAAAGTGTAGGGATTCAAACTGCAAAGACACAAGGCATCTTGCCAGGCCAAGGGCAGGAAATGCAGGCCAAGTTTGCAGCATCATGGCATGAACTTCAATGGTCTTTTTGAGGTGTTGGGAGGCCATGTTTCATTTTGGCATGAATATCAAACATGTTCTATCTTGCATCTACTTCAAAATGATCATAAACAATCCATGGGATGGTTGCTTGAGCATGAAGAAACTTGACATTGAGGATCATAAATTGCAATTTGGTTGCTTGAAGTCCAAGGCAATTGATTACATGCTGGATTCATTCCAGTTTAAGTGTGTTTGCCTTATTTAACATGTTCTGATCATTTGGCCTTGCATTAAACCTCAAATGTTCACATGGCTGCATGATCACCCTAATTGTCATGCATCCCATGAAGAATCAAACCAAATGAGAAACTTGCATTGTCATCAAGCATGCTGCATCATTGATCAGTCTAGCTTCATTGCATTATATCAAGCCTTACCATAACAAGCATGAACTTCAATGTACTTGATTGAATCCAGCCAGCTTCAACTCGAGCTCCAACTAACTTCACTCACCATAACTGATTTCACAAACTAACTTGACTCAATTAACCGCACTTTCAAATATTAACTGAGTCATTTTAGAGGCTAACTCATGCTATATAAGGAATCAACCCCCAGCTGAACCACACATCATCATTTTGCTCTGAAATTTCACCTTGCATCCACAGTTTTCTCTCTGAATTTCCTTCTGCATTTTGCTTCGAGGAAGCTCCATTCTTCATCATTCTTCTTCATTCTTCCTCAATTCATCACCATCATGGCATTGAGCATAAGATCCATGAATTCCATGGCTTGATTCTCCAAGGATCAGGCATTGCATTTTCTGGTATCACACTGCATTTTGGATCAGATCATCATCAACTTCATCAATTCAGGATGGAGGTTCATCCAATCATCTTCATCATCAAGTGTTGCACAATTTCCATGGATCTCACAACTTGAAGCATCAAAGATCCACCACTGCGTAATATTCCATTGCACTGCACCAGATCCAATTCCTCAAGCATTCCAAGGTACAGAGTGTTTATTTCACTCTCATTGCTCAAGATCAAGTCAAAGAAAGAGCTCAGGATTCTCATCTCTGGTTTTCCTCAACTTGTGGTAGCTCTGCAATTCAGGTGCACTCTGAAATTCTACTTGCTTGCTTTCATCAATTGTTGTTGTTTTCATGTTGCTTGAAGCTCAATAGGAGCATTGGAGTATCTGGCTAGTTGATAGACACCCTAGGTGTGGAGTTTCAGTTTCATAGGTCATTTTGTTTGTCTTCGATTTGGCTATTTTAGGAACCCCGAGTGAATTGTGAGGGTGGATTTATGATCAGTGATGAAAGGAGAATCTTGCCATGGTTTTAGATTTCATTTAAGTGATGATTTGAGAAAGCCCTAGCAGAGTTATGACCGGAGAAGACGACTGGATACTAGCTCCGGCCATCGGAACAGTAACCCTAGGTTTATCCCAACTTTAAGTCTCAACCATCAGATCCTCTCAATCCAAGCGTCCATACACTGCCAGCACATAAATGAATCATGTGCCATTCACGTGTCCAAGGTCAACATAAAAAGTCTTCAGTCACTATCCACACCCCCTGGATTGTGCGCTTCAGCCCAGTTCAGTTTGTTTTGTTGCTCATGGCACCCCCCAGGCCCAATACAAATCAGTCCATTTCATTTCTTTTTATTTTCTTTTTCATTTTAATTCATTTTTCATTTTGGTTTATTAAAAATAGTAAAAAGCCTCAAAAAATTCCAAATAAATTCATGTGAGATCTTTACATTTTACTTTAATTTTCCATAATTTTAGATTTTATTTTTGTTCATTTTGAGATCAGAATTAATTTCTCATTTGATTTAATTCCATTTTTCTCATATTTTGACCAATCACCTTGTACATTTTTGTCCTCTCAAACCATAAAACGTAAATGGCCCATTATTTTTGCCTTCTTTTAAGAGCTCATCAAAATTCCCCAAAATATTTTTATCTAAATTTTTAGGTCTTTGTTTAGGTCTTTTGAGTCCATGGTTCCCAGATTGATCATATAAACCCTAATGGTGTTCCAATGAGCCTTATACCACTCAAAGATAGGAATTTTTGTGATATTTTTTGTATGTATGCTACTCTCTGGATTTTGTATTCAAGTGTCAAGTTTCATAATTTTTCATGATCATTTAATATTTTTTCAAGTTGTTTGGTTCACAAGTCATATTTTTGATCCTTTTATTCCTTTCCTTTGATCCCATTAGCATAAGGCATTCATGCCATTAGTCTAAGGTCTTGGTTCTGGTTCTTGTGAGTCATATTATAGGTCTTCTAACATTGAAAGCCATCCTTGGGGTCCTTACCTTTTATTTTTAGGGTTTACTTGAGTTCTAAGTCACACATGTCCCATTTTAACCTAATCTTCCTTCTCTTTCCACCTTAAGCACTTCAAAATCCTTTTTCCATGATTTAATTTCATCTTGTCTTTGTTTTGAGTCTTATAAGTGTTTTGTGGTCATTCTCACATATTCATCTCAATTGTAGAACCATTTTTCTTCCTTTTGAACTTCATTTGTCACCTAAAGGACCTTAGAAACCCTAATTTGAACACCTAGCCTTATGATGCTTCTTAACCCACCATTTGTGAACATTTTCCAAGTATAATCTCCATTTTATTTTGTTGTTAAGCCCCTGGATTTTGTATGTGGAATTCAAGTCCCTTTGGTTATTTTTGAATATTTTCCTAAGTCATTTTGTTGTACCTTTATAACCAGGCTTCCATATGCTTCATCTTCTCTCTCAATCTCATATTTGAATGTCTTCAACTTGAATCCCTTCTTTCCCATTTGATCCATTCATTTACTTCACTTTCATATAGTGTTAAGTTCTGACTTTTGCATTTACCTTTGAATTTAAGGGATTTTAGCAATAGTAATCACTTAGGTTATCTTTCTAATCTCATCCTTAGGGTTCATTGGTGCTTTAGGATATAGTTTGACTTTAATTCACTTAATTCCTTTAGAAACCTTTGAATTGGTTTAGCTACTGACTTTTTAGGTATGTTACCTTATAAGATGATTTAGGCTTAGGTATTGACCATAGGAGTTCATTAACATCTTTCCTAGGTTAGTGTGAGTTCTTGTGTGAAGTTTGCCATTTGTTTATGCTTTCAATATGAATTGTCATGCTAACTCTTGTTTTGTAGGGGGGGAGATGAGGTAATTACTTCATTATTTATCTCTTATGCATTTATTTGCCTTACCTTGGCACTTTGTGCCTTGTTCATAGGTTCCCTTTTTCTCTCTTTAGATTCAACTTAACTTCCTTAGGAAGTAAGTTGAATTCTAACTTGTTCTTTCTTCTCATTAGGTTAGAAAACCTCATTAACTATAGGATCACACTTGTACATAATAAGATGACTTAGGGTTGTGTCTTAGTCCCCCATTAGCTTTGACCTTTGCCTTTTGAGACTTCTCTTCTCATCTTCAAACAAATCCAAAAAGACTTAACAAATGCATGAAAGGATCCCTTGTGTATAGCCTTATTCCATGGGGCACTTGCATTCATTCAATCTTGGAATGGTGTAAGCTTGTCTAGCATGATGCACACGTCTTATCAAGGGGTTGTTTCATAAAGAAAAATCTAAAAGACATTTCTTCACAAAAGCAACAAAAACATTTAATAAGTTCAACAAGCTAGTGAACTTAGACCCTAATCCTTGGAAACCAGTCTTGGATAAATTCTCCTTGCTGGGTGTGCTTGTTCTATAATTCCATCTTGGAATGTAGTGGCAAGTACACATTACATGGAAAATAGTTTGAATTCACTTCCTTTTGCCAAATTCATACAAAACTCTTAAAAATAAAACAACAAACAATAAGCAACTTTCTTGCGAGAACTTCTCTTCTCATCTCATTCATTCTCAACGCAAACTTGCGACGACTTGTCTCGCATGCAAGACGGTAAACGCACTCGTACCAGACGAGCCTGCAACACCTGAGCATAGGCATACGCAGTTCCAGCTATAAAAAACACAAACAAATAGTTCTCGCCTTAGTTAGGAGAACTACGTCGACTCTGATCCTCATTTTCCCGATGAGGTACGTAGGCAGCGGGGTAGGGCCCGTTCGAGCACATTCTTTATTTTCCCTACATTTCCCTCTTTCTTTCCATTCTCTTTTCTTATTCATTTCTCATTTCCATTCTCATCCCAGTTAGCAGTTCATTTGTTCAACAACAGTTATTTCTCACCCTTTGAAACAAACAAACAAGCGTGGATCCCGTCGGGTACGGCGGACGGTTTGGGGTGCTAATACCTTCCCAGGTTATAACCGACTCCTGAACCCAGATCTTTGGTTCGCAAGGCCTTATCCTTTCCTTCTTCCTCAGGTTTGTGCAGAATTACCTTTCCCGTTCCTTCGGGATAAAAATGCCTGGCTGACGACTCTACCCTTTCCGCGCCACTTTCGCGTTTGTATTAGGATGAAAATCCTAGGAGCGACAGCTGACGACTCTGCTGGGGACACGAACCCAGAATCTCTGGTTTCCCTCGTAGAGTCAATCCTAGCGCTTGTTTGTTTTTGTTTCCTTTGGGTGTTTTATATGTGTGTTGTGTGTTGTTGTGTTTATTTATTGTTTACAACTTTATTTACGGCTTTCAGTATTTATTTCACATGCATCATACTGGACTGTGATGGTTTCATTTTTTCTGTGGGATGGGCTTTGTTACTGTGAGATAAGCCAAATACCCGGCTTGAGTGCACCTAGGATTTAGAGTGGTTCCACTTTGGCTTCATGGCATCTTGCTATGTTGGTATTAGTGAGTTCCACGCCTTGACTTGCGACCTTCTTGGAAATGTATTGACGCCAGAACCTTTCTGGGGCAATACACTACCTTGATAGTTATGTGCAGTCAGGGGACCAATCATTGAGAACCTTTGTGGAAACATCCATCTCCAGTGATGACAATGGAAGACCACATTTGTTGGCAAACCCACTCGCATCCGAGGGCCCACTAGGAACTCGCATAGGATGGTCTGGTTCTTTCATAGGAATCCAGTTAAGGCAAACTGTTCGTATGACGATATTATTGTACCCTTCAGGATGAATGTACTATTGTTTCTCGATTCAATGCTGGAAGCTAGGGACTTATGAAGGATGCTTGTTTCCTTGGACTCAGCTGAGACCTCCCTGAGTAGTACATAATGTCAAACCGATTCCCTGATTTGGTCATGAGCCATTTCTCGAAAATAGTGAATGTATTATTGCTATTCGGCTTTGAGAGTCCGTGATGTTGGCCCGAGTAGCACACCCGTGAGATTGGGAGGGGTTTGCAGGTTTGCAGGAGCCCAAAACTTCAACATACCCATGTATTCCAGTACACTTCAGTGATATGATCTTATTCTGTTAATTATGGAGTCTGAAATCCATGAACTATTGATCAGAAAGATACTTGTGATGATGTTGTGGCCTTGCACAGACACTTGAATACCTGATTCACTACATAAACACATCATTGATCACATGCCTTGCCTTGCATAACATCATAACATCATTAATCATTTTGTGTTCTTTTTACTCTAAGGTTTCATTACCTCCTATTTTGGTCATATTTGTTGCTTCAATATGGAGATTCCAAGGAAGAGAAATGTCCATTATACTTTCCCACATCCAGAGATAGATGATATTCACAAGTTAATAGGCTTGATGGGTGACAAAGTGCTTGATGAGTTCAGAAAAGAGTTTGGGAAGATCCTAGACTATGTGAATAAGCCAACCACTGATCAGAGGGATAGTTTGCATTCTCTACTGCAGTTCTATGATCCATAGCTGAGGGTTTTTGTTTTCCCTGACTACATCTTGGCTCCCACATTAGAAGAGATATCCAGCATCCTCAAAATCTCCATCAAAAATGGTGCTCCTTACTATGGTTTAGAGAAGATGCCTTCATCCAAAGATATAGCTGAGTCTTTTCTTCTGGATTTATCCAAAGTTAGCAGAGAAGTCGATGCCACCAAAGGTAAAGGACTTTTCTTAGATTTTCTTATCAAGGAAGCTCAGGACCTGGCCTCTGAGAACAAATGGGTTAAGTTCAGTACCTTGCTTGCTTTGATAGTATATGGGACTAGTTTGTTTCCATGAGAGAAGGGTTTAATTAACACGGAAGCTATCACTATATTTGCCAGAAGAAATCCAGTACCCACTTTGCTAGGTGACTTTTATTATGGGGTTCACCATAGGAATGAAAAGAGGAAGGGACATGTAAATTGTTGTGCTCCCCTATTTGCTGATTGGTTTGTAAGGCAACTCCCTAAATCAGGGCCTTTTCAGGATTTGAAACAATCTTAGAAGTGGTCCAAAAGCTTAATGGGCTTAACCTCAGCTGACATTTCATGGGGATGCAACAGAGACCTTGTGGGCAAAGAAATACTAGTCAGTTGTGGTAGTTTCCCAAGTGTTCCTTTGATAGGAAGGAAAGG
The DNA here is from genome assembly GCA_963966055.1 of Lathyrus aphaca. Classification (NCBI taxonomy): domain Eukaryota; kingdom Viridiplantae; phylum Streptophyta; class Magnoliopsida; order Fabales; family Fabaceae; genus Lathyrus; species Lathyrus aphaca. Next base: position 129,081,612 of record OZ014522.1, on the reverse strand, counting down.
TGGGATCAGATACAATCCTATCTTGTCCAAGAAGCAGTTTGGTTATCCATTAAGAGATGTTCCTTTGGTTGAAGAGGCAAATGAATCTTTATACTTTCTAGCAGAAGGAAATCTCAAGAAGAGCATACTAGTATCCCAAGCTTGGGAGGTTAGAGTGATGAAAGGGAAGAAAGACTTTGGGAGAGTGGATCCCAACAGTTATGACCTTTTTTCCGGCTGGTTGGAGGATCGTGTGAAAACCCTGTTACTCCCATTTTCTAGAGAAACACCTCTCTACCCTAAGGAGGTAGCACCCACAACTTTAGTTCCTCTTCAAGATTATCAAAAGTTGGAAGCCTTGGTTCAACAACTCAGGTTGGAGAATCAAGAAGCTTACAATTCATGCCAGAAACTGAAGATGCAAAATCAAAAGTTGGAGGAAAGAGCTCACAAAGCTGAAAAGATGGTTAGGCTCAAGCAGCAAGATTTTCAAGAGAGATATCTTTACTTCAAGAAAATAGGATTAGCTTAAACTCACAAGGTGGCCCAGCGTCGGAAGGAGAGGAAGGATTTGAATGAAGCCAATGAAGCTGTCACCTTATGGCAAGAGAAGTGGGAAGACAATTTGAGTAAGCATAAGGAGCTAGAGATCAAGCACAAGCTAGAAGTCAAGAGTCTTCAAGATTCTTTGGATGGACAGAGGGAACTCCTTCAGAAGGCTTATCACCAAGAGAAGAGTCGTCTCCAAAGTTTAGAAGAAAGCCAACAAGCAGTAAAGGAAGCTCAGAAAGAAATAGAAGATTTGAAATTGAAAGCCGATGTCAAGAGGGCCAAGAATGACTCCATTACAAGCCAAGAAAGTGAAAAGGTGTTCCTACAACAAATCGAAGAATTGCATGCCTCCTTTGACCTTAGGGATATCCTAATTCAGAAGCTTGTACAGGAGCCTACGCATCCGGATATAGCTCAGATGTTGCAAAATGTCAAGCGCCTCAGTTGGAGATTAAAGGATGTAGACTTCCCTAAGCTTTAGTTGCATATGCATATGACTTGGATTACCCACATGCTTGTTGTTGGAATTCCCTCTTTCTTGATGAAATTTTTCTTTCTTGACATAATTGAATTTGGACCTTGTAAGGATCTTTGTTATTCCAATTGTCTTCCGATTTACCTGAAGTCTCTGGTTATATCTGTTGCACAGACACAAAATAAATGCCACCACTTCAAGTTTGAATGATACACAGGATTTTCTTGCAAGGGATCTTTTTCTCAGCACCAAAATGGGAAAGTAGTGGAAGCCTTGGGAATAAAAGGAACACATTGCAATGCATACACATCATTTGCATTTTTTATTTGTTTTGTAGGTCTTCTACAAGTTGCTTAACTTATTTGTCTTACAGGAAAAGATTGCGAGGGCCGCCAAGACCCGTCATCCTCGACAGAGTATCCCGCATCGTTACGCAACTCGCAACAACCAGAGGACAGTCATGGATGCTATGTAAACTGAGCTTAATGAATTTCGCACCAGAATAGGAGAGTTCATGGTCATGATGCAAGGGATGGCTCAGGGACAACAAGAGTTAAGAAATGCAATTCAGGGGCTCAACCCTCCTCAGATTATTGTCCCTGTAACTACTCCTGATGTTCAAGTGACTCCTTCTAACACCAACAATGGCCCAGGTGGACCTAAAGTTCCAGAACATGGCGCAATAACTTTCATTCCAGTACAAGACAGGTAGGAGGATTAGTTCCCTTCTTTCAACAATGACATGGGGTTCGGCGGAGAAGGAAATCTTCAAGACTTTTTGATGCTTGTTGAGAAAGTCAAAGCCTTCGAGTGTAGAGACACTTTGGGGATAGATGTGTCTGACATGGGTCTAGTCCCCGGGGTGGTTATTCCTCACAAATTCAGGCCACCTGCTTTTGACAAATATAACGATAGTTCCTGCCCCAAAACTCACTTACAAGCATTCTACCGGAAGATTGCTGCCCATACTAGGGACGAAAAGCTCTGGATGTACTACTTCCAGGATAGTCTCTCCGGAGGATCCTTGGAATGGTATATGAAGCTAGAAAGAAGCTATGTGATAAGCTGGAAGGAATTGGGAGAAGCATTCCTCAAGCAATATCAGTATAATATAGACATGGCGCCCAGTCGCACTCAACTTCAAAGTCTGACTTAGAAGAACTCCGAGAGCTTCAAAGATTATGCACAAAGGTGGCACAAAGTGGCCGCTAGAGTGAAACCACCTTTGCTGGAGAGAGAAATGGTAGACTTGTTCCTGGATACCCTCCCTGGGCATTTCATGGAAAGGCTAGCTGGATGTTCCTCAAGTGGATTCTCAGATATCATCTTGACGGGTGAAAGGGTAGAAAGATGGATCAAGCAAGGGAAGATTCAAAGTGAGGGCGCTTCGAGTTCTGGTGTCAAGAAGCCCTTTGTGAAGAGGAGAGAAGGAGAGACTAGGGCAGTGTACGCGCAGAGGGGAGGAAACAATAGAGGGTTTTATCAGCAAGTGGCCCCCGTCACTATATCAGGTCAACTTATTCAACACCTAGTCCAACCACCGCAGCCACAACGCTAACAAGGGTATCAACAAAGATCTCCTCGTCCGTATTACCCCCAGAAGACCAGAGAAAGGCATTTCAAAACTCCGCCGATGTCCTATTCACAGCTTTTGAAGAATCTCCTACAGCTCCAGATGGTTCAACTCCGAACTCTACAACCCCCGAAGCCGGGCCAAATCCCTGAGGGTTATGATACAAATTCCAGATGTGAATTTCATTCCGGAGCTCCCGGGCATACCACTGAGAACTGCAAAGCGCTGAAGCATGTTTTTCAGGACCTACTTGATTCTAAAGTGATTAACTTCGCTCCTACTCCTAACGTGATACAGAACCCCATGCCTCCTCACGGGGGTACGGTTGGGGCAATTGATGAAGGGGAGAATCTAAACTTGGTGCATGATGTCAACGACCTGCAGACTCCGTTGAGTGTTGTTAAATTCTGCTTGTCACAGAGGGGTGTTTTTCCTGGGTGTGAAGATGATTGTCCAAGGTGTGTTGAAGCTCCAAATGGTTGTGAATAGTTGAAAGCAGGGATCCAGAGCATGATTAATGAAGGGGTTCTACAGTTTGACAAAGTTGTAAAGGAAAGCGAAGTCTCTACAATAACCATTTTCTATGATCCATCTCAAGTTCCTCCGCAGGCCAGAATGGCACCGATAACCATCACCACTGCATGACCAGTAATGTATCAGAGCGATAAATCCATTCCCTGGAATTATGGTGGCGAAGTATATTGTAACGGCCAGAAGCAAGAGTTGGCCACGTCTAGCACGACCCTAGCTCAAGTAGAAAACATTGGAGTAGGGGGCTTTACTAGAAGTGGAAGATTATTTGCGCCAGAAACACTAAGAAATAGTGTGATACCACCCAAAGACACCACAAAAGCCCATGATAAAGCAAGAGGGAAGCAACCAGTGGTTGTCAATGAGCCCGCACCAGTAACTGATCCAGACATCACCTTTGATAAAGAAGCTGAAGAATTTCCGAGAATTATCAAAAAGAGCGATTACAAGATTGTGGAACATCTGCAGTAGACTCCGTCGAAGATTTCCATCTTGTCTTTGCTAATGTGCTCTGACCCCCACAGAAAGGCTCTCTTGAATATCCTGAACAAGGCTTATATGCCTCAGGACATTTCAGTAAATCAGTTAGAAGCAGTGGTATCTAGTGTCAATGCCAGTCACGGATTGGGCTTTATAGACATGGGTCTAACATCTGAAGGGCGTGCTCATAATCGGGCACTGCATATTTCTTTAGAATGTAAGGGTGCAGTACTTTCTCACGTGTTGGTAGATACCGGATCATCGTTGAATGTTCTGCCTAAGAAGGCATTGATGAAGTTGGATTATGATGGAGTGGTTTTAAAGCCCAGCGACCTGGTAGTTAGAGCATTTGATGGGTCGAGGAGATCAGTGTTCAGGGAGGTGGATTTACCAATTAAAGTAGGTCCACAAATCTTCAATACCACATTCTATGTAATGGATATACTTCCTGCATACAACTGTTTACTGGGAAGACCTTGGATACATTCAGCAGGAGCAGTATCATCCACACTTCATCAAAAGCTAAAGTTCGTCTGGGAAGGCCAAATTGTAACTGTTAGTGGGGAAGAAGACATTTTTGTTAGTCATCTGGCTTCATTCAAGTATGTGGAGATGGATGGAAAAATAGTTGAAACTCCATGTCAGGTTTTTGAGCCCCTGAAAACCGAACAAGCATCTTCATTGGCAGCTTCGTCTGAAGAAACAAAGAAGGGGGTTTCCATAGCCTCTTATAAGAAAGCTCTTGAAGTGGTAGAATCTGGGATACGAGAAGGCTGGGGCAGTCTAGTAGAAGTGCTAGAAAAGAAATATATGTATGGGATTGGTTATCATCCTGGGCAGTCATCATCTGGACCGAGTGCTAGAGGTCGTCAAGGCCTGATTACTTTCACGAGTGCGGGAGTGGTGGACTATGGAAGCATCAGTGTCGTGCAAGACGATACAGTTTATGGTGACTGTGACTTAGATGAGTGGATCAGGCCGGCTGTTCCAGGGACTCAACTTATAAAATGGTCGTCTGAAAGGATTATCTCAGTCACCTCTTTCGAAGAGTAATAATCTTTGTTTCTATTTTTTCTGTATTCAAGAACTATGTCTTGCCCGGGGCATAGTAGCTCTTTGTAAGGGTTCTTTTGTTCCTAACATAATTCATAATCATCAATAAAGCTGACATTTCACATCCATCCATGTTGTTCTTTGCCTTTCATTTTTGCTTTTGTTTTTCAAAAAGAAAGAAAAGTTTTTAAAATGGCAATGTTTCTCATTTTTCTCAAGTGTTTTCTAAAGCCTTGCATGAATCACCATTCATGCAGGTGCTCGTCACCGGATCTTATCAATGACGACCCTGTTATGGCTAAGTATGACTTTGACAATCCAATTTATCAAGCCGATGAGGAAACAAAAGAAGATTGCAAACTACCTGAAGAATTGGCCAGACTGCTTAAACATGAGGAGAAGATGATTCAGCCGCATGAAGAGGCCGTCGAAGTGATAAACCTAGGTACCGAAGAAGACAAGAAAGAAGTTAAGATCGGGGCCGCATTAGAAGAATCTATCAAGACTCGTCTAATTGCTATGCTTAGAGAGTATGTTGATGTCTTTGCATGGTCTTACCAGGATATGCCTGGTTTAGACACTGACATTGTGGTACACAAGCTGCCTCTGAAAGAAAACTGCCCGCCAGTGAAGCAAAAGTTGAGACGCACACGCCCTGATATCGAAATCAAGATCAAAGAGGAAGTACAAAAGCAATTTGATGCTGGTTTCTTGGCCGTGACTAGTTACCCTCCGTGGGTTGCCAATATTGTGTCGGTCCCTAAGAAAGACAGTAAGGTCAGGATGTGTGTAGACTACATGGATTTGAACAGGGCCAGCCCTAAAGATGACTTCCCTCTACCTCACATAGATGTGCTTGTTGATAATACTGCTCAGTTTTCTGTGTTCTCTTTCATGGATGGGTTTTCCGGTTATAACCAAATTAAGATGTTCCCCGATGATATGGAAAATACTACTTTCATCACGCCTTGGGGCACTTTCTGTTACAAGGTTATGCCGTTTGGTCTGAAGAATGCTGGGGCCACTTACCAACGGGCGATGGTGATGCTATTTCACGACATGATTCATCATGAAATTTAGGTTTATGTTGATGATATGATAGCAAAATCCCAAACAGAAGAAGAGCACTTGGTCAATCTAGCAAAGTTGTTTGACAAACTCCGGAAGTTCAGATTGAGGTTGAATCCAAACAAGTGAACCTTTGGGGTCCGTTCCGGTAAGCTACTTGGTTTCATTGTTAGTGAGCGGGGAATTGAGGTTGATCCAGCCAAAGTAAAAGCCATCCAAGAGATGCCTGAGCCAAAGACTGAAAAACAAGTGCGTGGTTTCTTAGGGAGACTAAATTATATTGCACGGTTTATCTCTCACCTAACGGCCACATGTGAGCCTATCTTTAAGCTTCTGAGGAAAAATCAGGCAATTAAATGGAATGAAGACTGTCAGCAAGCTTTTGACCGAATCAAAGAATACCTGCTAGAACCTCCAATTCTCATGCCTCCAGTACCAGGGAGACCTTTGATCATGTATCTTACTGTGCTCAAAGGATCAATGGGATGTATGCTGGGTCAGCAGGACAAGTCTGGTCGAAAAGAGCACGCCATTTATTACCTTAGCAAAACGTTTACCAATTATGAGACACGCTACTCACTACTCAAGAAAACTTATTGCGCTTTGGCATGGGCTGCTCGCCGATTAAGACAGTACATGCTGACTCACACAACTCTCTTAATTTCCAAGATGGATCCTGTGAAATACATTTTCGAGAAGCCGACTCTGACAGGAAGGGTAGCCCGATGGCATATGATATTAACAGAGTATGATATCCATTACACTTTGCAAAAAACAATCAAAGGAAGTGTATTGTCAGAATATTTGGCTCAGCAGCCAATTGATGATTATCAACCCATGAAATTCGAGTTTCCGGATGAGGACATCATGTTACTCAAGTTGAAAGACTGTGAAGAACCACTTCCGGAGGAGGGGCCAGACCCTGAATCCAAATGGAAGTTGATGTTTGACGGAGCTGTGAACATGAATGGAAGTGGAGTAGGTGTTGTTATCATCTCACCAGAAGGGGTCCATACACCTTTAGTTGCTCGGTTGACCTTCGAATGCACTAACAATGAGGCAGAGTATGAAGCTTGCATCACGGGGGTTGAGGAAGCAATCAATTTGCGAGTCAAGAACCTCGAGATCTTCGGAGATTCTGCTCTGGTGGTGAACCAAGTCAATGGAAAATGGTTAGTTCATCAACCTCACTTGGTTCCTTACAGGGATTATGTTAGGAGGTTTCTAACTTTATTCACTAAGGTCAAGTTGAATTATATTCCTCGAGATGAAAACCAGTTCACCGATGCTCTAGCAACTTTGTCGTCTATGATTAAGGTTTGTCAAGAGAATTTTGCCTGAATTCGTCTGTATCGTTCACAACATGACAAACTTTGAAAGGATAAAGCATCAGTCAGAATCAACTTTCTTCAGAAAGCAAGATAAGAAGAACGTCAAGGTCATACAGGTCATAGCAAAGGAAGCTCACTGGAGCGTCGTCAACATTGCCAACACTTTTACTTTACTCAATTTATAGCAATATCCTCATTTCAGGGGATTTATTTATTTGACTGTATTTGCCAATTCAGGGCACCCAGATTAATAAAATCAGAGCTTTCAGTCACACCTCTTTTTGTACGTTTTTGTTTCGTTTGCAAAATGTCCAATATTCATAATACGTACTTGCATAAAATAAATGAGCCATTTTTAATAAATGCTTGCATGAAATATATTTACTTTCAGGAAAGTCTAACTCCTATGACGGAATCCGGTAAGGGATACCTCGGGATACTTGTATGTCTCTTTTGTCTTAACAGGTTGCAGGTATTCAATACGCAACATGGGGCATGCCAAGCATCACTTCCCCAGCATATCTCCTCCCCAAGCAATATCTAGAATGTTCTTCCCCAGCGGAGTTGTCAAAGCCTCCTCATCCCCAGCACAGATCTGCTCAACAGGAGCATCCCCAACCAATCTCCCCACAAAATTCACAGCCTCTCCCCAGAAGAGCAATGCCTGAAACTCTTACACAACAAAGTGACGAAAGTTTCCTTCTCCCCGGCTAAGTTCTCCTTACGGGATAGATCTATCAATGATCTATTCTCCCAAACAGAGTTATGTCTCCTAACAAATCTACCAATGATCTCTTCCCCAGCTGGGATATCCCTCCAAGAAGATCAGCCAGAGATCTTTCTTCAGCAGGATCCGAATCCCGGATCAGTTTCTCTTTTGCATAATCATAGCATTCGCATCATATTCATCAAATAAGCGTAGCATTTTGTCTAATACGGAGCATTACGGCAAAAATCAAACACTTGCATGATCACAAGTCAGGTTCGAGCTAGTCACATGTAATTACCATCAGTATTTCATCAGTAATGAATATAAAAACTCACATCCCTTGCAAATAAAAGCCAAAGCGTCCCCTTTGCACTCTCCAACACAAATTCCTGTTCATATATACCCTTTTCGACACTCGTCTGTGTCATATTATTCCCCTTCAGATATAAGCCAAAGCATCCCCTTTGCACTCTCAAATACAGATACCTATACATGCTCTTTTGGCACTCGTCTGTGTCATATTCCCCAGCATGGTTTCCAAAACACTTTACTCATTTATAACACACTATTCTCGACACCCGTCCGTGTCATCTTATCCCCACAGGTCGTCAGAATACCTTTTACACTCTCACCCACAAATTTTTGTTCATAGCTTATAACATTTCTCTTTTGACACTCGTCCGTGTCATACTTTCCCCAGCAAGTTGAACACTCGTCCGTGTCTTGCACATACTTCACCAGCAAATCAATACTCACTCATACTTATACAGAAGTCTCTGATACTCGTCTGTATCTTGTATATATATTATTCCCCGAAGATTCGATACTCGTCCGTGTTCTTTGTTAACCAGTTGGTACTCGTCCATATCATCATCTCTGAACACGCGTCAGCATTTGTTTCTACAGATACTCGTCTGTATCATGGTCCTAAGGATGCTCGTCCGCATCTTTAATCTATACACATCGTCAAACACTTATACCTTTTATTTCTTGAGCGTGAACACTCGTCCGTGTTTACCGTTCCTCAGCAAGTCACTAACAGAATAACTTTATTTTATCCGACATTCGTCCTATGTCGTGATACTTTCGGCAGCCGTCCCCTGCCAGGTGATCGTCCTTCACCTTTAGATGACCGTCCCTCATCCTTTCCCCAGCGGAGTCTCCATTATTGGAACCCTTTTCTATCCGACATTCGTCCTATGTCGTGATATTTAGCAGCCATCCCCTGCTAGGTGATCGTCCTTCACCTTTTGATGACCGTCTCTTATCATGCTTATCTGATGGCCGTCCCCATCGTTGATCTTGTTATCCGACATTCGTCCTATGTCGTGATAAACCCCGAGAGTAGCCGTACCCTGCTAGGTGATCGTCCTTCACCTCTTGATGATCGTCCTTTATCAAGCTTATCCGATGGCCGTCCCCATCGTCGACCTTTTCTATCCGACATTCGTCCTATGTCGTGATAAAGAGCAGCCATCCCCTGCTAGGTGATCATCCTTCACCTTTGATGACCATCCCTCATCAATATTTCATTTATTCTTTAACCCGATGGCCGTCCCCATCATTGTTTACTTTATCTTTGCAAACCTGATGGCCGTCCCCATCATTTCCTTTACTTTAATCCCCAGAGAATCTTACCCGATGGTCGTCCCCATCATGATTTCTTTATTTCCCCCAGCTTGTCGGCCGTCCCCGTCATTGCTTTACTTACCGCTTTATCCCCAGCAGTCGTCCTCTACTAGATGGTCGTCCTCCATCGCCTTCATTTAATAATCATACCATACTGTCTTTTACAATTTATACCCCATTTCTTCTTATCCCCAGTGAGTGCAAATTCCGGACTGTCTTTGGTATTCAACCACAAGTTATCTTGTTTATCTGATAAGCCAGGCGCTTATACCCTGCACAGCTAACTCATGTTTGAATAGGGGAAGCTGTAAACACCGCAAATTTGCCCTCACTCATATTCACACCTTGGATTGTGATCTTTCATATTTGCATAAGCATAAGCATACCACATCACATTGCATATTTGTTTCATCTGCATAGTTCAAGATCATCTGCATCTAGGGTTTGTGATCTGAGCAATCCAAGGATCCATCTGAGCCATCCCAAAGGCCTCACAGAATTCCAAGGGGGTCCATGTGTTTCCTTTAAACTAAATGTGTGTTTATGACAATAAAATATTGTAACGATATATTGTAACACCCTAAAATTTCCCCTCTTATTTATAACCTTAACTAGCTTATGGTTCACATTCGTCTGCATCTCACATTAGGTCATAATACTTGCAAGCATGCATTTTATTAAGCTCCTAAGGCATGGGATCAATTCCTTTTGAAGAACTAGTTTATTCCATTGGTTTGTGGTTTCTACTTCACAGGAGTTTGTTTCATGGATTATGGAATTAGGGTTTCATACCCTATGAATGATTATCAGAGGAATTCCAGGTCTTGGTTATATGGCCATCAATGTCATCCTTTTGCCAATTGTTTAGGGTTTATTTCTCTGATTGAGGGGTCTTCGGGGATTTCACTTGAAGAGAATACTTTTTGGTGCATCCATTCCACTATCGAGGTGTCTAATCACAGTTGATTTGATTCAGGGTTCTGGTTTTTCTCAATATCTTTATCCATATTCTGCTTCATTGAACATCTCAAAAAGTATTTGGGGTTCATATTCATGATTGAGTGTGAAGACATTCCAAGAACTGAGGTCCTTTGTGTTAAAGTTTGATTTGGGCTTATTTGATGGAGATATTCATTCGTGTGTAGCATTTCAAGTAATGCAAGAAGCATGGCTCGAGTTATTGATTTTGGGGATTTATCATTGTTGCACCCTAAAATATGCCCTCACCTAGACAAGACATTATATACCAAGGTGTCCAAAGAGGTTCACAAGGTTCACAAGGTTCACAAGGTTCACAATTAGTCAGAAAGTTTGACAATCCCCTCAGACAAAGCTTCCTCCTAAGCAATGCACCATAAACTAGGGTTTTGATTTCCATCAGGCTAAATTGACTTCTAAGGCTTCAATTGAGTTTCATAGCACCTTAGATGTCTTCAAGAATCCCTATGTCAAGTTTCAAGACTTTCCCAAAAGGTTTGCTCAGTCAGATGATCAGATAGGCTAAAATCAGTCAAATTAGTTAAAAAGTCAAACTGAGGTCAAATGTGGTCAAACCAAAGTCAAACTTCATGATTTCTTGCCAACATCAAGTATATGAAGTAAAATTCATCATTTGATCAAGGGTTGATCATGATTCATCAAGGAGATTTCAGATCATCAAGAATCAGGAGTTTCTAAATTAGGGTTTTCATAGGAAAAGTCAACTGAACTTTGACCAGCCATAACTTTCACATGCTTCATAAAAAAATTCCCATACAAAGCTCATTTTGAAGGAAATTGAATTCTCTACAACTTTGTGTCTCACAAGCCAAGCCCAAAAATGCTTCATTTGGAAGGTATGAGCTAAGACATTATAGGTCATTTTAAAAGTCAACAAAAAGTCAACATCTTCCAAAGGACATAACTTGAGAATGGTAAAATATATGGACATGAGACAAAAGAGGTTGGTTAGAGGACTCTCTAAGCTTTCCAAAATGTCCAAGAACATCTTCATAGCCTTAAAATTGAGGGATTTGTGCCTTTGCAAAGTTGGGAAATTTTTGAGAGGTTTATGAAGCAAATGGGACCTTAGAACCAAATTTCTCCAAATGGGCTTGCATTTTTATGACCCAATCACTACCATGACATCATGCACGAATTAAAAGTCATTTATTCAAATTTTTATTAATTTTATTTTATTTATTATGATTTTATACATTAAAAATCATTTTAAATCAAAATAAAATATAAAAGTCTCAATATTTGATATGATTTTTGTTCTAGAAAGTCTTAAAGGTCAATTAAAGATGATTGAGATCATGAAAAATCAGATCAACCAAAATAGTAAGAAGATATCAAATTTTTTCAATATTTTGAAGCATATCTTTCTTCAATCTCAAGTTACCCAAAAGTCCAAAGTGGGATTGGATTTTTTGACCTAATTACACTCACTACATATACATGAAGACATCACAATGCAAGGACACGAATTTTGCAGCTCCAAGAACACCAAACCGATTTTTAAAAAAAAGCAAGAAAAATGAGATTCAGATTTTTTGATTTAAGGTGTTTACAAAAGGTTTGAACACACAAAAATGTTCCTAAAGGCCTTCTAAACATGTTCTTATCATCATTAACATCAAGATTTCATGCTTCATGGCCAACCGATCGTATTTTGTTCATCTTTACATTTTTTTCCGATTCGAATGATTCACGATATATAAATCAATTTTGATTGCATATTTGTGTTTATGTTGTTGATTAGATGTTGTCTGGACTATTTGATTGAAGTTTCCTTGCAGGTTAAAGAAAACGCCATGGCTAAGGTTCTTCACCTTAGTTTAGGGTTTTCCAAAATAGACTATATAAAAACTTCTTAAAGCCATATTCGTGACCTCCAGACCTTGGGTGTTTGAATGACCTTCTTATTGAAGGCTAATTGTTGTTATTTCTATGCGTATGAGAAATATAGGAATACCTATGAAAATAATTTCGCAGGAAAATTCGTTGGTGAATTCGCAGGTATTTTCGCAGCAACAGAGGAAGAGGACGAAGACCATTGGCGCGAAAAGGAGATTTTGAAATTTCAATTTATTTTATTATGTTTTATTAGTATTAATATTTCAGAAAGAACGCTTGGCTCAGATGGTTGGATGCGCGTGTGGAAAGCTTTGGTACCTGGGTTCGATCCTCAGGTTCCCTCTTTTTTATTCATTAATTTTCTTGTTTTTTCAGGTTTATGATATAATGGCATGAGTTCATTCCCTATCAGCTAAGCTTGCGCAGCCCAGTGGTCCATCCTCTTGCTGGTAATGGGGAGGTCCTGGGTTCAAATCCAGGCCTCCCCCATTTTTTTTAAGACTTGTTTTTGTATTTTTTCTTAATTGTTTTAATTATATATTATTTAATTAACTAATTTGTTTTATATTAAAATTAAACAAAACTCAATTAAAAATGTTAACAAAATTCATATTTTTCTTTATAAATATCATAATATATTTTGTAAATAATTTTGTATATAATTTTATTATTTATAATTTATAAATAATTTATGTAAATTTATATTAATTGTTTAAAACCTAAACCCTAATTTTTCTTAAATAAAAAAATCTAAACCCTAATTTTATTAACCCTATTTTTTATTAACTTTAACATTTAACTTAAATTAATTTTTGTTTTAAACTATAATTAAATAATTAATCATTTTTTATGTAAATAATTAGTATTTGTTTATTATTATCATAATTGTTCTATTTTCTTCTAAATTTTTTTTCTAAATGTTTATTTAACTTAAAAAATAATATTTTCTCTTGAATTTTTATTTTCTTTATATTTTTACTAACCCTCTTATTATTATTATTTCATTATTACTAACCATTTAAGTTATTGCTAATTTATTTTATATTTTATCGTTATTATTATTTTTCCCGATTATATTGTAACTATCCCAAAACTTTGTAATAGTTTAGGTTTATATTTTTGCTTTATTTTAATTGTAAATATATTAACTGTATGGTTAGTAATTCTAGGGTGTGCATAACATGTTTGTGATTAAAATTGACTTAGAATAACTAATTAAATAAGATAAATATTTGAATTTAAACACTCACACACCTAAGTCAATCTTTGATCGTCATCCTGCACTTTCTAGGGTTACCTCTCATGTTGCCTATTTCTAAGGTCAAGTAAGGTGTCTTAAGCAAAGTCCCTTCATAAATATCATCAAGTCCCTTCAGTTTAAAAGATCAAGTCCCTTCGAGGTTGCCTACGATAAATGATCTTGTCCCTTCGAATAAAAGATGATAAGTCCCTACGAATTGCTAAAGACACCTTGCAGTTGCCTATATTCAGATGTCCCTACACATGTCCCTTATAACATCCAAGGTAATGACTACCTATTCCTAAATAATAGGGATAGTCTTACCATTGAAAGAACATATAAGAACAGTAAAGACTTAATATAGGGTAGGTTTCTCTTAATTACTTGCTCACCTTTTCAAAATACATTTTACACTTCACATTTCAAACAAATTTTCAAAACAAAGTCTTTATATACATCCATACGAGGATCATTATAAAGTACTTAGAAATTTTTTAATCGCACACTACACCTTTCTCAAAACAATTTAAAGAGAGCTAAGTAACTAAGAGCCCATGGATAACCATGGATATAAAGGGTGCTAACACCTTCCCTTTGTATAACCTACCCTCCGAACTCAAAATCTTTTTAAGGTCTTTCCTGTTCTTTTATGTCCTTTCCTTTTGGATAAAATAAAAGTCGGTGGCGACTCTTGCTATCCGCAACATTTAACTAAAGTCAGTTCTCCCACCGTGTTACAGAACTGGCGACTCTGCTGGGGACTTAATAAAAGAGGGGTACCCTTAGGAATTAGATCACTTTAAAATTGTTTGCCTTGTTTGCTTTATACTTATCTGTTGTGCTCTTATGTGTGAAAGATCCTAACCCGGATCTAGTGTACCTTAGGTAAATGGTAATAGACCAAGGAAACTGTACGGCGTATACCGATATGGTTGATCTGGTGGCCATAGTTAGTGTGACTTCTTGGTTGGTGCTTATGTTCCTTAAGCAAGTTGAGGATAATGTGAGGCTGCCATATGTTGTCAATACACTAACCAACTTTTAGAACCTTAGTCATCCCATCTTGGCCTTTAGAAAAGTAGTGAGATAACCGGCTTTGGTGAAGACTGAAGTTAGTTGATACTCGACGCTACACTCATTGAGATCCTAAACTTGGAGGGTTTTGGTTGGCAAGTAAGTTGCCTACTGAGCAACCACCCTTGTGAAGGATCAATGATATTGAGATCCCTTAGAACTTGGTTACTTTATAGGACAGGATGAACCATCTAAACTTCAGGGGAGGGTATTTACCTTTAAACCTCATGCAAGCCTTCAAACCTAGGGCTATTGTGTGACTTGTTTGTGTGTGCCACATGTTTGTGATTGAGCATAACATCATAGCATCATCATGCATCATAAGCATAACATTTTCACTAACCATTTCAAGGACCAAAGGATTTATCTTTGTTCTTTGTTGCAGGTCATGGCTTCTGCTCGTAGGAATACTATCCGGATCAACTTTGTAGGAATACCTCCTAAGCTTAAAGAATTGGTCTCTCAAGTTTCTGAAAATTCCCAGTTCATCAAGAGGCATGGTCACCTACTGGATCTAGTCACTTCAGAGTTCAATGAAGACATGATGAGTGTTCTGTATCAGTTCTTTGATCCTAAATATCATTGCTTTACATTCCCCGATTATTAGCTGGTTCCTACAATGGAAGAGTTCTCCAAACTTCTGGGTATACCTATCCTTGATCAGAGACCCTTCACAGGCTTAGAGAAGGAGCTTAAACCTGAAGTCATTGCTGCAGCCTTACATTTGAAGAAATCAGACATTGTCCTAGAAACAAGAAGTGGAGTTAAGGGTATCCTTGCCAAGGTATTGATGGAGAAAGCTCAAGTGTTCCTGAAGGCTATGAGTTATGATGCTTTTGAGGAGATCTTAGCCCTATTGATCTATGTTTTAGTGTTGTTCCCTAATCCAGACCAGTTCATAGACGTACACGCCATCAACATATTTCTGACTCGCAATCCAGTGCCTACTTTACTTGGAGACATCTTACATTCTCTCCATACCCGTACTATGAAGGCACGAGGAACTCTGATGTGTTGTATACCTCTATTGTCTAGGTGGTTTATTTCTCACCTTCCTCGATCAGTGATGAAGAATGAATAAGGGTTAAGGTGGTCTAAGAGAATTATGTCACTTTCACATCAGATATTCATTGGTGTTCTAGATCTATGGAGAATGTTACTATCATTGACCGTTGTGGGGAGTTCCCTAATGTGCCACTTCTTGGCATAAGAGGGGGCATTACCTACAACCCTTCTTTAGCTCTACGTCAGTTTGGTTATGCTCGGAGTAATGGTCCTCATGACATGCTTATTCAGGGTATTGTGTTCGACTACGACAACGATCTACAAGGTTACCGTCAAAGGTTCATACGAGCATGGGGTAAAGTGAACAAGGTTGACAGCAAGACTCTGGAACCCAAGTACACTATTCCTATGGAACCTTATCTCAGATGGGTACGATCTCGTACTCAGACTCTTATGATGCCATATCCTACCATCCTGCCAGTTACCATGGAGCCTGTGGCTGAAGGAGATACTTCTTATGTCATTCTTCACCCAGACATGCCCACTGACATGGAGGAGTTACAAAGATCCTGGATCCAGTTGAAGGAGCAAAGAGATACTTTTGAGACTCATTACAAAGCAAGTCAAGAAAGAATCCTGGAGCTAACAAAACAACTTCACGAGGAGCGGAATCTCAACTCATACCTCAACACAAAGAGGAAACGTCCATGGGAGACTTAAAACCCCATTTTTGTATTCATTTCATTTTTGTTGTAAGCCCAAGAGGCAAACAAGTTTATTGTTTACTAATAAAAGTTTACTTTCTGATTGTTTAAACAAATTTAAATCTTGCGGTCCTTGAAAACATTGCATATGCATTTACATACCATATCATTGCATCACAGGTTTCTTATGAACAGGTATCTTATCTTCTCGTTGTTTATTTCAGCAGAAATGGCTCTTGAACAGACTGTCAAAGATATCTAGGCTCAGAATGCACAATTCCAAGAGTTGATTCTGAATTTGTCCAAGGGACAAGATGAGTTGAAGACACTGCTGGCTAAGAAGAAGAAGAAGACTAGAAGGTCAGGAGGCCTTATCAATCTGGGAAGAAGATTCAGAGGTCCTATCAAGACAAAGGAACAGATTGAGGATTCTGAGTCTGAAAATTCCAAGAAAGAGGGAGGTAGTCTCCATGATACTGTGGGAGATTCTGATTCTGAAGCAAATTATTATCATGATCCTGCTGGTGAGGAGAAGTACAAGATGCTGGTAGACAGAATGAACGCTATAGAGCTACAAAAATCTTCTGGGCTTGATTTTGAAGATCTGAGTTTAGTTTCTGGAGTGGTTATACCTATTGGTTTCAAGGTTCCTGTTTTTGTGGTATATGATGGTGTTTCATGTCCTAAGCTGCATTTAAGATCCTATGTCCGGAGGATTCAACCACATACTGCTGATAAGAAGTTATGGATTCATTTCTTCCAAGAGAGCTTGTCTGGAGCTCAATTGGAATGGTATTACCAACTGGAGAGTGTTAAGATTCATGATTGGAATGATCTTGCTGAAGCCTTCTATAGGCAATACAAATATAATGCTGATTTAGCACCTACTCGCATGCAACTCCAAAGCATGTCAATGGATGCTAAGGAGAGTTTCAAAGAGTATGCCCAGAAATGGAGAGACCTAGCTGGCAGAGTTCAACCTCCTCTGATTGACAGGGAGTTGGTGGATATGTTTATGAGTACGTTGAGTGGTCCTTTCTATAGTCATCTCATTGGAAGCTCATCGTCTGGTTTCACTGAGCTGATAATGACTGGAGAACGTGTGGAAAGTGGTATAAGAAGTGGTAAAATACAAGTGGGTGTCTCTTCATCAAGCACTGCTAAGAAGCCCCCTAGTGTAAAGAAGGAGTCTAATGCTGTGTATGGTCAACATAGTCGTAACAGGAGTCACCAATCTGTGGGAGCAGTTCACATCTCCAATCCTACTCCTGCAACACCAGAACCACCACAAAACAATCAACAAAAGCCTAGAAGACAATTCACCAAGATCAACATGTCACTGGCCCAAGCCTTGCAACACATGTTGAAAGGGGAACTCATTACTTTGAAGGACCCTCCTCAGAATCCTAATACTTCCTCTCCTCGATACAATCCTAATGCACGATGTTCCTATCATTCTAATAGTCCGGGGCATGAAACCAACAACTGTTGGGTGTTGAAAAACAAGATTCAAGACATGATTGAAGCTGGGGAGATTGAATTTGACCCTCCTGAGACTCCAAATGTGATCACTGCTCCCATGCCCAATCATGAGAAGACTGTTAATGCTGTTGATGAAGTTTCATATGTTTCCTCAGTAGCAGATGTGACTACTCCCTTATCCATTATCAAGAAGAAGCTGGTACAGGCTGGTTTCTTTCCAGGTTGTAATGAAGACTGTTTTTATTGTGCCTACAAACCTGATAGCTGCTGGAAGTTGAAAGATGGTATTCAACGCCTCATGGACAATTACACTATATTGTTTGAGAGGACACCTTCTGTGGAAAGTATGTGTGAACATCTGACTCGAAGTACAAAGCTTGAAGATGTAGCCATGGTTGATAGAGTGCCAGTGAAGATTACCTCCAAGGGTTCTGTCAAGATCACTCCTAAAGGACCTGTCAGGATTACTGCTGAAGGCCCTGTGAAGACTGTTGCTGAAGCTAGAGTGGCTCCCATGATTATTACCACTCCTAGCCCTGTTCCTTATACTTCTGATAAAGCTATACCCTGGAATTACGATTCTGATGTTTACATCCATGGTGTCAAGCAAGAACCTATGACTGATGCACCTGTTTCTGATACTAATCTTGATGTTGATAATATTGCTGGATCTAGTAAGATCACCAGAAGTGGAAGAATTTTCTCTCCTTAGGCTACCTCCAAAAGTACAGTTACCCCAACTACTACCTCCACTTCTGAGCCCAGTACTGATGCTCGGGGCAAAGGTCCTGTGGTTGAACCTGGGAAAGCTGAGGCACCGACTGCTGAAAATCTTTCTAAACAGATGGAAGAAGTGCTGAAGATCATTCGTAAGAGTGATTATGATATTGTTGACCAGTTGGGGCATACTCCCTCCAAAATCTCCATGTTATCTTTGTTGCTGTGCTCTGAGGCTCATGCTAAAGCCTTAATCAAGTTATTGAAGACTGCTCATGTGCCAAATGAGATTTATGTGGATCAATTTGAGAATTGTGTTGCACATCTGACTTATGATAATGGGTTAGGCTTTTCTGATGCTGACTTGACTCCTGCCAAGAGAAACCATAATAGAGCTTTGCATATCTCCATTGAATGTAGGGGCACTACCTTGTCTCATGTGCTGGTGGATAATGGTTCTTCATTAAATGTACTCCCCAAAGAGGTTCTGGACAAGCTCAGTCCTGAGGATGTTGTGTTAAGACCAAGTAATGTAGTAGTAAGGGCCTTTGATGGCTCAAGAAGAGTGGTACATGGAGAAGTAGATCTCCCAATCAAAGTAGGCTTTCAAGTATTCGACTCTACTTTCTATGTAATGGATATTCGTCCTGGGTACTCCTGTTTTCTTGGGCGCCCCTGGATCCATGGGGCAGGTGCTGTGACTTCCACTTTACATCAGAAGTTGAAATATCCAGTGAAAGGAAAGATTGTCACTGTTTATGGTGAAGAAGAATACATGGTCAGTCATATGAATACTTTTAAATATGTTGAGGTGGAGGGTGAATATGTTGAGACTCCTTGCCAGACATTTGAGGTAGTTCCTTGGGTCGTTCCTGCTACTGAAGCTCCCCCTGTTGTTAAAAGAGTTCATGTGGTTACCAGAGTACCTCCTACAATGGCCTCCCTTAAAGATGCTAGAGCTGTGGTTGAAGAAGGTGGTTGTACTATTTGGGGTCAGCTTCCTGACATCCCTTATAAGTATGACAAGTTTGGTTTGGGCTTCACTGCAGAATCCCAGAAGGCTGTTCGTCGTGCTCGTGCTGTTCGTATCACCAATCAAGGGGTCATGAGAGATCAAATCAATGATGTGGGTGACTATAGTGAAGACTACAACCTGGATGACTTGATATTTCCTACCTTGGGTGATGGGCTCAACAACTGGAAGACCGAAGACGTTATTCCTATCTCCTTTAGTCAGGAATAAATACTATTACAGTGTTTTTATTTTAAGTTTGTAACTTTGAAAAATTAAACTTTTAAGCCTTGTGTCTTACCCGGGGCACAATGGTATGCTTATTTCGGGATGTCATTTCATTTGCATACTTCATTCAATAAAAATCAATGGACGTTTCATTTTCGTAAATATTGTGCTCCTTGTCTTTCTTTTATTTTTATTTTTTATCAGCTATGTGTTCTTACACACACCCACATCACTAAAATGCAGATCCTCATCCACTCTGGATCCTGTTGATAACAGTTCTACTATTGCCAATTATAATTTCGAGAATCCGATCTATCAAGACGAAGATGGAAAGGAGGAATATTGTGAAGTACCTGTAGAGCTTGCTAGGTTATTACAACAAGAAGAGAAAGCTATACAGCCACATGAAGAGCCAATCGAAGTTGTGAATCTGGGAACTGAAGAAAACAGGAAAGAGGTCAAGATAGGGGCTGAACTAGAAGATGGTGTTAAGAACATATTAATTCAGATGTTACGTGATTATGTGGAAATCTTTGCTTGGTCCTATGAAGATATGCCAGGGTTGGATACAGACATTGTGGTTCACCGTTTACCGATAAAAGAAGATTGTCGTCCAAAGAAGCAGAAGGTTCGTCGCATGCATCCTGAAATGTCAGAAAAGATTAAAGCAGAGGTGATGAAACAGTTTGATGCAGGGTTCTTAGCTGTGACTTCTTATCCTCAATGGGTTGCAAATGTGGTACCAGTACCTAAGAAGGATGGTAAGGTACGCATGTGTGTGGATTACAGAGATTTGAATAAGGCCAACCCTAAAGATGACTTTCCACTTCCTCATATTGATGTTCTGGTAGATAACACTGCTCAACATAAAGTATTCTCTTTCATGGATGGTTTCTCTGGTTACAACCAAATCAAGATGGCACCTGAAGATATGGAGAAGACTACGTTTGTTACACAGTGGGGCACCTTTTGCTATAAAGTGATGCCATTTGGTTTGAAGAATGCCGGGGCAACATATCAGTGTGCTATGGTGGCTTTGTTTCACGATATGATTCATCATGAGATAGAGGTATATGTGGATGATATGATAGCCAGGTCCTAGAATGAAGAGCAACACCTTGATCATCTGCATAAGCTGTTTGAAAGGTTGAAGAAATACAAGCTCAGATTGAACCCAAATAAGTGTACTTTTGGAGTTAGATCTGGTAAACTCCTGGGTTTCATTGTCAGTGGAAAAGGTATTGAAGTAGACCCTGCAAAAGTGAAAGCTATACAAGAGATGCCAGCTCCCCGTACTGAAAAGGAAGTTAGAGGTTTCTTGGGACGACTGAATTACATTGCAAGATTTTTTTCCCAGCTAACTGCTACCCGTGAGCCCATCTTCAAGTTGTTGAAGAAAGATCAGGTAATGGAGTGGAATGATGAGTGCCAGATAGCCTTTGATGAAATCAAGAGATATCTTCTAGAACCTCCAATCTTGATGCCACCAGTTGATGGAAGACCCTTGATTATGTACTTAACAGTATTAGACAACTCAATGGGGTATGTGTTGGGGCAACATGACGAGTCTGGTCGAAAAGAGCAGGAAATCTACTACCTTAGCAAAAAGTTTACCGACTGTGAAACAAGATACTCACTGCTCGAGAAAACTTGTTGCGCTTTGGCATGGGCTACTCGCCGACTAAGACAGTATATGTTGACTCATACTACCTTGTTGATCTCAAAGATGGATCCAATCAAGTACATATTCGAGAAACCTGCTCTCTCCGGACGAATAGCAAGATGGAAAATGATCTTAACAGAATATGATATACAGTACACTACTCAGAAGGCCACTAAAGAAAGTGTTGTAGCTGATCATTTGGCTCATCAAGCAGTGGATGATTACCAGTCAATGAGTTTTGAGTTCCCTGATGAAGACATTATGATTATTACCAAAGAACCTGGACAATATGACGGACCTGAACAAGGATCCCGATGGACTATGGTTTTTGACGGAGCTTCTAATGCGCTTTGTAATGGTGTTGGTGTTGTGATCATTTCCCCTGAAGGTTGTCATACCCCGATTACTGCAAGACTTTGTTTCTATTATACCAACAACATGGCTGAATATGAGGCATGTATCATGGGTATCAAAGCTGCCATTGAGATGAAGATTCAGTTCCTGGACGTATATGGAGATTCAACCTTGGTAGTGAGTCAGATTAAAGGAGATTGGGATACCAAGCATGAAAATATTATTCCTTACAGAGAGCATGTGTTGTCTTTGATCCCATATTTTGAAGAGATTACCTTTGGACATATTCCATGAGGAGAGAATCAGTTGGCAGATGCATTAGCCACCATGGCATCTATGTTTGAGATTAGCTGGGATGATGAAGCTCCCAAGATTACTATTGATAGATTTGAGAAGCCTGCATACTGTAATGAGATTGATACTGAAGGAGGAGAGGAAAAGCCTTGGTTCTATGAAGTGAAAAGATATCTTGAAACTCAGGAGTTCCCTGAAGGGGCATCTGTCAAAGATAAGAAGTTTCTGAGGAGGTTTTCTGCTAAGTTCTTCTTGAGTAATGGAATTTTGTACAAGTGTAATCATGATTCGACTTTGCTTTGTTGTGTGGATAAGAGGGAAGCAAAAGAGATTATGGAAGACATGCATGATGGGGTCTTTGGCACTCATTCTAGTGGTCATACCATGGCAAAGAAGATATTGAGAGCAGGTTACTATTGGTCTACAATGGAAGCTGACTGCTATCAACATTCCAGAACATGTCACAAGTGTCAAATCTATGCTGATAAAGTGCATATACCTCCAGCTCCATTGAATGTGTTGACTGCTCCTTGGCCTTTTGCCATGTGGGGCATTGATATGATTGGTGAGATCAAGCCTACTGCTTCTAATGGGCATCGTTTTATCCTGGTTGCTATTGATTACTTTACAAAATGGGTGGAGGCAGCTTCATTTACATCTGTTACGAAGAATGTTGTGGCTCGATTCATTAAGAATAATCTCATATGCAGGTATGGAATTCCTGAGAGGATTATCACAGACAATGGCTCTAATCTGAACAACTCCATGATTACTAATCTCTGCATGCAATTCAAGATTAAGCATCACAACTCTTCTCCGTATCGTCCGAAAATGAATGGGGCAGTAGAAGCTGCTATAAAGAACATTATGAAGATTTTACAGAAGATGACTGTTACTTACAAAGATTGGCATGAGATGTTACCATTTGCTCTTCATGGTTATCGTACTACAATACGTACTTCAACAGGGGCAACCCCATTCTCCTTAGTCTATGGTATGGAAGCAGTTCTGCCCATTGAAGTTCAGATCCCCTCCTTAAGAATCATGAAGGATGCAGGCTTGGATGAAGATGAATGGATTCAGACTCGACTTGACCAGATAAATTTGATTGATGGGAAAAGGCTGGCAGCTGTTTGTCACGGTCAGATGTACCAGAAACGGATGATCAAAGCTTTTAATAAGAAGGTTAAGCAAAAGGTATATCAGGCTGGTGACTTGGTAATCAAGCGTATCATATTACCACAGGGTGATCCAAGGGGCAAATGGACTCTTACATATGAAGGACCATTTGTAGTCAAGAGAGTATTTTCAGGAGGCGCCATGATGCTTACTACTATGGATGGTGAAGACTTCCCACATCCTGTAAACGCAAACATAGTTAAAAAATACTACGCATAAAAAGAGACTCGCTAGGTTGACTGGCCTAGGCAAAAATAAGGGCATCTCGGCAAACCAAAAGGGTTCGGGCAAAAATTAGGGATATATATAAAAAAAAAGTGTACACCCGACAAGTTGAAAACCTGAAAAGGCGGCTTGGGCAAAAAAGGGTATCCCGATAGATTGAAAACCTGAAAGGGCAATCCAGGCAAAAGTTAGGGATTAAAGCGTATGACTATGTCTCGTTGGATCACCCATATAACTCCAACTGTCAGTACTACTTAACTCAAGTTCGAACAGATAAAGATCAATCCAATCGTTTCCGTCTTAACACCAAAGGATGAGATACTTGAAGATAATGGCAATAGTAGAATTGAAACTCAATAGGATTATTTCTCACATAGTTGTCTTTCTTTGTTTTTGTAAAACTTTTACGACAAATTCCCCTTACTAGGATTTCTGTCTCTTTGTACAAACTTGCTTATGTATAAGCTACTAAATAATAAAATCTCATCTTTGAATCCAGATTTACTTTTACCCTATTTACCTAAGTGAAAACGTCCATTGGTTGTGTTTGAATGTATGTATGCTTTTGAATATGATTGATGTTTACCAGAAATGCATAAAATGCAGTAATAGTATTTACTAAGGACGAATGAGGGTAGGAGTTCAACGAAGCTTCGCCGGTTCATCCCCACAGGACAACTACAAATCCACAGCAGAGCAAGTCTATCTTTATAGATACTTCGAGTTACATCTCCCCTTGAATTTATATCCATCTCTTTTATCCTCAGTCAGGATACTCGGGAACTTATTCCTTCAATAGAGGTACGACGAACAAAGACGGAAGGTTATAAGTACTATACTATCAAACAAGACGGGAACGAGTTTCTCATATTCTTCAGCAACAAATCGGGATTTATTTTCCCTAGCCAGTAGTTGTTATACAAAGATATCCAGACGCTTCAGGCTGCATGATTCATACATACATCATTTATATCATACCATAACATATCCATAAATGCATAATATATTTACTTAGATGCACCATGCCATGCATGCATACATATTGCATAAACTAACCTTTTCCTTGCAGGATGGTTATATGCAGATAAAATACTATCAACAATTCACAACAGTTCAGAGACGATCTATACGAAGGTCTAATGCTGATACTTAATTCAGAGATAATCTCTACGAAGATTCATTTCTGATGATCAATACTCAAGTTGTCCTCGGAGGGGTACGTAAATGATCTATACGAAGATCTGGTGCTTAATCTAGGATATTTCCAAGGGATATAATCATCACGAAGATTTAATCCAGGATATTTCCAGAAGAGATAATCATTACGAAGATTTATTTCTACTGGTCTATTCAACAACTCAAAACAGTTCAGAGACGATCTATACGAAGATCTAGTGCTGATACTTAATTCAGAAAAAGATCGCCACGAAGATTTGGTTCTGATACCTAAATTAAAGTATGTTCTTAGATATGGTTCAGAGACGATCTATACGAAGTTCTAAGCCCTGACACTTAATGAAGGATATTCATTTCCCCAGAGATAATGCAGAGACGATCTATACGAATATCTCGTTCTAGCATTCAACTCAAACCATGTTGCATAAACGATTCAGAGACGGCCTATACGAAGACCTAGTACTGATATCCAGTATCAACATAAAGATATTATCACCTCCTGATATTATGGATGGCATCTATAAGCCCATCTCCAGTTCTTCCAGGTGGCATCTTCAAGCCCACTTAAGCATATACAATTAATCATCAGTGTTACTTTACGCACTGGCGAGTGCAAATTTTTGGGCTTTTGTGTTCAATCCCCTTCAACCTTCTAGGTCTGTCGCTCCCACCAAAGTGACACAGGGTCAAAAGGGGTACAGACGCGAACGGTCGGCGAGAGGGACAATGAGAACACACAGCCGTGAACTCACTGGAGATGAATAGAGTCGCCAGCTAGGCATTTTTATCCCGGAGGAAAGGCAATGCTGCATAGACCTAGAAAGAAATGGATAAGACGGTTGCGAACCAGAGAGACTGAGAAAGGGGGTTGGTTACAACCTGGGAAGGTATTAGCACCCAGATTGTCCACCGTACTCGACGGGATCCACGCTTGAAAGATTTGTGCTATAAAGGGGTAGTGTCTGTGCAATTTGTGTATAAAATAGCTGGAAGAGAATGTACAGGTGTCAGTGCAAACTAAGTGTGAAGTGTATAAATGTATAGTGTCAGTGTAGGAACAAAAGTGAAGTGCTCAAGATCATGAGGCTTAAAGAATAAAGCTAGAAAGAGGGGGGATATACAGAGACTTTTGTTCGATAACCGTTAAGTTATGCCTACGTATCCTCTCGTGCAATGAGGAAGTCAGAACACCGTAGTTCGACCCAAAGAGACTGAAAGGTGAATTGACTTGTGAACTGCTTGCTTGTCTATGCTCAAGTGTATGATCTGTCTGGCACAGATGCAAACTGTCTTGCATTAGACGGAAGAAGCTAGTTCTCGTTTGTGAGTGAAGGTGATGAGA
This sequence comes from Lathyrus aphaca, assembly GCA_963966055.1. Classification (NCBI taxonomy): domain Eukaryota; kingdom Viridiplantae; phylum Streptophyta; class Magnoliopsida; order Fabales; family Fabaceae; genus Lathyrus; species Lathyrus aphaca. Next base: position 129,055,699 of record OZ014522.1, on the reverse strand, counting down.
AAAGAATCCCGGAGGAGACGATTATTGTTTGTTTTTGTGTTTTCAGTCTTTTATTGCTTTTGAAGTTTGTCATAAGTTAATGAGCTTTAAGCCTAAACCAATGGATTTAGTAAACTCATCACATCTTCCCTCTGATTAGGGGTAATGAGAATACCTTAAGTGTGAAGTCAGATTCTCACACTTAATCACCTTTGGTGTAGGATTAAGATCATTAACCTACTTGTGATTATTTAGATGTTTTTGTTGTTTTTGTTTAGTGTTAAGTAATGAGGTTAAGCCATAATCAGGGATTAAACAGACTCATTACACCATCCTAATAGAAGGATAATAGATGAGAATGTTTAAGCTGAGGAATGCTCCTCAACTTAATCCATGATTAGGGATTAAACTCATGACAAAACAAGCCTTTGATTAAGTGGATTTTATTAAATGCCAAGATGATGAAATGATTTTTAGGGTTTGTAAGACAACTTGAGGGGGACTTGTCCATTAACACTAGGGTTAGTCCTTCTTAACCAATTAAGGAAGAATTAGAACCCTGATGCAAGGCCCAAGTTACAAGTGTAATGTCTTGATACTTATTAAGTGAAGTGATTAAAGGAGTTAAACACATTAAGGGTTTAACACTTAGGATTAAAGTTATACACTCCATCCTAAGAGAAGGATGCAGGCATAAGCTTAATCACAAAGCCTTAAAGCCTTTAGGGTTTAGTCCCTGATTATGAGATGAGAAGAGAAGACTCAAAAGAGACACAAAGGTAAGACTAAGAGGGGAGACTAATCAAAACCCTAATCATTGTCATGCTTGGTTATCCCTAAGGTTTGTGAGGTTTTCAAGAGAAGATCTTCAATGGAACCACCAGGAAGCAGATGAAAGGATCAAGAGAAGCAAAGTGACTTGCTTCATTCAAGAAGTCAAGTCACTTGAAGGAAGAAAGTGGGAAGAGAAGAATGAGCAAGCTCAAACTCAAACACAAACAAAAATGCAGCAATGGATGCAAGAGAGATGAAAAGAAAAGTCATGAGAAGTGAAGGCAAATTCACTTCTCAAGTTTACTTACCACCTGCAATGTTAGAAGGAAATACAATGCAATGCCAAATGAAATGAAATGTCATGATGATAAACAAAACCAGAAGCATGTTGATGATAATAATGATGTTATGGAGTGCTACAAACATGAGGCAAGGCATGGATATGTTCATACAAGTTTATGGATGCATATGGTGCAAGTTTAGAAGCATGGATACACATGAAAAGTTATGAAACATACATGGCAAACAAGATGGCAAATATGGGATGCAATGATCAAACATGCTTTCTATATGTCTTATGAAGTCAAATGAATCAAATGGAGGCATGGAATGGCATGGCAAGTCATGTTGTGCAAGAAAATGCAAGAAGGATGCAAAAGAAAGCCCAAATTAGGGTTTATGAATCAAACAACAAACAAAAACCAAAAACAGAAACAAAACCTAAGATAAAAAATGGAAAAGGCCACTCAAAGAAACCCTAACCCTATACTAAACCAAGGTCCAAAGGGGAGGTCTCAACTCTTAACCCATCTCAAGTTATGAATTTTCTAAGTTATTAGGGTTTTTAGGGCTCTTAAGCAAAAGAAATGCCAAACAAATTGAAAATGAGGAATCAAATCATGGCCATTTAATCCTAGAAACTACATGCTAAACATAAAACAATGCAAAAAGAATCAATGTCCAACTCTTCTCAAATAGGCAGAAATGATTTTTTGAACTTATGATCAAAATAATGCACAAAAAATGATTTAATTCAATGAAAAATTCTCAAAATGCATCAAGATCAAAAAAGAAATTTGGTTTGAAGGTTGGACAATGTTTCTAAATTTCTTAGAACATTTCATGAATTTTTTTGGTGATTTTTAAATACCTAAAAGTATTTTTAATAAATTAATTTCCATTAATCAATTAAAAATAATCTTTTAAATATTTAAAAATACTTTTTTAATGATAAAAAATAAAATGAAAATATTTTTGGGTCATAAAAATTAATAAAACTCAGAAGAAAAAGTTTCATAATTTTTATGCATTTTTTACTATTTTTAAATAATTATGCAAGTTAAATGAAATAAAATGAAATTAAAACTAAATAAAATGAAAGTCAACAGAAGGAAGGGCCAGGATGAGCTCTGAGTTTGAAATGGTTGACTGGCGCCAGATCCAGTGGCTGTGATTGATTCAGATCAAATTAATTTAATTAATGATTAATTAAGTTAAGCATGAGGATTAGGGCAAACGAAGAGATCTGGGCCATCCAAACTAGCGGGAAGTCAACAAGTCAAAGGGGATCTACGCTCCACATTCAAATCTCAATAATGACCTGAGATTAGGGCTAATCACCCTCAGGTGACCGGAGAGAAGCTCCGGTCATCTTCTCCGGCACCCCAAAAACCCTAGAACACGTTTCAGGCACCTATTCCACAAATTAAACAAACCTAAATGATCCTCTAACATCCTATGATACGAATCCAAGCTCAAACATCATTTATGCATCATGAATCAAAGGAATCGAAAGAAATGAAATTCACGGGCAAATATTCAGAGGGACCATACAAGCTCAGTTTTCACTCATTTTTGATTCTGAAACCAACCCCATGACCAGCAAAACATGAATAATCAATTTGTAACTCAAAAATCAAGCTTTGAGAGAAAAGTTTCCATGATCATACCTGAGCTGGAAAGCTTCAAAACTGAGCTTCCAGAGCTTTCCTTGCGTGCAAATGGACTCCCTTGTATCCCCTGATGCTAATGGAAGGCTTCAAAGCTCTTGTGGATGGCTGATTTGTGAGAACCAGTTCTGGTGTAGCAGGAAATGAGCTTTGTGTACAGGCTGCTTCAGCTCAAAGTAAAGGGTGGTTTTGACTCCTTTGAATGTTTCTGGTTTGTTGGTGAAGAGAAATGATGTGTTTGTTGACTGGATAGTGAGATTCGAAGAGTTCTGGTTTTGAAGGGGAGGAATGGTGAAGCTCAGGTCAGGCTGGTTTCAGGCTTGAACTTTGGTGGTTTCTACTCAATGAAGCATGGTCAGATGATTGGTGAAGATGGTTTTTATGTTTGTATGCAGTGGAGACAGATTCGAAGGAATATGCAAAATGAGGTGTTTTTGTGAATGTTATCTTGTGAATGGTTTCAGCCTTGCTAGCTGTATGAAATGGCTTTCTCTTTGTCCACATAAACCTCTCTCATTGGTCAGATGATTGGACATGTGCTTTATTGATTGGTAAGTCACCTTTTGCAAAAAGTCAAATTTTGTGTAAGGCAAGTATGGCTTGATCTATAGCTAGTACATGGGCTGGTTCTGGTGCAGCAAGATGATGTGAGAGAGCTAGCTTGATTCAAGGACCAATGCAGCAAGTTGGTGAAGTGATCATGATGATTTTGCAACTTGTTACAACTTTGGTTCACATGTGATTTCTTTGTCCAACCAAACATAAACCATGGGCATTCTTGGTTCAATTCTGATTTTTATGACTTAGAGAATGTTTGCATACTGGTTTGAAGTGAACTTGAGGCTGCAAAAGGCATTGGTTCATGACTTTGCAAAATTTCCATTTAAGGCATGCCTTGAAAATCAATGATTTTGGCCAACTTTGTCAAACCATAACTTTTGATCCAAGAAGAGTTTGATCATGTTCTTGTACTTTTTGAAAAGGGAAAGATGTAATCTACAACTTTCATGACCAAAGTTTTTTCATTTGAAGCATTTTTGGATCAATAATCAAGGCTTGAAAAATGACCTAAAATGAAGCATTCTTGAAAAGTCAACTATGCCCAAAAAGTCAACATTTGCAAAAACTCCAAATTCTTGATTTTTGTGAACTTCAACCTTCTTCCATGATCAAATAAAGATCATATACACTCAAAATGATGAAGATCACCCATTGGTTGGGTCATTGGGGGCCTCAGATGCCCTGATTTTGCACTGACTTGTCCAGAAAGTCAACCCTTGATCAGATGACTTCCCCATGGAATTTCTTCATGAAAATTGATATGCACACTCCCTATACCATATAGAGACCAATGGAAACAAGAATGACCAAAAAATTTGGGGTTATGGCCTCTGAAACCAAAACCCTAATTTTAGGTCAACTGTGCAGTCAATCCTGGCTCTGCATCCACCCAAACCCTAGTTCTTGTGATTCTTTTGAAATCTTGACTTTGAGAGGATGTAATATGACATAAGAACAAATGTAGACCCCTTTGAATTGATTGGATGCTTTTGGAGTGGCTCAAGAAGCCCTGAGATTGCTCAGATCACAAACCCTAGGTGCAGATGACCTAGAAACCATGCAGTGAATCAAAAATGAGATATGGGGTGATATGATTGTGCCTATGCATATGAGAATGATCACAAGCCATGGTGTGAATGGGTGAGGGCAAATTTGGGGTGTTTACAGCTGCCCCTATTCAAACATGAGTTAGCTGTGCAGGATGTAAGCAACGGCTTAACAGGCAAATAAGATAACTCGTGGTTGAATACCGAAGATCGTCCAAAATTTGCACTCACAGAATGAAGAAGAAAAGGGATATAGATTGTAAAAGGGAAATAAAGTGTATTGTAAAGTGTGGGCGACGGAGGATGACCGTCGAGCAGAGGACGACTGCTGGGTAAAGAGCAATGACGGGGACGGCCGACATGCTGGGAACAGTGTGTGAAGTAAAGCAATGACGGGGACGGCCGACATGCTGGGAATAAAAGGTAAAGCCAAGACGGGGACGGCCGATCGGCTGGGGAAAATAAGATATTATGATGGGGACGGCCATCACGATAAAGCTGTAAAATCCTCTGGGGATTGATGAAACATGACGGGGACGGCCATCAAGTTCATAAAGCAAAGTAACCAACGATGGGGACGGCCATCGGGCTAAAAAAGGAAAAGGGACCACGACGGGGACGGCCATCGGGTTAAAGAATAAATGAAATAAACAGATGATGGGGTACGGCCATCAAAGGTGAAGGACGATCACCTAGCAGGGTACGGCTGCTCTGTTGGGAATAAAAGAAATATGATGGGGACGACCATCAAAGGTGGAGGACGATCACCTGGCAGGGGACGGCTGCCGAAAATATCAAAGATGGGGACGGCCATCGGATAAAAGGTCAACGATGGGGACGGCCATCGGACGAGCATGATGGAGGACGACCATCAAGAAGTGGAGGACGACCACTCAACAGGGGACGGCTGCTCTCAAGGTTTATCACAACACAGGACGAGTGTCAGATAACCAAAATCGACAATGGGGACGGCCATTGGATAAAATGATGAAGGACGATCATCAAAAGGTGTAGGACGACCACCTAGCAGGGGACGGCTGCTAAAAAGATCAATGATGGGGACGGCCATCGGGCGAGCATGATGGAGGACGACCATCAAGAAGTGGAGGACGACCACTCAGCAGGGTACGGCTGCTCTCAGGGTTTATCATAACACAGGACGAGTGTTAGATAAAAAGAAAATTTGCTTTGTTGGCGATCTACTGGGGATAGTAAACACGGACGAGCGTTTACAACCAAGAAAAGAAAGTATAAGTGTTTAGATGTTCGTGTATAGATTAAAGATGCGGACGAGCATTCTTATGACTACGATACGGACGAGTATCGGGTAGAAACAAACGCTTGACGCATGTTCAAAGATGATGATACGGACGAGTATCAACTGGTTAACAAGGAACACGGACGAGTGTTGAATCTGAAGGGACTCTTCTAGGGAATGGTAGACTACGGACGAGTGTCTATATCCAAGAAGACATAAGTGTCTGACACGGTGTATGGATTAAAGATGCGGACGAGCATCCTTAAGACTATGATACGGACGAGTATCATGTAGAAACAAACATTAGACGCATGCTCTGAGATGTTGGTACGGACGAGTACCAACTGGTTAACAAAGAACAAGGACTAATGCCGAATCTGTGGGGATATATATGGTGTATACAAGATACGGACGAGTACCTGTATAAGATATGAGTAGCATGAGTATATATAGATGAGTGTTTATCTGCTGGGGAAGGTGACACAGACGAGTGTCAAAAAGAAGAAAAAGTATAGTAATATGAACAAATATCTGATATACAAAGTGTAGGCGACCGCGCTGGGGATATGACACGGACGGGTGTCAAGAAAGTGTATATAGGTATATGTGAGTGCAAAGGGGATGTCTTTGGCTTTCTGCTGGTGATTTGACACGGACGGGTGTCAGGCAGCACCTGTAATACGGGTGATTTTGTTTGGAAAGTGTTCAGGCGACTTTACTGGGGAAAGATGGCACGGACGGGTGCCAAAAGGAGTATATACTGGTGTTTGTGAATTGTGAGGCAACTGCTTTTGCGGGGGACCCTGGTGGGGATTTTGGGGAAAGTGTTCTGTATTCTGATGAATGGTTATTACTCACAAGTGTTTGATTCAAAACATGGCTTATGATTATGCTATGCGTTTGATTTTTGCCGTAATGCTCCGTTTTAGACGGAATGCTACGCTTTGAGGGGATAGTATGATGCAAATGCCATGATTGTGCAAAGATACCGAACCGGGACTCGGATCCCGTTGTTGCGAAGATCTCTGGACGATCTGCTTGAAATGGACATCCCAGCTGGGGATGAGATCATTGATAGACCTGGAGATATGTATCCACTTGGGGATATAGGTCACTGATTGACATGTCCTTGTAATGAGGGACCCAGCTGGGGGTTGTAGAAGCTTTCTTCACTCTGTTGTGATTCTTTCGTGCGTTGCTCTTCTGAATAGAGGCTGAGGATTCTGTGGGGATATGATTCCCTGATTTCATACTCGGCTGAGAGCGAGATGACAACTCGGCTGGGGAGAGAGAGAGGCATCACTGAAAGACCTCCCTAGAAATTCTGTTACGATGACTTCTTGACTCAGCCGGGGATATGGGCATCTTCTGTGATACCTGCCCATTTTGATGATGATAAGTAATAAGTGGCCAACTCATCTGGGAGGAGTCATGAAAGGCAACTCAGCTGGGGAAAGGGCACTTCAAGTGCTAAAATTGAGTGTTGATATAGATTTGGCAACTTCGCTGGGGAAATGGGCACCCTCCGTGCCACGTGGAAGATAGACCGAATTGATAATGATCTGCCAGCTTGCTGAGGATGAAGCTTTCATGCCCCAAGTTGCGTTCTGGATACCTGCAATCCTGCAAAGACAAGGAAACGTACAAATGGTCCCGAGGTATCCTTTACTGGATTCCGTCATAGGAGTTAAGCATTCTTGAGAGTAAGTATATTCCCTGTAAGCATGTATTTTTAGAAGAAAAGCATCCGTATTTATGCAATCAGTTTTTTCTTTTAAGACATCAGACATTTTTTGCAAATAGAATGTACAAAACGAAACATGACTGAAAATCTGATTTTATTAATTCAAATGCCCTGAATTGGCGAGATATAGCCAAAGAAACAAATCTCCTAAAATGAAGAGATTGTTACAAATTGAGAAACAAAGTGCTGGCGATGTTTGTCGATGCTTTGAAGGAGCTTCCTCTCCTGCTATGACCCGTATGACTTTTGACTTTCTTCTCGTCTTGCTTTCTGAAGAAGGCTGATTCTGATTGAAGCTTGATCCTGTTGAAGCTTACCAAGTTGCTGACAATACAGACGAATTCAGAATGCAGTTGTTCGCTTATTCCCTCATTTTGCATGGATCGCCCTTTCGGGTTTTCAATCCATCGGGATACCCATTTTTGCCTGAGTTGTCCCATGCGGCTTTTCAACTCAGCGGGTGTACATTTTTCATTTATTTCCCTTATTTTTTCCCGAGTCTTTTTATTCTGTTTTTGACTCGCCGGGATGCCCTATTTTTGCCTGGACTTACATTCTGTTTTTGTGTCCAGCGGGTCATTTTATGCGAAGTATTTTTTAACTGCATCTGAATTCACAGGGGATGGAAAGTCTTCACCATCCATGGTGCTGAGCATCAGTGCTCCACCAGAGAAAACTTTCTTCACCACAAATGGTCCTTCGTAATTTGGAGTCCATTTGCCCCAGTGGTCTGTATGAGGAGGGAGGATTCTTTTCAGCACAAGATCTCCCACTTGGTACTCTCGGTGCCTGACTTTCTGATCAAAGGCCTTCTTCATTCTCTTCTGATACAATTGTCCATGACAGATTGCAGCCAATCTCTTCTCTTCAATCAGACTCAGTTGCTCGTATCGGGACCTAACCCATTCTGCTTCACTCAGTTTAACATCCATCAGTACCCGTAGAGAGGGTAATTCAACTTCAACCGGTAGGACTGCCTCCATACCATACACAAGCTGATACGGTGTTGCCCCGGTGGATGTCCTGATTGACGTGCGGTACCCATGCAAGGCAAACGGTAGCATTTCATGCCAGTCTTTGTAGGTGACTACCATCTTCTGCACAATCTTCTTGATATTCTTATTTGCCGCCTCAACAGCACCATTCATCTTTGGTCTGTAAGGAGAAGAATTGTGATGTTGGATCTTGAAGTCCCGGCACAGTTCAGCCATCATTTTGTTGTTCAAGTTGGAACCATTATCAGTAATGATTCGCTCGGGCACTCCGTATCGACAGATGATATCTCTTTTCAGAAATCTGGCTACCACTTGTCTTGTAACATTTGCATATGAGGCTGCTTCAACCCACTTGGTGAAATAGTCGATGGCGACCAGGATGAATCTGTGGCCATTTGAAGCAGCTGGCTCAATCTTGCCAATCATATCAATGCCCCACATGGAAAAGGGCCACGGTGAAGACATGATGTTCAAAGGATTGGAAGGTACATGCACTTTATCCGCATAAATCTGGCATTTATGGCATTTTCTGGCATAAGCACAACAGTCCGCATCCATTGTGATCCAGTAATAGCCTGATCTTAACAACTTCTTAGCCATGGCATGTCCCCCAGCGTGGGTACCAAAGGATCCTTCATGCACTTCATGCATCAACAAATCTGCTTCTGTCTTATCAACACATCTGAGGAGTACCATATCAAAGTTCCTTTTGTATAAAGACCCATCAGTGTTCAGAAAGAAACTACCGGCAAGCCTTCTCAAAGTCTTCTTATCATTGGAAGATGCCCCAGGTGGGTATATTTGATCCTCCAAGAAGCGCTTAATGTCATGGAACCAAGGCTTGCCATCTTTTACAACATCTGCTGCAAACACATATGCTGGTCTATCAAGTCTGGACACTGAAATCTGAGGTACAAAGTTGGCAGTCTGAACTTTGATCATGGATGAAATGGTAGCAAGAGCATCTGCGAACTGATTCTCGTCCCGAGGGATATACTCAAGCTTGACCGTTGTGAAGAAAGTCAATAACCTCCTTGTATAATCCCTGTAAGGTATCAGATGATCCTGGTGTGTGTACCATTTGCCATTGGTCTGATTGATTACCAAAGCTGAATCTCCGAATACAGTCAATGTCTTGATCCTGAGGTCAATGGCTTCCTCAAGACCCATAATGCAAGCTTCGTACTCAGCTTCGTTGTTAGTGCAGCTGAAAGTGAGTTTTGCCGAGAAAGGCATGTGAACTCCTTTGGGTGTAATGAGTACTGCACCAACGCCACGACCATTCATGTTAACAGCCCCATCAAACATCATAGTCCATTCTTCTTCTGGGTCAGGCCCTTCAGTGTGAACAGGCTCTTCATGATCTTTTGCTTTTATGAACATGATGTCTTCATCAGGGAAGTCAAATCTCATAGGCTGGTAGTCATCAATGGGTTGCTCAGCAAGATATTCAGATAGTACACTGCCCTTGATGGCTTTCTGAGAGGTGTACTGGATGTCATATTCTGTAAGAATCATCTGCCATCTTGCGACCCGTCCGGTAAGAGCTGGCTTCTCGAAAATGTACTTAACTGGGTCCATTTTGGATATCAACAAAGTAGTGTGGGTCAACATATACTGTCTCAGTCGGCGAGCAGCCCACGCTAAAGCACAGCAAGTTTTCTCGAGCAGCGAATAACGTTGTTCACAGTCGGTAAACTTTTTGCTTAGGTAGTATTTTGCATACTCTTTTCGACCAGACTCGTCATGTTGGCCCAACACACACCCCATTGACTCTTCTAATACTGTCAGGTACATTATCAGAGGTCTTCCTTCAACTGGCGGCATGAGGATTGGAGGTTCTTGCAGATATTCCTTGATCTTGTCAAAAGCCTTCTGGCAGTCTTCATTCCACCTGACCGTTTGTTCTTTTCTTAACAGCTTGAACAAGGGTTCACAGGTTGCTGTAAGGTGAGATATGAACCTTGAAATGTAGTTCAATCGACCTAAGAACCCTCGAACTTCTTTCTCAGTCCTTGGTGCAGGCATCTCTTGAATAGCTTTGACTTTATCAGGGTCAACTTCAATCCCTTTCTCACTTACAATAAATCCCAGCAGCTTACCGGATCGCACCCCGAATGTGCATTTGTTGGGGTTCAACTTCAGTTGGTACTTCCTCAGACGCTTGAATAACTTCAGCAGATTCACCAGGTGGTCTTCTTCAGTAAGGGACTTGGCGATCATATCATCCACATAACACTCGATTTCTTTATGGATCATGTCGTGGAATAATGTCACCATAGCCCGTTGATATGTGGCACCAGCATTCTTCAGTCCGAATGGCATCACTTTGTAACAGAACGTGCCCCAAGGTGTAATGAAAGTTGTCTTCTCCATGTCTTCAGGTGACATCTTGATCTGATTGTATCCTGAAAATCCATCCATGAAGGAGAATACCGAGAACTGAGCCGTGTTATCAACCAATACATCAATGTGAGGTAATGGGAAGTCATCTTTCGGACTGGCTCTGTTCAGGTCCCGATAGTCAACACACATCCTTACTTTACCGTCTTTCTTAGTCACAGGTACTATGTTAGCAACCCACGGTGGATAGCTAGTTACAGCAAGGAACCCGGCGTCCCATTGCTTTTGTACCTCCTCCTTGATTTTCATTGCCATGTCTGGACGAGTGCGGCGCAGCTTCTGTTTAACCGGCGGGCATTCTTCTCTCAAAGGCAGCTTGTGCACGACAATATCGGTATCCAACCCTGGCATATCTTGGTACGACCACGCAAACACATCTACATACTCTTGAAGCAGGTCTATCAGTTGTCTCTTCACTGAGTCTTGCAGGCAGGCCCCGATTTTGACCTCTTTCACGTCTTCATCTGTACCAAGATTGATCACTTCCACCTCCTCCTGGTGAGGAGTAATAACCTTTTCCTCTTGTCTTAACAACCTGGCTAGCTCTTCAGGAAGCTCATATTCTTCTTCAACCCCTTCATCAGCTTGATTGATCGGATTGTCAAAGTCATACGATGTCATAGCCGTGCTGTTGTCGGTGCTGTCTGGAAGGCGCTCTCTGCAAGGGTTTAATTTGGTTCATTTTAGTGATATGATTTTAGTCTTATTTAGAAAAGTGAAATGAAGTTGTCATTTTGAAAACACCGCCATTTATTTTTTTGTACAAAAAGAAAAATGGAAAACAGTGAACGAAAAGAAAAAGACTCGTTTGCAAAAAGATGTCTGATATTTCATTAATTAATCTTGTTTGCACAAAAAGTACAGATGGCCCGGTTACAAAATGAGTCTTGTCATCTTGGGCAAGATGCAAGACTTTGATGCATGCTTATAAAAATACAGGAAATAATAATTACTCTGCATGAGTAACTCTTATAATTTCCTGGGAAGACCAGTTCGAGACACTGCTCCCCGGGATCTTTGGACGAATCCAGCTTTCCAGGTTGCGTTCTTCTTCCAGCTCGTCTTCCAGACAATTGATAGCATCAGGGGTAAGCATCCCCCCACTCACAAAGTTGGGCTCTTTCGCAGCTGCTGTTTGATCTTGTTGAGTTGGTTTGTAACCCAACCCAAATTTGTCTTTCTTCTCCTCCACAGCTAAAACCTTGCCCCAGCCTAGGGCAGTTCCTTCCTCAACAACCTTCCGGGCTTGTTGGTAAGATGACATGGAGATCCCAGATACAGCAGATGCTTCATTCACATTCAAGGCTTCAAATCCTTGGCTCATTGTTTCATGGATCTCCCCATCCATTTCAATATACTTATAAGTAGCCAGATGGCTAACAAATATATCCTCCTCTCCACAGATTGTAACGATTTGACCCTCCCACTCATATTTTAACTTCTGGTGAAGGGTAGAGGTCACGGCGCCAGCGGCGTGAATCCATGGCCTACCCAACAAACAGCTGTAGGCGGGCTGAATGTCCATCACATAAAAGATAGTTTTAAAGGTCTGTGGGCCAATTGTCACAGGTAGCTCAATCTCTCCCAGAACCGATCTCTTAGAACCATCAAAGGCTCTTACCACCAGGTTGCTGGGTCTCAATGCCAATCCATCATATTCTAACTTCACCAGAGCCTTCTTTGGTAAGACATTAAGGGATGACCCCGTGTCTACCAGCACATGAGAAAGGACTGCTCCCTTGCATTCCATGGTTATGTGCAAGGCTTTGTTGTGGTTGCGGCCATCCGCTGTCAAGTCAGTATTGGTGAACCCTAGCCCATTGCTAGCAGTAACATTTCCAACCACAGTTTCTAACTGGTTGACAGTAATCTCTTCAGGCACGTAAGCTGCGTGCAAGACTTTGAGTAGTGCATTCCGATGGGCTTCGGAGCACATAAGCAGTGAGAGGATGGAGATCTTGGATGGCGTTTGGTGAAGCTGATCCACAATTTTGTAATCACTCTTTTTGATGATTCTCATAAACTCATCAACTTCTTGATCGAACGGTGTCTTCAAGGCTTCTTTAACAGCTTGATCTTCCTGCACCGGGCTCTTTCCTTTTGCCTTAGCAGCAGCTTCTGCTTCGGCGGTAGGTCTTTGAATTGGTGGAGCAAAGAGACGTCCGCTTCGAGTGAAGCCTCCGCCTCCCCCCACATTATCTACTTGTGGTGCAGGTGTTGATGTTTCAAGAGTGATTCTTTTTCCTTCGCAGTACACGTCAGAGCCATAGTGCCAAGGGATGGCCCTACTGCTTTCATATGGTACTGGTCCAGGCACCGTGACAGTGACTGGACTGATTGCTGCTGCTGAAGGGACTGTGATTGTTTGTGGATCATAAAAGATTGTAACTGGTGCTCTGGTGGGAGCAACACCTTCTGAATGGTAGGCAGAGTTGTTTTCAGGATCATAAAATATGGTGACAGTAGAGACATCTTCATGATTTGTTGCTGGAGTTGTAGGAGACATTGGCGGAAGAATGGATGTTGTTGTTGTAGGAGATTCAAAATGGAATGAAGCTGAAGTTGTAGCAGGAGAAATTGTTGATAACTGATCATTTGAGAAGATTGATGAAGTACTTGTTGATGAAGCCGAAGAATTGTCGGGAACAATGGTTGCTGCAGTTGTAGGAGGTTCTGAAACCGTTGCTGATGAGATTGCTGGATTTGTTGGAAATGATGTGGTGATCTGAAGTTGGCCACTCTGAATAAGGCTGTCAATGCCATTCCTCAGATTATCGCACCCATTTACCGAGATATTGCAGTAAGCGCAACCCAATTCACACCCTGGGAACATCTGACATTCCAAGAGCTGAGCCTTGATTTCTACCAATGGTGTCCTGATCTGTCCCACACTGGTTATTAAATAAGACTGCTTGTCTTCTTCAATAGCGTTAATTCTAGGACCACCGTGGTTTGGCATAGGATTTTTGTTGACATTGGGCGGCGGTTCAAAATTCAGAGCTTTTGAGTCCACCAGGTCTTGTACCTTCATGTGCAGGGCTCTACACTTTTCCGTACTGTGGCCAGGTGCGTTTGAATGAAAGGCACACCTAGCGCTGGAGTCGTAATTCCTGGGTAGACTGTTGGGATCCGGAGGTGCCAACGTTCTTAGCTCAACCAGGTTGAGTTTCAGAAGTTGTGGCAGCAAGGTAGCATATGGCATTGGGATCGGTTCGATCACTCTGTTAGCTTGAGATGGCCTCTGTTGGAATGGCCTTTGTTGATTATTGTTGTTGCTGTTGCTGTTGTTGTAATTTCTTGGAGGATACTGATTTTGTTGTTGATACTGAGGTTGATGCTGATAGTTTTGCTGAGGAGGTTGATAAACAGGTTGTGGATGAGCCGGAGCAGGGATAGTGACTGCAGCTACAGATCTGTGAACATATTGGGGCCTACCCCTGTTGGTGTGGATGGCATTAGCCTCACCAGTTCTTCTTGGGCCTGCAAAAGGCTTTCTTGCATTACTGGATAAGCTTGCACCATTGTCTGAGATCTTACCCATCTTTAATAGGCTTTCAATTCTCTCCCCGGCTATGACAACATCTGCAAAGCTGGTAGATGAGAAGGCAGCTAGCCTGTCAATATAAGTTCCCTGAAGGGTGTTCATAAACATGTCTGCCATTTCCCTTTCAGACATAGGTGGTTGAACGGCAGCAGCCAATTGCCTCCATCTTTGGGCATATTCTCGGAAACTCTCCCTTGAAGACTGTGACATTCCCATTAGGAGGGTCCTGTTGGGCGCCATGTCTAAGTTGTACTGATACTGTCTGATGAAGGCCTCTGCCAGGTCCTTCCAGCATCTAATAGTTGCCCTTGTCAAGTGAGAGTACCATTCTCTTGAAGCTCCTGTCAAGCTGTCTTCGAAATAGAACATCCAAAGTTTCTCATCCATAGTATAGGCCTTCAGCCTTCCCAGAAATGATTGTAAATGAGTCCGGGGGCATGAAGTCCCGTTGTATTTTTCAAAGCAAGGAGGCTTGAACTTATGGGGGATCCTGACCCCGTCTACCAAGCCCATGTCCATGACGTCGAAGCCCAAAGAGTTTTGAGATTCTAAAGACCTCAATTTCTCAGCTATCTCATCCAACCTTCTATCATAAGCTTCTTCCCCAACACCCATTACCGTAAACTGGTCCTCTTGAGGGTCTTCCTGAAGTACCCTCCCGGCTGTAGCAGTTCCTGGTATATTAACTGGAATGTTGGCCTCTGGATGGAGGTGGGGTCCAAAAACTGGGGGATTGATATGAGGTTGTACCCTTTCATTGTTGCTGGTGCCGGCAGTCCCTATATGTGGGTCTTCTTGATTCTGCCTTTCCACCATGGCCCTCAATCTTTCCTGGCTCTGAGCCATGGTGTTCATCACTTCCATAAACTGAGCTATCTGTGTTCTCATTTCTAGCCTTTCGTTCGCCATTTGAGTCCTGACCTCTGCAAGGTCCTGCTGTACCTGATCCATTTGAATTCCCGGAAGGTTGTTTCGGGTTGGATAACGGTGTGGACGGTTGAGGGGAAATACCCGGCGCCTAGCAATAGTTCCTGAGATTCACAACAGAGTTAGTGACAATAAAACAAAAACCTACAAAACAAACAAAGGGTTAGCATGCAATGCAGTTATGCTTATTTGTTCTCAAGGTATCCGATTTGGCTTTCAGTTTTGACCCTTCCAGACCCCTGAAGATGCTGTTGAAGTTGCTTGAAGAAGACTCAGATGAAGCAAACCAGCACAAACATACATTACAAAAAGCAATGGTACATAGTTTGTTTACAAATACAAGCCCTCAGAGGGGTCAAAATACATTAAAATAAAAGTACATGGAAAGAAAGCAGCAACAAACAAATGGTCAAACACCAAGACCAAACTCATCCTCACGAACTTCCTGGAGAAGTGCTTCGGTCACAGGATCAGCCGGACGCTCTGTGAGATTCCTGATGAGGAGATTCCGGGTCGCAACAGCTGTAGTGAGCTTTTTGTGCTGAGTTTGGTCCTTGGACCTCTTCACCCCTGCTTTGATCTTCAGTTCTGATATCTCCCTCTGGGCTGCTGCCAGGGCTTCTTGCTGTTCTTTTGCATTAACTTCCAGTTGCTCCATCTTGTCTTGAACCCTCTTGTCCTCTAGAGTACGAGCCTCAGTGATCCTGACCCACCGGGCTTGACTCTCTTTCAGATACAAGTCTGTCCTTGCTCTCTGGAACTGGGCTTCCTTGCAAGCATTCTTCAGAATTTGTTCACCAGCCTTAGACTTTTTGATATAATCCCCAGACTTCTCAATCTTAGTCAGGTGTTCCACTCTCAACTTCTCCAATCTCTCAATCTCCCTCATACCTTCACTCCTCTCTCGGAGGGTCTTCTGCAAAGCCTGGGTTAACTTCTCATTTCTTTCCTTCAAGCTCTCAAACTCCTCCAAACTGATGGTGGCAGGGGGTGGTGCTGAAGATGACTCAGGCATGTCTTCTATGGTAAAGGGCATCCCAGAGAATTGGGCCCTGGCACGGGACCATTCATAATATTGTGCTGATGCTACATTGTTGCACTTCCCCAGAATGGTTATTCCTTTGGTTTGAACATTATCCCAGGCCCAAGCAGCCTGCCTAACAACAGCCAGATTAATCTTGTTCTCGCAATAAAGAGTCTCAACCAAGTCCTGTGCCTTAAGAGTGTGGACCAATGCATAGCCCAATTGTCGTCTAAACAGCAGAGGGTTGTAATTGATACTACCCTTAACTCCTATCAAAGGCACATTAGGAAAATGCCCACAGCTGGTGATGATATCCCTGCCTTTGGTGCTTTGAGTACACCATCTGATATCTGCTGAAGTTAGGGCAGTGAGCTTCTTAGCCCAGTTGCTCTGCTGATGAGGGTTTAGAAATGCATCTGTCCTGGGCAAATGCTTGAGAAGCCAAGTGTGAAACAATGGAGCACAACACCTTACTAACCTCCCCCTCTGTTTTTCATTCCTATGATGCACTGAATAGTAAAGGTCCCCCAATAATGTTGGCACTGGGTTCTTCAAGATGAACAGATGGATTGCATTCTTGCTAATGAATCGAGGCTCATCTGCAAACAATACAATTCCATATATACTCAAGGCCAACAAGGCACAAACAGCTTTCCACTCTCCTAAAGAAGCTTTCAGGGTAGCTTGAGAGATCAAGAAGTCCAGATGAAAGCCAGGGATCCCAGCTTTAGAGGTCATATGTTGTTCAATCAGGACAGGCTCCAGATGCAAAGCCTTTGCTACCTCTCCATTGCTGGGAAAGACCATCTCAGGGTTGAAAGGGATTCCAGCCCTGATAGGTATGCCCACCAAAGATGAGTATTCTTCCAATAAGGGTCCCAACTGGAAGTCTTGAAAGGTGAAACATCTCAGTGGGGGATCATAAAACTGAATGCAGGTGTGGATCAGGCTTCTCTGTGATGGGTCCAGATCCATAACCATGTCAAGTATATCTCCATAACTCTCCCTGAACAAAGGTATGTGATCTGGAGTGATCAGGGTCTGAATCCTCCTGATATCTGATAGCTCTGGCTGGAAGAAGTGGTAGGTGATGTTGCTTTTCTTAGGAGCCATAATGTTGAGACTGAGTAGAGACAAGTGCTAATGAGGATACTGAAGAATGGGCCACTGATTGGCTGGTGCAGGTGATAACTGAAGCAGATAGCTGATGAAGATAGGTCAACACTGAAGATGGGGTCAAAACCAGAACCAAATGAAGATGGATACCCTGTAACACAAATAAGCAAATGTCAATATGATGCCATGATTATGTATGCAAATGATATGCAAGGGTTTGTGACTGAGCTGGATCTGATCAAGAGCTCTGATATAGGTCCAAGACATATTCAAGAATACCAGATGGAGGTCTATAAATCCAGTAACCAAGGTGGGGGACTCAAATAAAGAGTCACATGTCCAGGGTTTTTAGAATCACAAGAACTGTCCCAACATGGAGTATTCTTAATCAAATCAAAGTAACTGGGTATTCTGAGGTCAAGGTACCTGCAAACCTGTAAACAGCCCAACCCCCTCACAGGTGGTGTTCTAGAACAAGGATCCTCAGACTTGGATCAGTTATGAGAAGTGTAAACACTTCTAACCCGGAGGTACAGTGTTTACAATAACCATAAAAGTTC
This sequence comes from Lathyrus aphaca, assembly GCA_963966055.1. Lineage (NCBI taxonomy): Eukaryota > Viridiplantae > Streptophyta > Magnoliopsida > Fabales > Fabaceae > Lathyrus > Lathyrus aphaca. Next base: position 129,037,819 of record OZ014522.1, on the reverse strand, counting down.
CTCCTCTAATTCAACTCAGTTTCTGAAGGTCAATACTAAAAGGTCATCCAGACTTAGCAGGCTTCCCAGATAGCCCTAGCACTGCAGGAAATCTGCAACACAGAGTTCTCAAGAAGAAACCCATATCTGAACCGTGTTTCATATTCCCGCACCAGACCGAAATGGAATGGGAAAGAATATGATTCACTCTAGCCTAGGTGTCACTCAGGTCCCAGGTATAGGACCTTAACTCTCAATGAATCACCCACCCACCAAAACAAACAACAAATCCAGCCAGCAACATGACAGTATGATACATACAAGTGCAATAAAGAAAGCAGTAAAGCAAACTGTACATAAGGCAAAATAAATACAAGCACAAATAAGCACATAACACCCCAGTAAACGCAAATCAATCAAGCGCTAGGAGGAACCCACAAAAAGAACCAGAAGCCCTGGTTGCAATATAAGGTTCCCCAGCAGAGTCGCCAAGCTGTCGCTCCCATCAAAGTGACACAGGGTCAAAAGGGGTACAGACGCGAACGGTCGGCGAGAGGGACAATGAGAACACACAGCCGTGAACTCACTGGAGATGAATAGAGTCGCCAGCTAGGCATTTTTATCCCGGAGGAAAGGCAATGCTGCATAGACCTAGAAAGAAATGGATAAGACGGTTGCGAACCAGAGAGACTGAGAAAGGGGGTTGGTTACAACCTGGGAAGGTATTAGCACCCAGATTGTCCGCCGTACTCGACGGGATCCACGCTTGAAAGATTTGTGCTATAAAGGGGTAGTGTCTGTGCAATTTGTGTATAAAATAGCTGGAAGAGAATGTACAGGTGTCAGTGCAAACTAAGTGTGAAGTGTATAAATGTATAGTGTCAGTGTAGGAACAAAAGTGAAGTGCTCAAGATCATGAGGCTTAAAGAATAAAGCTAGAAAGAGGGGGGATATACAGAGACTTTTGTTCGATAACCGTTAAGTTATGCCTACGTATCCTCTCGTGCAATGAGGAAGTCAGAACACCGTAGTTCGACCCAAAGAGACTGAAAGGTGAATTGACTTGTGAACTGCTTGCTTGTCTATGCTCAAGTGTATGATCTGTCTGGCACAGATGCAAATTGTCTTGCATTAGACGGAAGAAGCTAGTTCTCATTTGTGAGTGAAGGTGATGAGAAAAGAATCCCGGAGGAGACGATTATTGTTTGTTTTTGTGTTTTCAGTCTTTTATTGCTTTTGAAGTTTGTCATAAGTTAATGAGCTTTAAGCCTAAACCAATGGATTTAGTAAACTCATCACATCTTCCCTCTGATTAGGGGTAATGAGAATACCTTAAGTGTGAAGTCAGATTCTCACACTTAATCACCTTTGGTGTAGGATTAAGATCATTAACCTACTTGTGATTATTTAGATGTTTTTGTTGTTTTTGTTTAGTGTTAAGTAATGAGGTTAAGCCATAATCAGGGATTAAACAGACTCATTACACCATCCTAATAGAAGGATAATAGATGAGAATGTTTAAGCTGAGGAATGCTCCTCAACTTAATCCATGATTAGGGATTAAACTCATGACAAAACAAGCCTTTGATTAAGTGGATTTTATTAAATGCCAAGATGATGAAATGATTTTTAGGGTTTGTAAGACAACTTGAGGGGGACTTGTCCATTAACACTAGGGTTAGTCCTTCTTAACCAATTAAGGAAGAATTAGAACCCTGATGCAAGGCCCAAGTTACAAGTGTAATGTCTTGATACTTATTAAGTGAAGTGATTAAAGGAGTTAAACACATTAAGGGTTTAACACTTAGGATTAAAGTTATACACTCCATCCTAAGAGAAGGATGCAGGCATAAGCTTAATCACAAAGCCTTAAAGCCTTTAGGGTTTAGTCCCTGATTATGAGATGAGAAGAGAAGACTCAAAAGAGACACAAAGGTAAGACTAAGAGGGGAGACTAATCAAAACCCTAATCATTGTCATGCTTGGTTATCCCTAAGGTTTGTGAGGTTTTCAAGAGAAGATCTTCAATGGAACCACCAGGAAGCAGATGAAAGGATCAAGAGAAGCAAAGTGACTTGCTTCATTCAAGAAGTCAAGTCACTTGAAGGAAGAAAGTGGGAAGAGAAGAATGAGCAAGCTCAAACTCAAACACAAACAAAAATGCAGCAATGGATGCAAGAGAGATGAAAAGAAAAGTCATGAGAAGTGAAGGCAAATTCACTTCTCAAGTTTACTTACCACCTGCAATGTTAGAAGGAAATACAATGCAATGCCAAATGAAATGAAATGTCATGATGATAAACAAAACCAGAAGCATGTTGATGATAATAATGATGTTATGGAGTGCTACAAACATGAGGCAAGGCATGGATATGTTCATACAAGTTTATGGATGCATATGGTGCAAGTTTAGAAGCATGGATACACATGAAAAGTTATGAAACATACATGGCAAACAAGATGGCAAATATGGGATGCAATGATCAAACATGCTTTCTATATGTCTTATGAAGTCAAATGAATCAAATGGAGGCATGGAATGGCATGGCAAGTCATGTTGTGCAAGAAAATGCAAGAAGGATGCAAAAGAAAGCCCAAATTAGGGTTTATGAATCAAACAACAAACAAAAACCAAAAACAGAAACAAAACCTAAGATAAAAAATGGAAAAGGCCACTCAAAGAAACCCTAACCCTATACTAAACCAAGGTCCAAAGGGGAGGTCTCAACTCTTAACCCATCTCAAGTTATGAATTTTCTAAGTTATTAGGGTTTTTAGGGCTCTTAAGCAAAAGAAATGCCAAACAAATTGAAAATGAGGAATCAAATCATGGCCATTTAATCCTAGAAACTACATGCTAAACATAAAACAATGCAAAAAGAATCAATGTCCAACTCTTCTCAAATAGGCAGAAATGATTTTTTGAACTTATGATCAAAATAATGCACAAAAAATGATTTAATTCAATGAAAAATTCTCAAAATGCATCAAGATCAAAAAAGAAATTTGGTTTGAAGGTTGGACAATGTTTCTAAATTTCTTAGAACATTTCATGAATTTTTTTGGTGATTTTTAAATACCTAAAAGTATTTTTAATAAATTAATTTCCATTAATCAATTAAAAATAATCTTTTAAATATTTAAAAATACTTTTTTAATGATAAAAAATAAAATGAAAATATTTTTGGGTCATAAAAATTAATAAAACTCAGAAGAAAAAGTTTCATAATTTTTATGCATTTTTTACTATTTTTAAATAATTATGCAAGTTAAATGAAATAAAATGAAATTAAAACTAAATAAAATGAATGTCAACAGAAGGAAGGGCCAGGATGAGCTCTGAGTTTGAAATGGTTGACTGGCGCCAGATCCAGTGGCTGTGATTGATTCAGATCAAATTAATTTAATTAATGATTAATTAAGTTAAGCATGAGGATTAGGGCAAACGAAGAGATCTGGGCCATCCAAACTAGCGGGAAGTCAACAAGTCAAAGGGGATCTACGCTCCACATTCAAATCTCAATAATGACCTGAGATTAGGGCTAATCACCCTCAGGTGACCGGAGAGAAGCTCCGGTCATCTTCTCCGGCACCCCAAAAACCCTAGAACACGTTTCAGGCACCTATTCCACAAATTAAACAAACCTAAATGATCCTCTAACATCCTATGATACGAATCCAAGCTCAAACATCATTTATGCATCATGAATCAAAGGAATCGAAAGAAATGAAATTCACGGGCAAAAATTCAGAGGGACCATACAAGCTCAGTTTTCACTCATTTTTGATTCTGAAACCAACCCCATGACCAGCAAAACATGAATAATCAATTTGTAACTCAAAAATCAAGCTTTGAGAGAAAAGTTTCCATGATCATACCTGAGCTGGAAAGCTTCAAAACTGAGCTTCCAGAGCTTTCCTTGCGTGCAAATGGACTCCCTTGTATCCCCTGATGCTAATGGAAGGCTTCAAAGCTCTTGTGGATGGCTGATTTGTGAGAACCAGTTCTGGTGTAGCAGGAAATGAGCTTTGTGTACAGGCTGCTTCAGCTCAAAGTAAAGGGTGGTTTTGACTCCTTTGAATGTTTCTGGTTTGTTGGTGAAGAGAAATGATGTGTTTGTTGACTGGATAGTGAGATTCGAAGAGTTCTGGTTTTGAAGGGGAGGAATGGTGAAGCTCAGGTCAGGCTGGTTTCAGGCTTGAACTTTGGTGGTTTCTACTCAATGAAGCATGGTCAGATGATTGGTGAAGATGGTTTTTATGTTTGTATGCAGTGGAGACAGATTCGAAGGAATATGCAAAATGAGGTGTTTTTGTGAATGTTATCTTGTGAATGGTTTCAGCCTTGCTAGCTGTATGAAATGGCTTTCTCTTTGTCCACATAAACCTCTCTCATTGGTCAGATGATTGGACATGTGCTTTATTGATTGGTAAGTCACCTTTTGCAAAAAGTCAAATTTTGTGTAAGGCAAGTATGGCTTGATCTATAGCTAGTACATGGGCTGGTTCTGGTGCAGCAAGATGATGTGAGAGAGCTAGCTTGATTCAAGGACCAATGCAGCAAGTTGGTGAAGTGATCATGATGATTTTGCAACTTGTTACAACTTTGGTTCACATGTGATTTCTTTGTCCAACCAAACATAAACCATGGGCATTCTTGGTTCAATTCTGATTTTTATGACTTAGAGAATGTTTGCATACTGGTTTGAAGTGAACTTGAGGCTGCAAAAGGCATTGGTTCATGACTTTGCAAAATTTCCATTTAAGGCATGCCTTGAAAATCAATGATTTTGGCCAACTTTGTCAAACCATAACTTTTGATCCAAGAAGAGTTTGATCATGTTCTTGTACTTTTTGAAAAGGGAAAGATGTAATCTACAACTTTCATGACCAAAGTTTTTTCATTTGAAGCATTTTTGGATCAATAATCAAGGCTTGAAAAATGACCTAAAATGAAGCATTCTTGAAAAGTCAACTATGCCCAAAAAGTCAACATTTGCAAAAACTCCAAATTCTTGATTTTTGTGAACTTCAACCTTCTTCCATGATCAAATAAAGATCATATACACTCAAAATGATGAAGATCACCCATTGGTTGGGTCATTGGGGGCCTCAGATGCCCTGATTTTGCACTGACTTGTCCAGAAAGTCAACCCTTGATCAGATGACTTCCCCATGGAATTTCTTCATGAAAATTGATATGCACACTCCCTATACCATATAGAGACCAATGGAAACAAGAATGACCAAAAAATTTGGGGTTATGGCCTCTGAAACCAAAACCCTAATTTTAGGTCAACTGTGCAGTCAATCCTGGCTCTGCATCCACCCAAACCCTAGTTCTTGTGATTCTTTTGAAATCTTGACTTTGAGAGGATGTAATATGACATAAGAACAAATGTAGACCCCTTTGAATTGATTGGATGCTTTTGGAGTGGCTCAAGAAGCCCTGAGATTGCTCAGATCACAAACCCTAGGTGCAGATGACCTAGAAACCATGCAGTGAATCAAAAATGAGATATGGGGTGATATGATTGTGCCTATGCATATGAGAATGATCACAAGCCATGGTGTGAATGGGTGAGGGCAAATTTGGGGTGTTTACAGGTCACGAACGACACATATGCCAATCTAACCCCTCAGGTTTCAGAAAATTGAACAGGGGAAGCTGTTGCACCCCAAAATTTTCCCTCACCTAGACAAGACATTGTATACCAAGGTGTCCAAAGAGGTTCACAAGGTTCACAAGGTTCACAATTAGTCAGAAAGTTTGACAATCCCCTCAGACAAAGCTTCCTCCTAAGCAATGCACCCTAAACTAGGGTTTTGGATTCCATCAGGATAAATGGACTTCTAAGGCTTCAAGTGAGTTTCATAGCACCTTAGATGTCTTCAAAAATCCCTATTTCAAGTTTCAAGACTTTCCCAAAAGATTTGCTCAGTCAGATAATCAGATAGGCTAAAATCAATCAAAGTAGTTAAAAAGTCAAACTGAGGTCAACTGTGGTCAAACCAAAGTCAAACTTCATGATTTCTTGCCAACATCAAGTATATGAAGTAAAATTCATCATTTGATCAAGGGTTGATCATGATTCATCAAGGAGATTTCAGATCATCAAGAATCAGGAGTTTCTAAATTAGGGTTTTCATAGGAAAAGTCAACTGAACTTTGACCAGCCATAACTTTCACATGCTTCATCAAAAATTTCCCATCCAAAGCTCATTTTGAAGGAAATTGAATTCTCTACAACTTTGTGTCTCACAAGCCAAGCCCAAAAATGCTTCATTTGGAAGGTATGAGCTAAGACATTATAGGTCATTTTAAAAGTCAACAAAAAGTCAACATCTTCCAAAGGGTATAACTTGAGAATGGTAAAATATATGGACATGAGACCAAAGAGGATGGTTAGAGGACTCTCTAAGCTTTCGAAAATGTCCAAGAACACCTTCATAGCCTTAAAATTGAGGGATTTGTACCTTTGCAAAGTTGGGAAATTTTTGAGAGGTTTATGAAGCAAATGGGACCTTAGAACCAAATTTCTCCAAATGGGCTTGCATTTTTATGACCCAATCACTACCATGACATCATGCACGAATTAAAAATCATTTATTCAAATTTTTATTTATTTTATTTTATTTATTATGATTTTATACATTAAAAATCATTTTAAATCAAAATAAAATATAAAAGTCTCAATATTTGATATGATTTTTGTTCTGGAAAGTCTTAAAGGTCAATTAAAGATGATTGAGATCATGAAAAATCAGATCAACCAAAATAGTAAGAAGATATCAAATTTTTTCAATATTTTGAAGCATATCTTTCTTCAATCTCAAGTTACCCAAAAGTCCAAAGTGGGATTGGATTTTTTGACCTAATTACACTCACTACATATACATGAAGACATCACAATGCAAGGACACGAATTTTGCAGCTCCAAGAACACCAAACCGATTTCAAAAAAAAGCAAGAAAAGTGAGATTCAAATTTTTTGATTTAAGGTGTTTACAAAAGGTTTGAACACACAAAAATGTTCCTAAAGGCCTTCTAAACATGTTCTTATCATCATTAACATCAAGATTTCATGCTTCATGGCCAACCGATCGTATTTTGTTCATCTTTACATTTTTTTCCGATTCGAATGATTCACGATATATAAATCAATTTTGATTGCATATTTGTGTTTATGTTGTTGATTAGATGTTGTCTGGACTATTTGATTGAAGTTTCCTTACAGGTTAAAGAAAACGCCATGGCTAGGGTTCTTCACCTTAGTTTAGGGTTTTCCAAAATAGACTATATAAAAACTTCTTAAAGCCATATTCGTGACCTCCAGACCTTGGGTGTTTGAATGACCTTCTTATTGAAGGCTAATTGTTGTTATTTCGATGCGTATGAGAAATATAGGAATACCTGTGAAAATAATTCCGCAGGAAAATTCGTATGTGAATTCGCAGGTATTTTCGCAGCAACAGAGGAAGAGGACGAAGACCGTTGGCGCGAAAAGGAGATTTTGAAATTTCAATTTATTTTATTTTGTTTTATTAGTATTAATATTTCAGAAAGAACGCTTGGCTCAGATGGTTGGATGCGCGTGTGGAAAGCTTTGGTACTTGGGTTTGATCCTCAGGTTCCCTCTTTTTTATTCATTAATTTTCTTGTTTTTTCAGGTTTATGATATAATGGCATGGGTTCATTCCCTATCGGCTAAGCTTGCGCAGCCCAGTGGTCCATCCTCTTGCTAGTAATGGGGAGGTCCTGGGTTCAAATCCAGGCCTCCCCCATTTTTTTTAAGACTTGTTTTTGTATTTTTTCTTAATTGTTTTAATTATATATTATTTAATTAACTAATTTGTTTTATATTAAAATTAAACAAAACTCAATTAAAAATGTTAATAAAATTCATATTTTTCTTTATAAATATCATAATATATTTTGTAAATAATTTTGTATATAATTTTATTATTTATAATTTGTAAATAATTTATGTAAATTTATATTAATTGTTTAAAACCTAAACCCTAATTTTTCTTAAATAAAAAAATCTAAACCCTAATTTCTAAAAAACCTTAATTTTATTAACCCTATTTTTTTATTAACTTTAACATTTAACTTAAATTAATTTTTTTTTAAACTATAATTAAATAATTAATCATTTTTTATGTAAATAATTAGTATTTGTTTATTATTATCATAATTGTTCTATTTTCTTCTAAAAAAAATTTCTAAATGTTTATTTAACTTAAAAAATAATATTCTCTTTTGAATTTTTATTTTCTTTATATTTTTACTAACCCTCTTATTATTATTATTTCATTATTACTAACCATTTAAGTTATTGCTTATTTATTTTATATTTTATCGTTATTATTATTTTTTCCGATTATATTGTAACTATCCCAAAGCTTTGTAATAGTTTAGGTTTATATTTTTGCTTTATTTTAATTGTAAATATATTAACTGTATGGTTAGTAATTCTAGGGTGTGCATAACATGTTTGTGATTAAAATTGACTTAGAATAACTAATTAAATAAGATAAATATTTGAATTTAAACACTCACACACGTAAGTCGATCTTTGATCGCCATCCTGCACTTTCTAGGGTTACCTCTCATGTTGCCTATTTCTAAGGTCAAGTAAGGTGTCTTAAGCAAAGTCCCTTCATAAATATCATCAAGTCCCTTCAGTTTAAAAGATCAAGTCCCTTCGAGGTTGCCTACGATAAATGATCTTGTCCCTTCGAATAAAATATGATAAGTCCCTACGAATTGCTAAAGACACCTTGCAGTTGCCTATATTCAGATGTCCCTACACATGTCCCTTATAACATCCAAGGTAATGACTACCTATTCCTTAATAATAGGGACAGTCTTACCATTGAAAGAACATATAAGAACAGTAAAGACTTAATATAGGGTAGGTTTCTCTTAATTACTTGCTCACCTTTTCAAAATACATTTTACACTTCACATTTCAAACAAATTTTCAAAACAAAGTCTTTATATACACCCATACGAGGATCATTATAAAGTACTTAGAAATTTTTTAATCACACACTACACCTTTCTCAAAACAATTTAAAGAGAGCTAAGTAACTAAGAGCCCATGGATAACCATGGATATAAAGGGTGCTAACACCTTCCCTTTGTATAACCTACCCCCCGAACACAAAATCTTTTTAAGGTCTTTCCTGTTCTTTTATGTCCTTTCCTTTTGGATAAAATAAAATTCGGTGGCGACTCTTGCTATCCGCAACATTTAACTAAAGTCAGTTCTCCCACCGTGTTACAATCATGGCATCAAAGTTTTGGTTCAAATAATGTGATTCAAATTAAGAAGGGAAAGGGCATGGTTGTTTTTTATTTGGAATACATTATTCAAGTTTATTATCATTCATCATTCAAGTTCAAATTCAAGTTCATTGGAAAGTCCTCGATATCCATTTCAAATACAGGCTCATTATCCTTTTAAATCCATGTCTACCATTTTTAATTTCTCATATTCATTTTCTCGATCCATTTTTACCCGTTTTTGAATTCTAAATCCATCCCCAACGACAACCAATACCTAGTTATTCACATCCAAATTTGATCCAGGAGCCATTCTTAAACTCATATCTAAAATGGCCCATTTTCCAATTTTAAAAGCCATCCATTTATTTACTTCAAGTCCTATTCGCCCAAAACCACTTTACAAGGGGGTGTAAACACCCCAAATTTGCCCTCACTCATATTCACACCTTGGCTTGTGATCTTTCATATTTTCATAAGCATAGGCATACCATATCATATTGCATATTTGTTTCATCTGCATAGTTCAAGATCATCTGCATCTAGGGTTTGTGATCTGAGCAATCCAAGGATCCATCTGAGCCATCCCAAAGGCCTCACAGCATTCCAAGGGGGTCCATGTGTGTTTTATCATCATATTATATCCTCAAAGTTCAAGGAAGTCAAGATATCACAAGAACTGGCAAGGCATGGAAGCAGAGCTAGGGTTTTCACTACACAGATGACCAAAATTAGGGTTTTGGTTTCAGAGGCCTCAACACCAAATTTTTGGGCCATTCTTGTTTCTAATGTTCTTAAGATGTTATAAGGATCATATGTACCAAGTTTTATGAAGAAATTCATTGTGGAAGTCATCTGTTCACTAGGTAACTTCTTGAGCAAGTTAAGTCAAAATCAGGGCATCTGAGGCCCCCAACAATGGAACCAAAGGGGTATTTTCATAAAATTGAAGTTCTATGATCTTTATTTGATCATTGGAGTGCTTGGAAGTTCACAAAATGGAAGAAATTTGAGCTAAACCAAAAGTTGACAAAAATGGAAATGACTTGTAATGGAAATTTTCCATTTTGGGAAAGTTCTTCAACCTCCTCTTTCTCATCCAAATATGCTTCAAATGAAAAATTATTGGTCATGAAAGTTGTAGATTAGGTCTTTCCATTTTCAAAAAGTACAAGAACATGTTCTAATTCATTATGGAACTCAAGTTATGATCCTTCAATGTTGGCAAAAATCACATAATTTTCACATTCATGCCAAAGAAGGATTTTTGCAAATTCACTTGCCAAGCTTCTAAGTGACCTCTAATTGACTTCTAAACATCATAACAACATCACATGACTCATTTTTCTCAGAATTTCCCAAGGAACCACAACATTTCATGCCTTGCATCACAAGATACACCAAAGAGGGAAAATATGCAAAACTCATACAAACCCTAGTTCCATGTGTTCCAGTTGCATCAAACCTATTCCATGGCCATCCTTGATTCATGCTGAGGCCAGACACCCCAAAATCTCAGGCCTGCACCATGCCCATACCTCAAGTACACAATGTTGACTTTTTTTGCAAAATCACCCATATCGATCAGCATAGGCCACAACAACTCCTCTGACCTATCATAGCTTCACATACATGCCTCAAGGGATTCATTTCATACAACACACAAGCCTGAATCATTCCATAGCTCAGATTGCCAAAAAATCCCTCAAAACTTCTCTTCTTCGATTCTCCCTGCTCAAGCATCAAAACTTCAAACAAACTTCACCAATCATCTCCATACATCCTCCATATCATTTCCCACCCCTCACATTGGCCTGAAACCACCTCAAACAAAAACACGATTTTGACATGCTCTGAACTGAAACCTCAAAAACATCCAACATAAACTTGTTTCAAGCTTGCCAGAAATATTATGGGGTTCATTGGAGTGGAAAAACACCAAGGAGGTGGCCAGAAAGCTCCAGATAGCAAAGCTTCATCTCAGGTAACCTCAAGAACATTTTTTCCAGAAATGCGTTTTTAAGTTCCTAAATGATTCTTTATGCTTCACTGATCATGCTGATGTAATTTGTTTTGAAAATGGTTGAATATTAAGCATGTATTGAGTTTCTGAAATTTCTGTTCAGTTTCACCGTTTGCTTCGAATCTTGTTTTTGAGGAATGATAAATGTGTTTTGATGGCTGATTCTTGCTTAGGGATGTTAGGGGAGTGATTCTGGAGCTTTAGAGCTCTTGATTTAACCTAGGGAAGAAGTTAGGTGTTTTGGTTGGCCGGAGAAGATGACCGGAGGTCTTTTCCGGCTACCTGAAAGTCATTAGGGTTAATGTTGTGATTAATTCCCCAGTTGTGTTTGTGGCCGTTTGATGAGGATTAAGGTTAGCAACGGGTGGCCAGGATCAATTCACTTAGGTTTAATTTAGTTTAATTAATTTTAAAACGTATTTAAGCTCAGTTTGAATCTGGACCATTGATTTGCGCGCGCAGTCAATTCCCTCCTAGCCCAGTTCAAACTGCAGCCCTTGGATCAGCATACTTTGCATTTTATTTGTTTATTTTTGTTTTATTCCATTTGTTTTCATATAATTATTAAAAATAACAAAACTGATCAAAAAATTCTGAAATTTTTTATCAAACCTTTTATTAATTTTCAGAAACCAAAAATATTTTTATTTTTATTTTTTGCATTAAAAATATATTTTTAAATCATTTAAATATTTTATTTAATTAGTTAATTGATTTTAATTAATTAAAAATACATTTAAGTATTTAAAAATCACCAAAAAAATCAGAAAGCATTCTTACACATTTAGAAGCATTTACAAACTCACCATACAAATTTCGTTTTGGTTTTGATCATACTTTGAGATTTTTCAAAGAATTAGGGTTCTTAAAAATGTTCATTTTCTAACCCTAACTTCAAAAATTCATAACTTTTAAACCAAGTTGAGTTTGTGAATGTTTCTTTTTGCATTGTTCTATGCATGGCTTCTAGCATTCAAAAACAGTTTTGTTTCATTTTTATCTTGCATTTTCAAATTGTTTGGTATTTTACATTGAAGATCACCCAAAAACCCCTAGAAACTTAGGAAATTCATAACTTCTCCTAGGTTTAGCTTCTGACCTCCCCCTTTGGATGGTCACCTAGTGTAGGTTTAGGGTTCCTTTGAGTGCATTTTCAATTTTTTATAATATCATTTGCTTCTGTCTTTGTCATTTGCATCTCATATGTTCCTAAAACCCTAATTTCACATGTTCATTTGCATTCATCTTGCATTGCATGAACATATGAACTTGCCATGCCATTCTAAACATTTGTATGCCATCTTAGACATCTTAGGACATTTCTTGAACATTGCTTTATCATTTATCCATACATTTGCTATGCTTTGCATCCATTTCATTTCATAAATATCCATGTGTTTACATGCTTCCTACATGCTTCATTTGCATTCATCCTCTTGTATGAACACACACATGCATCTTGTATGTCTTTGCATCATGTCATAACATCATTTGCATCATGTACATGCTTCTGGTTTTGGTTTTTGTCCTTACATTTGCTTCATTTCATTTCATTCCTTTCATATTGCATCTTGTACTAACTTTTCAGGGTTAATGGTAAGTTGTTTGGGAGGTGGATTTGCCTTCACCTCCCCCCTCTTCTCATCTCTTCATATTGCATTCTTACTGCATTTTTGCTAGTCTTTGAGTGGGCTTGCCTCACTTGTGCTTCTCTTCCTTTCTTCCTTTAAGTTACTTATCTTCTTAGGAAGTAAGTAACTTATTCTTCTGCTTCCTCCTCTTTTCATCTTGCTTCTCCTTGGTGGCTTCCTTGAAGACTTCTCCTTTTAAGCCTCACAAAACCATAGGATGCCTAAGCATGATAACTTATAGTATTGATAGTTCCCCTTAGCGTTTTACCTTTGAGTCTCCCTGAGTCTCTCTTCTCATCTCAAATAATCAAGGACTAAACTCTTAAAGTTTTAGGACTTTGGAATTAGGGTTATGCCTGTATCCTTCTATTAGGATGGAGTGTATAACTTTAATCCTAAGTGTTAAACCTTTAATTTGTTTAAACCTCTTAATCAAATCATCTTAATAATCACTAAGACTTCATCTTGTAACTTGGGCCTTACATTAGGGTTCTAATTCTTCCTTTATGGTTAAGAAGGACTAACCCTAGTGTTTAATGGACAAGTCCCCCTCAAGTTGTCTTACAAATCATAAAACTCACTTCTTAATCTTATCCCTTAATTAAAATCCACTTAATAAAGGCTTTGTTATTCAATGAATTTAATCCCTAACCATGGATTAAGTTGAGGTATCTTTCTCAGCTTAAGTGTGCTCATCTATTATCCTTCTATTAGGATGGTGTAATGAGTTCACTAATCTGTGATTAGAGATTAAACTCATTACTTAACACTAAACAAAAACCCAAAAACATCTAAATAATCACAAGTAGGTTAATTATCTTAATCCTACATCATCATGGCAATTAAGTTGGGATGATTATCTCATACTTAAGTATTCTCATTATCCCTAATCAGGGAGGATATAATGAGTTTACAAGCCTCTTGATTCAGGCTTAAGCTCATTAACTTATGACAAACTCCAAAAACAATAAAAAACTCAAAACACCAAAAACAAACAATAATTGTCTCCTTCGGGATTCTTTTCTCATCATCCTCATTCATAAACGAGAACTTGCTTCTTCCGTCTAATGCAAGACAGTTAGCACTCGAGCCAGACGAGTCATACACTTGAGCATAGGCAAGCAAGTAGTTCATCAGTCAAACTTTTTTCAGTCTCTTTGAGTTGAACTACGGTGTTCTGACTTCCTCATTGCACTAGAGGATACATAGGCATAACTTAACTGTTATCGAACAAAAGTCTCTGTGTCTTCCCCCTCTTTCAGCATTCTCTTTTAAGCCCCATTCCTGAGCATTTTACTTCACCCTTTTGCATTGACACTTGTATTCTTTTCCAGCTTTTGCACACAGATAGCACATACACTACCCCTTTAAACACAATCTTTTAAGTGTGGATCCCGTCGAGTACGACGGACAATCTGGGTGCTAATACCTTCCCAGGTTGTAACCAACCCCCTTTCTCAATTTCTCTGGTTTGCAACCGTCTTATCCATATCTTTTCTAGGTTTATGCAGCATTACCTTTCCTTCGGGATAAAAATGCCTAGCTGGCGACTCTATTCATCTTCACCTTCATTTTCTCCTTTCGCCGACCTTTCGCGCTTGTACCGGGATGCAAATCTTCGGGAGCGACAGGGGGGCATCCATGTAAGACATGGAGAAATCTCTAAACAAAAAAGGATGAGGTTATTTATTCCAAATACACTAAAAAGAGCCATCACTTTGCATTTGTTACAATGAAAACTGTTGTGGATGCAAATGTAGTAATTGAGAAACTCAACGGAACTCAAATTTGAGGACGTGGGATTAAAGTGAATGTACACAAAAAAATAGTTTAAAAAAGAAAACACTGATAAGATAAAACTTCAGTTACAATCTAAAAATTGACTCATATAACTTAACCAAAATCAATAACAGAAAATGAATACAGTTACAATCTAACAGAAAAAACCGACTTTTTATCAACAGAAAAAAGTCAGTTACAAGAAGGGGGGGGGGGGGGTTACACCAGAATTAAGGGAGGGAACAAAAAATAGAACTCAGAAACAGTTATAGCCAAAAAATTGTTTCTTCAATCCCAGGAACTCTCTCTTCACTATTCATCAATCTTCAATAGTCAACAACCATCACCTCCAATTTCACCGCAACGAAACCTCATCATACTCTGCAATTTCAAGAACCAATACTTAAACAGAATTAATAGGGCATATCATATTAGTTCAGGGGGATATAACGGAAGAAAAATTCAGTTCTCAAGACAACATAAAAAATCACATAGTAAAAAATAGATCCATAACAGAAAAATGGAAAGGAGAACAAACTTCATCGATCTCCAAGCACTCTTCAATCCCTTCAAGAAGCTTCTTTCCATCTCCATTACACATCAATTCTTCAACCTTATTCACACACAAAAGACGTTCATCAACCGAACTCTTTGCATTAAGATTTTCTTCAGCTCCGAACCTCTCATACATCTTCAATCTTCTACACTGCATCAGAAAAACTTCAATAACATGAATCAATCTTCACTTCTATTACAATCTGCAACAACCTGAAAATCACTGCAAGATAATCAATCGACAACAGATCACAACAACAAATTTAAATCTACACCGATCAAGCTACAACTACAAATTTAAAGGTTCTGCAAATTCAATAATTTGTACAACAGCGGTAATCAAACGAATTTCATACGCGAAGAAGAGGAAAAATTGAGCGAGAACAAAAGAACAAGTGCATACCTAATGTTGCATTATCGCCGTAGTGCTCGTCGCAAAAGATATCGTCAGTTTATCCCTAATATTGTTTACGACAAAGTCGTTATAATTGGATCCATTTTGATTTGCGGTTGAGCCATTTTGTCATTGGAAAACGTGATTAGAGAGGAGGATAAACGAGACAACTCCATGAAGGAGATGATGATGGACTCGTAACAGAGTCGACTGAGCAAGGCGGCGGTGAGATTGTAACACCCCATTTCTACCCGACTTTAATTTTAAATCAGAGTTATATAAAAATTCACCAAAACATGGGATATCACATTTTCAACTTTAAAATCGACTTTAATCTTAAGACATGCTTGAACATTGCTTGATCATTTCTTCATTCCTTTGCTATGCTTTGCACCCATTATATTTCATGAACATTCATGTGTTTTCATGCTTCTAAACATGCTTCTATAGCATCTCATACTTGTATGACCATTCATATGCATCTTGTATGACTTTGCATCATCTCACAATGCATTTACAGTGCATATTCACTTCTGACTTTGGTCTTTGCATCTCATTTCACTTCATTTCCTTTTTCTTTATGTCTTATGCATTCATACTAACCTTTCAGGAGCTTTTGGTAAGTTATCTGGGAGGTGGATTTGCCTTCACCTCCCACTTCCTCTTTCCTTTGCATGTGCATATTTACATGTCTTTGAAGTGAATCTAATTCACTTATGCTCCTTCCTTCTTACTTTCTTTCTTTTAAGTTACTTATCTTCTTCGGGAAGTAAGTAACTTGTTCTTCCTCCTCCTTCTCTTTTCATCTGCTTCTTCCATTGGTGGCCTTGAAGATCCTTTCTCTTAAGCCTCACAAACCATAGGATGTCCAAGCATGATAACTTTTAGGATTGTGTATAGTCCCCCTAGTCTTTTATCTTTGAGTCTCCTTGAGTCTCTCTTCTCATCTCAATAACCAGAGGCCAAACTCTTAAAGCTTTAGGACTTTGAATTAGGGTTATGCCTGCATCCTTATCTTAGGATGGAGTGTATAACTTTAATCCTTAGTGTTAAACCTTTAATTTGTTTTCACCTCTTAATCAAAACACATTAATAATCACAAAGACTTTATCTTGTAACTTGGGCCTTACATTAGGGTTCTATCTCTTCCTCATGGTTAAGAGGGACTAACCCTAGTGTTTAATGGACAAGTCCCCCTCAAGTTGTCTTACAAACTTAAAATCCACTTCTTAATCTCATCCCTTAATTAAAATCCACTTAATAAAGGCTTGTTATATAATGAATTTAATCCCTAACCATGGATTAAGTTGAGGTATCTTCCTCAGCTTAAGTGTTCTCATCTATTATCCTTCTATTAGGATGGTGTAATGAGTTCACTAATATGTGATTAGAGGTTAAACTCATTACTTAACACTAAACAAAAACCCAAAAACATCTAAAATAATCACAAGTAGGTTAATGATCTTAATCCTACATCATCATGGTAATTAAGTTGAGATGTTTATCTCACACTTAAGTATGCTCATTATCCCTAATCAGGGAGGATATAATGAGTTTACAACCCTTGATTTAGGCTTAAGCTCATAATCCTATGCAAAACACCAAAAAACAATAAAAAACTGAAAACATCAAAAACAAACAATAATCGTCTCCTCCGGGATTCTTTTCTCATCACACTCATTCACAAACGAGAACTCGCTTCACCCGTCTAATGCAAGACAGTTAGCACTCGAGCCAGACGAGTCATACACTTGAGCATAGGCAAGTAGGCAGTTCACAGTCAATTTTTTTTCAGTCTCTTTGAGTCTAACTACAGTGTTCTGACTTCCTCATTGCACGAGAGGATACGTAGGCATAACTTAATAGTTATCGAACAAAAGTCTCTTTGTCATCCCCCTCTTTCAGCATTCCTCTCTAAAGCCTCAGTTCCTGAGCAATTCACCCTTTGCACTGACACCAGTACTTTCTTTCCCTAGCGTTTGCACACAAATAGCACATACACTTACCCCTTTTAAACACAATCTTGTAAGCGTGGATCTCGTCGAGTACGATGGACGATCTGGGTGATAATAGCTTCCAAGATCGTAACCAACTCCCTTTCTTAGTTTCTCTGGTCCGCAATCATTTTATCCATCTCTTTCCAGGTTTATGCAGCATTACCTTTCCTTCGGGATAAAAATGCCTAGCTGGCGACTCTATTCAATTCAACCACATTTCTCTTTTCGCCGACCGCTTGCGTCTGCACCTTGTGACCCTGGTGTCTTTTCAGGGGAGCGAGAGCTTGGCAACTCTGCTGGGGAATTATTATCTTGCAACCAGGGCTTCTGGTTCTTTTTGTGGGTTTCTCCTAGCGCTTGTTTGATTTGTGTTTATTGAGTGTGCTATGTGTGCTTTTGTTTTTGCTTTATTTGTTGCTTTATGTACAACTTTATTTGTTGCATTTACTTTATCGCTTTCATTTACTATTTTATGCATTTCATATTATTGTCATCATATCACCTGTGTTGGATTTGTTGTTTACCTTGGTGGGAGGGGTATCTCAGTGAGTAAGGTTCCACACCGGGAGCCTGAGTGACACATAGGATTAGAGTGGCTTCATATTCTTTCCCATTCCATTTTGGTCTGGTGCGAGAATATGAAACACAGTTCAGACATGGGTTTCTTCTTGAGAACACTGTGCTACGGATTTCCTGTAGTACTAGGGCTATCTGGGAAGCCTGCTAAGTCTGGATGACCTTTTTTAAATGACTGTAAACACCCCAAATTTGCCCTCACCCATTCACACCATGGCTTGTGATCATTTCATATGCATAAACACAACCACATCATCTCATATCTCATTTTTGATTCACTGGATAGTTTCTAAGGCATCTGCACCTAGGGTTTGTGATCTGAGCAATCCCAAAGCATCTTGAGCCATTCCAAAGGCCACCAATCAACTTAAAGGGGTCCATGTGTGTTCCTATATCATATTTCATCTCCTCAAAGTCAGAAATGCAGAGGAATCACAAGAACTAGGGTTTGAGTGGATGCAGAGCCAGGATGAACTGCACAGTTGACTGAAAATTAGGGTTTTGGTTTCAGAGGCCATAACTCCAAATTTTTTGGTCATTCTTGTTTCCATTGATCTCTATATGGTATAGGGAGTATACATATCAATTTTCATGAAGAAATTCCATGGGGAAGTCATCTGATCAAGGGTTGACTTTTCAGACAAGTCAGTGCAAAATCAGGGCATCTGAGGCCCCCAATGACCCAACCAATGGGTGACCTTCATCATTTTGAGTGTATATGGTCTTTATTTGATCATGGAAGAAGGTTGAAGTTCATAAAAATCAAGAATTTAGGGTTTTTGCAAATGTTGACTTTTTGGGCATAGTTGACTTTTCAAGAATGCATCATTTTAGGTCATTTTTCAAGCCTTGATTCTTGATCCAAAAATGCTTCAAATGGAAAAACTTTGGTCATGAAAGTTGTAGATCTCATCTTTCCCTTTCCAAAAAGTACAAGAACATGATAAAACTCTTCTTGGATCAAAAGTTATGGCAATGCAAAGTTGGATAAAATCATTGATTTTCAAGGCATGCCCTAAGTGAGAATTTTGCAGAATCATGGATCAATGACTCTTGCAGCCTCAAATTCATTTCAAACCATTACACAAACTTTCTACAAGTCCTAAAAATCAGAATTGGATCAAGTTTGCTCATGTTTTGGTTCATGTAACAAGATTTTCTTTCATGGGAACCATAAAGCAACAAGTTGCAAAACCACTCATTTCACTTCCTACAAACTATGACATTGGATGCTGACTTTGGCTAGCCTCTCACCTCACCCTTTGCTGCGCAGCCCATGCCATGTACTTGCCAAGATCATGAGCCATGCTTCTCTTACACATTATTTGACTTTTTTGCAAAAGTTGCCTTACCAATCAATAAAGCACATGTCAAATCAACTGACCAATGAGAGAGAGTTATGTGGACATTTTGCAAGCAAGACATAACATAAGGCAAGGCTGAAACACATTCATTCAGAACATTCACAAAAACCTCCCATCTTGCAACTTGCTTCGAATTCTTCTCCACAGCCACTAAACATTCAAGCTAACTTCACCAATCATCTCACCTGGCTCCATAGACCTCAAACCACCCAAAGCACAAGCCTGAAACAGCCAAGAGATCCCACTGCCATTTCTCACTCCATTTCTGCAGTTGCTTTCGAATCTCCTTCCCTAGCTCACAAACGGCCAAACAAACCTTGCAAAGCTTCTCCATACATCATTCAGACCTCAAACCATCATTCACCATGACCTGAAAGAGCCAGAATCACCATAGCCATTGTTGGCTGAGCTTGAAGCAGGAGCATTCGAATCTCATCATCCAGCCAACTCAAACTCATTTTGAGCACTCAAATATCATCAAGGGGTTCTAAGGAGTAGATTGCACATAAAGAGAAGGCCAGAAAGTCCTCAAGTGGAAAGCTTCAAATCTCAGGTAGCCTGAAATTTATTTTTCCAGAAATCATTTTTATTGTTACAAACTTGTTCTCCATGTCTTGCTGATCATTCTGGTACCATTGGTTTTGAAAATGGTTGTGATTTGAGCATTTAATTTGCTTCTGAAGCTCGCGTGCCCTAGAACTTTCTTTCTTCGATTCAGCTTGTTTACAAAATATAAATTTGTTTTAGGTTAGGGGTTTGATTCGTGAGGATGTGGGGAACATTTCCCAGTTTTTAGATTTCATTTTTGTTACGTTTTTAGGAAGTTTGAAGTTTTCAGGGGAGAAGGTCACCGGAGAAGACGACCGGAGCTCGTCTCCGGTGACCTGAGAGTGATTAATTTTTAATTAGGGTTAGGGCACTGAGTTTGAACGTGAGCCATTGGATTCCATTTCCCGCGCGTGAATAGAAGGCCAGGATCTTTTCATTAAGTTTTAATTATGAATTAATATTTAATTAATCAGGATTAGGTTGGTTTGAATCTGGGCCGTCCAGATGCGCGCCCAGTCAACCCCTTTTAACCCAGCAGCTCATCTCAGCCTCTCGTTTGGATTACTTTTCATTTTTATTAATATTAATTCATTTCTTTCACATTTGTTTTCTATATTTATTTTAAAATAGCAAAACTTATTTAAAAAATCTGAAATTTTTTGTACAAGTTATTATTAAATTTCAGAACCCAAAAATATTTTTAGTTTTATTTTTATCATTAAAAAAAGTATTTTTAAATATTTAAAAGATTATTTTTAATTGATTAATGGAAATTAATTAATTAAAAATACTTTTAGATATTTAAAAATTACAAAAAAATTCATGAAATGTTCTAAGACATTTAGAAACATTGTCCAACCTTCAAACCAAATTTCTTTTTTGATCTTGATGCATTTTAAGAATTTTTCATTGAATTAAATCATTTTTTATGCATTATTTTGATCATAAGTTCAAAAATTCATTTCTGCCTATTGGAGAAGGTTGAGACATTGATTCTTCTTGCTTTGTCTTTTGTTTAGCATGTGTTTTCAAGGATAAAAAGGCCATGATTTGTTCTTGCATTTTCAATTTGATTGGCATTTGTTTTGTTAAGAACCCTAAAAAACCCTAATAACTTAGAAAATTCATATCTTGAGTTTGGTTGAGAGTTGAGAGCTCCCCTTTGGGCAGTGGTTCATCATAGGCCTAGGGTTTCTTTGGATACCATTTTCTATTTTTTATCATGAGGTTGGCTTCTGTTTTGGGTTTTTGTTTGATGTTTGATCCATGAACCCTAATTTGGGCTTTCTTTTGCATCCCTCTTGCATTTCCTTCCATAACATGACTTGTCTTTGCATTTTGTGCATTATTATGATTCATTTGGCATCTTAAGACATGTAGAAAGCATCTTTGATCATTGCACCTCATGTTTGCCATGTCATTTGTCTTGTATGCTTCATAACATTCCATGTTTGTTCATGCTCCTTAACTTGCATCATATGCATTCATAAGCTTGTATGAACATCCCCATTGTCTTGCCTCATGTTTGCAGCATCTCATAACATCATAATCATCATCAACATGCTTCTGGTCTTGCTTAGCATCATATCATTTCATCTCATCTTGCATTGCATTGCATTTTCTTTCTAACATTGCAGGTGGTAAGTAAACTTGAGAAGTGGATTTGCCTTCACTTCTCATACCTTTTCTTTTCATCTCTCTTGCATCCATTGCTGCATTTCTATTTGTGTTTGAGATTGAGCTTGCTCATTCTTCTTCCTCCCACTTTCTTTCTTCAAGTGACTTGACTTCTTGAATGAAGCAAGTCACTTTGCTTCTCTTGATCCTGTTCATCTGCTTCCTGGTGGCTCCTTTGAAGTTTGTTCTTGAAAACCTCACAAACCTTAGGATCATCCAAGCATGACAATGAATTAGGGTTTTGATTAGTCTCCCCTCATAGTTTTTACCTTTGGGTCTCCCTTTGAGTCTTCTCTTCTCACCTCATAATCAGGGATTAAACCCTAAAGGCTTTAAGACTTTGTGCTTAGGGTTATGCCTGCATCCTTCTCTTAGGATGGAGTGTATAACTTTAATCCTAAGTATTAAACCCTTAAGGTGTTTAAATCTCTTAATCAATTCATCTAATAATCATCAAGACATCACTTGTAACTTGGGCCTTGCATTAGGGTTCTAATTCTTCCTTAAGTGGTTAAGAAGGACTAACCCTAGTGTTAATGGACAAGTCCCTCTCAAGTTGTCTTACAAATCATAAAAATCACTTCTTCATCATATCATTAAATAAAATCCACTTAATAAAGGCTTGTTTTGTCATGGGTTTAATCCCTAATCATGGATTAAGTTGAGGAGTCTTTCTCAGCTTAAACATTCTCATCTATTATCCTTCTTTTAGGATGGTGTAATGGGTCTGTTTAATCCATGATTATGGCTTAACCTCATTACTCAACACTAAACAAAATCACAAAAACATCTAAATAATCACAAGTAGGTTAATGATCTTAATCCTACACCAAAGGTGATTAAGTGTGAGAATCTGACTTCACACTTAAGGTACTCTCATTACCCCTGATCAGAGGGAAGATGTGATGAGTTTACTAAATCCATTGGTTTAGGCTTAAGCTCATTATCTTATGACAAACTTCAAAAAGCAATAAAAGACTGAAAACTCAAAAACAAACAATAATCGTCTCCTCCGGGATTCTTTTCTCATCATCCTCACTCACAAACGAGAACTCGCTTCTTCCGTCTAATGCAAGACAGTAAGCACCTGAGCCAGACAGGTCATACACTTGAGCATAGGCAAGCAAGCATTTCACAAGTCAATTCATCTTTCAGTCTCTTTGGGTCGAACTACGGTGTTCTGACTTCCTCATTGCACGAGAGGATACGTAGGCATAACTTAACGGTTATCGAACAAAAGTCTCTGTATATTCCCCCTCTTTCCAGCATCTTTCTCTTAGCCTCATGATCATGAGCATACTCTTTCCTTACACTGACACTTTCATACTTCATATCACTCATACACTTTACACTGACACCTGTGCATCTCTTTCCAGCTATTTTATACACAAATTGCACTGACACTACCCCTTTAAAACACAAATCTTTTAAGCGTGGATCCCGTCGAGTACGACGGACAATCTGGGTGCTAATACCTTCCCAGGTTGTAACCAACCCCCTTTCTCAGTCTCTCTGGTTCACAAACCGTCTTATCCATCTCTTTCTAGGCCTATGCAGCATTGCCTTTCCTCCGGGATAAAAATGCCTAGCTGGCGACTCTTTTCATCTCCAGTGAGTTCACGGCTGTGTGTTCTCACTGTTCCCTTCGCCGACCGTTCGCGTCTGTACCTTCATATGATCCATTTTTCATTTGTCGGGAGCGACAGCTTGGCGACTCTGCTGGGGAACTTATACTGCAACCAGGGCTTCTGGTTCTTTTTGTGGGTTCCTCATAGCGCTTGTTTGATTTGTGTTTACTGGGGTGTTATGTGCTTATTTGTGCTTGTATTTATTTTTGTTTATTGCTTTATGTACAGTTGATTTATTGCTTTCTTTATAGCTTTATATTTTCCATACTGTCATACTGTGCTGGCTGGATCTGGTTTTTCTTTGGTGGGTGGGTATTTCATTGAGAGTTAAGGTCCTATACCTGGGACCTGAGTGACACCTAGGCTAGAGTGAATCATATTCTTTCCCATTCCATTTCGGTCTGGTGCGGGAATATGAAACACGGTTCAGATATGGGTTTCTTCTTGAGAACTCTGTGTTGCAGATTTCCTGCAATGCTAGGGCTATCTGGGAAGCCTGCTAAGTCTGGATGACCTTTTAGTATTGACCTTCAGAAACTGAGGTGAATTAGAGGAGGAATTGTTATGGTTATTGTAAACACTATACCTCCGGGTTAGAAGTGTTTACACTTCTCATAACCGATCCAAGTCTGAGGATCCTTGTTTTAGATCACTACCTGTGAGGGGGTTGGGCTGTTTACAGGTTTGCAGGTACCTTGACCTCAGAATACCCTGTTACTTTGACTTTGTTAAGAGTACTCCATGTTGGACAGTTCTTGTGATTCTAAAACTCTGGACATGTGGCTCTTTATTTGAGTCCCCCACCCTGGTTACTGGATTTTTAGACCTCCATCTGGAATTCTTGAACACACATGGATCTATACCAAGGCAGTTAATCAGATCCAGCTCAGTCACAAACCCTTGCATTTCATTTTGCATACATACTCATTGCATCATATTAACATGTGCTTATTTGTGTTTCAGGGTATCCATTTCTCATCTGGTTTTGGTTTTGACCCCATCTGCAGTTTTGACCTATCTCCACCAGCACTTGCTTCAGCTTGTCAGCCATATACTTCAGTTACTTGCACCAGCCAATCAGTGGCTCATTCTTTCAGTATCTTCATCAACACTCAGTCTTCAGCATCATGGCTCCAAAGAAAAGCAACATCACCTATCATTTCTTCCAACCAGACTTATCAGACATCAGGAGGATCCAAACCCTGATCACTCCAGATCACACACCCTTGTTCAGGGAGAGTTATGGAGATATACTGGACATGGTTATGGATCTGGACCCTTCACAGAGGAGCCTCATCCACACCTGCATTCAGTTTTATGATCCCCCATTGAGATGTTTCACCTTTCAAGACTTTCAGTTGGGTCCTCTTTTGGAAGAATACTCATATTTGGTTGGTTTGCCTATCAAGAGGGAAATCCCTTTCAACCCTGAAATGGTCTTTCCCAGCAATGGAGAGATAGAAAAAGCTTTGCACCTGGAGCCTGTGTTGATTGAACAGCATATGACCTCTAAGGCTGGGATCCCTGGTTTTCATCTGGACTTCCTGATTTCTCAAGCTAGTTTGAAGGCCTCCTTGGGGGATTGGAAAGCTGTTTGTGCTCTATTGGCCTTGAGTGTATATGGGATTGTATTGTTTGCAGATGAGCCTCGTTTCATTAGCAAGAATGCAATCCATTTGTTCATCCTGAAGAACCCTGTGCCAACTTTACTGGGTGATCTTTATTATTCAGTCCATCAGAGAAATGAGAAGCAGAGGGGGAGATTAGTAAGAATTTGTGCTCCATTATTCCATGCTTGGCTTCTCAGGCATCTACCCAGGACAGATGCATTTCTCAATCCTCATCAGCAAAGCAATTGGGCTAAGAGACTCACTGTCCTAACTTCAGCAGATATCAGATGGTGTACTCAGAGCACCAAGGGCAGAGACATGATCACAAGCTGTGGGCACTTTCCCAATGTGCCTTTGATAGGAGTTAAGGGAAGTATCAATTACAACCCTCTGCTGTTCAGAAGGCAATTAGGCTATGCACTGGTTCATACTCCTAGGGAACAAGATTTGGTGGAGACCCTCTACTGTGAGAACAAGATTAGTCTGGCAACTGTTAGGCAGGCTGCCTGGGCCTGGGATCATGTTCAGGCTAAGGGAATCACCATTCTGGGGAAGTGCAATAATGTGGCATCAGTCCAATATTATGAGTGGTCCCATGCTAGGGCCCAATTCTCTGGAATGCCCTTTACCATAGAAGACATGCCTGAGTCATCTTCAGCACCACCCCCTGCCACTATCAGTTTGGAGGAGTTTGAGAGCTTGAAGGAAAGGAATGAGAAGTTAACCCAAGCCTTGCAGAAGACCCTCAGGGAGAGGAGTGAAGGTGTGAGGGAGATTGAAAGATTGGAGAAGTTAAGGGTGGAACACTTGACTAAAATTGAGAAGTCTGGAGATTATATCAACAAGTCCAAAGCTGGTGAACAGATTCTGAAGAACGCTTGTAAAGAAGCCCAATTCCAAAGAGCAAGAACAGACTTGTATTTGAAAGAGAGTCAGGCCAGGTGGGTCCGGATCACTGAGGCCCGTACTCTAGAAGACAAGAGAGCTCAGGACAAGATGGAGCAGATGGAAAAAGCCCTGGCAGCAGCCCAGGAGGAAATATCAGAGCTGAAAATCAAAGCAGGATTGAAGAGGTCTAAGGACCAAAGTCAAAACAAGAAATTGGCTGCAGCTGTCGCAACAAGAAACCTTCTCATCAGAAGTCTCACGGAGCATCCGGCTGATCCTGTGACCGAAGCACTTCTCAAGGAAGTTCGTGAGGATGAGTTTGGCCTTGGAGTTTGATCATTTGCTTGTTGTTGTTCCTTTTCCATGTACTTTTGCTTTTTGTGATGTATTTTGGCCCCTTTGAGGGTTTGTGTTGTAAAATGAACAAATTGTATTATTTCACCTTTGTAATATATTTGTGTTGGGGTTCACATCAAAAGCAACTTCAACAACATCATCTTCAAGGGTCTGGAAGGGTCAAAACTGAAGGCCAAACCGGATACCTTGAGAACAAATAAGCATAACTGCATTGCATGCTAACCCTTTTGTTTGTTTTGTAGGTTTTTTGTTTTGTTGTTGCTAACCTCTGTTGTGAATCTCAGGAATTATTGCTCGCCGCCGGGTATTTCCTCTCAACAGGCCACACAGGTACCCAACTAGAAACAACCTTCCGGGAATTCAGATGGATCAGATGCAACAAGACCTTACGGAGGTCAGAAACCAGATGGCAAACGAAAGGTTAGAGATGAGAACGCAGATGACGCAGTTCATGGAAGTTATGAACAACATGGCTCAGAGCCAGGAGAGACTGAGGGCCATGGTGGAGAGGCAAAACCAAGAGGAGCCTCATGTAGGAACTGCAGGCACCAGTAATAATGAAAGGGTGCAACCACATGTTCCCCCCCCTGTGTTTGGCCCACATCTCCATCCAGAGGCTAACATCCCAGTCAACATTCAAGGGACATCCACTGCAGCCAGAGTACTTCAAGAAGATCCTCAGGAGGACCAGTATACAGTGATGGGTGCCGGAGAGGAAACATATGATAGACGATTGGAAGAGATAGCTGAGAAGTTGAGATCACTGGAGTCTCAAAACTCTTTGGGGTTCGACGTCATGGACATGGGATTGGTAGAAGGGGTCAGGATCCCCCACAAGTTCAAGCCTCCATGTTTCGAAAAGTATAATGGGACTTCATGCCCCCGGACTCATTTGCAATCATTTCTGGGAAGGCTGAAGGCCTATACAATGGATGAGAAATTGTGGATGTTCTATTTTGAAGATAGCTTGACTGGAGCTTCAAGGGAATGGTATTCCCATCTGACAAGAGCAACAGTTAGATGCTGGAAGGACCTGGCAGAAGCCTTCATCAGACAGTATCAGTATAATCTAGATATGGCACCCAACAGGACCCTCCTAATGGGAATGTCACAGTCTTCGAGGGAGAGCTTCAGAGAATATGCCCAAAGGTGGAGGCAATTGGCTGCTGCTGTTCAACCACCAATGTCTGAGAGGGAAATGGCAGACATGTTTATGAACACTCTTCAGGGAACCTATATTGACAGGTTAGCTGCTTTCTCTTCCACTAGCTTTGCGGATGTTGTTATAGCTGGGGAGAGGATTGAAAGCCTGTTAAAAATGGGAAAGATCTCAGACAACGGTGCAAGCTCGTCCAGTGGTACAAGAAAGCCTTTTGCAGGCCCGAGAAGAACTGGCGAGACCAATGCCATCCACACCAACAGGGGTAGGCCCCAATATGTTCAAAGGTCAATAGCAGCAGTCACCATCCCTGCTCCAGCTCATCCTCAGCCGATCTATCAACCTCCGCAACAAAACTTCCAACAACAACCTCAGTATCAGCAGAATCAGTATCCTCCAAGGAACTTCAACAACAACTCCAACAACAACAATCAACAGAGGCCATTCCAACAAAGGCCATCCCAAGCTAACCGAGTGATCGACCCGATCCCAATGCCGTATGCTGCCCTGCTGCCACAACTTCTGAAACTCAACCTGGTTGAGCTAAGAATGTTGGCACCCCCGGATCCCAACAGTCTACCAAGGAACTATGACTCCAATGCTAGGTGTGCTTTTCATTCGAACGCACCTGGTCACAGTACAGAAAAATGCAGGGCTCTGCATATGAAGGTACAAGACTTGGTAGATTCCAAGGCTCTGAACTTTGCACCTCCGCCCAATGTCAATAAAAACCCTATGCCAAACCATGGTGGTCCTCGAATTAACGCTATTGAAGAAGACCAACCGTCTTATTTAATAACAAGTGTGGATCAGATCCGGACACCATTGGTGGAAATCAAAGCTCAACTCCGTGAAAACAATATATTTCCGGGGTGTGAACTAGGGTGCCCATACTGCAATATTTCATGGAATGGGTGTGAAGATTTAAGGAATGGCATTGACGGCCTTATTCAGAGTGGCTTGCTACAGATCACTACATCATTTCCGGCAAATCCGGCAACTTCATCAACAACGGTTTCAGACCCTCCTACAAATACAGCGACTATTGTTCCCGACAATTCATCAGCAGCATCAACAAGTACTTCACCTGTCCTCCCAAATGATCAGTTTTCAACAGTTTCTCCTGCTACAACTTCAGCTTCATTCCATTTCGACTCTCCATCAACAACAACAACAGTCCTTCCAACAGAACCTCCTACAACACCAGCAATCAATCATGGAGATGTCTCTACTGTTACCATATTCTATGATCCCGAAAATAATTCCGCTTATCATTCAGAAGGTGCTGCTCCTACCAGAGCACCAGTTACAATCTTTTATGATCCACAAACAATAACAGTCCCTTCAGCAGCAGCAATCAGTCCGGTCACTGTCACGGTGCCTGGACCAGTACCATATGAAAGCAATAGGGCCATCCCTTGGCACTATGGCTCTGACGTGTACTGCGAAGGAAAAAGAATCACTCTTGAAACAACGGCACCTGCACCACAAGTAGATAATGTGGGGGGAGGCGGAGGCTTCACTCGAAGCGGACGTCTCTTCGCCTCACAAGTTCAAAGACCTACAGCCGAAGCAGAAGCTGCTGCCAAGGCAAAGGGTAAAGGCCCGGTGCAGGAAGATCCAGCTGCCAAAGAAGCCCTGAAGACTCCATTTGATCAGGAAGTTGATGAGTTTATGCGGATCATCAAAAAGAGTGATTATAAAATTGTGGATCAACTTCACCAGACGCCATCCAAAATCTCCATCCTCTCACTGCTTATGTGCTCCGAAGCCCATCGGAATGCACTACTTAAAGTCCTGCACGCAGCTTACGTGCCTGAGGAGATAACTGTCAACCAATTGGAAACCGTGGTTGGAAATGTTACTGCTAGCAATGGGCTAGGGTTTACCAATTCTGACTTGACAGCGGATGGCCGCAATCACAACAAAGCCTTGCACATAACCATGGAATGCAAAGGAGCTGTCCTTTCACATGTGCTGGTGGACACAGGTTCTTCCCTGAATGTCCTACCGAAGAAGGCTCTGGTGAAGCTTGAACATGATGGATTGGCATTGAGACCCAGCAACCTGGTAGTAAGAGCCTTTGATGGTTCTAAGAGATCGGTTCTGGGAGAGATTGAGCTGCCTGTGACAATTGGCCCGCAGACCTTTAAAACTATCTTTTATGTGATGGACATTCAGCCCGCCTACAGCTGTTTGTTGGGTAGACCCTGGATTCACGCCGCCGGCGCAATAACGTCTACCCTTCACCAAAAGTTAAAATTTGAGTGGGAAGGCCAAGTTGTCACAATCTGTGGGGAAGAGGATATCTTTGTTAGCCATCTGGCTACCTTTAAATACATTGAGATGGATGGAGAGGTCCATGAAACAATGAGCCAAGGTTTTGAGGCCTTGAACGTCAATGAAGCATCTGCTGTATCTGGTACTCCAATGTCATCTTACCAACAAGCCCGGAAGGTTGTTGAAGAAGGAACTGCCCTAGGCTGGGGCAAGGTATTAGCTGTGGAGGAGAAGAAGGACAAATTTGGGTTGGGTTACAGACCAACTCAACATCAAGCAAAGGCTGCTGCAGAGCCTGGTTTTGTCAGTGGGGGGATGCTTACCCCCGATGCTATCAACTGTTTGGAAGACGAGCTGGAAGAGGAGCGCAATCTGGAGAATTGGATTCGTCCGAAGATCCCGGGGAGCAGTGTCTCGAACTGGTCTTCCCAGGAAATTATAAGAGTTACTCATGCAGAGTAATTATTATTTCCTGTACTTTTTTATAGCATGCATCAAAGTCTTGCATCTTGCCCAAGATGACAAGACTCATTTTGTAACCAGGGCCATTTGTACTTTTGTGCAAACAAGATTAAATTAATGAAATATCAGACATCTTTTTGCAAACGAGTCTTTTTTTCTGTTCACTGTTTTTCCTTTTTTCTTTTTGTACAAAAATAAATGGCGGTGTTTTCAAAATGATAACTTCATTTCACTTTTTTCTAAAGCAAGATTAAAATCAATCACTAAAATGAACAAACTTAACCCTTGCAGAGAGTGCCTCCCAGACAGCACCGACAACAGCACGGCTATGACATCGTATGACTTTGACAATCCAATCAATCAAGCTGATGAAGGGGTTGATGAAGAATATGAGCTTCCTGAAGAGCTAGCCAGGTTGTTGAGACAGGAGGAAAAGGTTATTACTCCTCACCAGGAGGAGATTGAAGTGATCAATCTTGGTACGGAAGAAAATGTGAAAGAAGTTAAAATCGGGGCCTGCCTGCAAGACTCAGTGAAGAGACAGCTGATAGATCTGCTTCAAGAGTATGTTGATGTGTTTGCTTGGTCGTATCAAGACATGCCAGGGTTGGATACCGATATAGTTGTGCACAAGCTGCCTTTGAAAGAAGAGTGCCCACCGGTCAAACAAAAGCTGCGCCGAACTCGCCCAGACATGGCTATGAAAATCAAGGAAGAGGTACAAAAGCAATGGGACGCCGGGTTCCTTGCTGTGACTAGCTACCCGCCGTGGGTTGCTAATATTGTGCCTGTGCCTAAGAAGGATGGCAAAGTAAGAATGTGTGTTGACTACCGGGATCTGAACAGAGCCAGCCCGAAAGATGACTTCCCATTACCTCACATTGACGTATTGGTGGATAACACGGCTCAGTTCTCGGTATTCTCCTTCATGGATGGATTTTCAGGATATAATCAAATCAAGATGTCACCTGAAGACATGGAGAAGACAACATTCATCACACCTTGGGGCACGTTCTGTTACAAAGTGATGCCATTCGGACTGAAGAATGCTGGTGCAACATATCAACGGGCTATGGTGACATTGTTCCACGATATGATCCACAAAGAAATAGAATGTTATGTGGATGATATGATCGCCAAGTCCCTTACAGAAGAAGACCATCTGGTGAATCTGCTCAAATTATTCAAGCGTCTGAGGAAATACCAATTGAAGCTGAACCCCAACAAATGCACATTCGGGGTGCGATCCGGTAAGCTGCTGGGCTTTATTGTAAGCGAGAAGGGGATTGAGGTTGACCCAGATAAAGTCAAGGCTATACAAGAAATGCCTGCACCTAAAACTGAGAAAGAAGTTCGAGGGTTCTTAGGTCGATTGAACTACATCTCACGATTCATATCTCACCTCACAGCAACCTGTGAACCCTTGTTCAAGCTATTAAGAAAGGAACAGACGGTCAGGTGGAACGAAGACTGCCAGAAGGCTTTTGACAATATCAAGGAATATCTGCAAGAACCTCCAATCCTCATGCCGCCAGTTGAAGGAAGACCTCTGATTATGTACTTGACAGTATTAGAAGAGTCGATGGGGTGTGTGCTGGGCCAGCATGACGAGTCTGGTCGAAAAGAGTATGCAATATACTACCTAAGCAAAAAGTTTACCGACTGTGAACAGCGTTATTCACTGCTCGAGAAAACTTGCTGTGCTTTAGCGTGGGCTGCTCGCCGACTGAGACAGTATATGTTGACCCACACTACTTTATTAATCTCAAAAATGGATCCAGTTAAGTACATTTTCGAGAAGCCAGCTCTTACCGGACGGGTTGCAAGATGGCAGATGATTCTCACAGAATATGACATACAGTACACCTCTCAGAAAGCCATCAAGGGCAGTGTACTATCCGAATATCTTGCTGAGCAACCCATTGATGACTACCAGCCTATGAGATTTGACTTCCCTGATGAAGACATCATGTTCATTAAAGCAAAAGATCATGAGGAGCCTATTCACACTGAAGGGCCTGACCCGGAGGAAGAATGGACTATGATGTTTGATGGGGCCGTTAACATGAATGGTCGTGGTGTTGGTGCAGTACTTATTACACCTAAAGGAGTTCACATGCCTTTCTCGGCGAAACTCACTTTCAACTGCACTAACAACGAAGCTGAATACGAAGCTTGCATTATGGGTCTTGAGGAAGCCATTGACCTCAGGATCAAAACATTGACCGTATTCGGAGATTCAGCTTTGGTAGTCAATCAAACCAACGGGAAATGGTACACTCACCAAGATCATCTGATACCTTACAGGGATTATACAAGGAGGTTATTGACTTTCTTCACAACAGTCAAGCTTGAGTATATCCCTCGGGACGAGAATCAGTTTGCAGATGCTCTTGCTACCATTTCATCCATGATCAAAGTTCAAACGGCTAACTTTGTACCTCAGATTTCAGTGTCTAGACTTGATAGACCAGCATATGTATTTGCAGCAGATGTTGTAAAAGATGATAAGCCTTGGTTCCATGACATTAAAAGCTTCTTGGAGGATCAAACATACCCACCTGGGGCATCTTCCAATGATAAGAAGACTTTGAGAAGGCTTGCTGGTAGTTTCTTTCTGAACACTGATGGGTCTTTATACAAAAGGAACTTTGATAGGGTACTCCTCAGATGTGTTGACGAGACAGAAGCAGATCTGTTGATGCATGAAATGCACGAAGGCTCTTTTGGTACCCATGCTGGAGGGCATGCCATGGCTAAGAAGTTGTTAAGATCAGGCTATTACTGGATCACAATGGATGCAGACTGTTGTGCCTATGCCAGGAAATGTCATAAATGCCAGATCTATGCAGATAAGGTGCATGTGCCTCCCAATCCTTTGAACATCATGTCTTCACCATGGCCCTTTGCTATGTGGGGCATTGATATGATTGGCAAGATTGAGCCGACTGCTTCAAACGGCCACAGATTCATCCTGGTCGCCATTGACTATTTCACCAAGTGGGTTGAAGCAGCCTCGTATGCAAACGTTACAAGACAAGTGGTAGCCAGATTTCTGAAGAAAGATATCATCTGTCGATACGGAGTTCCCGAGCGGATCATTACTGATAATGGTTCCAATTTAAACAGCAAAATGATGGCAGAACTGTGCCGGGACTTCAAGATTCAACATCACAATTCTTCTCCTTACAGGCCAAAGATGAACGGCGCTGTCGAGGCGGCAAATAAGAATATTAAGAAGATTGTGCAAAAGATGGTAGTCACATACAAAGACTGGCATGAAATGCTACCGTTTGCCTTGCATGGGTACCGCACATCAATCAGAACATCCACTGGGGCAACACCGTATCAACTTGTATATGGTATGGAAGCAGTCCTACCTGTTGAAGTTGAATTACCCTCTCTACGGGTATTAATGGATGTCAAACTGAGTGAAGCAGAATGGGTTCGGTCCCGATACGAACAACTGAGTCTGATCGAGGAGAAGAGATTGGCTGCAATCTGCCACGGGCAGTTATACCAGAAGAGAATGAAGAAAGCCTTCGATCAGAAAGTCAGGCACCGAGAGTACCAAGTGGGAGATCTTGTGCTGAAAAGAATCCTCCCTCCTCATACAGACCACAGGGGCAAATGGACTCCAAACTATGAAGGACCATTCGTTGTAAAGAAAGTTTTCTCTGGTGGAGCACTGATGCTCAGCACCATGGATGGTGAAGATTTCCCGTCCCCTGTGAATT
The DNA here is from genome assembly GCA_963966055.1 of Lathyrus aphaca. Lineage (NCBI taxonomy): Eukaryota > Viridiplantae > Streptophyta > Magnoliopsida > Fabales > Fabaceae > Lathyrus > Lathyrus aphaca. Next base: position 129,003,882 of record OZ014522.1, on the reverse strand, counting down.
CAGATGCAGTTAAAAAATACTTCGCATAAAATGACCCGCTGGACATAAAAACAGAATGTAAGTCCAGGCAAAAATAGGGCATCCCGGCGAGTCAAAAACAGAATAAAAGACTCGGGCAAAAGTAAGGGAAAATAAACAAAAAAATGTACACCCGCTGAGTTGAAAAGCCGCATTGGACAGCTCAGGCAAAAATGGGTATCCCGATGGATTGAAAACCCGAAAGGGCGATTCATGCAAAACAAGGGAATAAGCGAACAACTGCATTCTGAATTCGTCTGTATCACTTACAACTTGGTAAGCTCCAAAGGATCAAGCTTCAATCAGAATCAACTCTCTCCAGAAAGCAAGACGAGAAGAACGTCATTGTCATACGAATCATAGCAGAAGAGGAAGCTCCTTGAAAGCGTCGCCAACACCGCCAGCACTTGATTTCTCAATTTGTAACAATCTCCTCATTTCAGGAGATATGTTTCTTTGACTGTATCTTGCCAATTCGGGGCACATGAATTAATAAAATCAGATTTTCAGTCATGTTTCGTCTTTTACATTTATGTTTTGCAAAGAGTCGTCTGATATCTCTAAAAACACTATTGCATAAGTACAGATGCCTTTCTCTAAAAATAAAAACACATGCTTACAGGGAATATACTTACTCTCGAAAGTACTTATCTCCTATGACGGAATCCAGTAAGGGATACCTCAGGACCTTTTGTACGTTCCATTATCTTTGAAGGATTGCAGGTATCCAGAACGCAACCTGGGGCATGCAAGCTACGTCTCAGCAAGTAGGCGAATCATCATCAACTCGGTCCATCTTCCACATGGCACTAGAAGGTGCCCATTTCCCCGGCGGAGCTGCCAAATCAGCATACACTCAATCTCAGCATCCGAGATGCTCTATCCCCAGCTGAGTTGCTCCCCATTGCTTTCCCCAGCAAAGTTGCCAAATCAACAAACAGGCTTAACACTCCGGGTGTTTTCTCCCCAGCCGAGTTGCCTCTCATTACTATCCCCAGCTGAGTTACCAACAGCATTCCCCAGCTGTAGTACCAACCATTCTATCTCAGCAGAATGCAGAGATCAGGGAATCATCTCCCCACAGAATCTTCCAGCTTCTATCCAGAAGAGCAACGCATGAAGGATCACAACAGAGTACAGAAAGCTTCTGCAAACCCCAGCTGGGTTTCTCATTTATAAAGATATGTCAATCGGTGGCACATATCCCCAAGCAGATACCTCATTAGATCTACCAGTGATCTCATACCCAGCTGGGATGTCCATTTCAAGCGGATCGACCAGAGATCTTGGCGGCAACGGGATCCGAATCCCGGATCTGTGCCCCTTTGCATAATCATGGCATCCGCATCATATTCACCCCCCCAGAGCGTAGCATTCCGTCTAATACGGAGCATTACGGCAAAAATCAAATGCATAGCATAATCATGAGTCATGTTGTGAATTGAACGCTTGTGACTAGTAACCATTCATCAGGATACAGATTACTTTCCCCATGAGTCCCCATCAGAGTCCCAGCAAAAGCAGCTGCCCTCATATTCACAAACACCCGTATATACTCCTTTTGGCACCCGTCCGTGTCATCTTTCCCCAGTAAAGTCGCCCGAACACCCTTTACAAACAAGATCACCCGTATTACAGATACATCATGGCGCCCGTCCGTGTCAAATCACCAGCAGAAAGCCAAGGACATCCTCTTTGCACTCACATATACCTATATACACCTTTCTTGACACCCGTCCGTGTCATATCCCCAGCGCAGTCGCTTACACCTTCATCACCCATATACCTGTTAATATTATACTTTTCTCTTTTGACACTCGTCCGTGTCACTCTCCCCAGCAGTTAAAACACTCATCCATACAAATACAATACTCACTACTCATGGTACGCTTATACAGATACTCGTCCATATTTTGTATACATCACCACTCATATCCCCGCAGATTCGGCAGTAGTCCTTGTTCTTTGTTAACCAGTTGGTACTCGTCCGTACCATCATCTCAGAACATTACGTCTAGTGTTTGTTTCTACATGATACTCGTCCGTATCATAGTCTTAAGGATGCTCGTCCGCATCTTTAATCCATATACCGTGTCAAACACTTATGTCTTCTTGAGTGTAGATACTCGTCCGTGTCTACTATTCCCCAGAAGAATTCTTTCAGATGCAACACTCGTCCGTGTTCTTTGTTAACCAGTTGATACTCGTCCGTATCATCATCTCTGAACATGTGTCAGTTTGTTTCTACATGATACTCGTCCGTATCATAGTCTTAAGGATGCTCGTCCGCATCTTTAATCTATACACAATACCAAACACTTATACCTTTTTGTTTCTTGGATGTAAACGCCCGTCCGTGTTTACATTATCCCCAGTAGATCACCAACAAATTTTCCTTTTTATCTAACACTCGTCCTGTGTTATGATACCTTTGAGAGCAGCCGTACCCTGCTGAGTGGTCGTCCTCCACTTCTTGATGGTCGTCCTCCATCATGCTCATCCGATGGCCGTCCCCATCGTTGATTTTAGCAGCCGTCCCCTGCTAGGTGGTCGTCCTCCACTTCTTGATGGTCGTCCTCCATCATGCTCATCCGATGGCCGTCCCCATCGTTGATTTTAGCAGCCGTCCCCTGCTAGGTGGTCGTCCTCCACTTCTTGATGGTCGCCCTCCATCATGCTCATCCGATGGCCGTCCCCATCGTTGATTTTAGCAGCCGTCCCCTGCTAGGTGGTCGTCCTCCACCTTTTGATGATCGTCCTTCATCACTTTATCCAATGGCCGTCCCCATTGTTGATTTTGGTTATCTAACACTCGTCCTGTGTTATGATAAACCCCGAGAGCAGCCGTACCCTGCTGAGTGGTCGTCCTCCACTTCTTGATGGTCGTCCTCCATCTTGCTCGTCCGATGGCCGTCCCCATCGTTGACCTTTTCTATCCGATGGCCGTCCCCATCGTTGATATTTTCGGCAGCCGTACCCTGCCAGGTGGTCGTCCTCCACCTTTGATGGCCGTCCCCATCATATTTCTCTTATTCCCAACAGAGCAGTCGTCCCCTGCTAGGTGATCGTCCTTCACCTTTGATGGCCGCACCCCATCATCTGTTTATTTCATTCATTCTTTAACCCGATGGCCGCCCCCGTCGTGGTCCCTTTTCCTTCTTTAGCCCGATGGCCGTCCCCATCGTTGGTTACTTTACCTTTATGAACTTGATTGGCCGTCCCCGTCATGTTTCATTAATCCTCAGAATTTTGCAGCTTTATCTTGATGGCCGTCCCCATCATGATATTTTATTTTCCCCAGCTAGTCGGCCGTCCCCGTCTTAGCTTTACCTTTTATCCCCAGCATGTCGGCCGTCCCCGTCATTGCTTTATACACTTTACCAGCATGTCGGCCGTCCCCGTCATCGCTTTGCTTCACATACCACCTTACCCAGCAGTTGTCCTCTGCTCGACGGTCGTCCTCCGTCGCCCACACCTTACAATATACTTTATTTTGCTTCATTCTGTGAGTGCAAATTTTGGACTGTCTTTGGTATTCAACCACAAGTTATCTTGTTTGCCTGTTAAGCCGTCGCTTACAACCTGCACAGCTAACTCATGTTTGAATAGGGGCAGCTGTAAACACCCCAAATTTGCCCTCACCCATTCACACCATGGCTTGTGATCATTTCATATGCATAAACACAACCACATCATCTCATATCTCATTTTTGATTCACTGGATAGTTTCTAAGGCATCTGCACCTAGGGTTTGTGATCTGAGCAATCCCAAAGCATCTTGAGCCATTCCAAAGGCCACCAATCAACTTAAAGGGGTCCATGTGTGTTCCTATATCATATTTCATCTCCTCAAAGTCAGAAATGCAGAGGAATCACAAGAACTAGGGTTTGAGTGGATGCAGAGCCAGGATGAACTGCACAGTTGACTGAAAATTAGGGTTTTGGTTTCAGAGGCCATAACTCCAAATTTTTTGGTCATTCTTGTTTCCATTGATCTCTATATGGTATAGGGAGTATACATATCAATTTTCATGAAGAAATTCCATGGGGAAGTCATCTGATCAAGGGTTGACTTTTCAGACAAGTCAGTGCAAAATCAGGGCATCTGAGGCCCCCAATGACCCAACCAATGGGTGACCTTCATCATTTTGAGTGTATATGGTCTTTATTTGATCATGGAAGAAGGTTGAAGTTCATAAAAATCAAGAATTTAGGGTTTTTGCAAATGTTGACTTTTTGGGCATAGTTGACTTTTCAAGAATGCATCATTTTAGGTCATTTTTCAAGCCTTGATTCTTGATCCAAAAATGCTTCAAATGGAAAAACTTTGGTCATGAAAGTTGTAGATCTCATCTTTCCCTTTCCAAAAAGTACAAGAACATGATAAAACTCTTCTTGGATCAAAAGTTATGGCAATGCAAAGTTGGATAAAATCATTGATTTTCAAGGCATGCCCTAAGTGAGAATTTTGCAGAATCATGGATCAATGACTCTTGCAGCCTCAAATTCATTTCAAACCATTACACAAACTTTCTACAAGTCCTAAAAATCAGAATTGGATCAAGTTTGCTCATGTTTTGGTTCATGTAACAAGATTTTCTTTCATGGGAACCATAAAGCAACAAGTTGCAAAACCACTCATTTCACTTCCTACAAACTATGACATTGGATGCTGACTTTGGCTAGCCTCTCACCTCACCCTTTGCTGCGCAGCCCATGCCATGTACTTGCCAAGATCATGAGCCATGCTTCTCTTACACATTATTTGACTTTTTGCAAAAGTTGCCTTACCAATCAATAAAGCACATGTCAAATCAACTGACCAATGAGAGAGAGTTATGTGGACATTTTGCAAGCAAGACATAACATAAGGCAAGGCTGAAACACATTCATTCAGAACATTCACAAAAACCTCCCATCTTGCAACTTGCTTCGAATTCTTCTCCACAGCCACTAAACATTCAAGCTAACTTCACCAATCATCTCACCTGGCTCCATAGACCTCAAACCACCCAAAGCACAAGCCTGAAACAGCCAAGAGATCCCACTGCCATTTCTCACTCCATTTCTGCAGTTGCTTTCGAATCTCCTTCCCTAGCTCACAAACGGCCAAACAAACCTTGCAAAGCTTCTCCATACATCATTCAGACCTCAAACCATCATTCACCATGACCTGAAAGAGCCAGAATCACCATAGCCATTGTTGGCTGAGCTTGAAGCAGGAGCATTCGAATCTCATCATCCAGCCAACTCAAACTCATTTTGAGCACTCAAATATCATCAAGGGGTTCTAAGGAGTAGATTGCACATAAAGAGAAGGCCAGAAAGTCCTCAAGTGGAAAGCTTCAAATCTCAGGTAGCCTGAAATTTATTTTTCCAGAAATCATTTTTATTGTTACAAACTTGTTCTCCATGTCTTGCTGATCATTCTGGTACCATTGGTTTTGAAAATGGTTGTGAATTGAGCATTTAATTTGCTTCTGAAGCTCGCGTGCCCTAGAACTTTCTTTCTTCGATTCAGCTTGTTTACAAAATATAAATTTGTTTTAGGTTAGGGGTTTGATTCGTGAGGATGTGGGGAACATTTCCCAGTTTTTAGATTTCATTTTTGTTACGTTTTTAGGAAGTTTGAAGTTTTCAGGGGAGAAGGTCACCGGAGAAGACGACCGGAGCTCGTCTCCGGTGACCTGAGAGTGATTAATTTTTAATTAGGGTTAGGGCACTGAGTTTGAACGTGAGCCATTGGATTCCATTTCCCGCGCGTGAATAGAAGGCCAGGATCTTTTCATTAAGTTTTAATTATGAATTAATATTTAATTAATCAGGATTAGGTTGGTTTGAATCTGGGCCGTCCAGATGCGCGCCCAGTCAACCCCTTTTAACCCAGCAGCTCATCTCAGCCTCTCGTTTGGATTACTTTTCATTTTTATTAATATTAATTCATTTCTTTCACATTTGTTTTCTATATTTATTTTAAAATAGCAAAACTTATTTAAAAAATCTGAAATTTTTTGTACAAGTTATTATTAAATTTCAGAACCCAAAAATATTTTTAGTTTTATTTTTATCATTAAAAAAAGTATTTTTAAATATTTAAAAGATTATTTTTAATTGATTAATGGAAATTAATTAATTAAAAATACTTTTAGATATTTAAAAATTACAAAAAAATTCATGAAATGTTCTAAGACATTTAGAAACATTGTCCAACCTTCAAACCAAATTTCTTTTTTGATCTTGATGCATTTTAAGAATTTTTCATTGAATTAAATCATTTTTTATGCATTATTTTGATCATAAGTTCAAAAATTCATTTCTGCCTATTGGAGAAGGTTGAGACATTGATTCTTCTTGCTTTGTCTTTTGTTTAGCATGTGTTTTCAAGGATAAAAAGGCCATGATTTGTTCTTGCATTTTCAATTTGATTGGCATTTGTTTTGTTAAGAACCCTAAAAAACCCTAATAACTTAGAAAATTCATATCTTGAGTTTGGTTGAGAGTTGAGAGCTCCCCTTTGGGCAGTGGTTCATCATAGGCCTAGGGTTTCTTTGGATACCATTTTCTATTTTTTATCATGAGGTTGGCTTCTGTTTTGGGTTTTTGTTTGATGTTTGATCCATGAACCCTAATTTGGGCTTTCTTTTGCATCCCTCTTGCATTTCCTTCCATAACATGACTTGTCTTTGCATTTTGTGCATTCTTATGATTCATTTGGCATCTTAAGACATGTAGAAAGCATCTTTGATCATTGCACCTCATGTTTGCCATGTCATTTGTCTTGTATGCTTCATAACATTCCATGTTTGTTCATGCTCCTTAACTTGAATCATATGCATTCATAAGCTTGTATGAACATCCCCATTGTCTTGCCTCATGTTTGCAGCATCTTATAACATCATAATCATCATCAACATGCTTCTGGTCTTGCTTAGCATCATATCATTTCATCTCATCTTGCATTGCATTGCATTTTCTTTCTAACATTGCAGGTGGTAAGTAAACTTGAGAAGTGGATTTGCCTTCACTTCTCATACCTTTTCTTTTCATCTCTCTTGCATCCATTGCTGCATTTCTATTTGTGTTTGAGATTGAGCTTGCTCATTCTTCTTCCTCCCACTTTCTTTCTTCAAGTGACTTGACTTCTTGAATGAAGCAAGTCACTTTGCTTCTCTTGATCCTGTTCATCTGCTTCCTGGTGGCTCCTTTGAAGTTTGTTCTTGAAAACCTCACAAACCTTAGGATCATCCAAGCATGACAATGAATTAGGGTTTTGATTAGTCTCCCCTCATAGTTTTTACCTTTGGGTCTCCCTTTGAGTCTTCTCTTCTCACCTCATAATCAGGGATTAAACCCTAAAGGCTTTAAGACTTTGTGCTTAGGGTTATGCCTGCATCCTTCTCTTAGGATGGAGTGTATAACTTTAATCCTAAGTATTAAACCCTTAAGGTGTTTAAATCTCTTAATCAATTCATCTAATAATCATCAAGACATCACTTGTAACTTGGGCCTTGCATTAGGGTTCTAATTCTTCCTTAAGTGGTTAAGAAGGACTAACCCTAGTGTTAATGGACAAGTCCCTCTCAAGTTGTCTTACAAATCATAAAAATCACTTCTTCATCATATCATTAAATAAAATCCACTTAATAAAGGCTTGTTTTGTCATGGGTTTAATCCCTAATCATGGATTAAGTTGAGGAGTCTTTCTCAGCTTAAACATTCTCATCTATTATCCTTCTTTTAGGATGGTGTAATGGGTCTGTTTAATCCATGATTATGGCTTAACCTCATTACTCAACACTAAACAAAATCACAAAAACATCTAAATAATCACAAGTAGGTTAATGATCTTAATCCTACACCAAAGGTGATTAAGTGTGAGAATCTGACTTCACACTTAAGGTACTCTCATTACCCCTGATCAGAGGGAAGATGTGATGAGTTTACTAAATCCATTGGTTTAGGCTTAAGCTCATTATCTTATGACAAACTTCAAAAAGCAATAAAAGACTGAAAACTCAAAAACAAACAATAATCGTCTCCTCCGGGATTCTTTTCTCATCATCCTCACTCACAAACGAGAACTCGCTTCTTCCGTCTAATGCAAGACAGTAAGCACCTGAGCCAGACAGGTCATACACTTGAGCATAGGCAAGCAAGCAGTTCACAAGTCAATTCATCTTTCAGTCTCTTTGGGTCGAACTACGGTGTTCTGACTTCCTCATTGCACGAGAGGATACGTAGGCATAACTTAACGGTTATCGAACAAAAGTCTCTGTATATTCCCCCTCTTTCCAGCATCTTTCTCTTAGCCTCATGATCATGAGCATACTCTTTCCTTACACTGACACTTTCATACTTCATATCACTCATACACTTTACACTGACACATGTGCATCTCTTTCCAGCTATTTTATACACAAATTGCACTGACACTACCCCTTTAAAACACAAATCTTTTAAGCGTGGATCCCGTCGAGTACGACGGACAATCTGGGTGCTAATACCTTCCCAGGTTGTAACCAACCCCCTTTCTCAGTCTCTCTGGTTCGCAAACCGTCTTATCCATCTCTTTCTAGGCCTATGCAGCATTGCCTTTCCTCCGGGATAAAAATGCCTAGCTGGCGACTCTTTTCATCTCCAGTGAGTTCACGGCTGTGTGTTCTCACTGTTCCCTTCGCCGACCGTTCGCGTCTGTACCTTCATATGATCCATTTTTCATTTGTCGGGAGCGACAATGACCTTCAGCATCTGAGGTGAATTAGAGGAGGATTCTTTATGATTAGGGTAAACATTGTACCTCCGGGTTAGAAGTGTTTACACTTCTCATAATAAATCAAAGTCTGAGGATCCTTGCTCAAGAACAATACCTGTGAGGGGGTTGGGTTGTTTACAGGTTTGTAGGAACCCTTGCCTCATCATACCATGTTACCAGAATTGTTTTAAGGTTACACTATTTTGGGACTGATTCTATGAAACCCTGGACTTGTGACTCTTTATTTGAGTCCCCCTACCTGGTTACTCGTTCCCTGGCCTCCATCTAGATTTCTGAACACCATGGACCCTATCAAAGCAAATGACAAATCCAGTACCTGATCACAAACCCTTGCATATCATTCTGCATACATCATTTTGCATCATTTTTACATTTGTCTATTTGTTTTACAGGGTATCCACATCTTATTTGGTTTGGTTTTGACTGTTCTTCTACTCAGACATCTTCATCAGATATATTCATTAGCTATCTTCATCAGAGATCTTCTTCACCATCTTCATCAGTTGTATTCATCAGTACTTCTCCTCAGTTATCTTCATCAGCATCCATTATCAGTATGGGTTCATCCAGGAAGAGCAAAATCACTTATAATTTCTTTGAGCCCTCTTTAGCAGGCATCAGGCAGATTCAGACACTCATCACTCCTGATTATGTCCCTTTATTCAGGGGACACTATGGTGGTATCATGGACATGATCATGGACTTGTATGCATCAAAAATGGGTATGATCCACACTTTCCTTAAGTTCTATGACCCTCCTCTCAGATGCTTTACTTTCCCAGACTTTCAGTTGGGCCCTTTGTTGGAGGAATTTTCTATGTTGTTGGGTGTCCCCATCAGAAGAGGAATCCCTTTCAACCCTGAGATGACTGCTCCTAGGAATGAAGACATAGCTAAGGCTCTGTATTTGGAAACCACCATCATTGATCAGCATATGACCACCAAGGCTGGAATCCCAGGCCTCCATTTGGACTTCTTGATCACTCAGGCCACCAGTCATACTGTAGCAGGGAAGTGGGAAACTGTTTTTGCTCTCTTGGCTCTTGGTATATATGGAATCATCTTATTTGCAGACGACCCTAAGTTTGTAAGCAAGAATGCTATCCATCTCTTCCTGCTGAAGAATCCAGTTCCTACCTTGCTAGGGGATTTCTATTACTCAGTGCATCAAAGAAATGAGAAGCAGAGGGGAAGACTAGTCAAATGTTGTGCACCTCTCTTTTACTATTGGTTACTGAGGCACTTGCCAAAAACAGAAGCTTTCTTGAATCCTCATCAGTCAAGAAATTGGGCTAAGAGAATGATTTCTCTCACTTCAGATGACATCAGGTGGTGTACTCAGAGCACCAAGGGCAGAGATATAATTACTAACTGTGGGCAGTATCCCAATGTACCTCTTATTGGAGTGAAGGGTTGCATCAACTACAATCCTTTGCTTTTCAAAAGGCAACTAGGGTATGCCTTGGTACATCCACCAAGAGAGCAGGATTTAGCGGAGACCCTTTATTGTGATGTTCAAAATAATCATGCCATCATCTGACAAGCAGCCTGGGCTTGGGATAACATTCAAACAAAAAGGACTGTTATTCTTGGCAAGTGCAACAACATAGCTTCAGATCAGTACATTGATTGCTCTCGCATCATAGGACAGATCACCCGCATGCCATTTACCCTGGAAGATGTGCCATGGCCATCAGCAGTAGAGCCTGTAGCTACAGTCAGTTTAGAGGAGTTTGAGAAGTTGAAAGAAAGGAATGCTCAACTCTTTGAAGCCCTAAAGAAGACCCTCTGGGAGAGGAATGATAGTAGTCTGGACAATGAGAGGTTAGAGAAGCTCCGGATCGAGCATATGACCAAGATTGAGAAGACAGATGATTACATCAGAAAAGCCCGGGCAGGGGAGTTGGTATTGAAGAATGCTTGCAAAGAAGCCAAGATTCAGAAGGCCATAGCTGAGCACTACTTGGAAGAGAGTCAGGCTAGATGGATCAGAATTACTGAGGCTCATTCACAAGAAGATCAGAAGACCCAGGCTAGGATAAAGCAGCTGGAGGCTAATGAGAAGAAGAGTCAGGAAGCCTTGTTAGCAGCACAGAAGGAAATCTCTGAGTTGAAACTCCGAGCGGGTTTGAAGGGATCAAAAGACCAAGACAAGTATAAGAAGTTGACAAGTGATATTGCCACCAGGAACCTTCTTATCAGGACCATCACAGAGCATCCAGTTGGACCACTGACTGATGCTCTCCTGAAGGAAGTTAGAGAGGATGACTTTGGGCTGGATGTTTGATTTCTGTGTATTTGCATTTCATTTTGGTTGTACTTTATCTCTCATGATAATTTGGTTGTATTCCTTGATTTTGTTGTATTTTGACCCACCATGGGAACTTGTTTGTAATCATAAACTATGTATCTTTTTTCATTTGTAATATATGGTTTATGTATTACTTGGGTTTATCTCTTGGGCTTCATTTCTCTCCAACATCATCATTCCTAGAGGTGTGGAAGGTCAAAACCAAAGAACCAAACCGGATACCATCGGAAGACAAATAGACATATTGCATTGCATACTAACTTCATTATTTGTTTTGTAGGTATTTTTGTTGTTGTTTTCTCACTTTGCTGTGGTTTCAGGAAACATTGCTCGTAGGAGGGTTTTCCCCATCAACATAGTTCACCGGTATCCTACAAGAAACAACCTTCCGAGCTTACAGATGGACCAAGTTCAGCAAGATTTGACTGACGTGAGAACTCAGATAGATAATGAAAGTACTGGGATGAGGGCTCAGATGAACCAGTTCATGGCAGTAATGACTGGGCTGGCCCAAAGCCAAGAAAGATTAAGAGAGTTGGTCGAGTGGCAAACTCCCGAAGAGAATCATCCAGGTACAGGAGGTACTAGTAACAATGATCACGGACAACCACGAACAGATGTGCCAGAGTTTGGGCCTCACCTCAATCCCGAAGTCAATGCTATCATAAACACCCAAGGAAACACTGGAGGTCGTGCCTTGCAAGAAGACCCCCAAGAGGAACAGTTTACAGTAATTGGTGTTGGGGATGAAGCCTATGATCGTCGTCTGGACGAAATAGCAGAGAAGCTGAGATCTCTGGAGTCCCAAAACGCTTTGGGATTTGATGTTATGGACATGAGTCTGGTTGAGGGAGTCAGGATTCCTCACACATTCAAACCCCCTTGCTTTGAGAGATATAACGGTTCCTCTTGTCCACATACTCACCTGCAGTCCTTTCTGGGAAGATTAAGGGCTTATACCATGGACGAAAAATTGTGGATGTTCTACTTCGAAGACAATCTTACTGGGGCATCCCATGAATGGTATTCTCACCTGTCCAGGGAAACAGTCAGAAACTGGAAGGATTTGGCCGAAGCTTTCATACGCCAATATCAATATAACTTGGACATGGCTCCTAACAGAACCCTCCTAATGGGTATGTTACAGTCTTCAAGAGAAAGCTTCTGGGAGTATGCCCAAAGGTGGAGACAACTTGCTGCTGTTGTCCAGCCTCCGATGTCTGAGAGAGAAATGGCCGACATGTTTATAAACACATTACAGGGGAAATACATTGACAGACTTGCTGCTTTCTCATCCACCAACTTTGCGGATGTAGTTATAGCTGGTGAGAGAATTGAGAGTCTTTTGAAGAGGAAAAATTTCAAACAACGGTGCTAGTTCCAGCAATGCAAGAAAACCTTTCTCGGGACCTCGCAGGACAGGTGAAACTAACTCAGTACACATGGGCAGAGGTAGGCCTCAATACGTGCCAAGATCAGTAGCTGCTGTCACCATTCCAGCTTCAGCACCTCAACAACAGTATCCTCCACAACCACAACACTTCCCACCACAACAACTTCCTCAACAAAGATCTTTCAACAATAACAATCAGCAACAACGTCCGTTTCAACAGAGAACTTCATAAACCAATAGGGTTATTGATCCCATTCCAATGCCTTATGTTGCCTTACTTCCACAATTGTTAAAGCTTAACCTGGTTGAATTAAGGACTCTGGCTCCCCCGGATCCTCAGAACCTTCTAAGAAACTATGATGTTAATGCCCGGTGTGCCTTCCACTCAAACGCACCTGGCCATACTACAGAAAAGTGCAGAGCCTTGCACATGAAGGTTCAGGATCTGATTGATTCTAAGGCAGTCAACTTTGCACCTCCTCCAAGTGTTACCAAGAATCCTATGCTAAGCCATGGTGGGCCTAGGATAAATGCTATTGAGGATGATCAACCGATGAACCTAATTGACAATGTTGCAAGCATTCAGACACCTCTGGCCGAGGTTAAAGCCCAACTTTTAAAGTGCCAAGTGTTCCCGGGTTATGAGGCCCATTGTGAAGCTTCCAAGACCTTTATCAACGGTTGTGCAGATTTGAAGACTAGAATCAACAATCTTATCAAGGAAGGAACTTTACAGATCACTTCCACAGTCCCGACTCCTACAACATCAGCAATCATTCCTTCTACAACTTCAACAACAATCATTCCAACGGATGCTGCTACAACATCAACAGTCATCCCTTATTCAACATTAACAAGCATCAGTTCAACACATCCTTCTACAACAACAATAACCATCAATGAAGATATTTCCACAGTGACTATTTACTATGATCCTGCAACAATCCCCATTCCAGATTCTTTCAACAATCAACATCTCCATTAGCAGCAGCAACCATCATCACCAGCACCATCTCCGGTTAGACCTCCTGTCACAATTTATTATGAACCTCAGACTGTCTCAGTTCCTTCTTCTGCAGCAATCAGTTAGGTTACTATCACGGTACCAGGACCAGTTCCATATAATAGCAGCAGTGTCGTGCCTTGGCACTATGGCTCGGATTTATATTGCGACGGAAAGAAAGTCACTCTTGACACTTCTACACCACAGATCGATAATGTGGGGGGAGGAGGAGGCTTCACTCAAAGCGGATTTCTCTTTGCCTCACAATTCCAAAGAACCAATGCTGAAGCAGAAGCTGCTGCCAAGGCTAAGGGCAAAAGTGTGGTGCCTGAAGAGCCTATCACCCAGGAAACTCAGAAGACGTCCTTTGACCAGGATGTGGATGAGTTCATGAGAATAATCAAGAAGAGTGACTATAAGGTGGTAGACCAGCTCCATCAGACTCCCTCCAAAATCTCTATTCTATCACTGCTGATGTGTTCCGAAGCTCATAGGAATGCACTTCTAAAAGTTCTGCATGCAGCTTACGTGCCCGAAAAGATTACAGTCAATCAGCTAGAAACAGTGGTTTCAAATACTAGCCATGGGCTAGGTTTTACTGATGTTGATCTAACTTCAGAGGGCCGCAACCATAATAAGGCTTTGTACATTACCTTGGAGTGTAAAGGAGCTGTTCTCTCTCACGTCTTGGTTGACACTGGGTCATCACTCAATGTTCTTCCGAAGAAAGCTTTGGTAAAGATGGAATATGATGGTCTCGCACTGCGTCCAAGTAACCTGGTAGTGAGAGCCTTTGACGGTTCTAAAATATCGGTTCTTGGGGAAATTGAGCTGCTTGTGGAGATCTTCAAAACTGTCTTCTACGTGATAGACATTCAGCCTGCATATAGTTGTTTGTTGGGTTGGCCATGGATTCATGCCGCTGGCGCTGTAACGTCGACCCTTCACCAGAAGCTGAAATACGAATGGGAAGGTCAAATCATCATAATCTGTGGGGAGGAGGATATCTTCGTCAGTCATCTATTTACTTACAAGTATATTGAGATGGACGGAGAGATCCATGAGACAATGAGCCAAGGGTTTGAGGCCCTCAATGTCAATGAAGCAACAACCGAAGTGTCTGGTACTTCAATTTCCTCTTATAAACAAGCTCGGAAGGTTGTTGAAGATGGGAATGCCCAAGACTGGGGCAAGCTGCTGCAAATTCAGGTCAAGGAAGACAAGTTCGGGTTGGGTTACAAACCATCCCGACAGGTCCAGGAGGAGGCTGTTGAAGCTCCCAAATTTTTCAGTGGGGGATGCTAACCCCAGATGCAATCAACAATGTGGAAGACGAGGCTGAAAGTGACTTCAACCTGGAAAGCTGGATTCGTCCAAAGGTCCCAGGCCAGCAAGTCCTTAACTGGTCTTCCCAAGAAATTATAAGGATTACTTCTGCAGAGTAATTATTATTTCCTGTTTAAGCATGCATCAAGTCCTGCATCTTGCCCAAGGTGTCAGGACTCATTTTGTAATAGGGTCATATTTGTATTTTTTGCAAATGAATGATTAATGAACAAATGGACATCTTTTGCAAACGATCTTTTTTCGCTCACTGTTTTTCATTTTTGTTATTTTCGCACAAAGCAATAAATGGAAATGTTTTTCAATAATAACTCCATTCACTTTTTTTCTTCTAAAAAAGATTAAAATCAATCACTAAAATGAACAAATCTCAACCCTTGCAGAGATAATCCTCCAGATTGCACCAACAACAACACTTATATGACCTTGTATGACTTCGACAATCCAATTAATCAAGCAGATGAAGGGGTTGATGAAGACTATCATTTTCCTGAAGAGTTGGCTAGGTTGTTGAGGCAAGAGGAAAAAGTTATTGCTCCTCATCAGGAGGAGGTTGAAACTATCAATCTTGGTACCGAGGAAGATGTGAAAGAGGTGATGATCGGGGCCAGTCTGCAAGCTCCAGTGAAAGAACAACTCATTAGTATGCTTCGGGAATATGTTGACGTCTTTGCATGGTCCTATCAAGATATGCCAGGTCTAGATACATATATTGTTATGCACAGATTACCATTGAGAGAAGATTGTCCACCAGTTAAACAGAAGGTGCGCCGTACTCGCCCAGATATGGCTATGAAAATTAAAGAGGAAGTACAAAAGTAGTGGGACGTCGGTTTTCTCGCTGTAACTAGTTACCCGCCGTGGGTTTCTAACATTGTACCCCGTACCTAAGAAGGATGGCAAGGTGCGTATGTGTGTGGATTACTGGGATTTGAACAAAGCTAGCCTGAAAGATGATTTCTCATTACCTCACATTGATGTATTGGTGGATAACACAGCTCAGTTCTCGGTATTCTCTTTCATGGATAGATTTTCAGGATAGAATCGGATTAGGATGTCACCTGAAGACATGGAGAAGACAACTTTCATCACGCCTTGGGGCACGTTCTGCTACAAAGTAATGTCATTTGGTCTGAAGAACGTCGGTGCTACATATCAGCGGGCTATGGTAACATTATTCCACGATATGATCCATAAGGAAATCGAGTGCTATGTGGATGATATGATTGTCAAGTCCCTTACAAAAGAAGATCATTTGGTGAATCTATTGAAATTGTTCAAGCGCCTGAGGAAGTATTAGTTGAAGTTGAATCCCAACAAATGCACATTCGGGGTGCGTTCTGGTAAGCTGCTGGGTTTTATTGTAAGTAAAAAAGGTATTGAGGTTGATCCCGACAAAGTGAAAGCCATTCAGGATATGCCTGCACCTAAGACTGAGAAAGAAGTTCGAGGGTTTCTAGGTAGATTGAACTACATCCCAAGGTTCATATCTCATCTCACTGCAACCTGCGAACCCTTGTTCAAGCTGTTAAGAAAGGAACAAACAGTCAGGTGGAACGATGATTGTCAAAGAGCTTTTGACAAAATCAAAGAATATCTGCAAGAACCTCAAATTCTCATGCCTCCAGTTGAAGGAAGACCTCTAATCATGTATCTGACAGTATTAGAAGAGTCAATGGGGTGTGTGTTGGGCCAGCATGACGAGTCTGGTCGAAAAGAGTATGCAATATACTACCTAAGCAAAAAGTTTACCGACTGTGAACAATGTTATTCACTGCTCAAAAAAACTTGATGTGCTTTAGCGTGGGCTGCTCGCCGACTAAGACAGTATATGATGACTCATACTACCTTATTGATCCCAAAGATGGATCCAGTCAAGTACATATTTGAGAAGCCAGCACTTACCGGAAGGGTTGCAAGATGGCAAATGATTCTAACAGAGTATGACATTCAGTACACTTCTCAAAATGCCATCAAGGTTAGTGTATTGTCTGATTATCTGGATGAGCAACCCATTGATGATTACCAACCTATGAGATTTGACTTCCCTGATGAAGACATCATGTTCTTGAAAGCAAAAGATTATGAAGAGCCTGTTCGCACTAAAGGGCCTGACCCAAAAGAAGCATGGACTATGATGTTTGACGGGGGAGTTAATTGTAACGGTCGCGGAGTTGGTGCAGTATTTATCACACCTAAAGGAGTTCATATTCCTTTCTCGGCAAAACTCACATTTGCCTGCACTAACAACGAAGAAGAATACGAAGCTTGTATCATGGGTCTTGAGGAGGCCATTGACCTCGGGATTAAAACCTTGAATGTATTCGGAGATTCATCTTTGGTGATCAACCAGACCAACAACAAGTGGTACACTCATTAGGAGCATCTAATTCCCTACCGTGACTATACGAAGAGATTGTTGACCTTCTTCACAATAGTTAAGCTTGAATACATCCCTCGAGATGAGAATCAGTTTGCAGACGCTTTGGCTACCATTTCATCCATGATCTAAGTACAAGCTGCTAATTATGTACCTCAGATTTTGGTATCCAGATTGGACAGACCAGCATATGTATTCTCTATGGACACTGTCACTGACGACAAGCCTTGGTACCATGACATCAAATGCTTCTTGGAAACTCAGACATACCCACCTGGGGTATCATCAAATGATAAGAAGACATTAAGAAGGCTAGCCGGTAGTTTCTTCCTCAATAGTGATGGCTCTTTGTACAAGAGAAACATCGACATGGTCTTGCTTAGATGTGTTGACAAGAAGGAAGAAGACCTCCTGATGCACGAAGTACATGAAGGTTCTTTCGGTACTCATGCCGGAGGACATGCAATGGCAAATAAATTGATAAGATCGGGTTACTACTGGATCACAATGGATGCATATTGTTGTGCTTATGCCAGAAAATGCCACAAATGCCAGATCTACACGGATAAAGTGCATATGCCTCCGAATCCTTTGAATGTAATGTCTTCACCTTGGTCCTTCGCCATGTGGGGCATTGATATGATTGGAAAGATTGAACCGACTGCTTCAAATGGTCACAGATTCATCCTGGTAGCCATTGATTACTTCACCAAGTGGGTTGAAGCAGCTTTGTATGCAAATGTCACCAGGCAAGTGGTAGCTCGATTTCTGAAAAGGGATATCATCTGCCGATATGGAGTTCCCGAGCGAATCATTACTGACAATGGTTCCAATTTGAATAACAAGATGATGGCAGAACTTTGTCGGGACTTCAAAATTCAACATCACAACTCTTCTCCTTATAGGCCAAAGATGAATGGCGTTGTTGAGGCAGCCAACAAGAATATCAAGAAGATTGTGCAAAAGATGGTAGTTAACTATAAAGACTGACACGAAATGCTACCATTTGCCTTGCATGGGTACCGAACCTCTATCAGAACATCTATTGGGGCAACACCTTATCAACTTGTGTAGGGTATGGAAGTTGTCCTACCTGTTGAAGTTGAACTACCCTCCTTGCGGGTAATGATGGATGTGAAACTGGATGAAGCAGAATGGGTCTGATCTCGATACAATCAACTGAATCTGATTGAAGAGAAAAGATTAGCTGCCATTTGTCATGGACAGTTATATCAGAAGCGAATGAAGAAAGCCTTTGATCAGAAAGTCGGACCTCGGGAATACCAAGTGGGAGAGCTTGTTCTGAAAATGATCCTTCCTCCTTATACAGACCACAGGGGAAAGTGGACACCAAACTATGAAGGTCCCTACGTGATAACTAAAGTCTTCTCAGGTGGGGCACTAATGCTCGCAACTATGGATGGTGAAGACTTCCCGTCTCCTGTGAATTCAGATGCAGTTAAGAAATACTTCGCATAAAATGACCCGCTGGACATAAAAATAATGTGAGTCCAGGCAAAACTAGGGCATCCCGGCGAGTCAAAAACAAAATAAAAGACTAAGGCAAAAATAAGGGAAAAATTAAGAAAAATATACACCCGCTGAGTTGAAAAGCCACATTAGACAGCTCAGGCAAAAATGGGTATCCCGGTGGATTGAAAACCCGAAAGGGCGATCCACGCAAAATCAGGGAATAAGTGAACAACTGCATTTTGAATTCGTCTGTATCACTCATGGCAAGCTCCGAAAGGACAAAGCGTCAGTCAGAATCAGCCTTCTTCAGAAAGCAAGATAAGAAGAACGTCAAGGTCATATAGGTCATAGCAAAGGAAGCTCACTGGAGCGTCATCTTCAACATTGCCAACACTTTTATTTTCTCAATTTACAGCAATCTCCTCCTTTCAGGGGATTCGCTTCTTTGACTGTACTTGCCTATTCAGGGAACACAAATCAATAAAATCAGAATCTTCAGTCGCACTTTGTTTGTACATTTTTGTTTCATTTGCAAAATGTCTGAAGTTCATAATACAACACTTGCATGAAACATATGAGCCATTTTAATAAATGCTTGCAGGAAATATGTTACTTTCAGGTAAATCTAACTCCTATGACGGAATCCGGTTAAGGATACCTCGGGACACTTGTACATTTCCTTTGTCTTACCAGATTGCAGGTACCCAAGGCAGACAATTTCATAGCACGAGGCATATCAAGCATATTTCCCCAACCAAGTCAGCAATCACATCATCAGCAAAACTCCTTGACAAAGAATCTCCTCGAAAAGTTTCATCATCGATCCCCAGCGTACTACTTCCCAGAAGTTATCTCCTCCCCAAGCGGAACCTCCCGAGCAATGACTGATAACACTTCCACAACAAAGTGGTCAAAGAACTTCCCATTCACCATCAGAAGTGCCAACATTTTCTCATCCTCAGCAGAGTCAGTGGAATTGATTCCCCAGTAGAGCAATGCATGTAGCACGTCCCCACCAGAGTTGCTAAAACTTCCTCATCCCCGTTAGGAGTTCTCCCTCCGGACAGATCAATCAATGATCTCTATCCCCAAGCTGAGTTCCCCCTCCAGACAGATCGCCCAGAGATCCTTCTCCCCGTAGGATCCGAATCTCGGACCGGGTTTCTCATTTGCATAATCAAAGCATTCACATCATATTCACCAAATAAGCATAGTATTCTGTCTGGTACGGAGCATTACGGAAAAAATCAAACATTTGCATGATCATAAGCCAGGTTCGAGCCAATCACTTGCAAATACCATCATCACTTCACCAGTAATTTACAAAACTTATCCCCTACAGATAAGAGACAAGACATCCCCTTTGCACTCTCAAACACAGATGCCTGTTCATATTTATATATGTTCTTTTTTGACACTCGTCCGTGTCATCTTATCCCCCGCAGGTCGCCAGAATACCTTCTGCACTCTCAAATACAGATATTTGTTCATAACTTGTATATGCTCTTTCTCAACACTCGTCCATGTCATACTTCCCTAGAAAGTCAAACACCCGTCCGTGTATTGCACATACATCCCCAGCAGATCAATGCTTGCACAGGCTTATACAGAAGTCTTTGATACTCGTCCGTATCTTGTATATATCACCCTTCGACAGATTCAACACTCGTCCGTGTTCCTTGATTAACCGATTGATACTCGTCTGTATCATCATCTTTAAACACGTGTCAGCATTTGCTTCTATCGATACTCGTCTGTATCATGGTCCCAAGGATGCTCGTCCATATCTTTAATCTATACACACTGTCAAACACTTATGCCTTTTATTTTTAAAGTGTAAGCACTCGTCCGTGTTTACCATTCCCCAGTAAGTCGCCAGCAAAACAAATTTTTTTTATCCGGCATTCGTCCTATGTCGTGATATTTACAGCAGCCGTCCCCTGCCAGGTGATCGTCCTTCACCTTTAGATGACCTTCCCTCATCCCTTTCCCCAGTGGAATCCCCATTATTGGAACCTTCTATCCGACATTCGTCCTATGTCGTGATAAAGAGCAATCGTCCCCTGCTAGGTGATCGTCCTTCACCTTTTGATGACCGTCCCTCATCATTTATCTGATGGCCGTCCCCATCATTGATCTTGTTATCCGACATTCATCCTATGTCGCGATAATCCCTAAGACCAGTCGTACCCTGCTAGGTGATCGTCCTTCACCTCTTGATGATCGTCCTTCATCATGCTTATCCGATGGCCGTCCCCATTGTTGATCTTTTCTATCTGGCATTCGTCCTATGTCGTGATAAAGAGAAGTCGTCCCCTGCTAGGTGACCGTCCTTCACCTTTGATGACCGTCCCTCATCAAATATTTTATTTTATTCTTTAACCCGATGGGCGTCCCTGTCGTGGTCCCTTTTCCGTTTCCTGGTGATCGTCCTTCATCAGTGCAGCCCGATGGCGGTCCCCATCGTTGCTTACTTTACTTTCCAAGCCTGATGGATGTCCCCGTCATTGCTTTCCTTTGATCCCCATAGAATTTTATTTCCTTACCCGATGGTCGTCCCCGTCGCAGTCTCTTTATTCCCCAGCATGATGGTCATCCCCTTCATTACTTAGCTTACCGTTTTACCCCCAGCAGTCGTCCTCTGCTCGATGGTCGTCCTCCATCGCTTTCGTTTGATAATCATACTATACTATCTTTTACAATTTATGTCCCTTTTCTTCTTCTCCCCAGCGAGTGCAAATTTCGGACTGTCTTTGGTATTCAACCACAAGTTATCTAATTTGTCTGTTAAGTCAGGCGCTTACACCCTGCACAGCTAACTTATGCTTGAACAGGGGCAGTTGTAAACACCCCAAATTTTCCCTCACTTTTCTTACACCATGGCTTGTGATCTTTCATTTTTGCATTAGCATAAGCATACCATCTCATTATGCATATTTGTTTCACTGCATAGTTTCATTTCATCTGCATCTAGGGTTTGTGATTTGAGCAAACCAAGAAGTGACCTGAGCCATCCCAAAGGTCTTAAAGCTTTCCAGGAGGGTCCATGTGTGTTCCATGATCATGATATGCTCCCTAAAGTTCATAAAAGTCAAGGGATCACAAAGAATGGCAAAGGCATAGAGGCAGACTAAAGATTTCCTACACAGATGACCTAAAATTAGGGTTTTGGGTTCAGCGACCTTAATCCCAAATTTTTTGGTCATTCTTGTTTCTAATGGCCTTAATATGTTATAAGGATCATGTGTACCAAGTTTGATGAAGAAATTCACTATGGAAGACATCTGATCATTGGGTAACTTCTTGAGCAAGTAAAGTCAAAATCAGGGCATCTGAGGCCTCCATCAAGGGTACCAAAAGGGTCACATTCATCATTTTGAGGTTCTATGATCTTTATTTGATCTTATAAGTGATTAGAAGTGCACAAAGTTGAAGAATTTTGAGCCAAATGCAAACTTGCTATTTTTGGAAATGACTTGTAATGGAAACTTTCCATTTTGGGAAAGATATTCAACCAATTCTTTCATGACCAAAAATGCTTCAAATGAAAAATTCTTAGGTATGAAAGTTGTAGATTATGTCCTCCCATTTTCAAAAAGTACAAGAACATGTTTTGATTCATCCTAGAACTCAAGATATGGCCTTTCAAAGTTGGCAAAAATCCTATAATTTTCAAGTTCATGCCAAAGAGGGAATTTTGCAATTTCACTTGTCAAGCCTTTTTATGACCTCCAATCAACTTCTATGCACCATAACATGTCAAGGCAACTTCAAAACATCAGAACTGGCCCAAGATTGCATGATTTTGATGGCTTGATTCTCAAGAAATCTCAAAAGGGCCAAAAGGCATAACTTTGCAAAAACCTTGGAAACTCTTCATCCACTTGTGCCAGCTGCATAACCTTGATCCTATGGCTATCCACAAATCATGCTAAGGCCAAGACACCCAAAAATCAAGCTCTGCCATGGCCCATGCATATGGTACAAAAACTTTTGACTTTTTGCAAATTGCCCATGCCAATCACACTGAGCCACAACAACTCCTCTGGCCAATCAAGACATCACATAGAGACCTTATGCAACTCATTCCATACAACACACAAGCCTGAATCTTCCCACACATCAGTTTTCACAAAAACTTGCCAAAACTCCCCTTCTTCGATTCTCTCAATACAAGCCACAAATCTCAAAACCCTTTGCACCATTGAATCATACACATTCTCGGGATCACAAAGCAACCCTCACAATGACCTAAAAGCCCCTCAAACAAGAACACGATTTCTGCCTCAGCAGAGTTGAATCTCCAAAACCACCCATCACAAACTTGTTTCAAGCATTCTAGAAGCCTAAGGGGATCCATTGGAGTGATTTTGCAGCAAGGAAAGGTCCAGAAAGCTCAGAATCTCAAAGCTTCAACTCAGGTAACCTTCAAGAACTTTTTTTCCAGAAGCTCTCTTTTAAGTTTTGAATGATTATATGTGTTACCCTGAGTATGCTGATATGTTTATTTTTTAAAATGGTTGAGAAACCAGGATGTATCGTGCTTCTGAAAGTTTGACCTAAATTTTGTTCTTGTTCGATTCTCTTTGTATGTGCATGATAAATTGTTTTTGTTGTTGGATTTGAGTTTAATGATGTTTAAAGTTTGATTCCGGAGCTTTTGGTGAGTTTTTATGGTGATTTGTGTGAACTCGGGGGAGGGGGTGCCGGAGAAGATGACCGGAGCTTGCTCAGGTCACCTAAGAGTGATTAGGGTTAGTTAATTAGGGTTAGCGCGTCAGTTTGAATATTGGCCCTTGGATGTTGTTTGCCGTGTGTTTGGACGGATCATATGCACCCACTTAACTCTAATTCATAATTAATTAAGTTAATTAATTTAATTTGCTCAGAAGCAATCCCATCCGTCCAATAGCGCGCCAGTCAACTGACCCCTCCCCAGTTTAAATCCTGACCACTGGATGCTTTGACTTTTATTTAATTTCATTTTAATTTCACTTTTATTCTTTTCTTTTGTACATTTTATTTAAAATATCAAAACCCATCAAAAAATTCTCATATTTTGCATTTCTGATCCAAATAATTTTCTTAACCTAAAAATAATTTTTATTTTATTTTTTGCATTTAAAAAGTATTTTTAAAATATTTAAATGTTATTTTTAATTAATTAATGGATTTTAATTAATTAAAAATGCATTTAGGTTTCTAAAAATCACAAAAAAAATCATGAATCATTCCAATACATTTAGAAACATTTTCAAACTCATCATACAAATTTATTTTTAAGTTTGATTACATTTTCACAATTTTCTTTGAATT
This sequence comes from Lathyrus aphaca, assembly GCA_963966055.1. NCBI lineage: Eukaryota > Viridiplantae > Streptophyta > Magnoliopsida > Fabales > Fabaceae > Lathyrus > Lathyrus aphaca. Next base: position 128,979,871 of record OZ014522.1, on the reverse strand, counting down.
AGGGTTCTTAAATTTCACATTTTTTAACCCTAACTTGAAAAATTCATTTCTGCCTAACCATGATGAGTTTGAACATGATTCTTTTTGCATTATTTCACATATTTCATATAGTTTATAGGTTATTTATATCATGATTTTATCTTACATTTTCAATTTGATTTGCATTTTCCCTTTAGAAGCACCCAAAAACCCTAGAAAACTTAGAAATTTCATAACATCCACTAGGTTAGGCTTTTGACTTTATCCTTTGGGGTGTGATCTCATATGGGATTATGGTTTATTTGAGCTTGATTTCAATTTTTTATCATGTTGATTGCTTCTGTCTTGGTCATATGTATCTCATGTTGCCTTAAAACTCTAATTTTGCATCTTCATTTGCACTCATCTTTGCATATTATCATCATATGAACTTGACATGACATTTCAAGCATTTGTATGACATATTAGACATCTTAAGACATGCTTGAACATTGCTTGATCATTTATTCATTCATTTGCTATGCTTTGCACCCATTATATTTCATGAACATTCATGTGTTTTCATGTTTCTAAACATGCTTCCATAACATCTCATACTTGTATGACCATTCATATGTATCTTGTATGACTTTGCATCATCTCACAATGAATTTACATTGCATATTCACTTCTGACTTTGGTCTTTGCATCTCATTTCACTTCATTTCCTTTTGCTTTATGTCTTATGCATTCATTTTAACCTTTCAGGAGCTTTTGGTAAGTTATCTGGGAGGTGGATTTGCCTTCACCTCCCACTTCCTCTTTCCTTTTCATATGCATATTTACATATCTTTGAAGTGAATCTAATTCACTTATGCTCCTTCCTTCTTACTTTCTTTCTTTTAAGTTACTTATCTTCTTCAGGAAGTAAGTAACTTGTTCTTCCTCCTCCTTCTCTTTTCATCTGCTTCTTCCATTGGTGGCCTTGAAGATCCTTTCTCTTAAGCCTCACAAACCATAGGATGTCCAAGCATGATAAATTTTAGGGTTGTGTATAGTCCACCTAGTCTTTTATCTTTGAGTCTCCTTGAGTCTCTCTTCTCATCTCAATAACCATAGGCCAAACTCTTAAAGCTTTAGGACTTTGAATTAGGGTTATGCCTGCATCCTTATCTTACGATGGAATATATAACTTTAATCCTTAGTGTTAAACCTTTAATTTGTTTTCACCTCTTAATCAAAACACATTAATAATCACAAAGACTTTATCTTGTAACTTGGGCCTTATATTAGGGTTCTATCTCTTCCTCATGGTTAAGAGGGATTAACCCTAGTGTTTAATGGACAAGTCCCCCTCAAGTTGTCTTACAAACATAAAAACCACTTGTTAATCTCATCCCTTTATTAAAATCCACTTAATAAAGGCTTGTTATATAATGAATTTAATCCCTAACCATGGATTAAGTTGAGATATCTTCCTCAGCTTAAGTGTTCTCATCTATTATCCTTCTATTAGGATGGTGTAATGAGTTCACTAATATGTGATTATAGGTTAAACTCATTACTTAACACTAAACAAAAACCCAAAAACATCTAAAATAATCACAAGTATGTTAATGATCTTAATCCTACATCATCATGGTAATTAAGTTGAGATGTTTATCTCACACTTAAGTATGCTCATTATCCCTAATCAGGGAGGATATAATGAGTTTACAACCCTTGATTTAGGCTTAAGCTCATAATCCTATGCAAAACACCAAAAACAATAAAAAAACTGAAAACATCAAAAACAAACAATAATCGTCTCCTCCGGGATTCTTTTCTCATCACACTCATTCACAAACGAGAACTCGCTTCTCCCGTCTAATGCAAGACAGTTAGCACTCGAGCCAGACGAGTCATACACTTGAGCATAGGCAAGTAGGCAATTCACAGTCAATTTGTTTTTTCGTCTCTTTGATTCGAACTACGGTGTTCTGACTTCCTCATTGCACGAGAGGATACGTAGGCATAACATAACAGTTATCGAACAAAAGTCTCTTTGTCATCCCCCTCTTTCAGCATTCCTTTCTAAGGCCTCAGTTCCTGAGCAATTCACCTTTTGCACTGACACATGTACTTTCTTTCCCTAGCTTTTGCACACAGATAGCATATACACCTACCCCTTTTAAACACAATCTTGTAAGCGTGGATCTCGTCGAGTACGATGGACAATCTGGGTGCTAATACCTTCCCAGGTCGTAAACAACTCCCTTTATCAGTTTCTCTGGTCCGCAACCGTCTTATCCATCTCTTTCCAGGTTTATGCAGCATTACCTTTCCTTCAGGATAAAAATGCCTAGCTGGAGACTCTATTCAATTCAACCTCATTTCTCTTTTCGCCGACCGCTCGCGTCTGCACCTTGGGACCCTGATGTCTTTTCAGGGGAGCGATAATGCGGTAATGCAATGGGAAGTTCCTAGATCGGTTACGGAGATTCGAAGCTTTTTTAGGCTTGGCGGGTTATTGTCGGAGGTTTATTGAAGGATTTTTAAAGTTGGCACTTCAATTAATGCAGTTGACTTGTAAAGGAAAGGCTTTCATTTGGGATATTCATTGTGAAGAGAGTTTTATGGAACTTAAGAGAAGGTTAACAACGACTCCGATCTTGATTTTTCCGAATCCGACTAAACCATTTGTGGTGTTTTGTGATGCTTAATTGTTTGGGTTAGGTGGTGTTTTGATGCAAGATGGGAAAGTTGTAGCTTATGCTTCAAGACAATTGAGGGTGCATGAAAATAATTATCCTACGCATGATTTGGAATTAGTGGTCGTGGTTTTTGCTCTAAAAATTTGGAGGATTAGCTTTATGGTGCGAGGTTCGAAGTTTTTAGTGATCACAAAAGTTTGAAGTATTTATTCGATCAAAAGGAATTGAACATGAGACAAAGGAGATGGTTAGAACTTTTGAAGGATTATGATTTTGGTTTGAATTACCATCCGGGTAAGGCGAATGTGGTGGCTGATGCCTTGAGTCGTAAGTTGTTACATATGTCTGCATTGATGATAAGGGAATGGGAACTTTTGGAGAATTTTAGAGACTTGAGTTTGGTTTGCGAGATAACACCGAGAAGCGTGAGACTTGGTATGCTATGTGTTACGAATGATTTTATTGCAACCGTTTGTGAAAAGCAAAAGTTGGATTTGAAATTTGTTGATTTGATGATGAATGAGAATGAGTATTTCAAGGTTGATAATTTTGGAGTTTTGAGATTCCGTGGTCGTATTTGTATTCCCGATGATGAGGAGTTGAAAAAGATGATATTGGAAGAGGGACACAAGAGTAATTTAAGTATACATCCGGGTGCGAATAAGATGTATCAAGATTTGAAGAGGATCTTTTGGTGGTCCGGATTGAAGAGAGATGTAGCTCATTTTGTTTATGCGTGTTTGACTTGTCAGAAGTCTAAGGTGGAACATCAGAAGCATAGTGGTTTGATGCAACCGTTGGATATTCCAGAATGGAAATGGGATAATATATCGATGGATTTTATTACGGGTTTGCCGAATACACAAAGAGGTCATAATTCTATTTGGGTAATTGTGGATAGGCTTACTAAATCTGCTCACTTTATTCCGATTGATATTAGTTATTCTTTGGAGAAGCTAGCCGAGATTTATGTTTTTGTGATTGTGAAGTTGCATGGAGTTCCTAAGAGTATTGTATCGGATAGAGATCCTAGATTTACATCGAGGTTTTGGGAAAGTTTACAAAAGGCTTTGGGTTCTAAGCTAAGATTGAGTTTGGCTTACCATCCGCAAATGGACGGTCAAAGCTAGAGGACAATTCAATCGTTGGAGGATTTGTTGCGTGCTTGTGTGCTAGAACAAGGTGGTGTTTGGGATAGTTATTTAGCATTGACTGAGTTCACCTACAATAACAGTTTTCATTCGAGTATTGGTATGGCACCATTTGATGCTTTGTATGGTCGGAGATGTCGAACACCTTTGTGTTGGCATGAAACCGGAGAGAGAACGGTAGTTGGACCGGAGATGGTACAACAAACAACAGAAAAAGTAAAGTTTATTCGGGAGAAGATGAGAGCTTCTCAAAGTAGAAAAAAGAGTTATCATGACAAGATAAGGAAGGATCTTGAGTTTCATGAAGGCGACCATGTGTTTTTGAGAGTTACACCGGTTACGGGTGTGGGTCGTGCCTTGAAGTCGAAGAAGTTGACTTCTCGTTTTATTGGGCCGTATCAAATTACTGCACGAGTGGGTGTTGTGGCTTATCGTGTGGCGTTGCCTCCGAATCTTTCGAATTTGCATGATGTGTTCCATGTTTCGCAACTTCGGAAGTATGTTCCGGATCCGTCACATGTTATTCCCATGGACGAGGTTGAAGTAATAGATAACCTTACAGTGGAAGCTTTTCCGGTTAGGATTTTGGATCGTGAAATCAAGAAGCTGAGAGGCAAAGATATTGCGCTTGTGAAAGTGGCGTGGGGAGGCACTGTGGAAGGAAAATGACTTGGGAATTGGAGAGTAGGATGCGCGATTCGTATCCGGAGTTGTTTGGACCAGGTAATATTTTTGAGGACGAAAATTTCTAAAGTGGGGGAGAGTTGTAACACCCTGATTCGATTTTCCCAATTTTTGTGGAGTCTTTTATTTTATTTGTATGATAATTGTTTTATTTGTGAAATTATCATGATGATATGATATGTTGAGGAATTAATGTGATATGTTGGTGTGATATGTGATTGTACCATTTTGTGAATTTTCGGGTAAAATTAGATAAGAGGGTATTTTAGATATTTGTTAATTAGTGATAAGGAAGAGAAGAGAAAAAGAGGAAAAGCTAGGTTTTGATCAAGATTGCTCTGCGTAGACAAAATAATCGGGTAAGGGTGATAAGCATTGTTATCTTGATATTGTGTATGATTATGTATGTGTTTGATTGGTTGGGTTTTGGTTTTGATGAAGTTTAGAGAAGATGAATAGTTAGGGTTTTAGTGAAAATATGAGAATTTGGTAGATTAATCGGTTAGAAATCATTATAATAGAAGTATGATAGCTAGTACATGTTGTTGATCATGTTTAGTGGAGTTTTGGAGTGAAAGAGTTAACTGTTACGTAGCTGGAAATTCTGGAAATTGTTGTTGTCGCTCAGCGAGCTATCCTCGCTCAGCGAGAGTTCCAGGGTTTTCCTCGCTCAGCGAGCGAGAGGGAGCTCAGCGAGCCTGTAGGTTTTTTGAGGGGTTTTGTGTTTTAGTTCGTAACTTTAGTTTCGCCTATCCGTTTTAGGCGTTCTTTAAATCGATTCGAAGCTAGAAACGCGTAGAAACTAATGATGCTAAGAAATGTAATTTTTAGCCGACTTTCACCCGACTTTTCCGATAAAACGTAAATGAATTAATTATGGAAATATGGGTTGATGTGATGTTGTGGCCGTTTGGCAAATGAATACATTGCTTAAATTGTATGCAAATGTATGTTAATTGAATGAGTTGAGTGCATAATTATGTTATGAATAATGTATGCATTTCAAGAATGTTGTGTTTCATTTTGCATGTAAAGCATAATGTATGAATTCTTGTGCCGTGGGATTATTTGTGAATCAGTTGTAGCATCGTGTGCTCATGTGGAGTGTGAGCGATGACTACAACAAGATCGTGTGCCCATGTGGGGTATGAGCGATCGGATTGTGTGCCCGTGTGGGGTGTGAGCAATCCAGAAACATCGTGTGCCCGTGTGGGGTGTGAGCGATGGGTGATTTATTCACATTGATTGTGTGCCCGTGTGGGGTGTGAGTAATCCATAAACATTGTGTGCCCATGTGGGGTGTGAGCAATGGTGAACATCGTGTGCCCGACGGGGAATTACTTTAGGTAACAAGCGATGATTCCATTTGGTTCCTGAGTGAACCTGCTGAAATGTTGAGTCGGTACCGCATTGCATCTGCATAGAGTCGTGTGTCGGTCTCTATGAGTTGCATTTTATCATTTTAATTATGATATGCAGAAATAAACATGAAGGTGCATATGTTTATTTGGAGTATTATAGAGATGATAGTATGTGTAATGAAACATACTTGTTTGTATATATGCATGTTTGATATATGTATATGTACACGATTTATACATTTGTAATGTATATGTGCGATTAAATATAGTTAGACGTATGTTTATGCGGAATGAATAGAATTGAGGAATAACCATAAATAATATAAGTCTATGTGAATTAGTGAATTGGTGCATGATGAATATGCTTGATTTGTGTATGTACACGTTGTGATGTGTATAGGTGATGAGGTGTGATTCGTGGTGAGAATATGTTTTATCTGCATTTTATATGTTGATATATATAATTATATGCAATGTTATTATGATAATGTTTCTCACCCTTCTACTGTTTTATGATGCTCTACGAGACATTGCAGAGTAGGTTGTTGGAGATCCTTTTTGTGAAGCTCGTCTTCATCTTTTGGTCGGTCGGCTCTGATATGTAGCACCGGGTAGTTAGGTTGGCTTAGCGCCATTTTTGTGATGCATTGTGTACATGTATCTTTTGGATGAATGTTTTGTATAGACATGAATATTGTTGTTGGCATCAAACTTGTTGATATATATATATATATATATATATATATATATATATATATATATATATATATATATATATATATATATATATATATATATATATACGGAAATATATATGTTTGATGTTGTTGAAATATTTCCGCTGTATAATCATTTATCGTTTGGAAATTACCCTATTGTTGCATATCTATTATAAGCAGGTGTAATGTGGTTTGATTTCAAGTATAATGTAGCATTGCTCTTTTATACCATATTTCGAATATACTATGATGAAATTTTTATTATGTGCCTAATTGATTTAATTGCATATTTGGGGTATAGAAATGGGGGTGTTATAGTGTGCGATCCTCACTCTTTCTCTCTCTCGGATTTTCGATTCACGATTTTGGCTCGGATTTCTCAGTGGTGGTGCTCACGATGGTTCCAGGCGGCGCACGGTTTCAAATCTCTGTCTCTCATATCAAACTCACGGTTTATGCTCGGTTTTGATTCGGGTTTGTTGCGGGTTTCGGTTGTGTTTTGACGGATTGAGAATGATTTGGTTTTGCTCTGCGTTTCAATGACGGATTTCTACGTTCGCGATTTTGGTTCTCGCGGTGGAATTTGAAGGTTGTTTCGGTTTCTTTTTTTAACTTTTGTTTTTCGTGATTTTGCGGTGGTGGAAGAGGACGACGGTTTGATGATGAAGGATGGTGATATACGTTGGGTTCTATTTTTTCTGATAAGGTTATATTTGTGTATGCTTTTTGAAGGTATGAAGAGAGAGTGGAAGGATGAAGAAAAGAGGGAGTATGTGAAAGTTTGGTGTTCGGTGAATGTATAGCTTTTTACGTTGCAGTGAATTTGGTTTTAGGTCTGTGGTTTATGAAAGTTGATGAAGGGATTTATGGAGGATTATTTGTGAATCTTGGTGCAATTTTTGTAGAGATTCAATAGGCTCTCCAAGCTTGTGAATCGAAGAAAATGAATGGTTGTTTTATAGCAATTTTAAGAAGAGGGTAAAGTTGGAAGAATTGGGCAATTGTTGTGAGCTGGAGATTCCTTTTCTATGATGCTGGGATTGTCTTGAGAATTTGTTAATCATGTGCATTTTGAGTGGGGTAGTGGAAATATGAGTGAGTGGTGTGTACGTTTGTGCGGAAGGGAGTTTAATGAGGCTGCTGAATGTTGTTTTTGGTGGGGTCAGTTTGATGTTGTACAAGCTAATAATAAAAATGAAGGATAACAGTTATTATTATGGTGAGAATTGTGGGTGGGGCCAAGTGGGAGTCGATAGTGAATTGGCTGAAGAAAAGAAGCGTGAGGCGTGACATATATTATTTCTGAAAATTGATAAAAAAAAGAACAGTTGGACGGTTGTGCTGATATATATAAACATTTGGTTTGGAGAATGCTTAAGTTTTAAAACTAATAACTATAGTAATGATATAATAATAATAATGATAATAATAATAATAATAAAAGTGGTAATAAAAATAATATTAAGATTACTAATAATAATAATACTAATATAAAATAGTAATAAAATAAAATGATAATTATAAAAATAAGAATGGATAGAATAATATTAGAAATAATAATAATACTAATAGTGAAAAATAATAATAACAAGAAAATTGATTTTTTTTTAGTTTTGTGTATATAATGGGTTTAAGGAAAAAAGATAGTGGGCATAAAAATAGATTTGAATAATAAAATCATTTTAAAAATAATTTTAAAATAAAAAGGATAATGGATGCATATGGATAATGAAAACTAATAATCGAATAAAAAGCCTCCACACAACGCACTGATTTTCGAAACGACACTGCACACACACACACTGACAACTTCCAACGAACCCTGATTTTTCGCACAAAAGAAAATGACGTATTTTTGGATTTTTCGAATAAAGGTGATAATGATATACAAGTATGACAAATTTGGGGTATGACAGTATGCCAACTGCAATGTATCACATATGGAAAAATATGACCTTACGAGCGTATTGCATGCTTACAGATGACTAACAGAGTTGCTATCGAACTTTATTTATTCCAAAAGAAAAAAGGTAAGATACTGATAAAACCCCAAAAAGTGACAAACATATGGTCGTCATAAAAAATCGGGTTCAGGAGTCAATTATGCAAGGGGAAATATTATCACCCCTATCATCAATTATACTCAATGAAAACCATTTAGTTAGTTTTGCGCATGAGTGTTAGCTTTTGGTAGTTGGATTTCGTCTACTTATTAAAAGCTTGAGAAAAAGAGAGAAGGATTATAAATATTTTTTTATTAGGTTTCCTGACCAGACTTTGAATCTCACTCCAACATATCTCCAAGTGCGATGGAGAAATCAAGGCTATGTAGTTCTGGATAGAAATGTTTGTTTGTTGGTCGATTTTAATGAAAGTTATCATGTTGCAATCGATCAAAAAACATTGCTTACTACTAAAAACATAGAGAAATGAAAATTTGCATTGCATAAGAATGGATAACATAATATTGATTTTCACAGAGTTATGTTCTCGTCACATTCGAGCGAAAACCATTCTAAATTATTGCACATGGTAGGAATGGAGATTTGTTTGCATAGTCTTGGAATGGACAAAGTATCTTTCGTTTATGAAAAGAGATTTGACATCACTCTAAGGATGACAAGAGTTTTATTGTGTTTGATTATTTTTTAGGGTTGGAAGACAAGTATTTTGACTTGCAAGTTGTTACGACTTGGGTCTAATACTCGGGACTATGATTGGACATTACATCCAAGTAGTCTTTTTAATCCATTTTGTTGTGAAAATATTTGGAATATTTCTAAGTGTTTTGAGTGGAAGACAGATACTTGAACTTGCAAACTATTACAACTTGGGTCTAGTATTTAGGAATAGTATTGGACATTACACCCAAGTAGTCTTTTTAATCCAATTTATTGTGAAAGAAAGACACATTTGAATTTTTGGAGGAAAAAAAGCATTTGGATTTGCAAGCTATTACGACTTGGGTTTAATATCGGGACTATCATTGGACATTACACCTAAGTAGCATTTTTCTCCCATTATTCAAAATGGTCTAAGTATTTAAGTTAGTCATTTTGAATTTGATTTGAGAAAAGAGGTTGATGTTGATCAAGCTTTTAATTTGCATTGCGAAATGAATTCTGAAAATGATTTGTGAGGTTTTGAAAATGGTTTGATTGATAGTGAATTGTGATGATATGAACTCTGGAAAGAGGCGTAACTTAACACCATTAACAAATCTAATTGCAAATTGCATATAAGAAAATGGAACAAGATGATAGAAATGCATATAAGAAAATGGAACAAGATAAGATGATAAAAGATGAATTCTATTTTTTGATTGATGAAATATGTTTTCTTCCTCTCCAATGTGGTTTTGATTCTTATGTCATTTTCTACCACTTTTCTCAATAATTCCCTATCAAGATTTCTCTAATATTATAGTTGAATCTAAAAAAAAGTTGGTTCATTAAATCAAAGCTTGCTTCTTGATTGATGAATGAGGAGAGGATAAAATCTTGCATGCAAGAAAATGCAACTTGCACCCAAGTTCCAATCTCTTATTTTCTCTCCATTATAAGTGTAGAATTAGGTAGAGAAATGAAATAGTATATTTTTCTCAAAATCATGCCTTCTATAAATTTAGTGCCAAATGACTAAAATACATATCATTAATCAAATGTAATCTCAAACATGTCACCATACATACTAGATAATTCTCGATATATCCCTTGATCATACAAATATATAGTTATTCATAATCCCTTATAATTGAATCTATAATTAGTAGTCTCATTATTTAATATCAATGTTATTAGGATTCAGAGAGCATTACTTTGGAATGGTGAAGAAAAACAATAGATAATTAATTAGGTTACATGGTCTACAATTTGTAAATAAAAAACTAAAGGGGGTCTAGGGGTAAAACATTGTAATTATTCAAGTTGGCACTAATAAGTAAATGAGCTTGGAAAATACTGTCAGATGATAGTGCGCGATGGTGTCCACTTTTATCCTTCAAATACATTGACATTAAGGAATTATTTCTAGATCCTTTCTAGGCAGTTAACAATGGGAAATCTTCCATATGATGGAGAGACCTTAGGATTTACCATATTCTTGATGAATCATATAAATTTTTTTGGTGGCGTGATTCTTCAAGTTTTTCTGTTAAATATGTTTTTTCTGGGATAGTCTTTGTAGAATCAGAATGCGCCTAAGAGGGGGGGTGAATTAGGTGTTATCAAAATTTTCTCGATTCTTTTTCTTTGATGGATGGATTTTGCTTTTACGATTAAAGAACAAAAAATGTAAGACAGAAAAGTAAAGAAGACACGGAGGTTTATCCTGGTTCCCTTCATAATCCGAAGGTACATCCAGTCCCCTTTCAACACGAAAGAGATTTCCACTAGTTTTCTTTAGAACAGTACAACCTATCACACCTTCAATGGTGAGGCCTACTTTCTAGCAAACTATACAAACAAGTGTGCAAGAACAATCCTCTTGCCACACTTACCCTTATGTCCAAACAATCCTTGGAACACAAGTCACAAAATAGAAAGACACTTTCTATAGTATTGTTTTGAGTGAGAGTACAATGAAAGATATCAATAAAAATTGATCTTCTCCTATAATCAAGAATTCACTATTAAATATTCAACACAAGTGTTCAAGACAAAATATGAAATATATGAACTTATGAACACTTTTGAAAGATGAAAAGAATTTGAATAAAGTGAATTTGATTGTATGAAAATATTTGAAATTGTCTAGGAGGTGTTTATGAATTTGAAATTTTTAGAATTTATAATAGTTGAAACACCTATTCAAAAAGGTATGAAAATTTAAAAAGAATTTCTTTTGAAAAAGTATAAAAAACTTATGAAATAAAATCATGAAGAGATATAACTTTAACAAAATATTTGAATTTGAAGAGAAACAATTTTTCAACATTTCTACAGTGTTAACCGGTTAACCAAATATGTTAATCGGTTAACGCCCATGAACGTTACCACAGAACTGAAAAATTGCTACCGTTAACCGGTTAACCCATATGGTTAACCGGTTAACACTGTTAAAATACAGAAAAATATTTCTGTTAAAAGTGTTAAACCAGTTCCAATTTCTTTTTCAAAAAAATATGCACATGCATTAAAATTATGAAGATTATGTTGAACACTTGTATATCATATTTAAGAAGTAATTATTGATATACCTAAGCCTTGAGACAAGTCTTGAAAGCGTATCACAAAAGCTTGAATCGATCGGAAACATTCCATTGATGATGCATAGCCATGGTCTTGATCGTTTGTTGTCATCTCGACTTTTTGCAATCTGGAATGAGCTTGGATAATGTTGACGTCATCAAAACAAAGAGCTTGAAGTATGCTTCTACATTCTCCCCCTTTTTGATGATGACAACCGAGCAAATTTGCGTACAAGCTTTGATCGATCAATGATGTTCTAGACTTGCTTCTCCCCCTAAGATTAGCAGCTCCCCCTATCTAAAACAGAGGCAAAATTCTGCACAGAGAGATATTAGAAACCAAGGCACTTCTCCCCCTTTGTCATCAGCAAAAAAGGAAGAGAGGATCAAGCATAAATATGAAAAATACAGCATAAAATTCAGCATGATGCAACTTAGTATGAAAGCATATATGAACACACACATATAGCAAAAACATAATTGGATTAAAAACGGATAAGAGTACGGAAACATAACTGAAACAGAATCAAAATTGCCTAACAAACGTAGGACTTATAACAGAATTTTTAAAACTAAAATAATAAAAACAATCAAGACAAGCATGTTCATTCCTCTTCCGACATATCATCACTTTCATCTTCACCATCTTCACCATCTTCACTACCGGCTTCACTTTCATCTTCCTCTTCGGTTTGGTTGTGAGAACCGATAATCAATTTCCGAAGACTTTTGAGGGTGCGTTGGGTTTCACGGTGGTTTTGTTGAGCTTCTCGGTGATGTGTCATTATGGTGGTGTAGAGGAAGTCATTGGTTATGCCACCTTCGGGAATAGGAAAGGATGGAGCGGAGGAACCATCGGCATATTCATAAGAACCATCGTTGCGTAACACAATTCTGGTATTCTTCACAATTGCAATCTCATTGATTTCATTCGTCGTAGCCTTCATGGCGATAAAAGGTTCCCTACCAATAACCAAGTCGGTTTGCTCAATGATCCGAGAAATGAGCCTAGCATAAGGAAGTCTTGTCTTCAAAGAGAGTTGTTGTTTCAAATGATACATTATAGTAAGCATCCAATTAATCTTTACCCTTTTCTTGATAGCAAATAGCACTTGCATCTCTAAGTCGTTGATTTGAGAGTGGTTTGAATCCTTGGGCAGCAGCACATAGCAAATGATATAGTGTAACAACCGATCATCAACGGTCAAATTCTTCGCATAACATAAAGTTCTTGAAGTGCGTTGTCCCGATGTCACAACATCCTTTGGAAAACGGCAGATTGAGTAATAATACTCCATTTTGTTGTAGCCGGACCAAATATCATCAATGTGATTCACACCTTTGCGGAGAAACACACCGGAAAAAGGAATGTTCAAGGATGCAGCCAAAGCACCTAAATCCTCCTTAATTTCACAATTCCTAACAAGAGTATGCAACTTATGTTTACCATGCCTATGCATGTTGAGAGAAAAGTTATGCATAAAGGATTGGACCAAATCCGGGTAAATTCTCCCGTTGTCAGCAACAAAATCAAGCATCCCTTGAAATTCTAGCAATGTAGGAAATCTAAATGTTGGAGGTTTGAAGGATTTCAGAAGAACATATTTACCCTTAAGCAGTGGTCTGACTCTGACTTTGAAATCCAGCCTCCTCTTCTTGGTAGACTCCATTGTTTCTACAGCTGGAGCTTCTTCTGACACAGAAGCCAGTTCCTTTCCTTTCCTTTGGGGTGCCATGAACAATGATGGAGTTAGGGTTTATGGAGGAGATGATATTTGGTGAGTTGAATGTAGTTTGAAGAGTGTTATAAAGATGAAGAGATAGTGGGTTTTAATGAGGGTTTAAGTTGTTAAAGGTTGGAAGTTGGAAGAGGATGATAAATAGTGTTTAGGGTAGTCAAAGAGTTGAAAAGTTTAAAACATGTGGAAGAGAATGAACCAAACATTCAATATATGTACTAGAATAATATATTAAAACATAGTAAAACAAATAAAACAAAAACAATTCAAATAGACAGAAGCTGAAACCTGTGCTGGAAATCCAAGTTTTGGATGTGTTAACCGGTTAACGTAATAGGTTAACCGGTTAACGGTTAAAAAATTTGAATTTTTTGAAAAATCCAGCAACATGTTTTAGACTAAAAATAACCACTTTTTCATAAAAAAAATTTCATAAAGTGTTAGCACTCATCAAAACGCAACTTTCGATCAAAAATATTTTTGAAACCGATTATTTTCGGGTATACGAAAGTGAGAAAAACGAAAAATAGCGAAATGGGAGTGCTAGCCTTTTATGACTAAAAAGTGAACAAACATACATAAAATGCAATAAAAACATACAATAAGCAATTTTAAAGTAAAGGTTAGATGTCACCTTCATTGAGAATACCAAGTTCTCGTCGAATCTTGTAAAATTGCTCTTTAGCCAACGGTTTAGTGAAAATATCGGCGAGTTGATTGTGTGTATCCACGAATGTAACATCGACATCTCCATTTAGAACATGATCTCGAAGGAAGTGGTGCCGGATATAAATGTGCTTTGTTCTTGAATGCATGACCGGGTTCTTCGTGATATTAATTGCACTTGTGTTGTCACACCAGAGAGGGATACAACCGAGATCTATACCGAAATCGAGAAGTTGTTGTTTAAGCCACAAGATTTGAGCACAACAACTTCCTGCTGCAATGTACTCCGCTTCGGCCGTGCTAAGTGCAACGCATGCTTGCTTCTTGCATGCCCACGACACTAGTGCATTCCCGAGAATGTGACAAGTACCACTTGTTCTCTTTCTATCGGTCTTACATCCTGCATAATCAGCGTCAGAATAACCAATTAAAGAACATGTACTACCTTTAGGATACCATAGTCCGACGTGCGTCGTTCCTTTGAGATACTTCATGATCCTCTTCACGGCAGTGAGATGTGATTCCTTCGGATTAGCTTGAAAGTGGGCACACAAACAAACACTAAACATAATGTCAGGACAGCTCGCCGTCAAATATAAGAGTGAACCGATCATACCTTGATATTTTGTAATATCTATTGAAGTGCCGGAAAGATCTTGATCAACATACGTTCCGGATCCCATTGGAGTAGACATCTCTTTGCAATTGTCCATATCAAATCTTTTCAATAACTCCTTGCAATACTTGGATTGGTTGATGAAGATGCCATCCTTTGTTTGCTTGATTTGTAAACCAAGGAAGTAGTTCATCTTTCCCATCATGGACATCTCGAATTCGCCTTGCATCATAAGAGAGAATTCTTCGCAAAGATCTTTGTTTGTTGAACCGAAGATGATGTCGTCGACATAGACTTGAACAAGTAAGGTGTTACCCTTAAGATTCTTGATGAACAAAGTCTTGTCAACCTTTCCTTTAGTAAAACCTTTCTCACATAGGAAGTTGTTAAGGCGATCATACCAAGCCCTTGGTGCTTTCTTTAAGCCATAAAGAGCCTTCTTCAACTTGTAGACATGAGACGGGTTCTTGAAGTCTTCAAAACCGGGAGGTTGTTTGACGTAGACTTCTTCATTGATGTAACCGTTAGGAAAGCGCTTTTGACATCCATCTGGTACAACTGAAAATTCATAGAACAAGCGTAAGCAAGTAATAATCTAATTGCTTCTAACCTTGCTACCGGAGCGAATGTTTCATCAAAGTCGATTCCTTCTTCTTGGTTGTAGCCTTGTGTGACCAATCTTGCTTTGTTACGAACTATGATTCCATTCTCGTCAAGTTTGTTCTTAAACACCCATCTTGTGCCTATGATATGTTTGTTGTCCGGTCTTGGTACAAGAGTCCAAACTTGGTTCCTTTCGAATTGGTTGAGTTCTTCTTGCATAGCTATTATCCATTGATCGTCGCCTAAGGCTTCATCGATTTTTGTTGGATCAATTTGAGACACGAACGCCATGTTGAGGCAAGCATCCTTGAGATTGAGTCGAGTTGCAACGCCTTGGCTAATATCACCAATCACTTTATCTATCGGGTGATCTCTATGAGTTCTCCATTCTTTTGGAAGATCTTGATGTTCTTTAATGGTTGGTGACTTATCTTCTTGTGATATTGCTTGTTCTTTTGATATCTCCTTTTGTTTTTGTGATAGGTCTACTACATCATCATCATCATCCACAATAATATTATCCTCTTTCGAGGGGTTAGTCTCATCAAACGAAACATGTATGGATTCTTCAATGGTAAGAGTACGTTTATTGAAAATTCTAAAAGCTTTACTTGATAGAGAATATCCAAGAAAAATACCTTCATCGGATTTCTCATCAAACTTACCAAGGTTGTCCTTACCGTTGTTGAGAACAAAGCATTTGCATCCGAATATGTGGAAGAAAGATATGTTGGGTTTCCTTCCCTTGAACAACTCATAAGGGGTCTTCTTGAGAATAGGTCGAATATTGACACGGTTACTTACAAAACAAGCCGTGCTAACCGCATCCGCCCAAAAATATTTAGGAAGATTTGAGTCGCTAAGCATTGTCCTTGCAAGTTCCACTAGTGCCCTATTCTTCTTTTCTACAACACTGTTTTGTTGAGGAGTCCTAGGTGCGGAAAAGTTGTGAGAGATTCCATGCTCTTCACAAAAATCTTCAAATGATGAATTTTGAAACTCGCCACCATGGTCGCTTCTTATGGAAACAATTGAGAGTGACTTCTCATTTTGAATTTGCTTGGCATACTTCTTGAATGCTTTAAAGGCGTCACTTTTCTGCACTAAAAACAAAGTCCAAGTATATCTAGAGAAATCATCAACAATAACTAGTGCAAAAACGTTACCTCCGAAGCTTTTTGTTCTTGATGGACCGAAAAGATCCATATGTAACAATTGTAGTGGTCTTGTAGTAGATATCACTTTCTTGGTCTTGAAGGATGTTTTGGTTTGCTTCCCTTTTTGACATGCGTCACAAAGCTTATCCTTGATAAAGTTCATCTTTGGAAGACTAACAACTAGATCATGCTTTAATAATTTATTCAAGTGCTCCATGTGAATGTGAGCAATCCTCTTATGCCAAAGCCATGCATCATTGTTGTTTGCCATTAAGCACTTCACCTTCAAGAGAGAGTCATCAAAAGAAATCATAAAAATGTTATTAAATTGTTTACCTTTTAGCAAGAGTTCATGAGTGACTTCGTGTTCTATCAAACATTCTTCCTTTGTGAAGTTGATTCGGAACCCTTTGTCACACAATTGACTTATGCTAAGAAGGTTGTGTTTAAGGCCTTCTACATAAAGGACGTCTTCGATGATTGTATGAGGAGATGCACCAATGGTTCCAACTCCAAGAATTCTTCCTTTATTATCATCACCGTAAGTAACGTATCCTTTGGCCTTAAGTGTTAGACTTGAAAATTTGTTGATGTCGCCCGTCATATGCTTTGAACAACCGCTATCGAGATACCATTGCGTAGAAGTTGTTTTCAAGCATACCTACAAAACAAAGTCAAGTTTTGTTAGGTACCCAAATTGCTTTGGGTCCTTGATAGTTAGTACCCTTTTCAACCCACACATAATGCCCTTTAGCAACACCAATGTTGCACACATAGCAAGCATTAGGTGTATGGCCTTTGATTCCACAATAAAAGCAAATAGGTTGAAATTGACTTTTGAATTTAGGAACATATTTTTGTTTCTTAATAATCCTTTTCTTTTTATGACTTTGATGCATAGTTTTAGCATTGTTAGTCTTTTCCTTAACAATTTGTTCACTAGCTTTTACGAAAACGGTTTCACTTGTGCTTGGTTTGGAAAACTTAGAATATCCTAGGCCACTTTTATCATTTGGATATCTTTGGTGCCTAAGAATTTCGTCCAAGCCAATTTGACCTTTTTCATATCTTTCTAAAACTCTTTTGAGTTGAACAATTTGAAAGGACAATGACTCACAATTTTTACATGTAAGGCTTTGTTTTTCATCCATTATCTTTTGTTTTTCATTTTCAATGTATTTTTCAAAAGATGCATTTTGTTCTTCTAAAGATAATATTTTCTTCTTTTGGGATGAAATATTTTTGTACAAAGTCTTACATTCCTTTAGAAGTTCATCTATGACTTCTTGTGCATCATTTTCATAAATTGAAAAGTTACTACTAACCTCGTCATTTTCTTCATTGGAGTGATGTGACGCCATTAATGCCATATTTGCACATTCGTCGCTTTCCGATTCCGATGAGGAACTAACTTCATTATCATCCCACGCGACATAAGCCTTTTTATTCTTGAAGTCCTTCTTGCCTTTGAATCCTCCTTTCTTCGCAAGTCTTGGACAATCCGGTTTTATGTTATCTTGCTTTCCACATTCATAGCATGTAACTTCTTGATTCGATGTGGATGCATCCTTCTTCCTGAAATGTTTATTCTTTTTAGGAAAAGAAGAATTATTATTTTTGTTAAAAAAACTTACCAAGCTTCTTAACAAGAAGCATGAAGTTCTCATCTTCAGAGATCTCGTCATCTTTGTCATCCTTCGTGTCAATCCTCAAAGCAATTCCTTTGGACTTTTTCTCTTGACTTTCATGCTTCTATAGCCTTCCAAGTTCCAACTCGTTCTCTTGAAGTTTGCCGAATAGAGATGCGGATATCATTGTTGAGAGACTCTTCTTCTCCGAGATTGCGGTCACTTTCGGTTGCCATTCCCTTGTCAAAGACCTTAGAACTTTCAAATTAAGATCATCGTTGGTGAAGGTCTTTCCGAGTGCAATCAAATGGTTGGTTAGATGAACAAATCTTTTTTGTAAAGCCACAATAGATTCCCCGGGCTGCATGCGGAACATTTCATATTCTTGACTCAACGTGTTAAGCCTTGATCTTTTAACTTCTGTTGTTCCTTCATGTGTTTCTACCAAAGTATCCCAGATCTCCTTCGCCGATTTGCATTGTGATACACGAAAAAATTCGTCCATACTAAGAGCGCTTTGAAGTATGTTGATTGTTTTCTTCTCATTTAGGATCTTTCTTTTATCATCTTCATCATACATATTCTTCAACTTCGCCATTCCAACACCGTTGATCACATTGACGGGATTATGTGGACCTTCTTCGATTGCTTCCCATATGCCTTCTCCTTGGGCTTCAAGATGTGCCCTCATTCTGATTTTCCAGAAATCGAAGTATTCGCCGGAGAAGAGCGGAGGCTTGTTGCTACTTCCACCATCTTTGAAAACGGGATTCGAGTTTGCGGAAGCCATAAGGATCTTGTAGGAACAGGTTACCTAAACCTGCTCTGATACCAATTGTAGAATCAGAATGCGCCTAAGAGGGGGGGGGGGTGAATTAGGTGTTATCAAAATTTTCTCGATTCTTTTTCTTTGATGGATGGATTTTGCTTTTACGGTTAAAGAACAAAAATTATAAGGCAGAAAAGTAAAGAAGACACGGAGGTTTATCCTGGTTCCCTTCACAATCCGAAGGTACATCCAGTCCTCTTTCAACACGAAAGAGATTTCCACTAGTTTTCTTTAGAACAGTACAACCTATCACACCTTCAATGGTGAGGCCTACTTTCTAGCAAACTATACAAACAAGTGTGCAAGAACAATCCTCTTGCCACACTTACCCTTATGTCCAAACAATCCTTGGAACATAAGTCACAAAATAGAAAGACACTTTCTATAGTATTGTTTTGAGTGAGAGTACAATGAAAGATATCAATAAAAATTGATCTTCTCCTATAATCAAGAATTCACTATTAAATATTCAACACAAGTGTTCAAGACAAAATATGAAATATATGAACTTATGAACACTTTTGAAAGATGAAAAGAATTTGAATAAATTGAATTTGATTGTATGAAAATATTTGAAATTGTCTAGGAGGTGTTTATGAATTTGAAATTTTTAGAATTTATAATAGTTGAAACACCTATTCAAAAAGGTATGAAAATTTAAAAAGAATTTCTTTTGAAAAAGTATAAAAAACTTATGAAATAAAATCATGAAGAGGTATAACTTTAACAAAATATTTGAATTTGAAGAGAAACAATTTTTCAACATTTCTACAGTGTTAACCGGTTAACCAAATAGGTTAGTCGGTTAACGCCCATGAACGTTACCACAGAACTGAAAAATTGCTACCGTTAACCGGTTAACCCATATGGTTAACCAGTTAACACTGTTAAAATACAGAAAAATATTTCTGTTAAAAGTGTTAAACCAGTTCCAATTTCTTTTTCAAAAAAATATGCACATGCATTAAAATTATGAAGATTATGTTGAACACTTGTATATCATATTTAAGAAGTAATTATTGATATACCTAAGCCTTGAGACAAGTCTTGAAAGTGTAGCACAAAAGCTTGAATCGATCGGAAACATTCCATTGATGATGCATAGCCATGGTCTTGATCGTTTGTTGTCATCTCGACTTTTTGCAATCTGGAATGAGCTTGGATAATGTTGACATCATCAAAACAAAGAGCTTGAAGTATGCTTCTACAGTCTTTCTATCTCGTACATGCCCACAATTGGATCAATATATCTCTTATGCTTTGAAGAGTGCTTGGAATCAAATGTTCCCGACAGTATTCAAGTTTTTGTGTGGAGACTCCTTCTCAGTAGACTTCAAACGATATATGAACTAGCAAAAGGGAAGAGTAATATTAGGAGTGCATAATCTTGTTTTTCCTTGGTGCTTAGGACCATAAAAAACACAATATTCTTTTTTCTTTTCGCTTTGTGGTTGAGTGTGTTTGGTTTCAAATTTTAGATCGAATTGGTCATTGCAGGTTAATCTCTTGTACGATTATTTTGGATAATTTGTTGGCAAACCTCTATGAAAAGAATGAACAAGAAGCGATTTCTGTTACTATTGTGTCTATCAGATAATTGATCCATTTAGCTAATTATGAATAAAACTTTATTTAAGGGACGACATAAAAAATGTAAGAAAAATAAAATTTTATTTAAGGGACGATATAAAGGTGTAAGAAAAATATTTTCTTTAGTGAAATTACTTTAGTGAGACTGGTTTGGATCTAGATCTAAGGGTAACCTGATTTGTAACAAGAAAGATTGACTTTTAGACCCTTTAGATGGTTTTCGATAATCTAATTGTGTCTCTTTATTGTAACTCTTTCTTTTATGTTAGGATTGAGTACCTACTATATTCAAGATTAATACAATTTATTTGCTCATAATTAAAAGAGATAAATACATGATGTTATACACTTTCATTCATAGTTTTAAAAAAAAAAGAATTGCAACCAAACCTACACTACACTCAAACAACAAAATAAAAATAAAAAACTAGATTTATATATATGGAAACCATTTATTTAGAGAGATAAAATGAGAGAGATGTAGGTCGATAATTTTAAGCAATTGTTTTCCCTAAAACCATCGATTTCAAGAATAAAAAGAGAGAAATAGTAAAAAGATTGAGAGCAAGACATTTGGATTTTTAAAATACAATTGTAGCTTGATGAAAAAAATCACTATATATTTATTTTAATAAATGTTTCTTTGACTAAATTGTTAACTCACATTCTCACGGTCAAAAAGATAAAGAAAAGAAAAAGAAAAAACAAATTCACAATTTAGTTAGTTTTTTAATATCTTAAAGGAATATTTAAGAACTTTTAAAATTAATAGTTCATACAAAAATAATATTATAATACAAAGTAATAAATAATATGAATTGTTTCAAAAGTAATATATACATGATTAATGATTTTTGTCATCATTAACTAAAACAAACTTCATAAATATTAAACAATAAATTATATATTAAAAAATAAAAATATTAAAGAACATTTAATTGCATTAATGTATTCTTACTTTTCAGTCATCTTTTTCTACATTCCTTTTATTTCGTTTCAATAGTATATAATGAACATGTAAGTTCTAAATCTCACAAGAAAAAGATAATATAAGGTGAAATATTAGACAATGGGATTCCTTAACTGCAAACAATTTTATCTTTTCTTGATTTTGTTCATTGCTTTGGTTTTGTTTTCAGGTAATGAATACAAATTTGTTTTATTTTCCCAGTTATATAATTTATAGAAAATTAGTTAATTTATGTATATTCATTAAAAACTAACTCAACTTAAAATAATATTTTTGGTTGTAGAATTATCAAGTGGTGAGGAAAATATTTTTGGATTAAAATGTCAACCTGGAGATTGTCCACCTATTCCTCAATGCAATCAAGAGTGCCTTAATAAGGGATATAGAGCTGGTGGTACGTGTTATGGGTTTTTTCCAAAGATTGTTCGTTGTTGCTGTCATGAAGGATGAGTTATTGTAGCCTTTAATACAAGTGAATAAAATAAAATGCATACTTTATGTATGTTTAGAATTCATAGTTTATATAAAATTATATATATATATGTGTAAAATTAAATAAATCCTTGAACTTGAATATTATATGTAAGTTAAAATGTTATAGTTCTTTCATTTCTTGTTTCAAACTATCGTCTTAAGAGATGTGAGAAAGTAGAATATAGAATATAAAAATGACAAGTAAATTTGGAATGCAATTATTTAAATATGTGTTAGTTTATTTCATAGACCTCTAGATCGGATATATAATATATGTGAAATGCTAACCAATGCTCGCAGAACATCTTGTAAGAACTTTAGATGATAAGTTTTTATAAAATTATATGTAATAATGTGTAATCAGTGCATTTAAAATTCAACTATTTGAATTTATTAATAAATAGTATCCTGAGTATGTTAAACTAATCCTAAGGTATAATAGTTGTGATTCTCAACTAGTGGGATTTGATTTCATAGTACATAAGATATTTTCTAGTGTAGAAGATACTTACAAACATGCAGAAAATATTTTCTAATACATAAGATATTTAAAATTATGCAGAAGATATTTCCTAATACTACCCCTCAAGTTGGTGAGCGAAGTCTCAACTTGTTATGTAATGTACAAATTGATCTTTTTACATGACTTTAGTGAACACATCTACCAGTAAGAATCGTGTTGGCACATAAGAAGAACTAATCATATCAGTTCTTAGTTTTTCTCGTACTCATGAAATATAGGATTCACTACAATTTGTAGAGTTGTCTAGTTGTCACTTGGAGCAACCTATGGAACTTTCTAGTCTTGTAATATAAATCATAGACAAGTTAGCTCCAAACATCTATTAGCCATAGCTTGATATTCTGACTCTGCTAACGATCTAGAGATAATAAATTGCTTCTTAGATCTCTATGAGATATGAAAACTTTCGAGGAAAAAAAAACTTGTAACTATCCGAATTACAAAAGGCCTTTGAGATAAGGTCATTAGAGATTGAAACTAATATGCTCTGTTGGGCCTTGTAATAGTAAGATAGATTTGCCTAGCTACCAACAAGCCTTTTATATTTGGTTGGATTGTGTTGTTGCACTTCATCTGTGGGAGTAAGTTTCAAATTTTATTCCATTGGAAATTTGCCAGGGCAAACGCCTATGTTCTTTGAATCTTGCAAGATGTATGCATACTTTCTTTGAGACATGAAAATGCCTTTCTTGGAACGAGATAATTCAATGCCCAAAATATATTTCAAATCTCCAAGACCATTGATGCAAAAGCGTTTAAGAAGAAACTATTTAAGGCATTTCATTTCTTAAAGATCATTCCTTGAAAGAAGTATATCATCAACATAAGTGAGAATTGTTGTGAATTAATTACCACGAGAAATATGTCATGTTTAAAGACTAATCGTCTCAAGAGGTACCACGAGAAATATGTCATGTTTAAAGATTAATCGTCTCAAGAGGAAGATGACTTCTAACACTTCTTTTAACAAGAGGACTTTAATCACTGGTGTGTTTATCCCTACTCATTATGTTAATGGTGAAGAAGTAGATAAATCTTATTTCCTTTGGACCAAAGATAAAAAGAGAAAGTTTAGAATTGATTTCATAGCTAAAAATTTATTACTTTTATCTTTAAATAAAAATCAATTTCTTTTTATCCTTAATTGTAATTCTGCCAAGGAAATGTGGGACATTCTTCAAATGATCTATGGAGTATCTCCAAATATCAAACAAAGAGGGAATGAACACACGAGGCAAATAATTTGAAACACCGAATGAATGTGAAAGTTATTTTCATAGAAGGTGTTCAAGCCTTAGAAATCTTGGATGTCATGTTAGAACTTTTGTCGCTAACAAATATCTAAGAGTTAAGAATTGGAATCAGAAACTTGATCCAATCATTAAATCGAGAGATGAGAATGTTTGTTGTTTTAAGCAAAAATCTAAGAAGGAGGCAATCATCGAGAAACTCAACAAGTTGATTCAACTATTAAAATATGAAAGGATTAGCTAAAACCTAGAATAATCTCTAGTAACTTCACCAAAAAGCTCTTTTGGAGAAGAATAAGAAAAGTCAACCAATACTTTCTTTTGAAAGAAAAATCTCGGTGAACGAATGATCCTCAAAAGATTCAATGACAAATGGAGAAACTTCATCATGAAGAGAATATAAAGAAGAAGAAGAAGAAGAAGAAGAAGAAGAAGATGATGATGAAGAAGAAGAAGTTGTATCTAATGGAATCTTCAAAAGAAAAAATAAGAGAGAAGTATCAATAAGAAATATACTTAGAGACTTAACATCAAGGATAAATCTTGAATAGTCAACCACTGGTAGAATCTTTGAAGATTCTTCCTCCAATGAAGATGATGAAAAACTTTCTTCGAAAGATTCTCACGAAGAATATGATTGTGAGTTAACAACTTTATCATATAAGTAACTTTTTAAATTAAATAGTAAGTTAATCAAGGAACATGATATGATTGAAAATTGGAACTTAGACCTTAAAGACTACATTGAGTTTCTAGAGAATAACAACGAAATGCTAAGATATGAAATGACTAATCTTAGAAGTTGTTCGCTGTTGATTTTGGCGAACAACCGTTGGTTTCCAATTTTAACGAAATTAGTTTACTTGTACGATCAACCATGCAAATCCTAGGACACATGTGCTTTTTTACAAACTTTATATCTCTTAGAAAACTTTGATTTCACTTTTATTAAACTTTTTATGTATGGATAATCTGACTAACAAGAGAATAGAAGCGTCTGGCGAATCTTAAATAAGATAGATTAAAATAATGCATAAAGTAAATTGGCGAAGAGAAGTAAATAACTTGTAAAGGTAAAGGAATTGTAAAGAACTTTTGAACTTCATTAAACTTTGATGAAATAAAATAAAATGGTGTTGCACATGTACATTTTCCAGATAAAAACTCTTTTCTCACACACAGGTACTTCGAGTATTCATTACAGGAATTTTGTACAAGAACTTTTCACACACTTTTCTGACAAGAACTAAACCTATTTATATACAAACAAAATAACTGTCACTAACGGAAAACTCATAATATTATGACACTTGGATTTCGGCATGTCTTCTTTTCACTGAACACTTCCACGCGTCCTTCTGCCAAACGTATCAACTTTTGAAATTTGAATGTTTTCTTCTGCGTCGAAACGACACATCTCTTCAAATCTGTCAAAATGTCGAAAACAAGATTAATGTTGTCGAAATGTCGAAAACATAATTACTGACTAATCCTGTCGAAATTTGTCTTCTTCATATTCTTCAATTTGTTTTTCCTAGTCGAAATGCATCAATTTTGAACTTCATCTTATGGCGTCGAAAATAATTGTCTACAAATTTCCCCCCAGCAAATATTTTTCAACTACTTTTGGAGGAAAGATCATTTGTTGTCGATAAGTCATTTCGATGCCATGTTTCCTTCATCACTTTTATCATTTCCAAGATCTGATATTCCAAATCCCTAAAAATTTACATCATTACACCTTTTTCAGAAATGTCAACTCTAACTCACATTTTTACACTACTTTCATCATTCACTAAAAGCTAGCAAGTCATAGGCGTTTCAACTGCCACTAACTTACTTCCCCAACGAAAAATTTAGCCACGTGGTCCATGATCAAAAATTCAAAACTCAACTGGTTTAGTACCTTACTCTATAAATACTCATTCATCAGCTTCTTCAAGCTCTTTACGCTTTCTTCTTCTTCTTCAAACAAAACCCATTTTTTTAACTAAAAAAGTCTTTGCTTCTACAACAATGGCTTCATCCAAACCTTCCAGCAGCAAGATATCTAAAAGCTCAACTTCACTTCCATACACGCACAAATTAAATGGATCAAACATTGTTGGAAATCAACAATACATTCCTGAGCCTCCAAACAAGAAAGAAAAAGCAAGTATCTACAAATCTCAAGTATTGATCCATATTCTTGTTTCCGACGTTTGTCACTCCATGCTAGGCCCTTTCCCCAATCTAGATATTAGCCCAGATAGGCTAAAAGAATACTTCCCCTCTTATCAACGCCTCAAACTCATAGGTGCTAGGGTTAAGCCTAAATCCACAAAACAAATTGAGGAAGAAACTGAGGGCCAAAGTTATACTGCTGATGCAAAATTGGACTTGCTTCACCAAAATAATGCTAGGATCTATAGAACCAGCCCTGGGGAAAAAGACCCTTCTAATTATTTAGCTTGGTTAGCTAAGATTGAAAACGTTAAGACAAACTTCTGGAAAGAAATGGGTATTTTCGACTTGATACAAATGTTAAAAGTAGGACCCCAATTACTGCCCTAATATGATGTTAGCTTCCCTCTTTTTCTGGGATAGTACTTACAACAACTTCCATCTTCCTTGTGGGATGGTCACTCCAACCCTTTTTGACATAGCTGCTATTTCCAGGCTTATCCCTCTAGGAGTAGATTTTGACCCCACCATCCTGAACCATGACTCCATAGATTTCGACACCAGTAAAGCTTCTTACTCTGTTTTCATTTCCCATTACCATGACAAGAAGACTGTTGAGGCCTCTGAGAAAGAACATATAGCTTTCCTAACCTTGTGGTTGTCGAAATTTGTTTTTTGTTCTCAGTCCCTTCAAGTGGCTAAACATTTTATTACTATAGCCAACCAACTTCATAGTGGAACCAGACTGTGTCTGAGTGAGATGATTATAGAGATTTTGTATGAATCTTTGAGTGAGAGTGTAAGCTTTTTAAGACTATAACAGATAAAGGAAATCTTAGCATATCAGAGCCACTTTGGCTTTTGAAACTATGGTTTAATGCCAACTTTGAAGCTTCCATTCCTCTCAAGAATGATATAGATGAAGAAGAAGTGAAGGACATGACTGTCAAATGGCCTAGATTAGTACATATGACACCAACTGACGAAGGGCTAAGTCTTCAGCAATCTTTTACCGGCTATATCATGATGTTTGCCAAAAGATACATATCCACTTCCTCTATGGCGCCTTTTGCTAGCAGGACAGTTGGGCCTGAGTGGTTCACCAAACAACTCCCTTTCGAAATGCAGAAGGACGAAGATGAATTCCTTGACATTTGGGAATCATTCTTAACACCTAGGCTTCTTACTTCTCACTACAACGTCACGAAAACGAAAATTGCATTGATTGTTTATCAACCTAATCTCGTTGCTCGACAGTTTGGACTCGTTCAACTGAAACCCAAATCCATTTTCCCCAAAAAAGGTTCCATTATATTCTATAACTCCTACCACACTGAAGAACAAAGCAAGGAATTGTCGAAGAAATATGTTGATGAATCTCTTGAAATTCGCCCAATGTTCTTTCGACCATCTTTCCTTTGTACCCATGAATTTAATGTCTGGTGGAAGGAATACTACCTCACCAAATCCTTCGATGTAACAGCTTTCAACACTCATCTAACGACTACTTTTGCTCTTGTGCAGGACAGAAAAAAGAAAGGTAAAGAAAAGCACATCAAAGAAATACAAAGATTTCAGAATTATTTTGAAACCATTTATAGGCCAAAGGAACTTAGTCGAACCATAAACGAAGCATCAGTAACTTTAGAAACTTAAGATGACAGAAAGACTGGAAAAATTGAAACTACTTTCATATGTTCGTCCAAAACAGCGATATGAATTGGCTTTCAATATTTATCCACCAAGGTTTCCCCCTCTACCTTCTGCTGATTTTGGCGTGGTGTTGATCCCTCTATTTCCAGATTGGTTCATTTGTGGGGATTCTATAAAACTTCATCGACAACATTACAAAAAGCCTGTTGAGCGAGTGGTTCCAACTATGTTTACTTTGGACAATTTCAGAGGACACCTTCATATTGGAATAGAACACGTTCGCGTGGAAACTCCCATTCTTGAAGGTGTTTAACGAAATATTTTTTCTTTATTTTGTTATCCTAAGTTTTACTTCATATGCTTCTTGTACTCATCTCTGACTTTTCTTCTTTGTCCTTAGCCGTAAAAATCCATGCCAAGAAAGTTGTTGTCGAAGGTACCTTTGAGAAAATATTTACAATTATGCAGAAAATATTTTCTAATACATAAGATATTTAAAATTATGCAGAAGATATTTCATAATACTACCCCTCAAGTTGGTGACCGAAGTCTCAACTTGTTATGTAATGTACAAATTTATCTTTTTACATGAATTTAGTGAACAATCTACCAGCAAGAATAGTGTTGGCACATAAGAAGAACTAATCATACCAGTTCTTAGTTTTTCTCGTACTCATGAAATATAGGATTCACTACAATGTGTAGAGTTGTCTAGTTGTCACTGAATAATGGCGTTGGAGCAACCTATGGAACTTTCTAGTCTTGTAATATAAATCATAGACAAGTTTGCTCCAAACATCTATTAGCCATAGCTTGATATTTTGACTCTGCTAACGATCTAGAGATAATAAATTGCTTCTTAGATCTCTATGAGATATGGAAACTTTCGAGGAAAAAGAAAAACTTGTAACTATCCGAATTACAAAAGGCCTTTGAGATAAGGTCATTAGAGATTAAAACTAATATGCTATGTCGGTCCTTGTGATAGGAAGATAGATTAACCTAGCCACCAACAAGCCTTTTATATTTGGTTGGATTGTGTTGTTGCACTTCATCTGTGGGAGTAAGTTTCAAATTTTGTTCCATTGGAAATTTTCCAGGGCAAACGCCTATGTTCTATGAATCTTGCAATATGTATGAATACTTTCTTTGAGACATGAAAATGCCTTTCTTGGAATGAGATAATTCAATGCCCAAAAGACATTTCAAATATCCAAGACCATTGATGCAGAAGCGTTTAAGAAGAAACTCTTTAAGGCATTTCATTTCTTAAAGATCATTCCTTGAAAGAAGTATGTCATCAACATAAGTGAGAATTGTTGTGAATTAATTACCACGAGAAATATGTCATTTTTAAAGACTAATTGTCTCAAGAGGTACCACGAGAAATATGTCATCTTTAAAGATTAATTGTCTCAAGAGGAAGATGACTTATAACACTTCTTTTAATAAGAGGACTTTAATCACTGGTGTGTTTATCCCTACTCATTATGTTAATGGTGAAGAAGTAGATAAATCTTATTTCCTTTGGACCAAAGATAAAAAGAGAAAGTTTAGAATTGATTTCATTGCTAAAAATATATTACTTTTATCTTTAAATAAAAATCAATATCTTTTTATCCTTAATTGTAATTCTGCCAAGGAAATGTGGGACATTCTTCAAATGATCAATGGAGTATCTCCAAATCTTAAACAAGAGGGAATAAACACACGAGGCAAATAATTTGAAACACCGAATGAATGTGAAATTTATTTTCATAGAGGGTGTTCAAGCTTTAGAAATCTTGGATTCCATGTTAGAACTTTTGTCGCTAACAAATATCTAAGAGTTAAGAATTGGAATCAGAAACTTGATCCAATCATTAAATCGAGAGATGTGAATGTTTGTTGTTTTAAGAAAAAATTTAAAAAGGAGACAATCATCGAGAAACTCAACAAGTTGATTCAACTATTAAAATATGAAAGGATTAGCTAAAACCTAGAATAATCTCTAGTAACTTCACCAAAAAGCTCTTTTGGAGAAGAAGAAGAAAAGTCAACTCAAATACTTTCCTTTGAAAGAAAAATCTCGGTGAACGAATGATCCTCAGAAGATTCAATGACAAATGGAGAAACTTAATCAAGAAGATGAAGAAGTTGTATCCAATGGAATCTTCAAAGTAAAAAATGATAGAGAAGTATCAATAAGAAATATACTTAGAGACTTAACATCAAGGATAAATCTTGAATAATCAACCACTGGTAGAATCTTTGAAGATCCTTCCTCCAATGAAGAAGATAAAAAACTTTTCTCGAAAGATTCTCACGAAGAAGATGATTGTAAGGTAACAACTTTATCATATAAGTAAATTTTTAAATTAAATAGTAAGTTAATCAAGGTAGTAACCCTAGACCTTTTAGAACTACAAACGCACCAGGACCCAAAAAGATTTGGGTACCAAAGTTGAAAACATGATTTGTCCTTCAAGGATGCTTTATAACTTTAATGAAGTCTCGGTGTGTATTAAATGAAGTTGTGCAAAGCAAGATGTATACCTATCGCAACGTGAAAAACAACTGGCGCAAAAAACAGAGATTCACCACTGAACGTTATTTATCCCAACAAGGAAAGGAAATGATTGTAGAAATCCTCAAGAAAGGAAAGAAGGCCGTCGCAACCAAGTTGGGGCTCAAAATTCTATTACTTGAAGATAAGATATTAGTAACCCTCCACGTGCATCGTAATCGATGGATCCATGCTTGTTGTTCTGATTAAAGGGTGAAGAAAAATCTAAAGCTTTACTACTAGCCAAAAAGGAAGCAGAACGAGGGAGGAAGGGATGGAAGAGGACTCACAAGTATCTTGAATCCCATGCCTAAGTAGCTCATTGGGAATTAGAATCATAGTCAACACAGTTTTGAAAAGAATAGGGAAATGGGGGAAAATATGCTCGCCAATACACTGTTTCTTGTGCTTATGTATCTCTATCGGGAATGAGAATCAGAGCAGACGTAGTTCAGCTCACTACGGGTTACCAATAATGTTTCGATGTTTTTTAAGTGAATGATGCTAATGTGTGCATTCTAGAAGTTAGGTGTTGTCGCTCGTTTCATGGAGAGTTATGGTATACCTATTTGTGGTAGAATGGACTTAACATGTTCTTACGGCAGGAAGTGGATTAAGATGAGAAGAGAAGATGATCGATTTGTTGTTGTCTTTAAGAATAAGTGAATTGATTTTTTGTTTTTATTTGAGATATGCATAACACTAAAGTTTATGACAATAGGAGCAAATACTTTGCGTAACGATCTAGGCGACTCGCATATAAAGTATCCTAGAAGAGGTAAGAAATCCACCCACTTATCATTTCCCATGTACTTAAAACTTGTGACATACCATACACGTGCGCGCACACACACACACATACACACACACACACACACCATTATTAAGTGTTTTTGTTTTTTTCTTTAAGAAGGAGAAGAGAGCCTCAAAGGTTGAAAGAAAAAACACTAAGGGAGGCTCAATCCTAAAAGTTGTCATGCAAAGTTGATCTTATATTTGAGGTAAGAAGTGGGAATTTTACCTAATGTTAGCATGCTTGGATTGAAAGCCTAATGTCTCTCCTACCTTTAACTTAATCATAAATTAAGTCGAGCTAGGAATCCTAAGGGATCATGTGAGCAAAGCACAAGTAAACATTAAACAACTCAATCACAAAGAAAAAGACTCGAGTAAAGACTCAAAGACAAAGTCGAAGTTAAACACCATTGAGAAATAAGCAAAGAGAAGAAACAAGTGTGTAAGTGTTCAATCATCAACATGTTAACACAAAAGAGAGGTTCAAAGAATTCAAACAAGATTTTCCAACTTCAAGGTAACAACCTAAACATCTAAGTATCAAATAAGATGCGCAAACAGAGCCTACTTCGTGGTAGGACTTCATATGTACTCAATATGCTTCTAACATGGAATTAAGACCTAGAAATGATGCTTGCTTCGTGGATTAGAGTCCAACAACTATTGGCGTTCTTCCTCGGTTGAAGCTCAATATATCGACATTTTTAACAACTCAAAGTCCAAGCTTCATTGACGCCTCCCCCAATAGAGGACTTTATTCCTGGTTGATTCATCGGTAGGATCTTCCCCTCAGCAAAGTGTTGAAAAGTATTTTCCTTAGCTAGGTCAGAAGGTTGTCATTTACCTAGCGGAGTTCTGTGGTGGTAGTTCCCCAAGCAATTCATGCCAGTTGAGATCTTCCCCAACTGGATCATCATTCTTTGATATCTCTAAGTCTAATTTATTTTTGGAAATCTCGGCAGTTCAGAGCCAGTGCATTATTAACACACTCCCCAGCAGAGGTTTTATCCCCACCAGAGTTCGAAAGATCAAATAAGTGATAATTTCTCTTTGCATTTGCATATAGTAATCATCATTACATTGCATCCTCAGACGCGTAGCATTTCCATCGATATGGGGCATTACTCCATGGAAAAATTCAATCATATGCATATGAAGCATAAGTTATATCCTTTGTAGAATCGTCTATATCCTGTTTGAAATGGAGCCTCACAATCTTGAGATATGTGACTTTGTCACCTCGAAGTTTGATCGCTCTTGGAGAAATTGTCAACATTCCTTTATATTTGTAAATCAAAGGAAATTTCCATCTTTATTTTTTAAAGTAAATTCATTTTTTTTCCGTTTCAAGCATGAAAATTAATCATAAAAATGTCATTTTGCAAAGTAGAGTAAAGTAAGAATTGCAAACAAATGGGCAAAGGCTCAAATTTTCATATATAGAATGACACAAGGACAACTTTTAAGCACTATGATGTTAACCATTCCTTCACATGAACTTTGAAATATTACTTTTGGAATATGTTTCCAACATTTCCCTCCAACGACTCGATTTTCTCAAGCTCTATAAATTGAAGACTTGGAAGCTAGAAGAAAATGTTGTTTATGTTGTTGAATACTGTATGTTGCATGCAGATGATGCTATCTGGTGCAAATATTCCTGAAGATGGACAACAAAGAAGAAAAGGAAATATGTTGGCTGATTTAGAAAAGAAATCAAGAGAAAAGATGCTGATTCATGAAATGGTATGAAATACCATTGAAGTTGCTGCAATGTGTTGAAAAATAAATCAAATGTGCAAGTCACAACAATGCAAGCAAGTTATGAAGATACTTGAAGTTGAAGCTTGAAGAAGAATGAAAATAAGCCTTTGTGGATCAACAAAGAAAAGTTTAATTGTATGTATGTATGTACATGATGTAAAATTATACCATGTGTAACTAATAAAGTGAGACATCAACAAGTGAAGCATAGTAACTTAGTTGATCTCGATGGTTAAGTTGGAAGAAACATTACATGCTCAGAAAGGAGTACATCAGAAAGAATCTTAAAGCTCATGAAAAGAAGTCGTAGTCCTCATCATTAGAAAGCTTCTAAGCAATACAAAAGTAGGTGCTTTATAATCTCTTAGATATTTGTCGTTAGATAGTTTTGTATTAGAAATCAAGGAGTTGCTGCTCACATCTTGCTAGAAACACTTAAGTGTTTAATACTTCATTTGTGTAATCTTCTAGTAAGAAGCATTAACTGTACATGAGAAAATTCTTTGTAGAAAGGTAGTGTATATCCTTGTTGAAGGTGGATGAAAATCCTTTTCGAGAAAGGTAGCGTAAATCCTTGTTGAAGGTATCTTGTTGATTCCTTGAGTGGCTATTTGAGTTAGTGTGATACTCGAGAAGGCCAAACGCGACTTGGAGGTTGATTCCTTGGGAGGCTTTGAGAGCCAGGATTCTCAAGAAGGTAATGGTGGTTTCTATTGTGGTTGTAATCATGTTGATGGTTATTGGATTAAGTCTTTATGAGAAGGAAAATGAACTTGAGAGCTGTTAATGGAGTAACTTCATTAACAGTGAACTAGGATAAAAATTATTGTGTTATTTTCTTATTGTCATTGTTAGATTTACATTCATAATTCCGCAAAAGGGGACAGATGTGAAACTCAATTAAACCCCCAATTTCTTGTGTTTCTCCACCTTCAAATATATAAAACAAACAATCAATACAATATGATTTAATTCAACACAAAGAAATTATCAATTCCAAATCTATGTCTAGAGTTTGGACATCAATAGGTGAATATTTTAGATCAAGTTCTATAAAATCTATGTCTATAATAATGTAAAACATGAATGGATCTTTAAGAGAAAAAATATTCACCATATATTAATCGTTGACACAAAAGGATTTAGCTACCCATAACCATGGTAGCTTCTTCTATAAGCAAAGAGAGAAGATGAAAAAGCATTCAAGTCGAATAATCGAGATTAGATGTGAATCTAGCTTCTATTTGTAAAATATCTCTTCAAAGTGAAAAGAAATGAAAAATAAGGTTTCTTAGTGAAAACTCTGAGAAAATGGGGGTATGATCCCAAAAAATAGCAAAAAGTACATATATAGTACTTTACAAAATTGTATTATTCACTTCCTTTGCATAGCGAAGGTCACTTTTAGGCAGTTGATGTGCCTCTGAACAATTAAACCGCTCTTGAGAAAATATCTAACTTTGTTGTATGAACAATCCTTCACACAAGGAACTTCTTCGCCACTAGTTTGCCCAACGAACTTAGGGTCCTTTTTCTACTACCTCAAATATGAGTTGGTTCGCTAGGGCTTCACTGGGACTTCACCCAAAAAAAATTTGTTGTGGCCTCGTTGTTATTCGCACAAAAAAGTTGTTAATTCTTCTCTTTTTCTTTAGCTTCCTTGTCCATTCTACTTATGTCTCACTGATTGATATTTTATGACTTAACCTACACAATAACACACAAATCAAAGCGAGCAAAGGTATTTGCACTCATTGAAGAATCAAACAAGAACATACATAATTCAAATGAAAACTTAAGAAAAGAGTTGCAAAATGCCAAGATAAATGATTCAAATTATGACTTGTTTAGTATTCAAAAATACCATACAAGTAATGCCTCCATATTTTTAGGGAAAAACTATGGATTCCAAATCTAATTCATGGATGGGATAATTTTGCTCATGAGGCCTAAGTTGTCTGGATGCATAGGCTACTGCCTTACGATTTTGCAGTAATGCATACCCTTAGCCCTTAAAAAAGCATCATATAAACTTCAAAACTTATGGACAATCTTTATTTTTTACACTCGTCGATCCATATTAAGGGACAATATTTACGTGTAATATGAAGGTGTGAAAGGTACACAAGAATGGGGGAGGCTTGAATTCTGTCTCGTTTTTCTTTAAATTAACTTCTTATCAGAGTTTCAAAATCAGAATTGGTGTTCAAATTCTATTTAGTTCATTTGAAAATAGATATAAAACAGAAGTAAAGTAAATAATCAACAAAAGACACAAAAGATTTACTCTGGATCCTCCTTTAATTGAGAGTAGTCCATCCCCCTTACAAGATTTATCTTGGTACCTCCTTTAACTTAAAATAGTCCAATCCCTTGGACGCATATGCTACTACCTTACAATTTTGCAATAACACATGCCCTTAGCCCTTCAAAAAGCATCACAATAATCTTCAAAACTTAGGGACAAACTTTATTTACACTCATCGATCCATATGAAGGTGAAATATTTATGTGTAATCTAAAGGTGTGAAAAGTAAACAAGAAGGGGAGGGGGTTGAATAGTGTTTTGATTTTCTTTAAATTAACTTCTGATCAGAGTTTCAGAATCAAAATTGGTGCTCAGATTCTATTTAGTTCATTTGGAAGCAGATACAAAACATAAGTAAATTAAATAATCAGTAGAAGACACAAAATATTTATCCTAGTTCCTCCCTTAACTGAGAGTAGTCCAACCCCATTGATCCACAAGACCTTTTCATTATAATCACTCAAATTACAATTGCTTTTGCTTCTGCACATGTCATTTACAATGGCTTTAACCCACAATCTGAGACTTCCCTTGCTTAGAGCGCATGTCTAAGACTTACCCTTTTCTCAAGCCTTCTAATTCAAGCCTCTTGCTTCAAGATCCTCTATCCAAGACTTCCATTTTATTATAGCACATGTCTAATAATTCCCTTGTATAGGTTACCTGTCCATGGTTGTCTGCTCATCCTCTGACCGAGTCTCTTGCTCCACTAGTCATCCAGACTGAGACATAACCTACTTAGGCCTCAACTGAGACTTCTTGCTCAATCAGACTAGATAAATAAGACTTTCACAACTCAAGCACTTAAGAAATGAGACTTACATGGCTTAAAAATCCTTTCTCAAGATTTGTTTCTTGGATCCTAGTGAGACAATACTTCTGCTCAAGCACATAGCAAAAGACTTAATCTAAACTACCTCCAGGCTCAACAAAATAGAGAACAAGATGTACACTATACAAGTATCAGAGGTATTGGAAATCACCATAACAAAAACCTAAAGCTCTTAAGATTTCTAAGATATATAATGGTAAGAAATATTAAGGCTTTTACAATTACAACTACCTACAGAATTTTTGCATATTACAATGCGTTGATAATTGCTTGATCTTATTACTCTTCATGTCTATAAAACTTGTTAAAAATACAAGCTTTGAATCTTCGGGATAGTTATAGCAATTTGCAGAGACTAGCCGTTGAGAAGATAACTTGACCAAGAGAATTTGCTTTTCCTCCATAGTACAAGAGCCGTTGAAGATGGATACTCAGCAGATTCTGAATCCAGTGGGTAACACGTTTAACCTTTCACTTTTCAAGAGGATTTGTACTAATAGAGTCATTGAGAGCAGTCATCCATATGATAGTTCAACTTTTCTTGAGTCTTGCACAAAGTAGACTCTAGCTGACATGCTGATAAGACAATATAACATGTTTTACAGTAGTACGAACAACCAAATCTTTACCACCAACTCTGAATGGTACCATAACCTAATATATAATAACTAAGTATAATCACTCATCTGAATACCGAGGCCTTCAGTTTAGAGTCTACGTTCAACCACACTAGTAATTGTTTCTTCAAATTCTGCCACCAGAAGCTAGCAATGAAGCAACTCTCAAGTGTGTTCATGTAGAAGAAATTCCAATTATTTATGTACAATGATGTCGAACCTGCAATAAATAAAACACACACCAAATAAACCATTGTACTTTTAATATTTTGTTATCATCAAAACTACGAGAGAGTTAAGTCAAGAACAAATCTTTTTCTAACATAATATAGGTTAGGGGTAAGGATTTTTCAGAGAACTTCCTGATTAACATTTTGTAGTTCCTGACCAACCCTAAGAAACTCTTAACTTTCGTGATGGTTAGAGGCCGCTTCCAGTCCACGAAGACTTATACCTTGGCTAGGTCAACCACCACTCTTCCTTAAGAGATTACATGGGTAAGAATTTTACTTATTGCATCCATAACTCTCACTTACTTAATTTAGCAAACAATTTCTTTCTTTCTCTCTCTCTCTCTCTCTCTCTCTCTCACACACACACACACACACACACACACACACTGTAATACCCATATATAAAAGACATGCATCAAAGCATATTTTCCATATATAAATTTAAGTTTGGTATTGAAATACAACAAGTTCTTAGTAACACATTGCATAAATATAGCCACTACAACATAAGGTACTAATACAAAAAGGCCATAAATAATACAAGATGTTCACAAAATAAAAAGTCTAAGAACTAGATCCGAAGATCTCAAAAGTCCACAATGGAAGAAACCATCAAACAAGCAAACATAATTAAGTCGTCTTATCTTTACCCTTTGAGGAACCTTAAGTACCTGAAATAACAACATCAACATGGGGTGAGATAAAACATCTCAGTGAGTTCCCTATCTTAGAGTTCTCTCGACTCTAGAAGGTTCGAATCTAAACACTACTCAAATCGTGGGAAAACCTAGACTTCGAGTTCACATAAACTAGAGACAACAATGTAACAACCGAGCACAAAGTGCTTTAAGGCATCTTTCCTCGCCCAGCCACTCAAGGGAAAACAAGTACAAGTCACTTGATCCTTAACGTATAGATAACTTTCCCCGCCCAGCCACACTCCCAGGTGGCAAGTAAGCACGGGTCATTCATTATCTATCATAGGTACTTTCCCCGCCCAGTCATACTCCCCGATGACAAGCAAGTACAGGTCATGGTACCTAACAACTAAGTAACTTTCCCCGCCCAGTCATACTCCCCGATGACAAGTAAGCACGGGTCACAGTTACTCTTCCTAATGGATACTTTCCCCGCCCGGTCATACTCCCCGATGACAAGCAAGCACGGGTCACGGTCATCCATTAAGTTATTCGGATCCACATATTAATTATATCAGCACAAGCCAAATATAATAAAATTAGGATATATCGCAAGGAAAATAAACTTCCAAATTCTAACAACTACCTAGCCCGAAGACACTATTCGAGTATCAACGCCTAAGTATTGTTAAGTCTCTAAAACAATTCCGTAATGGCCTAGGGTAACCTAACTATCTCACAAGTCTTATCTTTTTATTACCTTTAGCTCACAATTCCCTAACTTAACATTTTTACGGTATTTTTGAAAAGTCGGGAAAAATTCAGGTAAAAATAATAATTTTCGGTGTCACGTGAAAGTAAATAATTTTAGCTTTCCAACGGTATAAAGAATGCTTAAATCGGATAACCGAGCAAAATATTATGAATTTTCAAAGTTTGGAAATAAAAAATTTTCCTCCATACTTATAGTGATAACAGGTTAACGCCTGGGGTTAACCGGTTAACCAAACCAAAAACAGAAACAGAAGCGCAAATCTCAGACGCGTTAACCGGTTAACGCATATGGTTAACCGGTTAACCAAACACATAATGCAGAAAAAACGTGTTTTTCATGATAGTAGCTCCCAAAAACCATTCCATACATTATCAAACATTAAAATAACATGGTAACAATGTTCCTACACCTAGAGGTAACATACATAAGCATTTATATCAATTTCTAACTGTTTAATCTACCGATTCTAGGATTTTTCCATAAAATGCCCTAAAACTCATAAACCCTAAAAACTCTACCAAAACGGTCGCTCCCTGGATTTCCATCCTGGTACAAACGCGAAAGTGGCGCGGAAAGAGGTAGAGTCGCCAGCCAGGCATTATTATCCCGAAGGAACGAGAATGGTAATGCTGCACAAACCAGAAGAAAAGAAAAGGAAGGACACAAGTCCTGCGAACCAAAGAGACTGGGTTCGGGAGTCGGTTACGACCTGGGAAGGTATTAGCACCCCAGATCGTCTGCCGTACCCAACAGGATCCACATTTGCAAAGAAACTGTTTCAAAGGGTGAAGAAATGAAAGCTGCTGCAAAAAAAGAAAGGATTCAAACTGGAAAAGGAACTGAGAAAGAAAACAAATAGGAAAAATGTAGGGAAAATAAAATAGTGTGCTCGAACGAGCCCTACCCCGCCACCTATGTACCTCATCTGGACAATGAGGATCAGAGTCGTTGTAGTTCCCCTAACTAGGGGTGGAAAAGATTGCATGTGTCTTAAGGCTTGAACTGCCTATGCCAATTCTCAGGTATTGCAGGCTCGGACGACGAGTGCGTTACCATCTTGCAAAATGACAAGTAGGAGCAAGTTCTTACGTAAAGAGTGATGGTGATGAGAAGAGAAGTCCCGAAGGAGACTGTCGCTCCCGATAAATGGGGAATAGGGCCCAGATAAAGGTACTGACGCGAACGGTCGGCGAAAGGGACAATGGGAACACACAGCAGTGAACTCACTGGAAAAGAAAAAGAGTCGCCAGCTAGGCATTTTTATCCCGGAGGAAAGGCAATGCTGCATAGACCTAGAAAAGGATGGATAAGGCGGTTGCGAACCAGAGAGACTGAGAAAGGGGGTTGGTTACAACCTGGGAAGGTATTAGCACCCAGATTGTCCGTCGTACTCGACGGGATCCACGCTTAAAAGATTTGTGTTTTAAAGGGGTAGTGTCAGTGCAATTTGTGTATAAATGAGCTGGAAAAGGATGTACAGGTGTCAGTGTAAAACAAGTGAAGTGTATAAATGAAGTGTTAGTGTAAAAATGGAGTGAAGTACTCATGATAATGAGACTAAAAGAATAGGGCTAGGAAGGGGGGAAATATACAGAGACTTTTGTTCGATAACTGTTAAGTTATGCCTACGTATCCTCTCGTGCAATGAGGAAGTCAGAACACCGTAGTTCGACCCAAAGAGACTGAAAGATGAATTGACTTGTGAATTGCTTACTTGTCTATGCTCAAGTGTAAGACCTGTCTGGCTCAGGTGCAAACTGTCTTGCATTAGACGGAAGAAGCAAGTTCTCGTTTGTGAGTGAATGGGGTGAGAAAAGAATCCCGTAGGAGACGATTATTGTTTGTTTTTTGTATTTTCAGTCTTTTATTGCTTTTGAAAGTTTGTCATAAGTTAATGAGCTTAAGCCTAAACCAATGGATTTAGTAAACTCATCACATCTTCCCTCTGATTAGGGGTAATGAGAATACCTTAAGTGTGAAGTCAGCTTCTCGCACTTAATCACCTTTGATGCAGGATTAAGATCATTAACCTATTTGTGATTATTTAGATGTTTTTGGTGTTTTTGTTTAGTGTTGAGTAATGAGGTTAAGCCATAATCAGGGATTAAACAGACTCATTATACCATCCTAATAGAAGGATAATAGATGAGAATGTTTAAGCTGAGGAAAGCTCCTCAACTTAATCCATGATTAGGGATTAAACTCATGACAAAACAAACCTTTGATTAAGTGGATTTTAGTTAATGGTATGATGATGAAGTGATTTTTAGGGTTTGTAAGACAACTTGAGGGGGACTTGTCCATTAACACTAGGGTTAGTCCTTCTTAACCAATTAAGGAAGAATTAGAACCCTAATGCAAGGCCCAAGTTACAAGTGTGATGTCTTGATGATTATTATGTGAATTGATTAAAGGATTTAAACACATTAAGGGTTTAACACTTAGGATTAAAGTTATACACTCCATCCTAATAGAAGGATATAGGCATAAGCTTAATCACAAAGCCTTAAAGCCTTTAGGGTTTAGTCCCTGATTATGAGGTGAGGAGAGAAGACTCGATGAGACACAAAGGTAAAAACTAAGTGGGGAGACTAATCAAAACCCTAATCATTGTCATGCTTGGTTGTTCCTAAGGTTTGTGAGGTTTACAAAAGAAGTCTTCAGAGGAACCACCAGGAAGCAGATGAAAGGATCAAGAGAAGCAAAGTGACTTGCTTCATTCAAGAAGTCAAGTCACTTGAAGAAAGAAAGTAGGATGAAGAATAATGAGCAAGCTCAATCTCACACACATACAAAAATGCAGCAAGGATGCATAAAAACGAGATGAAAAGAAGTTATGAGAAGTGAAGGCAAATTCACTTCTCAGGATAACTTACCACCTGACAAGTTAGAAAAGAAATGCAATGCAAGACAAAATGAGATGAGATGACATGATATAAATCAAAACCAGAAGCACATACATGATGTTACTAATTCTA
The DNA here is from genome assembly GCA_963966055.1 of Lathyrus aphaca. NCBI lineage: Eukaryota > Viridiplantae > Streptophyta > Magnoliopsida > Fabales > Fabaceae > Lathyrus > Lathyrus aphaca. The sequence continues at coordinate 128,938,771 of OZ014522.1, read as the reverse complement.
TGAGATGCTACAAACATGAGACAACACATGTGGATGATCATACAAACTTATGGATGCAAATGAAGCAAGTTAAGATCCATGAACATACATGAAAAGTTATGAAGTGCATATGGCATACAACATGACAAATGCAAGATGCAATGATCAAACATGCTTTCAATATGTCTTATGATGTTAAATGAATCAAATGGAAGCATGGAATGTCATGGCAAGTCATGTTATGCAAGAGAATGCAAGATGGATGCATATGGAAGCCCAAATTAGGGTTTATGACCAATATATCAAACAAAAATCAAAATCAGAAGCAAACCCTAAGATAAAAAATTGAAAATGCCACCCAAAGGACCCGTAATCCTATACTAACTCACTGCCCAAAGGAGAAGTTTCAACTCCTAACCAAATTCAAGTTATGATTTTCTTAAGATTTCTAGGGTTTTAGGGTTCCTAAACAAGAAAATTACCAAACAAATGGAAAATGAAAGATCAAATCATGGCCATTTAATCTCACAAACTACATGCTAAACACAATGCAATGCAAAAAGAATCAATGTCCAACTCTTCATGGATAGGCAGAAATGATTTTTGGAACTTTGGATCAAATTAATGCATAAAAATGATTTTAAATCAATGAAAAATTCTCAAAATGCATCAAGATCAAAAAATAAATTTGGTTTGAAGGTTGGACAATGTTTCTAAATGTCTTAGAACATTTCATGAATTTTTTGGTGATTTTTAAATACCTAAAAGTATTTTTAATAAATTAATTTTCATTAATCAATTAAAAATAAACTTTTAAATATTTAAAAATACTTTTTTAATGCTAAAAATGAAAATAAAAATATTTTTGTGTATTAAAAATTAATGAAATTCTTGACAAAAAGTTTCATAATTTTTAAACAATTTTTACTATTTTAAATAAATTATGGAATTTAAATGAAAGAAAAATGAAATAAAAATAAAAAAGACTGAAGTCAACTAAAAGGAGGGCTAGGATTGAATCTGGAAAAGGAAACATTGACTGCGCGCCAGATCTAGTGGTCTCTATTCAAACTGAGTTAAATACAATTATGAATTAATTAATTATGGTTTAGGGTTTAATGATGAATCTCAGCCACACACACGCGCGACAAGTCAACCAGTCAAAGCAATCTAACGCTCCAGATTCAAATGCTCATTAATAACCTGATTAAACCCTAATGATTTTCAGGTGGCCGGAGAAGACCTCCAGTCGTCTTCTCCGGTGGGAACCCCACCTGAAAATCCCTAAAAACCTCAAAACGCAACAAAAATGAAAACCAAGCATACAGAAATGATTCCCATAACCCACTGAATCAAAACCCCACCACAAACAACATTTATATTCCCTCAAACTCATGAATCGAAACAAAACATTTTTTAGGTCAGGGAGTTTCAGAACACAATTAAACTCTTATTTCATCACCATTTTCAAAACTAAAGACATCAGAACAATCAGTGAATCATGAAGAACAACTTAAGAACTTAGAAAATGATTTCTGGAAAAAAAGTTCTTGAGCTACCTGAGTTTCGAAGCTTTCACTCTTGCAACTTTCTGTCCCCTTCCTTTGATGAAAACCACTCCTTATGACCCCTTGATGATGTTTGGATGCTTAGGAGAAGTTTATGCTGGCTGGTTAAAGAGTTTGAACAGCTTCTGCTCAAGCTCAGGTGAAAATGGTGTTGGTGATTCAGGCTGTTTCAGGAAAAAGTGAAGGGTTCTTTATGACCAGGATGATGAATGGAGAAGGTTTATGAAGTTTGTTCAGGTGTTTGTGAGCTGTGGAATGAGATTCGAAAGTTTTTGCTTTGGGGGTGAAAAATGGAAAAGCAATGTTCTTGCTGGTTTCAGGCTTAGGTCTTGTTGGTTTGGGATCAATGAAGTATGGTGAGTTGATCAGTGGAGTTGTTTTTTGTGTTTGTGAGCTGTGTAGAGAAATTCGAAGAGAAATGCTTGAGGGAGTGAGTTTGTGAATGTGATGTTCTTGTGTGTTTCAGCCTTGCTTGTTAAGTGAAATGGCTAGCATTTGGTTTGCATAAAATAATCCCATTGGTCAGATGATGTGACCTGGCCTTTATTGATTGGTAAGGTGCCTTTTGCAAAAATGTCAACTTTGGTGTAAGGAAAGCATGGGTTGAGCCCTAGGCTAGTACAAGTACATGGGCTGGCGCAGCATGGTGTGTGAGAGATGCTAGAATGGTTCAGCAGCCAAGGCAACAAGTGGGTGAGGTGTGATGATGGTTTTTTGCAAGTTGGTTCCTTTAAGTTCACATGGAAATATCTTGCTCCCAAGGCCATGAAACATGTGATCTTTTGGTTCAAATCTGATTTTTAGAACTTGTATGATGCTTGCATATTGGTTTGATATGAACTAGAAGTCACAAATGCCTTGGTATAAAGTTTTTGCAAGTTTCTCATTTGGTGCATATTTTGAAAATGAGTGATTTTTGCCAACTTTGACACACCATAACTTTTGATCCAAAATGAATTAGATCATGTTCTTGTACTTTTTGAAAAGGGAAAGATCTAATCTACAACTTTCATGACCAAAGTTTTTCCATTTGAAGCATTTTTGGATCAAAAAGCAAGGGTTGAAAAAGTGGTATAAAATGACATTTCATGAAAAGTCAACCATGCCCTAAAAAGTCAACTTTGCAAAAACTTGTAATTCTTGAATTTTGTGAACTTCAAACCTCTTCCATGACCAAATAAAGACCATATACACTCAAAATGATGAAGATCACCCCTTGGTTGGGTCATTGGGGGCCTCAGATGCCCTGATTTTGCACTGACTTGTCTGAAAAGTCAACTCTTGATCAGATGACTTCCCCATGGAATTTCTTCATGAAAATTGATATGCATACTCCCTATACCATATAGAGACCAATAGAAACAAGAATGACCAAAAAATTTGAAGTTATGGCCTCTGAAACCAAAACCCTAATTTTAAGTCAACTGTGTAGTCTAGCCTGGCTCTGCTTCCATACCAATCCCAGTTCTTGTGATTCTTTGGCATTTTTGACTTTGAGAAGATGTGATATGATATAAGAACACCCATGGACCCCTTTGAAGTGATTGATGGCCTTTGGAGTGGCTCAAGAAGCTCTTGGATTGCTCATATCACAAACCCTAGGTGCAGATGACTTTGAAACTATGCAGTGAATCAAAATGAGACATGAGATGATATGATTGTGTTCATGCATATGAAATGAATCTCAAGCCATGGTGTGAATGGGTGAGGGCAAATTTGGGGTGTTTACAGCTGCCCCTATTCAAACATGAGTTAGCTGTGCAGGATGTAAGCAACGGCTTAGCAGGCAAACAAGATAACTTGTGGTTGAATACCAAAGACAGTCCAAAATTTGCACTCACAGAATGAAGAAGAAAAGGGATATAGATTGTAAAAGAAAGTAAAGCATATTGTAAAGTGTGGGCGACGGAGGACGACCGTCGAGCAGAGGACGACTGCTGGGTAAATAGCAATGACGGGGACGGCCGACATGCTGGGAAAAGTGTGGGAAATAAAGCAATGACGGGGACGGCCGACATGCTGGGGATAAAAGGTAAAGCCAAGACGGGGACGGCCGACTAGCTGGGAAAAATAAGATTATGATGGGGACGGCCATCAAGATAAAGTTGTAAGATTCTCTGGGAATTAATGAAACATGACGGGGACGGCCATCAAATTCATAAAGTAAAGTAACCGACGATGGGGACGGCCATCGGGCTAAAAAGAAAAGGGACCACGACGGGGAAGGCCATCGGGTTAAAGAATAAATGAAATAAACAGATGATGAGGTACGGTCATCAAAGGTGAAGGACGATCACCTAGCAGGGGACGGCTGCTCTGTTGGGGTTAAGATGAGGGACGGTCATCTAAGGTGGAGGACGACCACCAGGCAGGGTTCGGCTGCCGAAAATATCGCGACATAGGACGAATGCCGGATAAAAAGGTCAACGATGGGGACGACCATCGGACGAGCATGATGGAGGACGACCATCAAGAGGTGGAGGACGACCACCTAGCAGGGGACGACTGCTCTCGAGGTTTCTCATGACATAGGACGAATGCCAGATAACCAAAATCAACAATGGGGACGGCCACTGGATAAAATGATGAAGGGCGATCATCAAGAGGTGGAGGACGACCACCTAGCAGGGGACGGCTGCTAAAGATCAACGATGGGGACGGCCATCGGATGAGCATGATGGAGGACGACCATCAAGAGGTGGAGGATGACCACCTAGCAGGGTACGGCTGCTCTCAGGTTTTATCATGACACAGGACGAGCGTCAGATAAGGAGAAAATTGCTTGCTTTGTTGGCGATCCGCTGGGGATATAGCAAACACAGGCGAGTGTTTACAACCAAGAAAAGAAAGTATAAGTATTTAGATGTTTGTGTATAGATTAAAGATGCGGACGAGCATCCTTAAGACTACTATACGGACGAGTATCGGGTAGAAACAAACTGACACGTGTTCAGAGATGATGATACGGACGGGTATCAACGGGTTAACAGAGAACACGGACGAGTGTTGGATCTGAGGGGATTCTCCTGGGGAATAGTAGACACAGATGAGTATCTATATTCAAGAAGACATAAGTGTTTGACATGGTGTATGGATTAAAGATGCGGACGAGCATCCTTAAGACTATGATACGGACGAGTATCATGTAGAAACAAACGCTAGACACATGTTCTGAGATGATGGTACGGACGAGTACCAACTGGTTAACAAAGAACAAGGACTATTGTCGAATCTGTGGGGATATAAATGGTATATACAAGATACGGACGAGTATCTGTTATAAGTGTAACATGAGTAGTGAGTATGAGTATTGTATAGGTGAATATTTTAACTGTTGGGGAGAGTGACACGGACGAGTGTCAGAAAAAGAAAAGTATAGTATCCACAAGTATATGGGTTGTAAAAAGTGTAGGTGACTGCGCTGGGGATATGACACGGACGGGTGTCAAGAAAATATAGACATACAAGTATAAGTGAGTGCAAAGGTGATGTCTTTGGCTTTCTGCTGGTGGTTTGACACGGACGGGTGTCAGGAAGTATCTATAATACGGGTGGTCTTGTTTGTAAAGGGTATCCAGGCGACTTTACCGGGGAATGACGACACGGGCGGGTGTCAAAGGAAATGTATACTGGTATTTGTGATTTGTGAGGCAACTGCTTTTGCTGGGGACTCTGGTGGGGATTTTTGGGGAAAGTATTCTGCATTTTGATGAATGGTTATTATTCACAAGTGTTCGATTCACAACATGGCTTACGATTATGCTATGTGTTTGATTGTTGCCGTAATGCTCCGTATTAGACGGAATGCTACGCTTTGTGGGTGAATATGATGCAAATGTCATGATTATGCAAAGATATCAAACCGGGATTCGGATCCCGTCGCTGTAAAGATCTCTGGTCGATCTGTTTGAAATGGACATCCCAGCTGGGGACGAGATCATTGATGGATCTAACAAGAGGTATCTGCTTGGGGATATAGGTCACTGATTGACATATCCTTGTAATATAGGACCCAGCTGGGGTCTGCAAGAGCCTTCGTCACTCTGTTGTGACTCCTTCATGCGTTGCTCTTCTGAATAGAGGCTGAGGATTCTGTGGGGAGATGGATCCCTGGCTTTTGCATTCTGCTGAGGAAGAATGATTGGCACTATGGCTGGGGGAATTGACAAGTGGCAACTTAGCTGGGGGAAGTTATCGGTGGCAACTCGGCTGGGGAGGAAGCACCTCTGGTGCCAAGAATGAGTGTTGATTTGCCAGCTTGCTGGGATGTAGCTTGCATGCCCCAAGTTGCGTTCTGGATACCTGCAATCCTGCAAAGATAAGGAAACGCACAAATGGTCCCGAGGTATCCTTTACTGGATTCTGTCATAGGAGTTAAGCACTTTCGAGAGTAAGTATATTCCCTGTAAGCACGTGTTTTTATTTTTTTAGAGAAGAGCATCTGTACTCGTGCAATTAGTTTTTAGAGACATCAGACATTCTTTGCAAATAAAAATGTATAAGACGAGACATGACTGAAAAATCTTATTTTATTAATTCTTGTGCCCTGAATTGGCGAGATACAGTCAAGGAAACATATCTCCTGAAATGAGGAGACTGTTACAAATTGAGAAACAAAGTGCTGGCAATGTTGACGACGCTTTACGGAGCTTCCTCTTCTGCTATGACTCGTATGACTTTTGACGTTCTTCTCGTCTTGCTTTTCTGAAGGAGGTTGATTCTGATTGAAGCCTGATCCTTTCGAGGTTTGCCAAGTTGTAGGCGATACAGACGAATTCAGAATGCAGTTGTTCGCTTATTCCCTTATTTTGCATGGATCGCCCTTTCGGGTTTTCAATCCATCGGGATACCCATTTTTGCCTAAGTTGTCCAATGCGGCTTTTCAACTCAGCGGGTGTACATTTTTTTATTTATTTTCCCTTATTTTTGCCCGAGTCTTTTATTCTGTTTTTGACTCGCCGGGATGCCCTATTTTTGCCTGGACTTACATTCTGTTTTTATGTCCAGCGGGTCATTTTTATGCGAAGTATTTTTTAACTGCATCTGAATTCACAGGGGACGGGAAATCTTCACCATCCATGGTGCTGAGCATCAGTGCTCCACCAGAGAAAACTTTCTTTACGACAAATGGTCCCTCATAATTCGGGGTCCATTTGCCCCTGTGGTCTGTATGAGGAGGGAGGATTCTTTTCAGCACAAGATCCCCTACTTGGTATTCTCGGTGTCTGACTTTCTGATCGAAGGCTCTCTTCATTCTTTTCTGATACAACTGCCCATGACAAATTGCAGCCAATCTTTTCTCTTCAATCAGACTCAGTTGTTCGTATCGGGCTCGAACCCATTCTGCTTCATTCAGTTTAACATCCATTAATACCCGTAGAGAGGGTAATTCAACTTCAACAGGTAGGACTGCTTCCATACCATACACAAGCTGATACGGTGTTGCCCCAGTGGATGTTCTGATTGACGTGCGGTACCCATGCAAGGCAAACGGTAGCATTTCATGCCAGTCTTTGTAAGTGACTACCATCTTCTGCACAATCTTCTTGATATTTTTATTTGCTGCCTCAACAGCGCCATTCATCTTTGGCCTGTAAGGAGAAGAATTGTGATGTTGGATCTTGAAGTCCCGGCACAGCTCTGCCATCATTTTGTTGTTCAGGTTGGAACCATTATCAGTAATGATTCGCTCGGGAACTCCATATCGACAGATGATATCTCTCTTCAGAAATCTGGCTACCACTTGTCTTGCAACATTGGCATAGGAAGCTGCTTCGACCCACTTGGTGAAATAATCAATGGCAACCAGGATGAATCTGTGGCCGTTCGAAGCAGTTGGCTCAATCTTGCCAATCATATCAATGCCCCACATGGCAAAGGGCCATGGTGAAGACATGATGTTCAAAGGATTGGGAGGCACATGCACCTTATCTGCGTAGATCTGGCATTTGTGGCATTTTCTGGCGTAGGCACAACAGTCGGCATCCATTATGATCCAGTAATAACCCGATCTTAACAACTTCTTAGCCATGGCATGTCCTCCAGCATGGGTACCAAAGGATCCTTCGTGCACCTCGTGCATCAACAAGTCTGCTTCTGTCTTATCAACACATCTGAGGAGTACCATATCAAAGTTCCTTTTGTATAAAGACCCATCAGTGTTCAGAAAGAAACTACCAGCAAGCCTTCTCAAAGTCTTCTTATCATTGGAAGATGCCCCAGGTGGGTATGCTTGATCCTCCAAGAAGCATTTAATGTCATGGAACCAAGGCTTATCATCTTTGACAACTTCTGCTGCGAACACATATGCTGGTCTATCAAGTCTGGACACTGAAATCTGAGGTACAAAGTTAGCAGCTTGAACTTTGATCATGGATGAAATGGTAGCAAGAGCATCTGCAAACTGATTCTCGTCCCGAGGGATATACTCAAGCTTGACTGTTGTGAAGAAAGTCAATAACCTCCTTGTATAATCCCTGTAAGGTATCAGATGATCCTGGTGGGTGTACCATTTTCCGTTGGTTTGATTAACTACCAGAGCTGAATCTCCGAATACAGTCAATGTCTTGATCCTGAGGTCAATGGCTTCCTCAAGACCCATAATGCAAGCTTCGTATTCAGCTTCGTTGTTAGTGTAGTTGAAAGTGAGTTTTGCCGAGAAAGGCATGTGAACTCCTTTAGGTGTAATGAGTACTGCACCAACACCACGACCATTCATATTAACAGCCCCATCAAACATCATAGTCCATTCTTCTTCCGGGTCAGGCCCTTCAGTGTGAACAGGCTCTTCATGATCTTTTGTTTTAATGAACATGATGTCTTCATCAGGGAAGTCAAATCTCATAGGCTGGTAGTCATCAATAGGTTGCTCAGCAAGATATTCAGATAGTACACTGCCCTTGATGGCTTTCTGAGAGGTATACTGGATGTCATATTCTGTGAGAATCATCTGCCATCTTGCAACCCGTCCGGTAAGAGCTGGCTTCTCGAAAATGTACTTAACTGGGTCCATCTTTGAGATCAATAAAGTAGTGTGGGTCAACATATACTGTCTCAGTCGGCGAGCAGCCCACGCTAAAGCACAGCAAGTTTTCTCGAGCAGTGAATAACGCTGTTCACAGTCGGTAAACTTTTTGCTTAGGTAGTAAATTGCATACTCTTTTCGACCAGACTCGTCATGCTGGCCCAGCACACACCCCATTGACTCTTCTAATACTGTCAGGTACATTATCAGAGGTCTTCCTTCAACTGGAGGCATAAGGATTGGAGGTTCTTGCAGATATTCTTTGATCTTGTCAAAAGCCCTTTGGCAGTCTTCGTTCCACCTGACCGTCTGTTCTTTTCTTAACAGTTTGAACAAGGGCTCACAAGTTGCTGTAAGGTGAGATATGAACCGCGAAATGTAGTTCAATCGTCCTAAGAACCCCAGAACTTCTTTCTCTGTTTTAGGTGCAGGCATCTCTTGAATAGCTTTGACTTTATCAGGGTCAACTTCAATCCCTTTCTCGCTCACAATAAATCCCAGCAGCTTATCGGATCGCACCCCGAATGTGCACTTGTTGGGGTTCAACTTCAATTGGTACTTCCTCAGGCGCTTGAACAGCTTCAGCAGATTCACCAGGTGGTCTTCTTCAGTGAGGGACTTGGCGATCATATCATCCACATAACATTCTATTTCTTTATGGATCATATCGTGGAATAATGTCACCATAGCCCGTTGATACGTTGCACCAGCATTCTTCAGTCCGAATGGCATTACCTTGTAACAGAACGTGCCCCAAGGTGTGATGAATGTTGTCTTCTCCATGTCTTCAGGTGACATCTTAATCTGATTATATCCTGAAAATCCGTCCATGAAGGAGAATACCGAAAACTGAGCCGTGTTGTCCACCAATACATCAATGTGAGGTAACGGGAAATCATCCTTCGGGCTGGCTCTGTTCAGATCCCGGTAGTCAACACACATCCTCACTTTGCCGTCTTTCTTAGGCACAGGTACTATATTAGCAACCCACTGCGGATAGCTAGTCACAGCAAGGAACCCGGCGTCCCACTGCTTTTGTACCTCTTCTTTGATCTTCATTGCCATATCTGGGCGAGTACGGCGCAGTTTCTGTTTAACCGGTGGGCATTCTTCCCTCAAAGGCAGCTTGTGCACAACAATATCGGTGTCCAACCCTGGCATATCTTGATAAGACCAAGCAAACACATCCACATATTCTTGAAGCAGGTCAATCAACTGTTTCTTCACCGAGTCTTGTAAGCCGGCCCCAATTTTAACCTCTTTCACATCTTCATCTGTACCAAGATTAATCGTTTCCACCTCCTCCTGATGAGGAGTGATGACCTTCTCCTCTTGTCTCAACAACCTGGCTAGCTCTTCAGGAAGCTCATATTCTTCTTCAACCCCTTCATCAGCTTGATTGATTGGATTGTCAAAGTCATACGAAGTCATAGCCGTGTTGTTGTCGGTGCGGTCTGGAAGGTACTCTCTGCAAGGGTTCAGTTTGTTCATTTTAGTGATTTGATTTTAATCTTTGCTTAGAAAAGTGAAATAAAGTTATCATTTTGAAAACATCGCCATTTATTTTTTGTACAAAAAGAAAAAATGGAAAACAGTGAGCGAAAAAGGAAAAAGACTCATTTGCAAAAAGATGTCTGATATTTCATTGATTAATCTTGTTTGCACAAAAAGTACAGATGGCCCGATTACAAAATGAGTCTTGTCATCTTGGGCAAGATGCAAGACTTTGATGCATGCTATAAAAATACAGGAAATAATAATTACTCTGCATGAGTAACTCTTATAATTTCCTGGGAAGACCAGTTTGAGATACTGCTCCCCGGGATCTTTGGACGAATCCAATTCTCCAGATTGCGTTCTTCTTCCAGCTCGTCTTCCAAATTGTTGATAGCATCAGGGGTGAGCATTCCCCCACTGACAAAATCGGGCTTCTCAGCAGCCTCTGCTTGATTTTGTTGAGTTGGTCTGTAACCCAACCCAAATTTGTCTTTCTTCTCCTCCACAGATAAAACCTTGCCCCAGCCTTGGGCAGTTCCTTCTTCAACAACCCTCCGGGCTTGTTGATAAGATGACATGGAGATTCCGGATACAGCAGATGCTTCATTAACATTCAGGGCCTCAAACCCTTGGCTCATTGTTTCATGGATCTCCCCATCCATCTCAATATACTTATAAGTAGCCAGATGGCTGACAAAAATATCCTCCTCCCCACAGATAGTAACGACTTGGCCTTCCCACTCAAATTTTAACTTCTGGTGAAGGGTAGACGTTACTGCGCCAGCGGCATGAATCCATGGTCTACCCAACAAACAGCTGTAGGCAGGCTGAATGTCCATCACGTAGAAGATCGTTTTAAAGGTTTGTGGGCCAATCGTTACAGGCAGCTCAATTTCTCCCAGAACCGATCTCTTAGAACCATCAAAGGCTCTTACTACCAGGTTGCTGGGACGCAACGCCAATCCTTCATATTCTAGCTTCACCAGGGCCTTTTTGGGTAAGACATTAAGGGATGACCCCGTGTCTACCAGCACATGGGAAAGGACTGCACCTTTACATTCCATGGTGATGTGCAAGGCCTTGTTATGGTCGCGGCCTTCCGTAGTCAAATCAGTATTGGTGAACCCTAGCCCATTGCTAGCAGTAACATTTCCAACCACAGTTTCCAACTGATTGACGGTGATCTCTTCAGGCACGTAAGCTGCGTGCAGGACTTTGAGTAGTGCATTCCGATGGGCTTCGGAGCACATAAGCAATGATAGGATTGAGATCTTGGAAGGCGTCTGGTGAAGCTGATCCACTATTTTGTAATCACTCTTTTTGATGATTCTCATGAACTCATCAACTTCTTGATCGAATGGTGTTTTCAAAGCTTCCTTAACAGCTTGATCTTCCTACACCGGGCTCTTTCCTTTTGCCTTGGCAGCAGCTTCTGCTTCGGCAGTGGGTCTTTGAATTTGTGGAGCAAAGAGACGTCCGCTTCGAGTGAAACCTCCGCCTCCTCCCACATTATCTATTTGTGGTGCAGGTGTTGATGTATCAAGAGTGATTCTTTGTCCCTCGCAGTATATGTCAGAGCCGTAGTGCCAAGGGATAGCCCTACTGCTTTCATAAGGTACTGGTCCAGGCACCGTGACAGTGACTGGACTGATGGCAGCTGCAGAAGGGACTGTGATAGTCTGTGGATCATAATAAATTGTGACTGGTGCTCTGATGGGAGCAACACTTTCTGAGTTGTAGGCAGAGTCGCTTTCAGGATCATAAAATATTGTGACAGTTGAGACATCTTCATGATTCGTTGCTGGTGTTGTAGGAGACATTGTCGGAAGGGTGGATGTTGTTGTTGTAGGAGTTTCAAAATGAAGTGGTGCTGAAGTTGTGGAAGGAAAATTTGTTGATAACTGATCAGTTGAGATGACAGATGAAGTACTTGTTGATGAAGCCGAAGAGTTGTCGGGAACAATGGTTGTTGCAGTTGTAGGAGATACAGGAATTGTTGCTGATGAGATTGCTGGATTTGTTGGAAATGATGTGGTGATTTGAAGTTGGCCACTCTGAATGAGACCATCTATGCCATTCCTCAGGTTATCGCAACCATTTACTGAAATATTGCAGTAAGCGCACCCTAACTCACACCCCGGGAACATTTGACATTCGAGGAGTTGAGCCTTAATCTCCACCAATGGTGTCCGAATCTGACCCACACTGGTTATTAAATAAGACGGCTTGTCTTCTTCAATAGCGTTGATTCTGGGACCACCGTGGTTTGGCATAGGGTTCTTATTGACATTGGGTGGTGGTGCAAAATTCAAGGCCTTAGAGTCTACCAGGTCTTGTACCTTCATGTGCAAGGCTCTGCACTTTTCTGTACTGTGGCCAGGTGCATTTGAATGGAAGGCACATCTGGCATTGGAGTCATAATTCCTGGGTAGACTGTTGGGATCTGGAGGTGCCAACGTCCTTAGCTCAACCAGGTTGAGTTTCAGGAGTTGTGGCAGCAATGTAGCATATGGCATCGGGATCGGATCGATCACCCTATTGGCTTGAGAAGGCCTTTGTTGGAATGGCCTTTGCTGATTATTGTTGTTGGTATTGCTGTTGTTGTAGTTTCTCGGAGGATACTGAGCTTGTTGATGGTACTGAGGCTGTTGCTGATAGTTTTGCTGCGGAGGTTGATAAGCTGGTTGTGAATGAGCTGGAGCGGGAATGGTGACTGCTGCCACAGATCTATGAACATATTGGGGCCTGCCCCTGTTGGTGTGGATGGCATTGGTCTCACCAGTCCTTCTTGGGCCCGCAAAAGGCTTTCTTGCATTACTGGATGAGCTTGCACCGTTGTCTGAGATCTTACCCATCTTCAATAGGCTTTCAATTCTCTCCCCGGCTATGACTACATCTGCAAAGCTGGTAGATGAGAAGGCAGCTAGCCTATCAATGTAAGTCCCTTGAAGGGTGTTCATGAACATATCAGCCATCTCCCTTTCTGACATAGGTGGCTGGACAGCAGCAGCAAGCTGTCTCCATCTTTGAGCATACTCTCGGAAGCTCTCTCTAGATGACTGTGACATTCCCATTAGGAGGGTCCTGTTGGGTGCCATATCCAGATTATACTGATACTGTCTGATGAAGGCCTCTGCCAGGTCCTTCCAGCATCTAATAGTTGCTCTTGTCAGATTGGAATACCATTCCCTCGAAGCTCCAGTCAAGCTATCCTCAAAATAGAACATCCACAGCTTCTCGTCCATGGTATAGGCTTTTAGCCTCCCGAGAAAAGATTGTAGATGGGTCCGGGGACAGGAAGTCCCATTATACTTCTCAAAGCATGGTGGCTTAAACTTGTGGGGAATCCTGACCCCATCTACCAAGCCCATATCCATAACATCAAAACCCAAAGAGTTTTGAGACTCTAAGGATCTTAATTTCTCAGCTATCTCATCCAACCTTCTGTCATAAGCTTCTTCCCCGGCTCCCATTACTGTGAACTGGTCTTCTTGGGGGTCTTCTTGCAGTACCCTCCCTGCTGTGGCAGTCCCTTGTATATTGACAGGGATGTTGGCCTCTGGATGGAGGTGGGGTCCAAAGACTGGGGGATTGGCATGAGGTTGGACTCTTTCATTGTTGCTGGTGCCAGCAGTCCCTGGCTGATGGTCTTCCTGGTTTCTCCCTTCTACCAGTGCTCTGAGCCTCTCCTGGCTTTGAGCCATGTTGTTTATTACCTCCATAAACTGTGTCATTTGAGTTCTCATTTCCAACCTCTCGTTGGTCATTTGGTTCCTGACCTCTGTAAGGTCCTGCTGCATCTGATCCATCTGTATGCCCGGAAGATTGTTATGGGTGGGGTATCTGTGTGGTCGGTTGAGTGGGAACACGCGTCGTCGAGCAATAGTTCCTGAATCACAACAGAGTTAGTAGCAATAAAACAAAACCTACAAAACAAAGTAAGAGGTTAGTATGCAATGCAGTGTGTCTATTTGTTCCCAAGGTATCCGGCTTGGTACTTGGTTTTGACCTTTCCAGACCCCTGAAGATGCTTGTGATATTGCTTGAAGAAAACTCAGATGAAACAGACCAACATAAATATATTACAGAAAGTAAAATAATACAACTTGTTCTTTTTACAACACAAGCCCTCTAAGGGGTCAAAATACATCATAAGAAAATAAAAGTACATAGAATGAGAGCAACAACAAACAGAAGTCAAACACCAAGACCAAACTCATCCTCCCGAACTTCCTTGAGAAGTGCTTCGGTCACAGGATCAGCCGGACGCTCCGTAAGGTTTCTGATGAGGAGATTCCTTGTAGTAACAGCTGCAGTTAGCTTCTTGTGCTGACTCTGGTCCTTTGACCTCTTCACTCCAGCTCTGATCTTCAACTCTGAGACCTCCCTCTGGGCTGCTGCCAGGGCTTCCTGTTGCTCTTTTGCACTAGCTTCCATCTGCTCCATCTTATCCTGAGTCCTTTTGTCCTCTTGAGTACGAGCTTCGGTGATCCTGACCCACCTAGCCTGACTCTCCTTCAAATACAAATCAGTCCTGGCTTTCTGGAACTGAGCTTCCTTGCAGGCATTCTTCAAGATTTGTTCTCCAGCCCTAGACTTCTTAATGTAATCTTCAGACTTCTCAATTCTAGCCAGATGCTCCACTTTCAACTTTTCCAGCCTCTTGATATCCAACTTACCATCACTCCTCTCCCAGAGGGTCTTCTGTAGAGCTTGGGTCAACTTCTCATTCCTCTCTTTCAATTTCTCAAACTCTTCTAAGCTAACAGTTGCTGGAGGTGGTGCTGTGGAAGGTCTAGGCATATCTTCAATAGTGAAAGGCAATCCAGAAATTTGAGCCCTGGTATGTGACCACTCATAGTACTGGGCAGAGGCTACATTATTGCATCTTCCAAGAATAGTTACCCCCTTAGTCTGCACATTGTCCCAGGCCCAGGCTGCCTGCCTGACAACAGCCAGATTAGGCTTGATTTCAACATAAAGGGTCTCAGTCAGATCTTGTGCTCTAGGAGGATGGACCAATGCATAGCCCAGTTGTCTTTTGAACAACAGAGGGTTGTAATTGATGCAACCCTTCACTCCAATCAGAGGCACATTGGGAAATTGCCCACAGCTTGTAATGATGTCTCTGCCCTTGGTGCTCTGAGTGCACCATCTGATGTCATCTGAGGTTAGAGCAACAAGCCTTCTAGCCCAGTTCTTCTGCTGGTGAGGGTTCAGGAATGCATCAGTCTTTGGCAAATGTCTGAGCAGCCAAGTATAGAACAAAGGTGCACAGCATCTCACTAATCTCCCCCTCTGCTTTTCATTCCTTTGATGAACAGAGTAGTAAAGGTCTCCCAGTAAGGTGGGCACTGGGTTTCTCAGGATGAAAAGATGGACTGCATTCTTGCTAACAAACCTAGGCTCATCTGCAAAAAGTATGACCCCATATATGCTAAGGGCCAACAGAGCACATACTGCCTTCCACTCCCCCAGGGAGGCCCTCAGACTAGCCTGAGAAGTCAAGAAATCCAGATGAAAACCAGGGATTCCAGCTTTAGATGTCAGGTTCTGCCCAATCAAAACTGGTTCCAGATGTAATGCTTTGGCTATCTCTTCATTACTTGGGAAAACCATCTCAGGGTTGAAGGGGATTCCACCCCTGATAGGTATACCAACCAATGATGAATATTCCTCCAGCAAAGGTCCCAACTGGAAATTCTGAAATGTGAAGCACCTCAGAGGGGGATCATAGAACTGCACGCAAGTATGTATTAGGCTCCTCTGTGAAGGGTCCAAATCCATAACCATATCCAGGATCCCTCCATAATGTTCTCTGAAATGTGGTATATGGTCTGGAGTGATCAGGGTCTGAATCCTCCTGATGCTAGCTAGCTCAGGCTCAAAGAAGTGATAGGAGATGTTACTTTTCTTAGGTGCCATGTTGATGAAGAATAGGTGTTGATGATGATGACTGAGGGCAACACTGAAGATGGATCACTGATAGGCTGCAGGTGACTTATAGCTGAAGCAAGTGTTGATGAAGACAGGTCTAAGCTGATGATGGGGTCAAAACCAAGCCAAAATGATAGGATGGATACCCTGAAAAACAAATAAACACATGTCAAAATGATGCAATGAGGATGTATGCAAATGATATGCAAGGGTTTGTGACTGAGCTGGATCTGATCAAGTGCTCTGATATAAGTCCAAGTGTGTTCAAGAAAACCAGATGGAGGTCTATAAGTCCAGTAACCAAGGTGGGGGACTCAAATAAAGAGCCACATGTCCAGGGTTTTAGAATCACAAGAACTGTCCCAAAATGGAGTACTCTTATTCAAACAAAGTAACAGGGTATGCTGAGGTCAAGGGTACCTGCAAACCTGTAAATAGCCCAACCCCCTCACAGGTGGTGTTCTAAAACAAGGATCCTCAGACTTAGATCAGTTATGAGAAGTGTAAACACTTCTTACCCGGAGGTACAGTGTTTACAATAACCATAAAAGTTCCTCCTCTAATTCTCCTCAGTTTCTGAAGGTCAATACTAAAAGGTCATCCAGACTTAGCAGGCTTCCCAGATAGCCCTAGCATTGCAGGAAATCTGCAACACAGAGTTCTCAAGAAGAAACCCATATCTGAACCGTGTTTCATATTCCCGCACCAGACCGAGATGGAATGGGAAAGAATATGATTCACTCTAGCCTAGGTGTCACTCAGGTCCCAGGTATAGGACCTTAACTCTCAATGGAACACCCACCCACCAAAGCAAACAAACAGATCCAGCCAGCAGCATAGTATAACAGTATGATAATATGCAAAACTATAAAGAAAGCAATAAAGTAACTGCACATAAAGCAGTAAATAAAACAAATATACAAACACAGACAACACATAACACCCCAGTAAACACAAATCAAACAAGCACTAGGAGGAACCCACAAAAAGAACCAGAAGCCCTGGTTACAGTATAAGGGTCCCCAGCAGAGTCGCCAAGCTGTCGCTCCCGATAAATGGGGAATAGGGCCCAGATAAAGGTACTGACGCGAACGGTCGGCGAAAGGGACAATGGGAACACACAGCAGTGAACTCACTGGAAAAGAAAAAGAGTCGCCAGCTAGGCATTTTTATCCCGGAGGAAAGGCAATGCTGCATAGACCTAGAAAAGGATGGATAAGGCGGTTGCGAACCAGAGAGACTGAGAAAGGGGGTTGGTTACAACCTGGGAAGGTATTAGCACCCAGATTGTCCGTCGTACTCGACGGGATCCACGCTTAAAATATTTGTGTTTTAAAGGGGTAGTGTCAGTGCAATTTGTGTATAAATGAGCTGGAAAAGGATGTACAGGTGTCAGTGTAAAACAAGTGAAGTGTATAAATGAAGTGTTAGTGTAAAAATGGAGTGAAGTACTCATGATAATGAGACTAAAAGAATAGGGCTAGGAAGGGGGGAAATATACAGAGACTTTTGTTCGATAACTGTTAAGTTATGCCTACGTATCCTCTCGTGCAATGAGGAAGTCAGAACACCGTAGTTCGACCCAAAGAGACTGAAAGATGAATTGACTTGTGAATTGCTTACTTGTCTATGCTCAAGTGTAAGACCTGTCTGGCTCAGGTGCAAACTGTCTTGCATTAGACGGAAGAAGCAAGTTCTCGTTTGTGAGTGAATGGGGTGAGAAAAGAATCCCGTAGGAGACGATTATTGTTTGTTTTTTGTATTTTCAGTCTTTTATTGCTTTTGAAAGTTTGTCATAAGTTAATGAGCTTAAGCCTAAACCAATGGATTTAGTAAACTCATCACATCTTCCCTCTGATTAGGGGTAATGAGAATACCTTAAGTGTGAAGTCAGCTTCTCGCACTTAATCACCTTTGATGCAGGATTAAGATCATTAACCTATTTGTGATTATTTAGATGTTTTTGGTGTTTTTGTTTAGTGTTGAGTAATGAGGTTAAGCCATAATCAGGGATTAAACAGACTCATTATACCATCCTAATAGAAGGATAATAGATGAGAATGTTTAAGCTGAGGAAAGCTCCTCAACTTAATCCATGATTAGGGATTAAACTCATGACAAAACAAACCTTTGATTAAGTGGATTTTAGTTAATGGTATGATGATGAAGATATTTTTAGGGTTTGTAAGACAACTTGAGGGGGACTTGTCCATTAACACTAGGGTTAGTCCTTCTTAACCAATTAAGGAAGAATTAGAACCCTAATGCAAGGCCCAAGTTACAAGTGTGATGTCTTGATGATTATTATGTGAATTGATTAAAGGATTTAAACACATTAAGGGTTTAACACTTAGGATTAAAGTTATACACTCCATCCTAATAGAAGGATATAGGCATAAGCTTAATCACAAAGCCTTAAAGCCTTTAGGGTTTAGTCCCTGATTATGAGGTGAGGAGAGAAGACTCGATGAGACACAAAGGTAAAAACTAAGTGGGGAGACTAATCAAAACCCTAATCATTGTCATGCTTGGTTGTTCCTAAGGTTTGTGAGGTTTACAAAAGAAGTCTTCAGAGGAACCACCAGGAAGCAGATGAAAGGATCAAGAGAAGCAAAGTGACTTGCTTCATTCAAGAAGTCAAGTCACTTGAAGAAAGAAAGTAGGATGAAGAAGAATGAGCAAGCTCAATCTCACACACATACAAAAATTCAGCAAGGATGCATAAAAAGGAGATGAAAAGAAGTTATGAGAAGTGAAGGCAAATTCACTTCTCAGGATAACTTACCACCTGACAAGTTAGAAAAGAAATGCAATGCAAGACAAAATGAGATGAGATGACATGATATAAATCAAAACCAGAAGCACATACATGATGTTACTAATGCTATGAGATGCTACAAACATGAGACAACACATGTTGATGATCATACAAACTTATGGATGCAAATGAAGCAAGTTAAGATCCATGAACATACATGAAAAGTTATGAAGTGCATATGGCATACAACATGACAAATGCAAGATGCAATGATAAAACATGCTTTCAATATGTCTTATGATGTTAAATGAATCAAATGGAAGCATGGAATGTCATGGCAAGTCATGTTATGCAAGAGAATGCAAGATGGATGCATATGGAAGCCCAAATTAGGGTTTATGACCAATATATCAAACAAAAATCAAAATCAGAAGCAAACCCTAAGATAAAAAATTGAAAATGCCACTCAAAGGACCCCTAATCCTATACTAACTCACTTCCCAAAGGAGAAGTTTCAACTCCTAACCAAATTCAAGTTATGATTTTCTTAAGATTTCTAGGGTTTTAGGGTTCCTAAACAAGAAAATTACCAAACAAATGGAAAATGAAAGATCAAATCATGGCCATTTAATCTCACAAACTACATGCTAAACACAATGCAATGCAAAAAGAATCAATGTCCAACTCTTCATGGATAGGCAGAAATGATTTTTGGAACTTTGGATCAAATTAATGCATAAAAATGATTTTAAATCAATGAAAAATTCTCAAAATGCATCAAGATCAAAAAATAAATTTGGTTTGAAGGTTGGACAATGTTTCTAAATGTCTTAGAACATTTCATGAATTTTTTGGTGATTTTTAAATACCTAAAAGTATTTTTAATAAATTAATTTTCATTAATCAATTAAAAATAAACTTTTAAATATTTAAAAATACTTTTTTAATGCTAAAAATGAAAATAAAAATATTTTTGTGTATTAAAAATTAATGAAATTCTTGACAAAAAGTTTCATAATTTTTAAACAATTTTTACTATTTTAAATAAATTATGGAATTTAAATGAAAGAAAAATGAAATAAAAATAAAAAAGACTGAAGTCAACTGAAAGGAGGGCTAGGATTGAATCTGGAAAAGGAAACATTGACTGCGCGCCAGATCTAGTGGTCTCTATTCAAACTGAGTTAAATACAATTATGAATTAATTAATTATGGTTTAGGGTTTAATGATGAATCTCAGCCACACACACGCGCGACAAGTCAACTAGTCAAAGCAATCTAACGCTCCAGATTCAAATGCTCATTAATAACCTGATTAAACCCTAATGATTTTCAGGTGGCCGGAGAAGACCTCCGGTCGTCTTCTCCGGTGGGAACCCCACCTGAAAATCCCTAAAAACCTCAAAACGCAACAAAAATGAAAACCAAGCATACATAAATGATTCCCATAACCCACTGAATCAAAACCCCATCACAAACAACATTTATATTCCCTCAAACTCATGAATCGAAACAAAACATTTTTTAGGTCAGGGAGTTTCAGAACACAATTAAACTCTTATTTCATCACCATTTTCAAAACTAAAGACATCAGAACAATCAGTGAATCATGAAGAACAACTTAAGAACTTAGAAAATGATTTCTGGAAAAAAAGTTCTTGAGCTACCTGAGTTTCGAAGCTTTCACTCTTGCAACTTTCTGTCCCCTTCCTTTGATGAAAACCACTCCTTATGACCCCTTGATGATGTTTGGATGCTTAGGAGAAGTTTATGCTGGCTGGTTAAAGAGTTTGAACAGCTTCTGCTCAAGCTCAGGTGAAAATGGTGTTGGTGATTCAGGCTGTTTCAGGCAAAAGTGAAGGGTTCTTTATGACCAGGATGATGAATGGAGAAGGTTTATGAAGTTTGTTCAGGTGTTTGTGAGTTGTGGAATGAGATTCGAAAGTTTTTGCTTTGGGGGTGAAAAATGGAAAAGCAATGTTCTTGCTGGTTTCAGGCTTAGGTCTTGTTGGTTTGGGATCAATGAAGTATGGTGAGTTGATCAGTGGAGTTGTTTTTTGTGTTTGTGAGCTGTGTAGAGAAATTCGAAGAGAAATGCTTGAGGGAGTGAGTTTGTAAATGTGATGTTCTTGTGTGTTTCAGCCTTGCTTGTTAAGTGAAATGGCTAGCATTTGGTTTGCATAAAATAATCCCATTGGTCAGATGATGTGACCTGGCCTTTATTGATTGGTAAGGTGCCTTTTGCAAAAATGTCAACTTTGGTGTAAGGAAAGCATGGGTTGAGCCCTAGGCTAGTACAAGTACATGGGCTGGCGCAGCATGGTGTGTGAGAGATGCTAGAATGGTTCAGCAGCCAAGGCAACAAGTGGGTGAGGTGTGATGATGGTTTTTTGCAAGTTGGTTCCTTTAAGTTCACATGGAAATATCTTGCTCCCAAGGCCATGAAACATGTGATCTTTTGGTTCAAATCTGATTTTTAGAACTTGTATGATGCTTGCATATTGGTTTGATATGAACTAGAAGTCACAAATGCCTTGGTATAAAGTTTTTGCAAGTTTCTCATTTGGTGCATATTTTGAAAATTA
This sequence comes from Lathyrus aphaca, assembly GCA_963966055.1. Taxonomy (NCBI): domain Eukaryota; kingdom Viridiplantae; phylum Streptophyta; class Magnoliopsida; order Fabales; family Fabaceae; genus Lathyrus; species Lathyrus aphaca. Next base: position 128,917,423 of record OZ014522.1, on the reverse strand, counting down.
GTGATTTTTGCCAACTTTGACACACCATAACTTTTGATCCAAAATGAATTAGATCATGTTCTTGTACTTTTTGAAAAGGGAAAGATCTAATCTACAACTTTCATGACCAAAGTTTTTCCATTTGAAGCATTTTTGGATCAAAAAGCAAGGGTTGAAAAAGTGGTATAAAATGACATTTCATGAAAAGTCAACCATGCCCTAAAAAGTCAACTTTGCAAAAACTTGTAATTCTTGAATTTTGTGAACTTCAAACCTCTTCCATGACCAAATAAAGACCATATACACTCAAAATGATGAAGATCACCCCTTGGTTGGGTCATTGGGGGCCTCAGATGCCCTGATTTTGCACTGACTTGTCTGAAAAGTCAACTCTTGATCAGATGACTTCCCCATGGAATTTCTTCATGAAAATTGATATGCATACTCCCTATACCATATAGAGACCAATAGAAACAAGAATGACCAAAAAATTTGAAGTTATGGCCTCTGAAACCAAAACCCTAATTTTAAGTCAACTGTGCAGTCTAGCCTGGCTCTGCTTCCATACCAATCCCAGTTCTTGTGATTCTTTGGCATTTTTGACTTTGAGAAGATGTGATATGATATAAGAACACCCATGGACCCCTTTGAAGTGATTGATGGCCTTTGGAGTGGCTCAAGAAGCTCTTGGATTGCTCAGATCACAAACCCTAGGTGCAGATGACTTTGAAACTATGCAGTGAATCAAAATGAGACATGAGATGATATGATTGTGTTTATGCATATGAAATGAATCACAAGCCATGGTGTGAATGGGCGAGGGCAAATTTGGGGTGTTTACAAAGACGCTTATTGTTTGTCTCGTGTTTTTGATGATTTTTTTTATTTGTGTGGCACAAGAGAGTGAACTCAAGCTCTTTTTCATGGAATGTGTACTTGCCACTACATTCCAAGATGGAATAATAGAGCAAGCACACCAAGTAAGGAGAATTTATCCAAGACTTGTTTTCAAGGGAAAGGGCCTAAGCTCACTAACTTGTTGAACTTATTAAGTATTTTAGTGATTAAAATGAAGAAGTGTTTTTTTTGGATTTTCTTGATGAAGATGATTTCATGATCAGACTTGTGCATCATGCTAGACAAATGTACTATTCCAAGATGGAATGAATACATATGCCTCATGGAATAAGGCTATTGCACAATGTCATACCCCAAATTTGTCCTACCCATATATTTATTTATTTTTGTTGCTATGTTACTAACCACCATACAAGATAAAAAAAATGTGTTTATTGTTCTATTTGTCTTACTGGTTGATTAAGTTCAGGTTGTGCAAGTTGGCTACCTGGGCCGAACAAAGTTATCAGACCAAATGTGTGTGTGGTTCCCATTTCTTTCTCTGTGTGGATTAGGATTTATGAGTTGGAATCATGTATTGTTCAAGGTAGAGTCATGGATTATTAAAGACCACAAGTCAAATTAGTGTACTTGTTAGCTGATAGATTGTCTCAGCATTGGAGTTATTGATAATTGGATTAGTTGATTTTTTTTATGGAACAATTTTTTTTTGAATTATTATTTGGAAGAGAAGAAAGAAGTGCCTTGTTAAGATGCCTGATCCATATACCAAGTTATGTGACTGACTCACTTCCAAATTTGATCTAACTTTCATTCAATTTGGTGGTTTCAAAGCATTAAAAGTCAAGTTGTTGCAAAGTGATTTTTTTGGTCATATTCAAGACATGCATCATATAACTCAAGTCTATTTACAAAAGCTATGGGTAGAGGAATTGTTTCATTGTTTTGTATTAATCTACTTCAAATTTGTTTTCAAAGGGGTTTTAAGACATGGTTAATTTGTGATTAAACTATGCCATGATGAGGTTATTTGTGGAAATACGTTTGAATTCTTTTTCAAGACAAGAGGGTGTCGAAGTAGATTACAAGATACTACAAAAGGAAATGCAGGCGGCAGTATGGTCAAAACTGGAAGAAACCATTACGTAAAGAATTACATCCATTTTTGTTCCAGGTTACAAAACAACAACCTATTCCTAATGCCTAAGAGAGTTAGGTACAACACCAAAGCCTTGAAGTTCTACCGCAGTCACAACCAAAACCAAGTCTCCTTAGAATTTCTATTAAGCCACCATTTCCCTCATCCACACTCTAAATTATCAAAAGCCTTCACGATCCAAAGCCTTCACGTTCCATTTGACAAATTTCCTTTAACAACATAGCCATGAGGTCACCCTGCCAAATATAATAATCAAGTTATCAACCAAGATGCAAATATACATGAGCAAAATGTGCACGAATATCAGATACTACAATTCATGATGCAACACACAGAATGGTAAGACACCATAGAAACCAATTCACAGTTTATGACAAAATTACAACAACAATGACAACATGAAAGAATTCAGTTCTATGCCGTCATGAGGTTTCACACAAGTAGTAGCAGGAAAATTGAAGCAATGAATTCAACAAATAATCCATGGTAGTAATAAGAAAATAAAGATTCAAATTAGAATGCATATTTGAATGGAAGGTGTAACACCCCAAATTTGCCCTCTCCTGTTTATCATCATGTAATCATAAGCATAACATCTGGCATATCATTTTCATATTTTGCACTGCATCATTAGCATAGAAGAACGAATCATAACATCCATAACATAAGCTGGCAGGGATTTCATTTCAGTGTGGCTATTTAGTTCGCAATTTGATTCAGATGGACGTTTGACCTAGCTTGGTCAGACTGACATGATTGGTTTAATTTCAAGTTATCCGCTTCAGTGATTATCTCTCAGTTAACACGAAGTGTCTCTGGCCACAAAGTAGGGGTTTATTTTCTCTGAGAAATGATTCAAGAGAATTTGGGGTGATTCGAGGCTTATGTGTTCAAGAGACTTGGAGATTGTTTTATTAAGAGGATCTGCCTCAAGAGCGGTAGCAGTTGTATTCATTGTATCAGAGACAGTGGGATAATGCAAATCAAGGTTTCTGGCTATGTGCGTATTGATGGTGGATGATTCATTTTATTTTATTAATGCTAATCCAAGACCAAATTTCCGAGTTTATTTTCTATATTCTATCTTTATTATTTCATATCCAATTCTTCATTTTTTAGATTTTTATCCATTTTTCATTTTTCTTTTATCCAGCCAATGTTACTAAATCTTTTTTTTATATCCATCACCTTTTTCTTTTCTTTATTTTATTTTCGATCCAAATGTCCCTTCACTTTTTAATTCTTATTTTCCATTTTTTTGCCTAACATTTTTTAACCCAATTATACATTTTCTCTCTCTCTCAAAGTCCCTGTTTATTGGCTTATAACCACCAACAAGAAGCATCACGTGAAAGGGTAGCCTACAGCCCATGACGTCATAATTTGTACCTCCATCAGCATTCCAAAACACACTAGCACGACAAGAAGCTTGTGAATACACACGCACAACATACACACAAGACTCAACATCAATCAAAAAGAAAAAAAGCACGAAATGCAAGAAAAATCGGAAAAAAAGAGAAATGGTAACAAAAATTTCACAAACAAAAAAAAAGAAGAAGTGAATGGAAAATAACAAACTGATGACAAAAAAATTTTGTTATGTCAAAAAGATTCGGTCACACTTTTCTTCCATCAAGAGAACAGTTTTCATGATATCTCTAATTCCATCAACAAAATCGAAATTGATTCCTCCTCATCACCAAAGCCAAATTCGCCCTTTCGTCTGCATCACACCATAACAAAATTCTTTCTCTTAACTGATTTCATATCGTCATCAATACCGAAAAAACAAAATAGAAAGAAACTCATCCTTATCAATAAGCCTCAGCTTCTTCAATTGAGTCAGAGCTGAATTCGTCTTCTTCACCAAATAACCAGTAAATTGAATCCACACAACATCAATCCATTTTTTCACTAACCTGCAAACAAAAGAGATGCTTCATCAACAACACACGTGATCGAAAATATTCAATCATTCTTCGTCACATCTTCAAAGTCAGATTCAACTTCTCTTCATCGTCGTACCTTCATCAAACGTCATCAATCACCAATCCATAACATCATTTTCGAAGCCAATTTAATGCAGGAGAGTGGAGGAGGAGTGTGAATGGTAAAGCGGGAACGGAGAGGCGAGAACTCACGATTTTTTCCTCATACGCCATCGGTTTGCAGGTATGAGGATTTTTTAGCTGTAATCGTTCGTTGCATTTTGGTTTGTTTGTTTTTGATTCGATTGTGCCGATCTGTTTTTTGGAGGAGTTTTAGAGGGGTTTGATTTCGGATTTGTAGTGAGCATAAGGATTTAGTAAGGTTTTGTGTTTACAGCTTTTTGTTTCGCGGTGGTGGTTGTGTGTTCGGAGGAAGGTCCGGCGGCGCCGTTTTGGTCGAAGAAGATGAAGATTGTGTTAGGGAGAGAGAGACGCCATTGAAGAGGTCTCGGCGTTTGCAGTGTGTCCTGTTTTTTTATTTTGTGTGTGTTAAGAGAATAGGATATTGTGATATTAAGAAATCTGATGAAATAATTGAGGATTCCGAGGTGATATAGATAAGGTGCTGGCAGTTTTTTGTGATTTCCTCCCTACCGGCGGTGACACTTGTCACCGTCCGGTAGGATACCTCCATTGCCATTCTGTGCACGCTGATTTACCGTAAATACCATGCACTCATTTTTTTCCACCATCCGACGAGATTACTTGGCAAGTCCATAAGATCCAACGCGTCCCAGGAGGTCAACCGTGTTGACCACGCCCTCACCATATAGTCCCTCAGACTTCTGCGTTTTGGGCTTGCTCCATTGCTTTCGCCACCCCCCTTTTTGCGGCCCACTTATTGTTTTTAACTTCTTTTCTACTGTTTGCACCCCCTCCCTATTTTTCTTAGTTTTCATTTTCTTTTTCATATTAGTTTCATTTTAATCCGTTTAAAATATTAAAACTCATCAAAAATTTCATAAAAAATATTTTTAGTTTCATAACTCCATTTAGAATTTTGTCATATTTTTCATTTTCTGATTTAATTAATTTCTCAATTTTATTTCGATTTTTCTTTTATTTTCTTTTCATTTAATTTCCATAATTAACGCCTTATCTTGTAGGATTTATTTCTTTCACCTCGATTAACATTTCGATTCCGTTCTTTTTGCATCATTTCATATACTCAGAAAAGCTCCTAAAAACATTTTTCTTATTTTTTTAATTCCATTTTATCCATAGTTTTGTAAGTCGTATTTGTGCGATTTCGTTATTTGTTCTTAAGCAACTTCGTGTAATTATTTGATAGAGTTTCATTGTGAATTTTTTGTGAACATTTTGACACTTTATTAGTTGCTGGTTGTTGGCTTTAGATATTTAATTTCATAATTTTCTCATATCATTTGATATTGGTTTGGAGTTTTGTTTCTTAGGTAGTGTTTCGTGCCTCTCTCTTCTTTCTTTCTAACATAATTTGAGGAAGGCATTTATGCCATCCTATTAGGATTTATTGGTCTTTGTTCTAGGTCTCTTATAGGGTTAGGTACTGACTTTGTTGATGATGATTGATTTGTGATTGTCGTTTTTGGTTTGCGTAATGTTTAAATGTTCTTATTTTCATTGTATGCTTATTGCGGTTCGCTAACCATTTCAGGGGCTCTGGTAAGTGAGAGGTGTGGATGTGATTCCCACATCTGCAATTCTTATCTCTTCTCCTTTCAAGTTATTTTCTTGTGATTGTTGGCGGCTTAGGCCTTACTTCCTCCCTCTTCTATTCTTCATTCTTCTCTTTCTCTTCTTATCTTCTCCTCCTTTAAGATAGTAAACCTCATTAACCTAGGATTACCTTTGCATGATAACTTTAGGATTCATTAGATCCCCATTAGACTTTTACCTTTGTGATCCTTTTGTTTCTCTTATATTCTCATCTCAAAACCCTAAAGAAGACACTTAATAAAGAATGAAGTGATATCTTGAGCAATAGCCTTATCCCATGAGACACTTGTAGTTTTCCCATCTTGGGATAGTACAAGCTTTTCTTGTGATGTACAAGTCTGATCAAGATATCATCTTCACCAAGAAAATCATAAAACACACTTCTTCATTGTAAATACAAAAACACTTAATAAGTTAATGAGTTAGTGAGCCTAAGCCCTAATCTCTGGATTCAAGTTTTGGGGATCTTCTCCTTACTTGAGTGTGCTTGTTCTATTATTACATCTTGGAATGTAGTGACAAGTGCACATTCCATGGAAAAGAGCTTGAGTTCACTTCCTTGTGACACACTCATAAAAGCCTCTAAGAAACACAAACCAACAATAAGCATCTTTCCTTCGGGAATTCTTTTCTCATCTCCTTCGCTCCGTCCGTGAACTTGCTCCTACTTGTCACTTTGCAAGACGGTTACGCACTCATCGTTCGAGCCTGCAACACCTGAGCATTGGCATAGGCAGTTCAAGCCTTAATTCACAAGAAATCTTTTCCACCCCTAGTTAGGGGAACTACGGCGACTCTGATCATCATTGTCCAGATGAGGTACGTAGGCAGCGGGGTAGGGCCCGTTCAAGCACAATCTTTATTTTCTCTACATTTTTCCTTTTCATTTCTTTTTCAGTTCCCTTTTCTTTTCTGTTATCCAGTTCAGTTCATTTTCTTTGCAGCAGCTTTCATTTCTTCACCCTTTGAAACAGTTTCTTTGCAAGCGTGGATCCCGTCGGGTACGGAGGACGATCTGGGTGCTAATACATTCCCAGGTCGTAACCGACTCCCGAACTCAGTCTCTTTGGTTCGCAGGACCTGTGTCCTTCCTCTTTTTTCTTCTGGTTTGTGCAGCATTACCATTCCCGTTCCCTCGGGATAAAAATGTCTGGCTGGCGACTCTACCTCTTTCCGCGCCACTTTCGCGTTTGTACCAGGATGGAAATTAGGGGAGTGACAGCTGGCAACTCTGCTGGGGATCGAACCCAGAATCTCTGGTTCCCCTGTGAGTCTCTCCTAGCACTTGCGTGTTTTTGTTTCTCTGGGTTGTTGATTGCTTGCTGTTGTGTGTTGTATTATTACTGTTGTTTATTTACATTTTATTTATAGCTTTATTTACAGTTTTCAGTATTTATTTTCTGCATCATATTATTACTGGACTGTCTGGATTGGATCTTCTGTTTGGTGGGTTTGGGTGATACTGTTTTTGAGAGATGAGCTCATTACGACGGCTCGAGTACACCTTAGGACTTAGAGTGGTTCCACTTTGGCCTCATGAGATCTTGTCATGGGTGTAGTAGTGAGTTCCACGCCCAGATTTGCGACCGTCTTGGAAATGTCTTGATTTGGGGATCTTCCTCTCTCATTTTATAACCATGATAGTTATGTGCAGCTGGGGACCGATCATTGAGAACCTTGTGGAAACATCCCTCTCTAGTGATGACAATGGCAGACCACATTTTGTGGCAACCCCATTCGCATCTGAGGGCCTACCTGGAACTCGCTTAGGATGACCTTGTTTTCCTGGACTCAGCTAAGGCCTCCCTGTGTAGTATATAATGCCAAACCGATCCCATGATTTGGTCATGAGCCATTTCTCGGAAATGGTGAAAGTATTATTGCTATTCGGCTTTGAGAGTTCGTGATGTTTGACCCGGAGCACACCTGTGAGATTGGGAGGGTTTTACAGGTTTGCAGGAACCCTTGACCTCAACATACCCTTCGTCATCAGTATGATCTTATGTTTTGGTCTGGTTATTATAATCCTGGAGTTCTTGATCCTTGGTTTTGAGTTCTTATCAGATGGTTATTATTCAGAGGACATACATCATCAGATACTTGGTTCTCAACTCAGTGTTCTGTATCCAGACAGACACCAGTTCCCGATCACTTGCCAAGCTGCATACATGCCATCATAGCATTCTAGCATACATGTTCAGTTATTTCTGAGGATCTCATATCTGAATTATGCTGTTGGAGTTTATCAAAATATGGATCAAAGCAGATAGATTCTTCGGAAATAACCGAACATGGCATCTCATAGCATTTGCATTGCATTTCTGTTCAGCAGGCATGGCTCATCCGTTCTTTGTTCACCATCTACAGTTGAGATTCCAGCTCTTGTATCAGACTTGAAGCATCTTTTGGAAAAATCATGGACCCTGGAGAGAAAAGCCGGTTTGCAAGTGTCGGGTTGACGAGAGATCAGTGGGACGGACTTTTGGAGGCTATGATGACTTTGGCAAGGCTAGATGGCTGCAATTCTGCTCAAGCTCAACCTGCACAGATCCCCGTTGAGAATCCAGATGTTCGAGAGCGTCAGGTCGCCCGAAGTGGACATTCTTCTTCTGTTGATGCTGTAGATTATCACAGTTTTGCTTTCACTATGCCAGGTTCCCAGGAGGCAATCCCCGTGGTGAGAATCCAAGATCCACTAGTTGTGGAGAGGGAAGAAAGATTCCGTGTGTTGGAGGAAGAGATCAAAGCCCTTCAAAGTCGTAATGTCATTGATCTAAGTGCTGCAAACATGTGTCTGGTACACGGCCTTGTAATACCTCCAAAGTTCAAAGTACCGAAGTTTGAAAAGTACAAAGGGGATAGTTGTCCAAGGCAGCATTTGGTAAGGTCTTGCAGAAGGATGGCTTCATTTGAGCATAATGACAAATTGATGATTCATTGCTTCCAATACTGTCTGAGTGAGGCATCATCGAGTTGGTACATGCAGTTAGAGAGCAGCCGTATCCAATCATGGTCAGACCTAGCCAATGCCTTTGTGAAGCAGTATGACTACAATCTTGACTGGGCTCTTAGCCGCATTGATTTGCAAGGTTTATCCCAAGAAGATGGCGAATCTTTCAAAGAGTATGCCCAGAGGTGGAGAGAAGTAGCTGCTCGGGTGCAACCCCCGCTATCAAATAGAGAATTGATTGATCTTTTCATAGAGACCTTGCAGGGGCCGTACTTGGAGAGGTTGAGTGGTAGTGGAACTTCGAGTTTCTCAAACTTGGTGATAATTGGAGAGCGCATTGAGAGTTTTATCAAGATGGGAAAGATCCAAGGCATTTCAGATAGCTCAGCTGAAGAGAATGAATCTTTTTTCAGTTCCCAAGGAAAGGATGTGATTGATGCAATCTGGGAAAATCCTCAAACTCCATTGACTTATCCATAGTACCCATGCATTTCAACTGCTCAGAGCCAGCAACCTTCTGAATTCTTATGTCAGATGTCAGTGAATAGTGAACCTCTTCAGTATCAACAGCGACCATGCCAATCGAATAATACTCCGCAAAGGCGTCGTTACTACACTAAGAGATCCAAAAGGTATTTTTATCCATTGCCAGTGTCATACAGTCATATACTTCCATGCCTGATCGATAGTGGAGTGATAGTGCCGAAGAAACCGGGTCCAGTGCCTTTTCCATACCCACCAAGTTTTGATCCTAGTGTTCGATGTGGTTTCCATGGCAATGCACCAGGACATTCAGCTGAAGAATGCAAACCTCTCAGGGATAAGGTTCAGGATCTGATTGAATTTAGGTTAATTTCAGTGACGCCTCAAGGCATTCAAATCAACAATTCTTCGCTTGGTCATGTGAGTTCGTCAGCTCATTGTTATGGAGGAAATTATTGAGGATAAGTGTGAAGGTGATTCTCATATTGATTTTGAAGAGTAGCTATGAGGATGGTTAGTTTATGTACTGCATTTTGATCCCTATTGAGGGGAACTGCGTCGCTCTGATTCTTCATTGGTCTTTGGTCAATGGAGATACGTAGGCAAAAGATCGTCAGATCTTTGCGAGCAACCTTAGGTGTTAACCTTATGTTACAATTTCATTTCAGTGTTACTTTTTTCTTCAGACGTCTCGTGTCAATGTTTGAACGTCGAAGGCTTAAGGTCAGAATAATTGGGAATGAAGTATGGTGCTGGACATGTGGCCGTTTAATTGAAGACTGAAAATCCCACCAGGAAAAGGCTGCTGACTACCTAAGGTATTCAAGATCAGCAAGTCCAGACGGAGTCAAGTCTCCTCAACAATGGCATTGCTCAATTTTTCTTTACTGCATTTTCATGTGTAGCTTTTATCTGTTTGTTTGAACATTTGTATGCTTGCATGAAACTTGTTTGCTTTTTGAATGTTAATTATAATGAAATGCACATGTTTTTCTTGAAGTAATTAATTTGTATTTTTACTTATAATTTTGTGTGTGCATTGCAATACCAACTGTTCTTAAACTCTGTGATGGAGGATGACGAAGTGAAAACGCAAAAATCTTCATTTTGTGTGCTCTTGAATAAGATTTGTCGCTCCCACCAAATGGCACAGGACCAAGAGTGGTACAGACGCGAACGGTCGGCGAAAAGGAGAGAACATGAAGATGAACTGAAAAGAGTCGCCAGCTAGGCATTTTTATCCCGAAGGAAAGGTGATGCTGCATAAACCTAAGAAAATATGGATAAGACGCTCGCGAACCAGAGAAACTGAGAAAGGGGGTTGGTTACAACCTGGGAAGGTATTAGCACCCAGATTGTCCGTCGTACTCGAAGGGATCCACGCTTGAAAGATTTGTGTTTAAAGGGGTAGTGTCAGTGCTATTTTGTGTGCGAAAACTGGAAAAGAATGAAAGTGTCAGTGTAAAAGAAATGTGAAGTGAATTGCTCAGGTAATGAGGCTTAAAAGAATGAATCTGGAAGAGGGGGGAATATACAGAGACTTTTGTTCGATAACCGTTAAGTTATGCCTACGTATCCTCTCGTGCAATGAGGAAGTCAGAACACCATAGTTCGACTCAAAGAGACTGAAAATGAATTGACTGTGAACTGCTTACTTGTCTATGCTCAAGTGTATGACTCGTCTGGCTCGAGCGCTAACTGTCTTACATTAGACGGAAGAAGTAAGTTCTCGTTTATGAGTGAAGATGATGAGAAAAGAATCCCAGAGGAGACGATTATTATTTGTTTTTGGTGTTTTCAATCTTTTATTGCCTTTGGAAAATGTCATAAGAAAATGAGCTTAAGCCTAAACCAAGGGTTAGTAAACTCATCACCTCTTCCCTCTGATTAGGGGTAATGAGAATACCTTAGGTATGAAGTAAACACCTCACACTTAGTCACCTTGATGTAGGATTAACACCATTAACCTATTTTCATTTATTTAGATGTTCTTTTTGAGTTTTTGTTTGGTGTTAAGTAATGAGTTTAAGCCATAATCAAGGATTTAATGGACCCATTACACTATCCTAATAAAAGAATAATAGATGAGAACATTTAAGCTGAGAAAGGCTCCTCAACTTAATCCATGATTAGGGATTAACCTCATGACAAAACAAAGCCTTTATTAAAGTGGATTTTAGTTAATGACAAGATTAAGAAATGGATTTTATGGTTTGTAAGACAACTTGAGGGGGACTTGTCCATTAACACTAGGGTTAGTCCTTCTTAACCAATTAAGGAAGAATTAGAACCCTAATGCAAGGCCCAAGTTACAAGCTTGATGTCTTAGTGATTATTAGATGAATTGATTAAAGGATTTAAACACATTAAGGGTTTAACACTTAGGATTAAAGTTATACACTCCATCCTAATAGAATGATGCAGGCATAACCCTAATCACAAAGCCTTAAAACCTTTAAGGTTTAGTCCTTGATTATGAGATGAGAAGAGAAGACACAAGAGATGACTCAAAGGTAAAACTAATGAGGGCACAAAATCAAACCCTAATTGTGATCATGCTTGGGGGTTCCTAGAGTTCATGAGGCTTGCAAGAAGATCTTCAGGAAGAGCCACCAAGGAAGAAGCAGGATGGAAGGAGGAGAAGCAGAAAGAAGCAAGACAACTTACTTCACTTAAGAAGATGAGTTGCTTGAAGAAAGAAAGTGAGAAGGGAACATGAATGAGCAAGCTCACTCTAATACAAAGATAAAATGCAGCAATTATGCATAAGAGGGATGAGAAGAAATTGTGAGAAGTGAAGGCAAATTCACTTCTCAAACACTTACCACCTAAAAAGTTAGCAAAAGGAAATGAAAAGAAATGAAAATGAGATGAAATGCAAGGATGTAAGCCAAAGTCAGAAGCATGTTCATGATGCTAATGATGCAAATAGATGGCATAAATGTATGGCATGATATGGGGATGATCATACAAAGGATGGGAATACAAATGAGACATGTAAGAAGCATGAAAGTTCATGAATGCATATGAAATGAAATGAAAGCAAAACATGGTAAATGGATGATGCAATGATCAAACATGATTTCAATATGTCCTAAGATGTCTTATATGTTATATGGATGCACAAAATGTCATGGCAAGTTCATGTATGCAAGCTTATGTAAGATGGATGCAAATGAAGATTCAAATTAGGGATATATGATCATGTGATGCAAAATTCAAAATCAGAAGCAAATGATAAGATAAAAAATTCAAAATTGAATCAAAGGGACCCCAAGCCTATACAAGTTCACTGCCCAAAGGGGAAGGTCAGAAACTAAACCCTAAGGGACTTATGATTTTCCTAGATTTCTAGGGTTTTAAGGGTGATCCTAAAGGTAAAATGCCAAACAAATTGAAAATGCATTATAAAAAATGAAACAAAAATGTTTTTAGATGCTTGAAAGTATGCATAACACAATGCAAAAAGAACCATTCACAAACTCAACTTGGATCAAAAGTTATGAATTTTTGAAGTTAGGGTTAAATATATCCAAGTTAAAGAACCCTAATTCAAATGAAAATTGTCAAAATGTGATCAAAACCAAAAAGAAATTTGTGTTGTGAGTTGTAAATGTTTCTAAATGTTTGAAAAGGCTCTCTGAATTTTTTTGGGATTTTTAAATACTTAAATGTATTTTTAATTAATTAATTATCATTAACTAATTAAAACTAATCATTTAAATGATTTAAAAATACTTTTTAATGCAAAAAATGAAAATAAAAATATTTTTGGGTTCTGAAAATTAATAGAAGCTTGAATAAAAAATTTCAAAATTTTTGAAGTCTTTTTACTATTTTTTATAAAATGTACAAATAAAATAGAAAGAAAATGAAATAAACAAAATAAAAGGAAAAGTATGCTGGATGGAAGGCTCAGATTGATTATGGGTTTGAAACGTTTGACTGGGCGCGCATCTGGACGGCCCAAGTTCAAACTTGGCTAATTTTAATTAATTAAATTAATAAACCTAATTAATCACTAATGACATGATCCAGACCACACAATCACGCGCGGGAAGCTCAATCTAACGGCCCAAATTCAAATAAAGCCCTAACCCTAATTAAATGAACTAATCACTTTCAGGTGGCCGGAAATGACCTCTGGTCATATTCTCCGGCCACCTCTCCCCTGAAAATTTCGCAACTCAACCGTAGGCCATTTCTGGAGCTCTAAAGCTCCAGATTGCTTCCTCTCTCCATTCTAAACCCAATCCACCCCTCAAACTTCATTTATATCCAACCATTAACAAGATTCGAAGCTAAGAACAAAAACTGCAAAAATTTCAGACAGACCATACATCCTCAATTCTCAACTATTTTCAATAATTCAAAGTTCAACATGCTCAGGGGGTCACACTTAACCAATTAAGAACTTAAAATAAAGCTTCTGGAAAAATGAATTTGCATGGCTACCTGAGGTGAAGCTTTCAACCCTGGAGCTTTTTGGCTGATTCTTTGGTCCAAGATGCCTTTAATGAACTTCTTGAGGGGTTTGCAATGCTTGGATGGAGTTTTTTGTGGCTGGTTTGTGAGATTGATGCAGTTCAGTTCAAAGGGGGGGAGAAATCGTGTTTTTGATATGGGAGTTTTCAGGGCAAGATGAGGGTTGGGAAATGATCAGTGGTTCATGGTGAGTTGTTCTATGAAGTTTGTTTTGATGTTTGTAGCTTGTGGGATCAGTTTCGAAGAAAAATGCATAAGAGGGAGTTTTTGTGGTTGCTGCGTTGTGGGAGGATTCTGGCTTGCTTGTTGTGTGTAATGGCTTGTATTTGGTCCATGTATCAAGTCTTGATAGGCCAGAGAGTTGTTGGTGGCCTATGTTGATTGGTATGGTTCATCTTGCAAAAAGTCAAGGTTAGGTGTCTTTTGAGGTATGGGCAAATTCAGGCCAAGGACAAGGGCATTTCCTGCGCAGCTTGATTCATGGGGCAACCATGGAATTCAGATTGAGGCCAATTAGCAAGTGGATTGAAGTTTGTGGGGGGTTTTGCAAATTTCATGAAGTTTGGCCCTTTCTTGATTTCTTCATGCACAAGTCATGAAACTTGGGAATTCTTGGCACAAATATGACTTTTAGGCATTGCACAAAGTTTTTATGATGATTAGAAGTCACTTTGAGCTCACAAATTTGCTTGGCATGAGGTTTTGCAAAAATCCCTCTTTGACATGAAACTTGAAATTATGTGATTTTTGCCAACTTTGGAAAGCCATAACTTGAGTTCCAAAATGAATTAGGTCTTGTTCTTGTAATTTTTGAAAAGGGAATGATCAAATCTACAACTTTCATGACCAAGAATTTTTCATTTGAAGCATTTTTGGTTGAGAAAGAGGAGGTTGAAAAACTTTCCCAAAATGGAAAGTTTACATTACAAGTCATTTCCATATTTGGCAACTTTTGGTTTAGCCCACTTTTCTTCAAATTTGTGAACTTCAAATCACTTAAATGATCAAATAAAGACCATATAACTTCATTTTGATGAAAAATCCATTTGGGTTCCATGTTTGGGGACCTCAGATGCCCTGATTTGGCTCTGACTTGCTCAAGAAGTTACCCAGTGATCAGATGACTTCCTCAATGAATTTTCCCATCAAACTTGGTATGCATGATCCTTATATCATATTGAGACCAATAGAAACAAAAATGACCAAAAAATTTGGAGTTATGGCCTCTGAAACCAAAACCCTAATTTTAGGTCCTATGTGTAGTTAAAGCTGGCTCTGCTTCCATGCCTTCCAAGTTCTTGTGATTTTCTGACTTCTTTGATCTTGGGAGGATATAATATGATTATTGAACATACATGGACCCTCCTGAGATGATTGATGACCTTTGGAGAGGCTCATATGGCTTTTGGATTGCTCAGATCACAAACCCTAGGTGCAGATGACTTTGAACCAATGCAGTGGAGCAAAAATGCAACATGATATGATATGATTGAACTTATGCAAATGAAAAGATCACAAGCCATGGTGTGAACTTAGTGAGGGAAAATTTGGGGTGTTTACAGCTGCCCCTATTCAAGCATGAGTTAGCTGTGCAGGATGTAAGCGACGGCTTAATAGGCAAACAAGATAACTTGTGGTTGAATACTAAAGACAGTCCAAAATTTGCACTCACTGGGTGAAGAAGAAAAATGATATAGATTGTAAAAGGTAGTAAAGTATAAAATGCGGGCGACGACCGCCGAGCAGAGGACGACTGCTGGGGGTAATGCAATGACGGGGACGACCGGCATGCTGGGGAAATAAAGAGTTTATGATGGGGACGACCATCAAATAAAGTAACAAGATTCTCTGGGGATTGAAGGTGAAGTCCACGATGGGGGACGGCCATCTGGTTAATGAAATAAAATGACGCGGGACGGTCGTTAAAGGTGAAGGACGATCACCTAGCAGGGGACGGCTGCTCTGATAAGGATGATGGACGGTCATCCAAGGTGAAGGACGATCACCTGGCAGGGTACGGCTGCCGAAAATATCACGACATAGGACGAATGCCGGATAGAAAAGGTCGACGATGGGGACCGCCATCGGATAAATATGATGAAGGACGATCATCAAGAGGTGAAGGACGAACACCTAGCAGGGTATGGCTGCTCTGATAAGGATGAGGGACAGTCATCCAAGGTGAAGGACGATCCCCAGGCAGGGTACGGCTGCCGAAAATATCACGACATAGGACGAATGCCGGATAGAAAAGGTCGACGATGGGGACGGCCATCGGATAAACATGATGAAGGACGATCATCAAGAGGTGAAGGACGATCACCTAGCAGGGTACGGCTGCTCTCAGGGTTTATCATGACATAGGACGAATGTCAGATAATCAAGATCAACGATAGGGATGACCATCGAATAAAATGATGAAAGACGATCATCAAAAGGTGAAGGACGATCACCTAGCAAGGGACGGCTGCTAAAACATCACGACATAGGACGAATGTCGGATAAAAAAAGGGTTCCAACAATGGAGACTCCGCTGGGAAAAAGGGATGAGGGACGGTCATCCAAAGGTGAAGGAAGATCACCGGGCAGGGTACGGCTGCCGAAAGTATCATGACATAGGACGAATGTCAGATAGAAAAGAAATTTTGCTAGGGACTTGTCGGGGAATAGTAAACACGGACGAGTGTTTACATCCAAGAAATGAAAGGTACAAGCGTTTGACATTGTGTATAGATTAAAGATGCGGACGAGCATCCTTAAGACTATGACACGGACGAGTATCGGTAGAAACAACTGCTGAAGCATGTTCAGAGATGATGGTACGGACAAGTACCAACTGGTTAACAAAGAACACGGACAAGTGTTGAATCTGAGGAGAGATAAGTGGTGTATACCAGATACGAACGAGTATCTGTATGAGTGAAAGTTAAACATGAGTGAGACACAGACGAGTGTTTAATGATATGACACAGACGAGTATCATAAGAGAAAGTGTATAAGTTACGAACTTATGAGTGTAAAAGACATTATGAAAATCTGTGGGGATAAGATGACACGGACGGGTGTCGGAAGAAGTGTATTATAAACAACTGTTTGGTTTACAATAAGTGTTTAGGCAACCATGCTGAGGAATGGTGACACTGACGGATGTCTAAGGAGTGTATAGATATCTGTTTTTGGTTTATATCTGTAGGGGGAGGATATGAACACGGACGGGTGTCGAAAAGAGTATATATTAACATGTTTTGGTGAGTGCAAAGGGGATACTTTGGCTTTCTGCTATGACTGTGAGTCTTTGTATATATTGTTGATGGACTGTTGGTACATACAGGTGTTTGATTCAAAACATGGCTTGTGACTATGCAATATGTTTGATTTTTGCCGTAATGCTCCGTATTAGACGGAATGCTACGCTCTGAGGGTGAATATGATGTGAATGCTATGATTATGCAAAGATACTGATCCGGGATTCGGATCCTGTTGCTGTGGAGGTCTCTGATTGATCTTGCTTGAAGGCATATTCCAGCTGGGGATGAGATCATTGATAGGTCTGATTGGGGAAATAGGTCACTGACAGACCTATCTTAATAATGAGGGACCCAGTTGGGGCTGTGGAAGCTTTCGTCACTTTGTTGTGCGATTCTCAGACATTACTCTCCTGGATGGAGGTTGAAGCTCTGTGGGGAGATGGTTCCCTGTCTAGCATTTGGCCTGGGAGGAATGACCACTGAACGATCTTCCTGGAGATTTCTGTAGGGATCTTGCTGAGGATGATACTTGACAAATCAGCTGGGGAAATGAGCCCCTCCTGATGCTGCTCTGGAGAATGTGTTGGAGAAGTGATGATTTGGCAGCTTGTTGGGGAGAAGCTTTCATGCCCCATGTTGCGCTGAATACCTGCAATCCTGTTATGACAAAGAAACGTACAAGTACCCCGAGGCATCCCTCACTGGATTCCATCATAGGAGTTTAGACACCCTCGGGAGTAAGCAATATATTTCCTGCAAGCATGTGATTAGAAAAGCATCTATTTTTATGCAAACATTATATCAAGGATATCAGACATTTTGCAAATAAGGTGTACAAGGTGGAATGTGACTGAAAATCTGATTTTATTAATTTGGGGCGCCCTGAATTGGCAAGTACAGTCAAAGAAACAAATCCCCTGAAATGAGGAGATTGTTACAAATTGAGAAACAAAAAGTGTTGGCAATGTTGTTGACGCTTTAGTGAGCTTCCCTTTTGCTATGACCCGTATGACTTTTGACGTTCTTCTCATCTTGCTTTTTGAAGAAGGCTGATTCTGACCGATGCTTGAACCTTCGAAGCTTACCATGTTGTGAGTGATACAGACGAATTCAGAATGCAGTTGTTCGCTTATTCCCTTATTTTGCGTGGATCGCCCTTTCGGGTTTTCAATCCACCGGGATACCCATTTTTGCCTGAGCTGTCCAATGCGGCTTTTCAACTCAGCGGGTGTACATTTTTTTCTTTTTATCTTCCCTTATTTTTTCCCAAGTCTTTTATTCTGTTTTTGACTCGCCGGGATGCCCTATTTTTTTGCCTGGACTTACATTCTGTTTTTATGTCCAGCGGGTCATTTACGCGAAGTATTTTTTAACTGCATCTGAATTCACAGGAGATAAGAAATCTTCACCATCCATAGTACTGAGCATCAGTGCTTCACCAGAGAAAACTTTCTTCACTATGAATGGACCATCATAATTCGGAGTCCACTTGCCCTTGTGGTCTGTATGAGGAGGGAGGAGTCTTTTCAGCACAAGATCTCCTACTTGGTATTCCTGAAGCCTGACTTTCTGATCGAAGGTTTTCTTCATTCTCTTCTGATATAACTGCCCATGAAAGATTGCAGCTAATCTATTTTCTTCGATCTGATTCAGTTGTTCGTACCGGGATCGGACCCATTCTGCTTCACTCAGCTTAACATCCATCAGTACCCGCAAGGAGGGTAATTCAACTTCAACAGGTAGGACTGCCTCCATACCATACACAAGCTGATACAGTGTTGCCCCAGTGGATGTTCTGATGGAGGTGCGGTACCCATGCAAGGCAAATGGTAGCATCTCATGCCAGTCTTTGTAGGTGACCACCATCTTCTGCACAATCTTCTTGATATTCTTGTTAGCTGCCTCAACAGCGCCATTCATCTTTGGCCTATAAGGAGAAGAATTGTGATGTTAGATCTTGAAGTCCCGACACAGTTCTGCCATCATTTTATTGTTCAAGTTGGAACCATTATCAGTAATGATTCGCTCGGGCACTCCATACCGACAGATGATGTCTCTTTTCAGGAATCGGGCTACCACTTGCCTGGTGACATTTGCATACGAGGCTGCTTCGACCCACTTGGTAAAATAGTCAATGGCAACCAGGACGAATCTGTGGCCATTTGAATCAGTCGGTTCAATCTTCCCAATCATATCAATGCCCCACATGGCAAAGGGCCAAGGTGAAGACATCACATTCAAAGGATTCGGAGGCACATGCACTTTATCCGCATAAATCTGGCATTTGTGGCACTTTCTGGCATAGGCACAACAGTCTGTATCCATTGTAATCCAGTAGTATCCTGACCGTAGCAATTTCTTAGCCATTGCATGTCCTCCAGCATGGGTACCAAAAGATCCTTCATGCACCTCGTGCATCAACAAGTCTGCCTCCGTATTATCAACACATCTGAGAAGTACCATGTCAAAGTTTCTTTTGTACAAGGAACCATCAGTATTCAGGAAGAAACTACCAGCTAGCCTTCTTAATGTCTTCTTATCATTGGATGATGCCCCAGGTGGGTATGTTTGATCCTCCAAAAAGCATTTGATGTCATAGAACCAAGGCTTATCACCTTTAGCGAGGTCTACTGAGAATACGTATGCTGGTCTGTCGAGTCTGGATACGGAAATCCGAGGCACAAAGTTGGCAGCTTGAACTTTGATCATGGAGGAAATGGTAGCCAGAGCATCTGCAAACTGATTTTCATCTCGAGGAATATACTCAAGTATGACTGTAGTGAAGAATGTCAGTAATCTCCTCGTATAATCCCGGTAAGGTATCAGATGCTCCTGGTGAGTGTACCATTTTCCGTTGGTTTGATTAATTACCAGAGTTGAATCTCCGAATACAGTTAGAGTCTTGATCCTGAGGTCAATGGCTTCCTTAAGACCCATGATACAGGCTTCGTATTCAGCTTCGTTGTTAGTGCAGTTAAAGGTGAGTTTTGCCGAGAAAGGCATGTGAACTCCTTTAGGTGTAATGAGTATTGCACCAACTCCACGACCATTCATATTAACAACCCCATCAAACATCATTGTCCATTCCTCTTCTGGGTCAGGCCCTTCAGTGTGAATAGGCTCTTCATGATCTTTTGCTTTTATGAACATGATGTCTTCATCAGGGAAGTCAAATCTCATAGGCTGGTAATCGTCAATGGGTTGCTCAGCAAGATAATCAGACAATACACTGCCTTTGATGGCTTTTGTCGCTCCCACCAAATGACACGGGGCCAAAAGGGGTACAGACGCGAACGGTCGGCGAAAGGAGAGAGAACACACAAGGGTGAACTCAGAAGAAAAGAGTCGCCAGCTAGGCATTTTTATCCCGAAGGAAAGGTAATGCTGCATAAACCTAGGAAAAGATGGATAAGACGGTTGCGAACCAGAGAGACTGAGAAAGGGGGTTGGTTACAACCTGGGAAGGTATTAGCACCCAGATTGTCCGTCGTACTCGACGGGATCCACGCTTAAAGGATTTGTGTTTTAAAGGGGTAGTGTCAGTGTAATCTATGTATCAAAGCTGGAAAGAATGCAAGTGTCAGTGTAAAAGAAATGGTGAAGTGTATAAGAGAAGTGTCAGTGTGAGAACAAGAATGAAATGCTCAAGACTATGAGGCTTAAAGAATGATGCTGGAAGAGGGGGAATGTACAGAGACTTTTGTTCGATAACTGTTAAGTTATGCCTACGTATCCTCTCGTGCAATGAGGAAGTCAGAACACCGTAGTTCGACCCAAAGAGACTGAAAATGAAATTGACTTGTGAACTGCTTGCTTGTCTATGCTCAAGTGTATGGCCTGTCTGGCTCAGGTGCAAACTGTCTTGCATTAGACGGAAGAAGCAAGTTCTCGTTTATGAGTGAATGAGATGAGAAAAGAATCCCGGAGGAGACGATTATTGCTTGTTTTTTAGTTTTCAGTCTTTTATTGCTTTTGAAAGTTTGTCATAAGAAAATGAGCTTAAGCCTAAACCAATGGGTTAGTAAACTCATCACATCCTCCCTCTGATTAGGGGTAATGAGAATACCTTAAGTGTGAAGTAAGCACCTCACACTTAATCACCATGATGTAGGATTAAGATCATTAACCTACTTGTGATTTATTTAGATGTTTTTGTGGTTTTTGTTTAGTGTTGAGTAATAGATTAAGCCATAATCAAGGATTTAATGGACCCATTACATCATCCTAATAGAAGGATAATAGATGAGAACATTTAAGCTGAGAAAGGCTCCTCAACTTAATCCATGATTAGGGATTAACCTCATGACAAAACAAAGCCTTTATTAGATGGATTTTAGTTAATGATAAAATGAAGAAGTGATTTTTATGGTTTGTAAGACAACTTGAGGGGGACTTGTCCATTAACACTAGGGTTAGTCCTTCTTAACCAATTAAGGAAGAATTAGAACCCTAATGCAAGGCCCAAGTTACAAGTTTGGTGTCTTGATGATTATTAGATGGATTGATTAAAGGATTTAAACACATTAAGGGTTTAACACTTAGGATTAAAGTTATACACTCCATCCTAATAGAAGGATGCAGGCATAAGCTTAATCACAAAGCCTTAAAACCTTTAGGGTTTAGTCCTTGATTATGAGATGAGAGGAGGAGACTCAAAGAAGACACAAAGGTAAAGGCTAAATGGGGGACTATACAATCCTAAAATGTTATCATGCTTGGTTGTCCCTAGGGTTTATGAAGCTTGCAAGAGATCTTCAGATGAACCACCAGGAAGGAAGCAGATGAAAGGAGCAAGAAGCAAAGAGAAGCAAGACAACTTGCTTCACTTAAGAAGACAAGTTGCTTGAAGGAAGAAAGAGGGAAAGAGCAAGGATGAGCAAGCTCACACAAAGACAAGATAAAATGCAGCAATGATGCAAGAGAGATGAGAAGAGATTGTGAGAAGTGAAGGCAAATTCACTTCTCAGCACAACTTACCACCTGAAAAGTTAGCAAAAGAAATGAAATGCAATGCAAATGAGGTGAAATGTCATGATGCAAACCAAAGACCAGAAGCATAAACATGACTTTAATGATGCTAAGAGATGATACAAACACATGACAAGAGGTGATAATGATCATACAAAGATATGGATGCAAATGAGGCATGCTTTGAACCATAAGAATCCATGAATGCTTATGAAATGAAATGAACATATAACAAGGAAAATAAAAGATGCAATGATCAAACATGATTCTAATATGTCCTAAGATGTATTATGAATCATGTGGATGCATAAAATGTCATGGCAAGTCATTGGATGCAAGCAAATGAGGGATGGATGCAAATGAAAGCACAAATTAGGGTTTACATACAACATGCAATGCAAAAATTCAAAACCAGAAGCAAATGATGTGATAAAAAATTGAAAATGCAATCAAAGATACCCTAAACCTATAAAAGTTCACTTCCCAAAGGAGGAGACCCAACTCTTAACCTAGTGCAAGTTATGATTTTCTTAAGTTGGCTAGGGTTTTGGGGTGCCTTACAATGAAAAATGCAAAACAAATTGAAAATGGAAGATCAAATCAAACCAATTTTATCCTATAAACTACATGCCATGAAGGATGCAATTCAAGAAGAACCATCATCAAACTCTCAACGGTTAGGCATAATGGATTTTTTAAAGTTTGAACCAAAATATTGCCTTAAAATGAATTTAATTCCAATGAAAATGATCAAAAGGCATCAAGAACCAAACAGAAATTTGTTTTGAGAGTTGGATAATGTTTCTAAATGTTTTTAAATGCAATATGAATTTTTTGGTGATTTTTAAATACCTAAATGCATTTTTAATTAATTAATTTTCATTAACTAATTAAAAATAAACATTTAAATGATTTAAAAATGATTTTTAATGCAAAAAATAAAAATAAAAATATTTTTGGGTTCTGAAAATTAATGAAATGTTTGACAAAAATTTTCAGAATTTTTTAATGCATTTTGCTATTTTAAATAATTCGTAAAAGATAAATCAAATAAAATGAAAATAAAAATGAATTAATGAGAAGTATGCAAATCCAAGGGCTGTGGTTTAAACTGGTTTTGGAGGGAGTTGACCCGCGCCAAATCCTGTGGTCCTCATTCAAACTGACTAAACTTAATTAATTAACTTAATTAAATAGGATTAGGGTTTAATGAAATGATCCAGGCCATCCAAACACGCGGGAGTCAACAAAAGTCAGCCAGATCTACGGTCCAAATTCAAACTGAGCCCTAAACGCATTTAATGAGTTAATGACTTTCAGGTGGCCGGAAATGACCTCCGGTCATCTTCTCCGGCCACACCTCCCCTGAGAAATTTCCAAATCACTCCCTAGACCATTTTAAGAGCTGTAAAGCTCCAGATCAAACCTCTCAACCTCCCTAAACATGAATCTACCCTCAAAATCCATTTCTTTTTACTCGAAAACAGGATTCGAATCAAAAACCTAAAAATGACCAAACTTTCAGAGATGCATTACATGCTCAATAATCAATCATTTTCAAAAATACAAAGTGCAAAGCAATCAGGGGAGCATGTAGATCATTTTAGTAACTTAAAACAAGGTTTCTGGAAAAATGATTTCGTGAAGCTACCTGAGGTGGAGCTTTCAGTTTGGAGCTTTCAGACTGCCTCCCTGCTTCAAAGCTACTCCAATGATCTCCCTGAATATGCTTTGAGGCTTGGTTTGAGTGTATGGTGGCTAGTTTGTGAGATTGATGGAGTTTTGTTCAGTGAGGGATGAGAATCGTGTTTTTGATATGTAGGGTTTCAGGGACAAATAAGGGTTGGGGAATGATCAGAGGAACATGTTTAGTGATTCTATGAAGTTTGTTTTGATGTTTGAAGCTTGTGTGAGGAGATTCGAATGAAAATGCATAAGAGGAGAGTTTTGAGAATGCTGCTTTGTGGGATGTTTCAGGCTGTGTTGTGTTATGTGTTAGGTTGCTTTTGGTACACATTTCAATCCTTGATAGGTCAGAGAGTTGTTGTGGAGCAGTGTGATTGGTATGGAGCAAAATGCATAAAGTCAACTTTTTGTGTAAGAGAGGTATGGGTCAATTTTTTCAAGGTACAAGGCATGGCTTGGCTGCAGCTTGAATCAAGGAGAACCATGGAAATGGATTAGAGGCAATGCAGCAAGTGGATTAGGGTTTGTGTGAGGTTTTGCAACTTTGTGATCTTTTGGCCCTTTTGTGATTACTTGAAGCACAAGTCATGAAAATGGGAGGTTCTTTTGTGAAATCTGATTTTTAGGTCATGGTTCATGTTTGTGTGATGCATAGAAGTCAATTTGAAGTCACATTTTGCCTTGGCAAGAGGTTTTGCAACTTTGCCTCTTTGGTGCAAAACTTGAAATTATGTGATTTTGTCCAACTTTGGCAAGCCATAACTTTTGATCCAAAATGAATTAGAATGAGTTCTTGTACTTTTTGAAAATGGGAAGATCCATTCTACAACTTTCATGACCAAAGTTTTCTCATTTGAAGCATTTTTGAATAAAAAAGAAAGGGTTGAAAAACTTTCCCAAAATAGCAAGTTTACATTACAAGTCACTTTCCCAAAAAGGCAATTTTGCAAATGGCTTGAAATTCTTCAATTTTGTGAAATTCTAACATCTTCTATGATCAAATAAAGATCATACAAATTCAAAATGATGAAGAACACCCTTTGGTTGGGTCATTGGGGTCCTCAGATGCCCTGATTTTGCACTGACTTGCCCAAGAAGTCAACTCTTGATTAGATGCCTTCCCCATGGAATTTCTTCATGAAAATTGATATGCATGATCCTTATACCATATGGAGACCAATAGAAACAAGAATGACCAAAAAAAATTGGAGTTATGGCATTTGAAACCAAAACCCTAATTTTAGGTCCTTTGTGCAGTTAAACCTGGCTCTGCCTCCATGCCTTTCTCAGTTCTTGTGATTCTTTGACTTCCTTGACTTTGTGGGGATATAATATGATGCTTGAACATACATGGATCCCTTTGAAGTGATTGAAGACCTTTGAAGTGGTTCAACTGGCTCAGGGATGACTCAGATCACAAACCCTAGGTGCAGATGACTTTGAATCAATGCAGTGAAGCAAATATGCAATATGAGATGCTATGATTGAATTTATGAATATGAAGAGATCACAAGCCATGGTGAAATGGGTGAGGGAAAATTTGGGGTGTTTACAGCTGCCCCTATTCAAGCATGAGTTAGCTGTGTAGGATGTAAGCAACGGCTTAACAGGCAAACAAGATAACTTGTGGTTGAATACCACAGACAGTCCAAAATTTGCACTCACAGAATGAAGAAGAAAAGGGATATAGATTGTAAGGGGAAAATAAAGTATAATTATAAGGTGCGGGCGACGGAGGACGATCGTCGAGCAGAGGACGACTGCTGGGGATGAAGCAATGACGGGGACGACCGACATGCTGGGGATATGGGAGATTGTGATGGGGGACGGCCAACAAGTAAAGCTATAAGACTCTTTGGGGATTATAGGTAAATGAAATAAAAGATGAGGTACGGTCATCAAAGGTGAAGGACGATCACCTAGCAGGGGACGACTGCTCTGTTGGGGATAAGATGAGGGACGGTCATCTAAGGTGAAGGACGATCACCTGGCAGGGTACGGCTGCCGAAAGTATCACGACATAGGACGAATGTCGGATAAAAAGGGTTGACGATGGGGACGGCCATCGGATAAGCATGATGAATGACGATCATCAAGAGGTGAAGGACGATCACCTAGCAGGGTACGGCTGCTCTCAGGGTTCATCATGACATAGGACGA
This sequence comes from Lathyrus aphaca, assembly GCA_963966055.1. Lineage (NCBI taxonomy): Eukaryota > Viridiplantae > Streptophyta > Magnoliopsida > Fabales > Fabaceae > Lathyrus > Lathyrus aphaca. Next base: position 128,891,758 of record OZ014522.1, on the reverse strand, counting down.
ATGTCAGATAACAAGATCAACGATGTGGACGGCCATCGGATAAAATGATGAAGGACGATCATCAGGAGGTGAAGGACGATCACCTGGCAGGGGACGGCTGCTGAAAATATCACGACATAGGACGAATGTCGGATAGGAAGGGGTTCTAACGAATAGAGACTCCTCTGGAAGTGATGAAGGACGATCATCAAAAAGGTGAAGGACGATCACCTGGCAGGGTACGGCTGCCGAAAAGGTATCATGACATAGGACAAATGTCAGATAGAAAGAAAATAGTTTAACATGTTTTGTTGAGGATTCTTCTGGGGAAGGGTAGACACAGACGAGTGTCTATATTCAAGAAGACATAAGTGTTTGACACGGTGTATAGATTAAATATGCGGACGAGCATCCTTAAGACTATGATACGGACGAGTATCGGTAGAAACAAACGCTTGACGCATGTTCAGAGATGATGATACGGACGAGTATAAACTGGTTAACAAAGAACACGGACGAGTGTCGGATCTGAGGGGATTTAAGTGGTATATACAAGATACGGACGAGTATCTGTATGAGTAAAAAGATGATGAGTATCAAGTATGAGTGAAACACGGACGAGTGTTTAACTGGCTGGGGAGAGCATGACACGGACGGGTGTCGGAAAAAAGTGTATTATAAACAATTGTATTATTTACAAAGTGTTTAGGTAACTATCTTGGGGAAGGTGACACGGACGGGTGTCAAGGAATTGTATAGATATAGGTAAATATGTGGTGAGTGCAAAGGGGACGCTTTGGCTTTCTGCCGGGGGTATGACACGGACGGGTGTCAAGGAGTCTTTGTACTGTATATGCATCTGTTTGCTTCGGGCAATTTACTGGGGAATGATGACACGGACGAGTGCCGAAGGGAGCATGTGTCTGTATCTTTAAGGAACATGCTTTAGTTCTCTGCCGGGGAATTTGGGGAGTTTTGTTTTGTATATCGTTGATGGATTGTCAGTATTTACAAGTGTCTGATTCAGAACATGGCTTATGATTATGCAATATGTTTGATTTTTGTCGTAATGCTCCGTATTAGACGGAATGCTATGCTCCGTGGGGAAAATATGATGTGAATGCTATGATTATGCAAAGATACCGATCCGGGACTCGGATCCCGCTGCTGTGAAGATCTCTGACTGGTCTGCCTGAAGTGGACATCCCAGCTGAGGATAAGGTTATTGGTAGATCTGATAAGATGTATCTGCATGGGGAAACAGATCACTAATAGACCCATCTCAGCAATGGGGGACCCAGCTGGGGTTTGTAGAAGCTTTCTTCACTCTGTTGTGATTTCTTCATGCGTTGCTCTTCTGGATAGAGGTTGAAACTTTGTGGGGAGGTAGTTCCCTGGTTGGCACTTGGCTGGGGAAGGGGAAAGATCACTGGAAGATCTTCCGTAGGGATCCCGCTGAGGATGATACTCGACAACTCAGCTGGGGAGAAAACACCTCTGGTGCTAATCTGGAAGACGAACTGAGTAGCTAATGATTTGACAGCTTGTTGGGGAGAAACTTTCATGCCCCATGTTGCGCTTTGGATACCTGTGATCCTGTAAAGACAAAGAAACGCACAAATACCCCGAGGTATTCCTTTTCGGGTTCCATCATAGGAATTTGGACACTCCCGGGAGTAAGTATATTTCCTGTAAGCATGTAATTCAGGAAAGACGCATCTGTATTTATGCGATCAACAAATTAATGACATCGGACATTTTTGCAAATAAAAGAGTACGAGACAGTGTGTGACTGAAAATCTTATTTTATTAATTCGAGTGCCCTGAATTTGGCAAGATACATTCAAAGAAACGGATCCCCCGAAATGAGGGAATCGTTACAAATTGAAAAACAAAAAGGTGATGGCAATGTTGATGACGCTTCAGGGAGCTTCCCTTTTGCTATGACTCGTATGACATTGACGTTCTTCTCGTCTTGCTTTCTGAAGAAGGCTGATTCCGACCGACGTTCGAACCTTTCGAAGCTTATCAAGTTGTAAGTGATACAGACAAATTCAGAATGCAGTTGTTCGCTTATTCCCTTATTTTGCATGGATCGCCCTTTCGGGTTTTCAATCCATCGGGATACCCTTTTTTTTCCTGAGTCGTCCAATGTGGCTTTTCGACTTAGCGGGTGTACATTTTTATTTATTTTCCCTTATTTTTGCCCGAGTTTTTTATTCTGTTTTTGACTCGCCGGGATGCCCTATTTTTTCCTGGACTTACATTCTGTTTCTATGTCCAGCGGGTCATTTTATGCGAAGTATTTTTTAACTGCATCTGAATTCACAGGGGATAAGAAGTCTTCACCATCCATAGTGCTGAGCATCAGTGCTCCACCGGAGAAAACTTTCTTTACTACGAATGGCCCTTCATAGTTCGGAGTCCACTTCCCCCTGTGGTCTGTATGAGGAGGGAGGAGTCTTTTCAGCACCAGATCTCCTACTTGGTACTCTCGGAGCCTGACTTTCTGATCGAAGGCTTTCTTCATTCTTTTCTGATACAGCTTCCCATGACAGATTGCAGCCAATCTCTTCTCTTCAATCAGATTCAGTTGTTCGTATCGGGATCGGACCTATTCTGCTTCGTTCAGCTTAACATCCATCAGTACCCGCAGGGAGGGTAACTCAACTTCAACAGGTAGGACTGCCTCCATACCATACACAAGCTGATACGGTGTTGCCCCAGTGGATGTTCTGATTGACGTACGGTACCCATGCAAGGCAAATGGTAGCATTTCATGCCAGTCTTTGTAGGTAACTACCATCTTCTGCACAATCTTGTTGATATTCTTGTTAGCTGCCTCAACAGCGCCATTCATCTTTGGCCTGTCAGGAGAAGAATTGTGGTGTTGGATCTTGAAGTCCCGGCATAGTTATGCCATCATTTTGTTGTTCAAGTTGGAACCATTATCAGTAATGATTCACTCGGGAACTCCATACCGACAGATGATGTCTCTCTTCAGAAATCGGGCTACCACTTGTCTTGTAACATTTGCATATGAAGCTGCTTCGACCCACTTGGTAAAATAGTCAATGACAACCAGGATGAATCTGTGGCCATTTGAAGAAGTCGGTTCAATCTTGCCAATCATGTCAATGCCCCACATGGCAAAGGGCCAGGGTGAAGACATCACATTCAGAGGATTGGGAGGCACATGCACCTTATCCGCATAAATCTGGCATTTATGGCATTTTCTAGCATAAGCACAAAAGTAGGCATCCATTGTGATCCAGTAGTAACCTGATCTTAACAACTTTTTAGCCATTGCATGCCCTCCTGCATGGGTACCAAAGGATCCTTCGTGCATTTCGTGCATCACAAGTCTGCTTCTGTCTTATCAACGCATCTGAGGAGTACCATATCAAAGTTTCTCTTGTACAGGGAACCGTCAGTATTCAGGAAGAAACTACCAGTTAGCCTTCTTAGTGTCTTCTTATCATTGGAAGATGCCCCAGGTGGGTATGTCTGATCCTCCAAGAAGCTCTTAATGTCGTGGAACCAAGGCTTATCATCCTTAACAACATCTGCGGAGAACACATATGTTGGTATGTCAAGTCTGGATACTGAAATCCGAGGCACAAAGTTGGCAGCTTGAACTTTGATCATGGACGAAATGGTAGCCAGAGCATCTGCAAACTGATTCTCGTCTCGAGGGATATATTCAAGCTTGACCGTTGTGAAGAAAGTCAATAACCTTCTTGTATAATCCCGGTAAGGTATCAGATGATCTTGGTGTGTGTACCATTTGCCGTTGGTTTGATTAATTACCAGAGCTGAATCTCCGAACACAATCAAAGTCTTGATCCTGAGGTCAATGGCTTCCTCAAGACCCATAATACAAGCTTCGTATTCAGCTTCGTTGTTAGTGCAGTTGAAGGTGAGTTTTGCCGAGAAAGGCATGTGAACTCCCTTAGGTGTAATGAGTACTGCACCAACACCACGACCATTCATATTAACAGCCCCGTCAAACATCATAGTCCTTTCTTCTTCTGGGTCAGGCCCTTCAGTGTGAACAGGCTCTTCATGATCTTTTGCTTTTATGAACATGATGTCTTCATCAGGGAAGTCAAATCTCATAGGCTGGTAATCATCAATGGGTTGCTCAGCAAGGTAATCGTACAATACACTGCCTTTGATGGCCTTTTGAGATGTGTACTGAATGTCATATTCTGTGAGGATCATTTGCCATCTTGCAACCCGTCCGGTAAGGGCTGGCTTCTCAAAAATGTACTTAACTGGATCCATCTTGGAGATCAATAAAGTGGTGTGGGTCAACATATACTGCCTTAGTCGGCGAGCAGCCCACACTAAAGCACATCAAGTTTTCTCGAGCAGTGAATAACGTTGTTCACAGTCGGTAAACTTTTTGCTTAGGTAGTAAATTGCGTACTCTTTTCGACCAGACTTGTCATGCTGGCCCAGCACACACCCCATTGACTCTTCTAATACTGTCAAGTACATGATTAGAGGTCTTCCTTCAACTGGAGGCATAAGGATTGGAGGCTCTTGTAAGTATTCCTTGATTTTGTCAAAAGCCCTCTGACAGTCTTCGTTCCACCTGACCGTTTGTTCTTTTCTTAACAGCTTGAACAAGGGTTCACAGGTTGCTGTAAGGTGAGATATGAACCTTGAAATGTAGTTCAATCTACCTAGGAACCCCCGAACTTCTTTTTCTGTCTTCGGTGCAGGCATTTCTTGAATGGCTTTAACTTTATCAGGGTCAACTTCAATCCCTTTCTCACTCACAATAAATCCCAGCAGTTTACCGGATCGCACCCCGAATGTGCATTTGTTGGGGTTCAGCTTCAGTTGGTACTTCCTCAGACGCTTGAATAACTTCAACAGATTTACCAGGTGGTCTTCTTCGATGAGGGACTTGGCAATCATGTCATCCACATAACACTCGATTTCTTTATGGATCATGTCGTGGAATAATGTTACCATAGCCTGTTGATAAGTGGCACCAGCATTCTTCAGTCCGAATGGCATCACCTTATAACAGAACGTGCCCCAGGGTGTGATGAAAGTTGTTTTCTCCATGTCTTCAGGTGACATCTTGATCTGATTATATCCTGAAAATCCGTCCATGAAGGAGAATACCGAGAACTGAGCCGTATTATCAACCAATACATCAATGTGAGGTAATGGGAAGTCATCTTTCGGGCTGGCTCTGTTCAGGTCCCGGTAGTCCACACACATCCTCACCTTTCCGTCTTTCTTAGGCACAGGCACAATATTAGCGACCCACGGAGGATAGCTAGTTACAGCAAGGAAACCGGCATCCCACTGCTTTTGCACCTCTTCCTTTATCTTCATTGTCATATCTGGGCGAGTACGGAGCAGTTTCTATTTTACCGGCGGGCAGTCTTCTTTCAAAGGTAGCTTGTGCATGACAATATCGGTATCCAACCCTGGTATATCCTGATAAGACCAAGCAAACACATCCACATACTCTCGCAGCATATCAATCAGTTGCTCTTTTACTGAATCTTGTAGGCAGGCCCCGATCTTAACTTCTTTTACGTCTTCTTCCATACCAAGATTAATCGTTTCAACCTCCTCCTGATGAGGAGTGATAACCTTCTCCTCTTGCCTTAATAACCTGGCTAGCTCTTCAGGTAGCTCATAATCTTCTTCATCCCCTTCATCGGCTTGATTGATTGGATTGTCAAAGTCATACGAAGTCATAGCAGTGTTGTTGTCGGTGCAGTCTGAAAGGCACTTTCTGCAAGGGTTTAGATTGTTCATTTTAGTGATCAATTTTAATCTTGTTTAGAAAAAGTGAAATGAAATTTTCATTTTGGAAAACATTGCCATTTTATTTTTGTACAAAAAGAAAAATGAAAAACAGTGAGCGAAAAAAGGAAAAGATTCATTTGCTAAAGATGTCCGATATTCATCGATTATCCATTTGCACAAAATTACAAGATGGCCCGATTACAAAATGAGTCTTGTCATCTTGGGCAAGATGCAAGACTTGATGCATGCTTAAAAAATACAGGAAATAATAATTACTCTGCAGGAGTAACCCTTATAATTTCCTGGGAAGACCAGTTAAGGACTTGGCTCCCCGGGATCCTTGGACGTATCCAGCTCTCCAGGTTGCGGTCGCTTTCCTCCTCGTCTTCCAAGTTGTTTACAGCATCCGGGGTGAGCATCCCCCCGCTGACAAAATTGGGCTTCTTGGCAGCCTCTGATTGATCTTGTTGAGTTGGTCTGTAACCCAACCCAAATCTGTCCTCTTTCTTCTCCATGGGCAACAGCTTGCCCCAGCCCTGGGCAGTACCCTCTTCAACGACCTTTCGGGCTTGCTGATAAGACATTATGGAGGTTCCCAGTACAGCAGATGCTTCATTAATGTTTAGGGCCTCAAACCCCTGGCTCATAGTTTCATGGATTTCTCCATCCATTTCTATGTACTTGTATGTAGCCAGATGGCTAACAAAGATGTCTTCTTCCCCACAGATGGTGATGATCTGACCTTCCCACTCGAATTTCAGCTTCTGGTGAATGGTAGACGTAACAGCGCCAGCGGCATGGATCCAGGGTCTACCCAACAAACAGCTGTAGGCCGGCTAAATGTCCATCACATAGAAGGTAGTTTTGAAGGTCTGCGGGCCAATCATCACAGGCAGATCAATCTCTCCAAGCACTGATCTTTTAGAGCCATCAAATGCTCTCACCACCAAATTACTCGGACGCAGTGCCAAGCCATCATACTCCAGCTTCACTAAGGCTTTCTTTGGTAGAACATTGAGTGAGGACCCAGTGTCCACCAGTACATGAGATAGAACAGCACCTTTGCATTCCAAGGTGATATGTAAAGCCTTGTTATGGTTCCGTCCCTCTGTTGTTAAGTCAGCATTGGTGAAGCCCAGTCCATGACTGGTGTTGACATTTGCCACCACAGTTTCTAGCTAATTAATGGTAATCTCCTCTGGCACGTATGCTGCGTGCAGGACTTTCAATAACGCATTCCTATGAGCTTCAGAACACATCAACAAGGATAATATGGAGATTTTTGAGGGAGTTTGGTGAAGCTGATCCACCACTTTGTAATCACTTATCTTTATGATTCTCATAAACTCGTCTACATCTTGTTCAAAAGATGTCTTCTGAGTTTCTTTGGCCGCCGGCTCTTCAAATACCACATTCTTTCCTTTTAATTTAGCAGCAGCTTCTGCTTCAGCATTAGGTCTTTGTACTTGTGAGGCAAAAAGGCGTTCACTTCTGGTGAAGCCTCCGCCTCCCCCAATATTATCAATCTGTGGAGAAGAGGTTGAAGAATCCAAAGTGATTTTCTCCCCGTTGCAGTAGAGATCAGAGCCATAATGCCAAGGTATGGCATTACTGCTTTCATAGGGAACTGGTCCAGGCACCGTGATAGTAACTGGACTTACTGCTGCAGAGGAGGGTACCGTAATGGTGTGCGGATCGTAGTAAATTGTGACTGGTGACCTGGCAGGAGGTGCCACTGTTTGTTGCTGAAAATTGTTGTTTGGAGGAACATCTGATGGATCATAATAAATGGTGACTGCTGAGACGTCTTCATTTATTTCTGTTGGCGTTGTAGAAGATTCTGCTGATAAAAAGGATGCTGATGTTGTAGAAGAAATGGTTGTTGACATTTGATTTGTTGAAGTGATGGATGAAGCCATTGTTGATGATATTGATGAATCGGTTGGGATGATTGTTGCTGCTGTTGTAGAAGAATCAGGAATTGTTGTCAAAGAAATTGCTGGATTTGTAGGCGTTGTTGTTGAGATCTGAAGGATACCATCCTTGATAAGAATATCTATGTCGCTTCTTAAATTATCACACCCATTGACTGCAATGTTGCAATACCCACAACCGAGCTCACACCCGGGGAACACCTGGCACTCTAGAAGCTGAGCTTTAATTTCGACCAGAGGTGTTCGAATTTGTGCAATACTGGTGATCAAAGTAGACGGTTTGTCTTCCTCGATGGCATTAATCCTTGGCCCACCATGATTAGGCATAAGATTTCTGTTGACATTCGGAGGTGGTGCGAAGTTGAGGGCTTTAGAATCCACCAGATCTTGAACTTTCATTTGCAATGCCCTACATTTCTCAGTATTGTGGCCAGGTGCATTGGAGTGGAAAGCACACCTAGCGTTGACATCATAATTCTTTGGGAGATTGGAGGGATCTGGAGGTGCCAATGTCCTTAACTCAACCAAGTTAAGCTTAAGGAGTTGTGGCAATAAGGCAGCATAAGGCATAGGGATAGGGTTAATCACCCTATTGGCCTGTAATGGTCTTTGCTGAAAGGGCCTTTGTTGTTGATTGCTGTTATTGTTGTTGTATGTTCTCTGTGGCGCATACTGAACTTGCTGTTGATAATGTGGTTGTTGTGGTTGTTGGTATGCTAGTTGCTGAGGAATCGGAGCTGGAATAGTGACAACTGCTACTGATCTGTGGACATACTGAGGTCTGCCCCTGCTGGCATGAATGGCATTTGTCTCACCGGTCCTTCGAGGTCCCACAAAAGGCTTCCTGGGATTACTGGACGAACTTGCACCATTATCCGAAATTTTACCCATTTTTAGCAGACTTTCAATTCTTTCACCGGCTATAACTACATCTGCAAAGCTAGTAGAAGAAAAGGCAGCCAATCTATCAATATATGTTCCTTGCAGAGTATTCATAAACATGTCGGCCATTTCTCTTTCCGACATGGGTGGCTGGACAGCAGCAGCAAGCTGTCTCCACCTTTGGGCATATTCCCTGAAGCTTTCCCTGGAGGATTGAGACATTCCCATCAAGAGGGTCCTGTTAGGAGCCATGTCCAGATTGTATTGGTACTGCCTGATGAAGGCTTCAGCTAAGTCCTTCCAACATCTGATAGTAGCTCTGGTCAAGTGTGAATACCATTCCCTTGAAGCCCCAGTCAAACTGTCTTCAAAATAGAACATCCACAGATTTTCATCCATGGTGTATGCTTTAAGTCTCCCCAGAAAAGACTGCAGGTGAGTTCGTGGACAAGAGGTTCCATTGTATTTCTCGAAGCACGGGGGTTTGAACTTGTGGGGAATTCTTACCCCGTCTACTAACCCCATATCCATTACATCAAAACCCAAGGAGTTTTGAGACTCCAGAGATCTCAATTTCTCAGCAATTTCATCAAACCTCCTATCATAGACTTCATCCCCAGCTCCCATGACAGTAAATTGCTCCTCTTGGGGGTCTTCTTGTAAGATCCTCCCCCCAGTAGTATTTCCTTGCACATTACCCGGGATGTTGACTTCCGGATCTAGATGAGGTCCAAATACAGGTGGATTAACATGAGGCTGTCCCCTCTCATTGTTACTTGTTCCTCCAGTCCCAGGATGAGGCTCCTCGGGAGTTTGTCTTTCTACCAATGCCCTTAGCCTTTCTTGGGTCTGAGCCAAACCAGTCATCACAGTCATGAATTGGGCCATTTGGTTCCTCATCTCCACTCTTTCGTTAGCCATCTGGGTTCTGACCTCGGTCAGGTCTTGCTGTACTTGCTCCATTAGAATACCCGGAAGGTTGTTGCGAGTAGGATACCGGTGTGCACGGTTAACAGGGAACACTCTTCTGCGAGCAATATTTCCTGAACCACAACAGAGTTAGAAACAAACAAAATAATGACAAAACCTACAAAACAAAACAAAAGTTAGTATGCAATGCAGTATGCTTATTTATTTCCCAAGGTATCCGGCTTGGCTCTTGGTTTTGACCTTTCCAGACCTCGAGGAAGATGCTTTGATGTTGCTTGAGAGAAAGAAATCCAATTAAACAAACTGACAAATATATTACAAATGGTGCATAATACATAGTTTGTTTTTTACAACACATGCCCCTAAAGGGTCAAATTACAACATAAAAGAAAAGTACATCAAATGAAAGCAACAACAAACAAAAAGTCAGACATCAAGTCCAAACTCATCCTCCTTAACCTCCTTCAGAAGTGCCTCAGTCACTGGACCAGCTGGATGCTCTGTAATGGTCCTGATGAGGAGGTTTCTGGTGGCAATGGCAGAGGTCAGCTTCTTGTGCCTGTCTTGGTCCTTTGACCTCTTCAAACCAGCCCTAAGCTTCAGTTCTGATATCTCCTTCTGGGCTGCCAGCAAAGCTTCCTGTTGTTTCTTTTCATTGGCCTCTAACTGCTCAATTCTGGCTTGAGTTCTCTTATCTTCTTGAGTACGGGCTTCAGTGATCCTGACCCACCTAGCCTGACTCTCTTGCAGATAGAGTTCAGTCCTAGCCTTCTGAAGCTTGGCCTCCTTACAGGCATTCTTCAATATTTGCTCCCCAGCTCTTGACTTCTTGATGTAGTCCTCTGTTTTCTCAATCTTGGCCAGATGCTCCACCCTAAGCTTCTCCAACCTCTCAATGTCTAGACGACCATCACTCCTCTCCCAGAGGGTCTTCTTCAGAGCTTGAGATAGATTCTCATTTCTTTCCTTCAGCTTCTCAAATTCTTCCAGGCTGACAGTAGCTGCTGGCTGTACTGTAGAAGGCCCAGGTGTGTCCTCAATGGTAAAGGGCATTCCAGTGATCTGAGCTCTAGCATGGGACCAATCATAGTATTGGGCTGAAGCAACATTATTACACTTCCCAAGAATAGCCACCCCCTTTGTCTGGATGTTGTCCCAAGCCCAGGATGCTTGTCTGACAACAGCTAGATTAGGCTTTATCTCACAATACAGAGTCTCAGCTAAATCTTGCTGTAAACACCCCAAATTTGCCCTCACCCATTCACACCATGGCTTGTGATCATTCTCATATGCATAAACACAATCATATCACCTCATATCTCATTTTTGAGCCACTGCATAGTTTCTAAGTCATCTGCACCTAAGGTTTGTGATCTGAGCAATCCAAGAGCTTCTTGAGCCACTCCAAAGGCCACCAATCACTTCAAAGGGGATCCATATGTGTTCTTATATCATATTACATCCTCTCAAAGTCAAGATTGCAAAAGAATCACAAGAACTGGGATTGGTATGGATGCAGAGCCAAGTTTGACTGCACAGTTGACCTAAAATTAGGGTTTTTGGTTTCAGAGGCCATAACTCCAAATTTTTTGGTCATTCTTGTTTCCATTGGTCTCTATATGGTATAGGGAGTATGCATGTCAATTTTCATGAAGAAATTCCATGGGGAAGTCATCTGATCAAGGGTTGACTTTTCAGACAAGTCAGTGTAAAATCAGGGCATCTGAGGCCCCCAATGACCCAACCAATGGGTGATCTTCATCATTTTGAGTGTATATGATCTTTATTTGATCATGGAAGAGGGTTGAAGTTCACAAAAATCAAGAATTTGGAGTTTTTGCAAATGTTGACTTTTTGGGCATAGGTGACTTTTCAAGAATGTGTCATTTTAGGTCATTTTTCAAGCCTTGATTCTTGATCCAAAAATGCTTCAAATGGAAAAACTTTGGTCACGAAAGTTGTAGATTACATTTTTCCCTTTTCAAAAAGTACAAGAACATGATCAAATTCTTCTTGGATCAAAAGTTATGGTGTGACAAAGTTGGCAAAAATCATTGATTTTCAAGACATGCCTCAAATGACAAATTTGCAAAATCATGAACCAAGGCTTTTTGTAACCTCTAGTTGACATCAAACCATTACACAAACGTTCTATGTGACATAAAAGTCAGAATTGAACCAAAATGCTCATGTTTCATGGCTTATGGAATGAGAAAATCACATGTGAACCAAAATGAGCCAACTTGCAAAACTCATGATCACACTTCACCAACTAGTTGCCTTGGCTGCTGAACCTCCCTAGCATTACACACACATCATGCAGCACCAGCCCATGCTCTTGTACCAAGCTAGAACTTAGCCCATGCTTCTCTTACAACAAAGTGGACTTTTTGCAAAAGTAGACATCCCAATCACAGCAGGCCAGGTCACATCACCTGACCAATGGGAGTTCTTTATGCAAGGAAAATGCTGGCCATAACACTCAAGAAGCAAGGCTAAAACAGAACACAAGATCACATACACAAAAAACACCTCATTTTGCAAAACTCTTCGAATCTGCCTTCACAAACTTCAAACATCCAAACCATTTTCACCAATCATCTTACCATGTTCCATTGAGTAGAAACCAGCAAAGAACCAAGCCTGAAACAAGCCATAACACCATTTCACCATTTTCACTCCAACTTGCAGTTTCTTTCGAAACTCACTCCACAGTTCACAAACACTCAAAAAAACTCCATAAACCTTCTCTACTCATCATCTGGACCACAAACAACCTCTCACCCTTGCCAGAAATAGCCAGAATCATCATTGCCATGTTCAACTGAGTTTGAGCAGAAGTTACTCAAACTCTTCATCCAGCCAATATAAATTTCTCCTGAGCACTCAAGCATCATCAAGAGGTCATAAGGAGTAAATTTCACCAAGAGAGGAAGTCAGAAAGTAGCTGGAGTGAAAGCTTCGAATCTCAGGTAGCTCAAGAACTTTTTTTCCAGAAATGGATTTTTAAGTTCTAAACTTGTTCTACATGTCTTCCTGATCATGAATATGCTTTTAGTTTTTGAAATGGTGATGAAATGAGAGTTTAATTGATCTCTGAAACTCTGTGACCTAAAAATTTGTTTTGTTCGATTCATGAATTCCAGGAAGAATAAATTTGTTTTGATTGGGGGTTTTGGTTCGTGAGTGAGTGGGAATCATTTCCATGTTTTTAGATTTCGTTTTAGTTAGGTTTTGAGAGTTTTAGGGATTTTCAGGTGGGCTTCCCACCGGAGAAGACGACCGGAGGTCTTCTCCGGCCACCTGAAAATCATTAGGGCATAATCCTGTAATTAATTGTCATTTGAATATGGAGCGTAGGATCAGTAGACTTCGTTGACTTGCCGCGCGAATAGAAGGCCCAGATGCATCCAATTAGCCCTAATCTTTTTATTTAGTTTAATTAAACTCAATTAAATTAATTAACCCAGAAGCAACCATGGCCCTTGGATCTGCGCGCCAGTCAACCATCCCAAATCCAGTTTAAATCTCCACCCTTGGATCTGCTTACTTTCTTTTATTTCAATTTATTTTCATTTCTTTTTCATTTAACTTGCATATTTAATTTAAAATAGTAAAAAATGTTTAAAAATTATGAAACTTTTTCTCATGAGTTTTATTAATTTTTAAGACACAAAAATATTTTTTATTTTATTTTTAGCATTAAAAAAGCATTTTTAAATATTTAAAAGATTATTTTTAATTGATTAATGGAAATTAATTTATTAAAAATACTTTTAAGTATTTAAAAATCACCAAAAAATTCATGAAATGTTCTAAGACATTTAGAAACATTGTCCAACCTTCAAACCAAATTTCTTTTTTGATCTTGATGCATTTTGAGAATTTTTCATTGAATAAAGATCATTTTGGTGCATTATTTTGATCCCAAGTTCAAAAAATCATTTCTGCCTATCTATGAAGAGTTGGACATTGATTCTTCTTGCATTGCATTGTGTTTAGCATGTAGTTTTTGAGATTAAATGGCCTTGATTTGATCTTTAAATTTCAATTTGTTTGGTATTTCTTTTGTTTAGGAACCCTAAAAACCCTAATAACTTGTAAAAATCATAACTTGAGTTTGGTTAAGAGTTGAGACCTCTCCTTTGGGCATTGGTTTAGTATGGGATTAGGGTTACTTTGTGGGGCATTTTCAATTTTTTATCTTAGGGTTTGCTTCTGTTTTTGGTTTTTGATTGATGTTTGGTTCATAAACCCTAATTTGGGCTTCCATATGCATCCATCTTGCATTCTCTTGCATAGCATGACTTGCCATGACATTTCAAGCATTCATGTGATTCATTTGACATCATAAGACATATTGCAAGCATGTTTGATCATTGCATCATGAATTTGCCATGTTGTATGCCATGTGCACTTCATAACTTTCCATGTATGTCCATGCTTCTTAACTTGCCTCATTTGCATTCATAAACTTGTATGATCATTTCCATGTGCTGCCTCATGTTTGTAACATCCCATAGCATCATTATCATCATCAACATGCTTCTGGTTTTGTTTTGCATCATGTCATCTCATCCCATTTTGCATTGCATTGCATTTCTTTTCTAACATTTCAGGTGGTAAGTAACTTTGAGAGGTGAATTTGCCTTCACTTCTCATAACTTTTCTCTTCATCTTTCTTGCATCCATTGCTGCATTTCTATATGTGTTTGAGGTTGAGCTTGCTCATTCTTCTTCTTCCCACTTTCTTTCTTCAAGTGACTTGACTTCTTGAATGAAGCAAGTTGCTTTGCTTCTCTTGATCCTTTCATCTGCTTCCTGGTGGTTCCATTGAAGACCTTCTCTTGAAAACCTCACAAACCTTAGGAACAACCAAGCATGACAATGATTAGGGTTTTGATTAGTCTCCCCTCTTAGTCTTACCTTTGTGTCTCTCTTGAGTCTTCTCTTCTCATCTCATAATCAGGGACTAAACTCTAAAGGCTTTAAGGCTTTGTGATTAAGCTTATGCCTGCATCCTTCTCTTAGGATGGAGTGTATAACTTTAATCCTAAGTGTTAAACCCTTGAGGTGTTTAAACCTCTTAATTAATTCACTTAATAATCATCAAGACATCACACTTGTAACTTGGGCCTTGCATTAGGGTTCTAATTCTTCCTTAATTGGTTAAGAAGGACTAACCCTAGTGTTAATGGACAAGTCCCTCTCAAGTTGTCTTACAAACCCTAAAATCACTTCATCATCTTACCATTAAATAAAATCCACTTAATCAAAGGCTTGTTTTGTCATGAGTTTAATCCCTAATCATGGATTAAGTTGAGGAGTTTTCCTCAGCTTAAACATTCTCATCTATTATCCTTCTATTAGGATGGTGTAATGAGCCTGTTTAATCCCTGATTATGGCTTAATCTCATCACCTAACACTAAACAAAACAACAAAAACATCTAAATAATCACAAGTAGGTTAATGATCTTAATCCTACATCATGGTAATTAAGTGTGAGAATCTGACTTCACACTTAAGGCATTCTCATTACCCCTAATCAGAGGGAAGATGTGATGAGTTTACTAAATCCATTGGTTTAGGCCTAAGCTCATTAATCTATGACAAACTTTCAAAAGCAATAAAAGACTGAAAACTCAAAAACAAACAATAATCCTCTCCTCCGGGATTCTTTTCTCATCTCATTCATTCACAAACGGGAACTTGCTTCTTCCGTCTAATGCAAGACAGTTTGCACCTGAGCCAGACAGGTCATACACTTGAGCATAGACAAGTAAGCAGTTCGCAAGTCAATTCATCTTTCAGTCTCTTTGGGTCGAACTACGGTGTTCTGACTTCCTCATTGCACGAGAGGATACGTAGGCATAACTTAACAGTTATCGAACAAAAGTCTCTGTACATTCCCCCTCTTTCCAACATCATTCTTTTAAGCCTCATAGTCATGAGCATTTCACTCTTATCCTTACACTGACACTTTCATACTTCATATCACTTATACACTACACACTGACACCTGTACATCTTTTCCAGCTCTTTTATACACACAAATTGCACTGACACTACCCCTTTAAAACACAAATCTTTTAAGCGTGGATCCCGTCGAGTACGGCGGACAATCTGGGTGCTAATACCTTCCCAGGTTGTAACCAACCCCCTTTCTCAGTCTCTCTGGTTCGCAACCGTCTTATCCATATCTTTCTAGGTTTATGCAGCATTACCTTTCCTCCGGGATAAAAATGCCTAGCTGGCGACTCTATTCATTCTCCAGTGAGTTCACGGCTGTGTGTTCTCATTGTTCCCTTTCGCCGACCGTTCGCGTCTGTACCTTTATCTGGGCCATTCCCACTTATCGGGAGCGACAGCTTGGCGACTCTGCTGGGGACCCTTATATTGCAACCAGGGCTTCTGGTTCCTTTTTGTGGGCTCCTCCTAGCGCTTGATTGATTTGTGTTTACTGGGGTGTTTTGTGTTTATTTATGTTTGTATATGTCTTATTTTATGTACAGTTGTTTACTGCTTTCTTTATTGCTTTTGCACTATATCATATTGTCATACTGTGCTGCTGGCTGGAGCTGTTGTTTGCTTTGGTGGGTGGGGGTTCCATTGAGAGTTAAGGTCCTATACCTGGGACCTGAGTGACACCTAGGCTAGAGTGAATCATATTCTTTCCCATTCCATTTCGGTCTGGTGCGGGAATATGAAACACGGTTCAGATATGGGTTTCTTCTTGAGAACTCTGTGTTGCAGATTTCCTGCAATGCTAGGGCTATCTGGGAAGCCTGCTAAGTCTGGATGACCTTTTAGTATTGACCTTCAGAAAATGAGGTGAATTAGAGGAGGAACTTTTATGGTTATTGTAAACACTGTACCTCCGGGTTAGAAGTGTTTACACTTCTCATAACTGATCCAAGTCTGAGGATCTTTGTTCTAGAACACCACCTGTGAGGGGGTTGGGCTGTTTACAGGTTTGCAGGTACCTTGACCTCAGAATACCCTGTTACTTTGATTTGATTAAGAATACTCCATGTTGGGACAGTTCTTGTGATTCCAAAACCCTGGACATGTGGCTCTTTATTTGAGTCCCCCACCTTGGTTACTGGACTTATAGACCTCCATCTGGATTTCTTACACACATGGACTTCTATCAGAGCATTTGATCAGATCCAGCTCAGTCACAAACCCTTGCATATCATTTGCATACATACTCATTGCATCATATTGACATTTGCTTATTTGTGTTTCAGGGTATCCATCTTCATTTGGTTCTAGTTTTGACCCCATCTTCAGTGTTGACCTATCTTCATCAGCTATCTACTTCAGTTATCACCTGCACCAGCCAGTCAGTGGCCCACTTCTTCAGTGTTATCATCAGCACCTGTCTCTACTCAGTCTCAACATCATGGCACCTAAAAAGAGTAACATCACCTACCACTTCTTCCAGCCAGAGTTAGCTGACATCAGGAGGATTCAGACCCTGATCACTCCAGATCACATACCATTGTTCAGGGAAAGCTATGGAGATATACTTGATATGGTTATGGATCTGGACCCTTCACAGAGAAGCTTGATCCACACTTGCATTCAGTTCTATGATCCCCCACTAAGATGTTTCACTTTCCAAGACTTTCAGTTGGGCCCTCTATTAGAAGAA
This sequence comes from Lathyrus aphaca, assembly GCA_963966055.1. NCBI lineage: Eukaryota > Viridiplantae > Streptophyta > Magnoliopsida > Fabales > Fabaceae > Lathyrus > Lathyrus aphaca. Next base: position 128,874,594 of record OZ014522.1, on the reverse strand, counting down.
TACTCATCATTGGTTGGTTTGCCTATCAGGGGTGGAATCCCTTTCAACCCTGAGATGGTCTTTCCTAGTAATGGAGAAGTAGCAAAGGCTTTGCATCTGGAACCTGTCCTGATTGAGCAACATATGACTTCTAAAGCTGGAATTCCTGGCTTCCATCTGGATTTCTTGATCTCTCAAGCTACCCTGAAAGCTTCTTTAGGAGAGTGGAAAGCTGTTTGTGCCTTGTTGGCTTTGAGCATATATGGAATTGTGTTGTTTGCAGATGAGCCTCGATTCATTAGCAAAAATGCAATCCATCTGTTCATCTTGAAGAACCCAGTGCCCACTTTATTGGGGGATCTCTACTATTCAGTGCATCAGAGGAATGAAAAGCAGAGGGGGAGATTAGTGAGGTGTTGTGCTCCATTGTTCCACACTTGGCTTCTCAAGCATTTACCCAGGACAGATGCATTTTTGAATCCTCATCAGCAAAGCAACTGGGCTAAGAGGCTCACTGCTTTAACTTCAACTGATATCAGATGGTGCACTCAGAGCACCAAGGGTAGGGATATCATCACCAGCTGTGGGCATTTTCCCAATGTGCCCCTAATAGGAGTTAAGGGAAGCATTAATTACAATCCTCTGCTGTTCAGAAGGCAACTGGGCTATGCACTGGTCCACACTCCTAAGACACAGGACTTGGTGGAGACTCTCTATTGTGAGAACAAGATTAATCTGGCTACTGTTAGGCAGGCTGCCTGGGCCTGGGATAATGTTAAAACCAAGGGAATGACCATTCTGGGGAAGTGCAACAATGTGGCATCAGCACAATATTATGAGTGGTCCCGTGCCAGGGCTCAATTCTCTGGAATGCCCTTTACCATAGAAGATATGCCTGAATCATCTTCAGCACCCCCTGCCACTATCAGTTTGGAGGAGTTTGAGAGCTTGAAAGAAAGAAACGAGAAGTTAACCCAGGCTTTGTAGAAGACCCTCCGGGAGAGGAGTGATGGTATGAGGGAGATTGAGAGGTTAGAGAAGTTGAGAGTGGAGCATCTGGCTAAGATTGAGAAGTCTGGGGATTACATCAAAAAGTCTAAGGCTGGAGAACAAATTCTGAAGAATGCTTGCAAAGAAGCCCAGTTCCAGAGAGCGAGGACAGACTTGTATCTAAAGGAGAGTCAGGCTAGGTGGGTCAGGATCACCGAGGCTCGTACTCTAGAAGACAAGAGAGTTCAAGACAAGATGGAGCAACTGGAAGCTAGTGCAAAAGAATAGCAAGAAGCCCTGGCAGCAGCCCAGAGGGAGATATCAGAGCTGAAAATCAAAGCTGGAGTGAAGAGGTCCAAAGACCAAAGTCAGCACAAGAAGCTAACAGCAGCTGTCACAACCCGGAATCTCCTTATCAGGAATCTCACGAAGCGTCCGGCTGATCCTGTGACCGAAGCACTTCTCAAGGAAGTTCGTGAGGATGAGTTTGGTCTTGGTGTTTGACCATTTGTTTGTTGTTGCTTTCATTCCATGTACTTTTATTTTTCTTTCTTGTGATGTATTTTGACCCCTCAGAGGGCTTGTATTTGTAAAACAAACTATGTACCATTTGTTTTTGTAATATATGTGTTAGTTTGTTCCATCCGAGTTTACTTCAAAAGCAACATCAACAGCATCTTCAAGGGTCTGGAAGGGTCAAAACTGAATACCAAGCCGGATACCTTGAAAACAAATAAGCATACTGCATTGCATGCTAACACTTTTGTTTGTTTTGTAGGTTTTTGTTTTATTGCCACTAACTCTGTTGTGATGTTCAGGAACTATTGCTAGGCGCCGAGTATTTCCCCTCAACCGTCCGCACCGTTATCCGACCCGTAACAACCTTCCGGGCATTCAAATGGATCAGGTACAGCAGGACCTTGCAGAGGTTAGAAATCAAATGGCAAACGAAAGATTGGAAATGAGAACGCAGATGACTCAGTTTATGGAAGTGATGAACAACATGGCTCAGAGCCAGGAAAGATTGAGGGCCATGGTGGAAAGGCAAAATCAAGAAGATCCACATATAGGGACTGCCGGCACCAGCAACAATGAAAGGGTCCAACCTCATGTAAATCCCCCTGTATTTGGACCACACCTCCATCCTGAGGTCAATATTCCTGCAAATGTTCAAGGGACTGCCACTGCAGCCAGGGTACTACAAGAAGATCCTCAGGAGGACCAATTCACCGTAATGGGTGCTGGGGAGGAAGCTTATGATAGAAGGTTGGATGAGATAGCTGAGAAGCTGAGATCCTTAGAGTCTCAAAACTCTTTGGGATTCGACGTCATGGACATGGGCTTGGTAGACGGGGTCAGGATCCCCCATAAGTTTAAGCCTCCTTGTTTTGAAAAATACGACGGGACTTCATGCCCCCGGACTCACTTGCAATCATTTCTGGGAAGGCTGAAGGCCTATACTATGGACGAGAAGCTCTGGATGTTCTATTTCGAAGACAGCTTGACTGGAGCGTCAAGAGAATGGTACTCTCACTTGACAAGGGCAACTATCAGATGCTGGAAGGACCTGGCAGAGGCCTTCATCAGACAGTATCAGTACAACTTAGACATGGCACCCAACAGGACCCTCCTAATGGGAATGTCACAGTCGTCAAGGGAAAGTTTCCGAGAATATGCCCAGAGATGGAGGCAATTGGCTGCTGCTGTTCAGCCACCTATGTCTGAAAGGGAAATGGCAGACATGTTTATGAACACCCTTCAGGGAACATATATTGACAGGCTGGCTGCTTTCTCTTCCACTAGCTTTGCAGATGTTGTCATAGTTGGGGAGAGAATTGAAAGCCTATTGAAGATGGGTAAGATATCAGACAACGGTGCAAGCTCGTCCAGTAGTGCAAGAAAGCCTTTTGCAGGCCCGAGAAGAACTGGCGAGACCAATGCCATCCACACCAACAGGGGCAGGCCCCAATATGTTCACAGATCAGTGGCGGCAGTCACCATTCCTGCTCCAGCTCATCCTCCACCAGCCTATCAACCTCCTCAGCAAAACTATCAACAACAACCTCAGTACCACCCACAAAATCAGTACCCTCCAAGAAACTACAACAACAGCAACACCAACAATAACAACCAGCAAAGGCCATTTCAGCAGAGGCCATCTCAAGCTAACAGGGTGATCGATCCGATCCCTATGCCGTATGCTACATTGCTGCCACAACTCCTGAAACTCAACCTAGTTGAGCTAAGGACGCTGGCACCTCCAGATCCCAACAGTCTACCCAGGAATTATGATTCCAACGCCAGATGTGCCTTCCATTCAAATGCACCTGGCCACAGTACAGAAAAGTGCAGAGCTCTGCATATGAAGGTACAAGACCTGGTAGACTCAAAGGCCTTGAATTTCGCACCACCACCCAATGTCAATAAGAACCCGATGCCAAATCACGGTGGTCCCAGAATTAACGCTATTGAAGAAGACAAGCCGTCTTATTTAATAACCAGTGTGGGTCAGATCCGGACACCGTTGGTAGAAATCAAGGCTCAACTCCTGGAATGTCAAATGTTCCCGGGGTGTGAGTTGGGTTGTGCTTACTGTAATATCTCGGTAAATGGGTGCGATAATTTGAGGAATGGCATAGACGATCTCATTCAGAGTGGCCAGCTCCGGATCACCACATCATTTCCAGCAAATCCAGCAATCTCATCAGCAACAACTCCAGAACCTCCTACAACTGCAACAACCATTGTTCCTGACAATTCTTCGGTTTCATCAACAAGTACTTCTTCTGTCATTTCAACTGATCAGATATCAACAAATGTTCCTTCTACAACTCCAGCACCACTCCATTTTGAAACTCCTACAACAACAACATCCATTCTTCCAACCATGTCTCCTACAACACCAGCAACAAACCATGAAGATGTCTCAACTGTCACAATATTTTATGATCCAGAAAGCAACTCTGCCTACAACTCAGAAGGTGCTGCTCCCATCAGAGCACCAGTTACGATTTATTACGATCCACAGACTATCACAGTCCCTTCAACAGCAGCAATCAGTCCAGTCACTGTCACGGTACCTGGACCAGTACCTTATGAAAGCAGTAATGCCATCCCCTGGCATTACGGCTCTGACCTGTACTGTGAAGGACAAAGAATCACTTTTGGATCATCAACCCCTGCACCACAAGTAGACAATGTGGGAGGAGGCGGAGGCTTCACTCGAAGCGGACGTCTTTTCGCTCCACAAATTCAGAGACCCACTGCCGAAGCAGAAGCTGCTGCTAAGGCAAAAGGAAAAAGCTTGGTGCAGGAAGAACAGACTGTTAAAGAAGCCTTGAAGACACCCTTTGACCAAGAGGTTGATGAGTTCATGCGAATCATCAAGAAGAGTGATTATAAAATAGTGGATCAGCTTCATCAGACGCCTTCCAAGATCTCAATCCTATCATTGCTTATGTGCTCCGAAGCCCATCGGAACGCACTACTCAAAGTCTTGCACGCAGCTTACGTGCCTGAAGAGATCACTGTCAATCAGCTGGAAGCGGTAGTTGGAAATGTTAATGCTAGTCACGGACTAGGGTTCACCAATACTGATTTGACAACGGAAGGCCGCAACCATAACAAAGCCTTGCACATAACCATGGAATGCAAAGGTGTTGTCCTTTCCCATGTGCTGGTAGACACGGGGTCATCCCTCAATGTCTTACCTAAAAAGGCCCTGGTGAAGCTAGAATACGATGGATTGGCATTGAGACCCAGCAACCTGGTGGTAAGAGCCTTTGATGGTTCAAAGAGATCGGTTCTGGGAGAGATCGAGTTGCCCATAACGATTGGCCCGCAGACCTTCAAAACTACCTTCTACGTGATGGATATACAGCCCGCCTACAGCTGTCTATTGGGTAGGCCATGGATTCACGCCGCTGGCGCCGTGACCTCTACCCTTCACCAGAAGTTAAAATATGAGTGGGAAGGTCAAATCGTTACAATCTGCGGAGAGGAGGACATTTTTGTCAGCCACCTGGCTACTTATAAGTACATTGAAATGGATGGGGAGATCCATGAAACAATGAGCCAGGGGTTCGAAGCCTTGAATGTGAATGAAACATCTGCTGTACCTGGTACTTCAATATCATCATACCAACAAGCCCGGAAGGTTGTTGAGGGAGGAAACGCCCAAGGCTGGGGCAAACTGCTATCGGTGGAGAAGAAAGAAGACAGATTTGGGTTGGGTTACAAACCAACTCAACAAGATCAAGCAGCGGCTGCGAAAGAGCCCAACTTTGTGAGTGGGGGGATGCTAACCCCTGATGCTATCAACTATTTGGAAGACGAGCTGGAAGAGGAGCGCAACCTGGAAAGCTGGATTCGTCCAAAGATCCCGGGGAGCAGTATCTCGAACTGGTCTTCCCAGGAAATTATAAGAGTTACTCATGCAGAGTAATTATTATTTCCTGTATTTTTATAGCATGCATCAAAGTCTTGCATCTTGCCCAAGATGACAAGACTCATTTTGTAATCGGGCCATCTGTACTTTTTGTGCAAACAAGATTAATCAACGAAATATCAGACATCTTTTTGCAAACGAGTCTTTTTTTCTTTTCCGTTCACTGTTTTTCCATTTTTCTTTTTGTACAAAAAAATAAATGGCGGTGTTTTCAAAATGACAACTTTATTTCACTTTTCTAAAACAAGATTAAAATCAAATCACTAAAATGAACAATCTGAACCCTTGCAGAGAATGCCTTCCAAACAGCACCGACAACAGCACGGCTATGACTTCGTATGACTTTGACAATCCGATCAATCAAGCTAATGAAGGGGTTGAAGAAGAATATGAGCTTCCTGAAGAGCTAGCCAGGTTGTTGAGACAAGAGGAAAAGGTTATTACTCCTCACCAGGAGGAGGTTGAAGTGATCAATCTTGGTACAGATGAAGACGTAAAAGAGGTTAAAATCGGGGCCTGCCTGCAAGACTCAGTGAAGAGACAACTGATTGACCTCCTTCAAGAGTATGTGGACGTGTTTGCTTGGTCGTATCAAGATATGCCAGGGTTGGATACCGATATTGTTGTGCACAAGCTGCCTTTGAGAGAAGAGTGCCCACCGGTCAAACAGAAATTGCGCCGTACTCGCCCAGACATGGCTATGAAAATCAAGGAAGAGGTACAAAAGCAATGGGACGCCGGATTCCTTGCTGTGACTAGCTATCCACCGTGGGTTGCTAACATAGTACCTGTGCCTAAGAAAGACGGCAAAGTAAGGATGTGTGTTGACTACCGGGATCTGAACAGAGCTAGCCCGAAGGATGATTTCCCTTTACCTCACATTGATGTATTGGTGGATAATACAGCTCAGTTCTCGGTATTCTCCTTCATGGACGGATTTTCAGGATACAACCAGATTAAGATGTCGCCCGAAGACATGGAGAAGACAACATTCATTACACCTTGGGGCACGTTCTGTTACAAGGTGATGCCGTTCGGACTGAAGAACGTTGGGGCAACATATCAACGGGCTATGGTGACATTATTCCACGATATGATCCATAAGGAAATCGAGTGTTATGTGGATGACATGATTGCCAAGTCCCTTACTGAAGAAGACCACCTGGTGAATCTACTGAAGTTATTCAAGCGTCTGAGGAAATACCAACTGAAGTTGAACCCCAACAAATGCACATTCGGGGTGAGATCTGGTAAGCTGCTGGGTTTTATTGTAAGCGAGAAAGGGATTGAAGTTGACCCTGATAAAGTCAAAGCCATCCAAGAGATGCCTGCACCAAAGACAGAGAAGGAAGTTCGAGGGTTCTTAGGTCGATTGAACTACATTTCAAGGTTCATATCTCACCTTACAGCAACCTGTGAACCTTTGTTCAAGCTGTTAAGAAAGGAACAAACGGTCAGGTGGAATGAAGACTGCCAGAAGGCTTTTGACAAGATCAAAGAGTACTTACAAGAACCTCCAATCCTTATGCCTCCAGTTGAAGGAAGACCTCTGATAATGTACTTGACAGTATTAGAAGAGTCAATGGGATGTGTGCTGGGCCAGCATGACGAGTCTGGTCGAAAAGAGTATGCAATATACTACCTAAGCAAAAAGTTTACCGACTGTGAACAACGTTATTCACTGCTCGAGAAAACTTGCTGTGCTTTAGCGTGGGCTGCTCGCCGACTGAGGCAGTATATGTTGACCCACACTACTTTGTTGATCTCAAAGATGGACCCAGTCAAGTACATATTTGAGAAGCCAGCTCTTACCGGACGGGTTGCAAGATGGCAAATGATTCTTACAGAATATGACATCCAATACACATCTCAGAAAGCCATCAAGGGCAGTGTATTGTCTGAATATCTTGCTGAACAACCCATTGACGACTACCAGCCTATGAGATTTGACTTCCCTGATGAAGACATCATGTTCATAAAAGCAAAAGATCATGAAGAGCCTATTCACACTGAAGGGCCCTACCCGGGAGAAGAATGGACTATGATGTTTGATGGGGCTGTTAATATGAATGGTCGTGGTATTGGTGCAATACTCATTACACCTAAGGGAGTTCACATGCCTTTCTCGGCAAAACTCACTTTCAACTGCACTAACAACGAAGCTGAATACGAAGCTTGCATTATGGGTCTTGAGGAAGCCATTGACCTCAGGATCAAGACGTTGACTATATTCGGAGATTCAGCTCTGGTAATCAATCAAACCAACGGCAAATGGTATACACACCAGGATCATCTGATACCTTACAGGGATTATACAAGGAGGTTATTGACTTTCTTCACAACAGTCAAGCTTGAGTATATCCCTCGGGACGAGAATCAGTTTGCAGATGCTCTGGCTACCATTTCATCCATGATCAAAGTTCAAGCTGCTAACTTTGTACCTCAGATTTCAGTGTCGAGACTTGATAGACCAGCATATGTATTTACAGCAGATATTGTCAAGGATGATAAGCCTTGGTTTCGTGACATTAAGTGCTTCTTGGAGGATCAAACATACCCACCTGGGGCATCTTCCAATGATAAGAAGACTTTGAGAAGGCTTGCTGGTAGTTTCTTCTTGAACACTGATGGGTCTTTATACAAAAGGAACTTTGATATGGTACTCCTCAGATGTGTTGACAAGACGGAAGCAGATTTATTGATGCATGAAGTGCACGAAGGCTCCTTTGGTACCCATGCAGGAGGGCATGCCATGGCTAAGAAGTTGCTAAGGTCAGGTTATTACTGGATCACAATGGATGCAGACTGTTGTGCCTATGCCAGAAAATGCCATAAATGCCAGATTTATGCGGATAAGGTGCATGTGCCTCCCAATCCTCTGAACATCATGTCTTCACCCTGGCCCTTTGCTATGTGAGGCATTGACATGATTGGAAAGATTGAGCCGACTGCTTCGAATGGCCACAGATTCATCCTGGTCGCCATTGATTATTTCACCAAGTGGGTTGAAGCAGCCTCATATGCAAATGTTACAAGACAAGTGTTAGCCAGATTTCTGAAAAGAGATATCATCTGTCGGTATGGAGTGCCCGAGCGAATCATTACTGATAATGGTTCCAACCTAAACAACAAAATGATGGCTGAGCTATGCCGGGACTTCAAGATCCAACATCACAATTCTTCTCCTTATAGGCCGAAGATGAACGGCGCTGTTGAGGCAGCAAATAAGAATATCAAGAAGATTGTGCAGAAGATGATAGTCACTTACAAAGACTGGCATGAGATGCTACCGTTTGCCTTGCATGGGTACCGCACGTCAATCAGGACATCCACTGGGGCAACCCCGTATCAGCTTGTTTATGGTATGGAAGCAGTCCTACCAGTTGAAGTTGAATTACCCTCTCTACGGGTACTGATGGATGTTAAACTGAGTGAAGCAGAATGGGTTAGGACCCGATACGAACAACTGAGTCTGATCGAAGAGAAGAGGTTGGCTGCAATCTGTCATGGGCAGTTGTATCAGAAGAGAATGAAGAAGGCCTTCGATCAGAAAGTCAGGCACCGAGAGTACCAAGTGGGAGATCTTGTGCTGAAGAGAATCCTCCCTCCTCATACAGACCACAGGGGCAAATGGACTCCGAATTATGAAGGACCATTTGTGGTAAAGAAAGTTTTTTCCGGTGGAGCACTGACGCTCAGCACCATGGATGGTGAAGATTTCCCGTCCCCTGTGAATTCAGATGCAGTTAGAAAATACTTCGCATAAAAATGACCCGCTGGACATAAAAACAGAATGTAAGTCCAGGCAAAAATAGGGCATCCCGGCGAGTCAAAAACAGAATAAAAGACTCGGGCAAAAATAAGGGAAAATATATAAAAATAAAAAAAATGTGTACACCCGCTGAGTTGAAAAGCCGCATTGGACAGCTCAGGCAAAAATGGGTATCCCGATGGATTGAAAACCCGAAAGGGCGATCCATGCAAAATAAGGGAATGAGCGAACAACTGCATTCTGAATTCGTCTGTATCACTTACAACTTGTTAAGCTTCGAAAGGATCAAGCTTTAATCAGAATCAACATTCTTCAGAAAGCAAGATGAGAAGAACGTCAAAAGTCATACGAGTCATGGTAAGGAGGAAGCTCCTCAAAGCGTCATCAACACTGCCAGCATTTTGTTTCTCAATTTGTAACGATCTCCTCATTTCAGGGGATATGTTCCTTTGACTGTATCTCGCCAATTCAGGGCATATGAATTAATAAAATCAGATTTTCAGTCATGTCTCGTTTTGTACATTTTATTTGCAAAAAATGTCTGATGTCTTAAAAGAAAAAACTGATTGCATAAGAATACAGATGCTTATCTTCAAATAAAAGCGTGCTTGCAGGAAATGTACTTACTCTCAGAAGTGCCTAACTCCTATGACGGAATCCAGTAAAGGATACCTCGGGATTACCTTGTGCGTTTCTCTATCTTTTTCAGGATTACAGGTATCCAGAATGCAACTTGGGGCATGTAAGCTTCATCCCAACAAGCTGGCAAATCAGCACTCAATTTTAGCACCCGAAGTGCTCTCTCCTCAGCTGAGTTGCCTCCCATGACTTCTCCCAGCTGAGTTGGCCACTTATTACTTATCCCCATCAGAATGGGCAAGCATCCTAGAAGGCACCCACATCCCCGGCTGAGTCAAGGATTCTCTTCAACAGAACCCCTAGGGAGGTCTCTCATTGATCTCTCTTTCTCCCCAGCCGAGTTGCCATCTCGCCCTCAGCCGAGTACAAAAATCAGGGAGTCATCTCCCCACAGATCTCTCAGCCTCTATCCAGAAGAGCAACGCACGAAGGAATCACAACAGAGTGAAGAAAGCTTCTACAAACCCCAGCTGGGTCTTTCATTTATTGGAATTGGTCTCCCAATGACCTATATCCCCAAGCAGATATCATATCATCAGATCTACCAATGATCTCATCCCCAGCTGGGATGTTTACTTCAAACAGATCGATCGAGGATCTTCGCAGCAACGGGACCCGGAGCCCGGTTTGGTATCTTTGCACAATCATAGCATTCGCATCATATTTACCCACAAAGCGTAGCATTCCGTCTAACACGGAGCATTACGGCAAAAATCCAACGCATAGCATAATCATAAGCCATGTTTTAAACCAACACTTGTGAATAATGACAGTTCACCAATGTACAGAAAAATCCCCACCAGAGTCCCCGGCAAAAGCAGCTGCTTCTCAATCAACAAACACCAGTATATACTCGTTTTGGACACCCGTCCGTGCCACCTTTCCCCAGTAGGTCGCTTGAACACTCCTTGCAAACAACACCACCCGTATTACAGATACGTCCTGACACCCGTCCGTGTCACATCCCCAGCAGAAAGCCAAAGACCTCCCCTTTGCACTCACATATACTTATATACACCTTCTTGGCACCCGTCCGTGTCGTATCCCCAGCACAGTCACCTACACTTGGTATATCAGATATTTGTTATTATTATACTCTTCTCCTTTCGACACTCGTCTGTGTCACCTTCCCCAGCAGATAAACACTCATCTATACACTCATACAGATGCTCGTCCGTATCTTGTATATACTTTCATATCCCCACAGATTCAACATTGGTCCTTGTTCTTTGTTAACCAGATGGTACTCGTCCGTATCATCATCTCAGAACATGCGTCAAGCGTTTGTTTCTACATGATACTCGTCCGTATCATAGCCTTAAGGATGCTCGTCCGCATCTTTAATCCATACACTGTGTCAAACACTTTTGTCCTCTTGAAAGGAGACACTCGCCTGTGTCTACTATTCCCCGAAAGAGTCCTCTCAGATTCAACACTTGTCCGTGTTCTCTGTTAACCAGTTGATACTCGTCCGTATCATCATCTTTGAACACGCGTCGGTATTTGTTTCTACCCGATACTCGTCCGTATCGTAGTCTTAAGGATGCTCGTCCGCACCTTTAATCTATACACAATACCAAACACTTATACCTTTTGTTTCTTGGATATAAGCACTCGTCCGTGTTTGCTATTCACCAGTAGATCACCAGCAAGCAAATCTTCCTTTTTATCTGACACTCGTCCTGTGTTATGATAAACCTGAGAGCAGCCGTACCCTGCTAGGTGGTCGTCCTCCACCTCTTAATGGTCGTCCTCCATCATGCTCCTCCGATGGCCGTCCCCATCGTTGATTTTTTAGCAGCCATCCCCTGCTAGGTGGTCGTCCTCCACCTCTTGATGATCGTCCTTCATCATTTCATCCAATGGCCGTCCCCATTGTTGATTTTGGTTATCTGGCATTCGTCCTATGTCATGAGAAACCTCGAGAGCAGCCGTCCCCTGCTAGGTGGTCGTCCTCCACCTCTTGATGGGCGTCCTCCATCATGCTCGTCCGATGGCCGTCCCCATCGTTGACCTTTTATCCGATGGCCGTCCCCATCGTTGATATCTTCGGCAGCCGTACCCTGCCAGGTGGTCGTCCTCCACCTTTGATGGCCGTCCCCATCATATTTCTTTTATTCCCAACAGAGCAGCCGTCCCCTGCTAGGTGATCGTCCTTCACCTTTGATGGCCGTACCCCATCATCTGTTTATTCCATTTATTCTTTAACCCGATGGCCGTCCCCGTCGTGGTCCCTTTTCCTTTTTAGCCCGATGGCCGTCCCCGTCGTGGTTTGCTTTACTTTATGAACTTGATGGTCGTCCCCGTCATGTTTCATTAATTCCCAGAGAATCTTACTTTATCTTGATGGCCGTCCCCATCATAATTTTATCTTCCCCAGCTAGTCGGCCGTCCCCGTCTTGGCTTTACTTTTATCCCCAGCATGTCGGCCGTCCCCGTCATTGCTTTATTTTCAGCACTTTCCCCAGCATGTCGGCCGTCCCCGTCATTGCTCTTTACCCAGCAGTCGTCCTCTGCTCGACGGTCGTCCTCCGTCGCCTACACTTTACAATATACTTTATTTTCCTTTTACAATCTATATCCCTTTTCTTCTTCATTCTGTGAGTGCAAATTTTGGACTGTCTTTGGTATTCAACCACAAGTTATCTTGTTCGCCTGTTAAGCCGTCGCTTACATCCTGCACAACTAACTCATGTTTGAATAGGGGCAGCTGTAAACACCCCAAATTTGCCATCACCCATTCACACCATGGCTTGTGATCATTCTCATATGCATAAACACAATCATATCACCTCATATCTCATTTTTGAGCCACTGCATAGTTTCTAAGTCATCTGCACCTAGGGTTTGTGATCTGAGCAATCCAAGAGCTTCTTGAGCCACTCCAAAGGCCACCAATCACTTCAAAGGGGATCCATATGTGTTCTTATATCATATTACATCCTCTCAAAGTCAAGATTGCAAAAGAATCACAAGAACTGGGATTGGTATGGATGCAGAGCCAAGTTTGACTGCACAGTTGACCTAAAATTAGGGTTTTTGGTTTCAGAGGCCATAACTCCAAATTTTTTGGTCATTCTTGTTTCCATTGGTCTCTATATGGTATAGGGAGTATGCATGTCAATTTTCATGAAGAAATTCCATGGGGAAGTCATCTGATCAAGGGTTGACTTTTCAGACAAGTCAGTGTAAAATCAGGGCATCTGAGGCCCCCAATGACCCAACCAATGGGTGATCTTCATCATTTTGAGTGTATATGATCTTTATTTGATCATGGAAGAGGGTTGAAGTTCACAAAAATCAAGAATTTGGAGTTTTTGCAAATGTTGACTTTTTGGGCATAGGTGACTTTTCAAGAATGTGTCATTTTAGGTCATTTTTCAAGCCTTGATTCTTGATCCAAAAATGCTTCAAATGGAAAAACTTTGGTCACGAAAGTTGTAGATTACATTTTTCCCTTTTCAAAAAGTACAAGAACATGATCAAATTCTTCTTGGATCAAAAGTTATGGTGTGACAAAGTTGGCAAAAATCATTGATTTTCAAGACATGCCTCAAATGACAAATTTGCAAAATCATGAACCAAGGCTTTTTGTAACCTCTAGTTGACATCAAACCATTACACAAACGTTCTATGTGACATAAAAGTCAGAATTGAACCAAAATGCTCATGTTTCATGGCTTATGGAATGAGAAAATCACATGTGAACCAAAATGAGCCAACTTGCAAAACTCATGATCACACTTCACCAACTAGTTGCCTTGGCTGCTGAACCTCCCTAGCATTACACACACATCATGCAGCACCAGCCCATGCTCTTGTACCAAGCTAGAACTTAGCCCATGCTTCTCTTACAACAAAGTGGACTTTTTGCAAAAGTAGACATCCCAATCACAGCAGGCCAGGTCACATCACCTGACCAATGGGAGTTCTTTATGCAAGGAAAATGCTGGCCATAACACTCAAGAAGCAAGGCTAAAACAGAACACAAGATCACATACACAAAAAACACCTCATTTTGCAAAACTCTTCGAATCTGCCTTCACAAACTTCAAACATCCAAACCATTTTCACCAATCATCTTACCATGTTCCATTGAGTAGAAACCAGCAAAGAACCAAGCCTGAAACAAGCCATAACACCATTTCACCATTTTCACTCCAACTTGCAGTTTCTTTCGAAACTCACTCCACAGTTCACAAACACTCAAACAAACTCCATAAACCTTCTCTACTCATCATCTGGACCACAAACAACCTCTCACCCTTGCCAGAAATAGCCAGAATCATCATTGCCATGTTCAACTGAGTTTGAGCAGAAGTTACTCAAACTCTTCATCCAGCCAATATAAATTTCTCCTGAGCACTCAAGCATCATCAAGAGGTCATAAGGAGTAAATTTCACCAAGAGAGGAAGTCAGAAAGTAGCTGGAGTGAAAGCTTCGAATCTCAGATAGCTCAAGAAATTTTTTTCCAGAAATGGATTTTTAAGTTCTAAACTTGTTCTACATGTCTTCCTGATCATGAATATGCTTTTAGTTTTTGAAATGGTGATGAAATGAGAGTTTAATTGATCTCTGAAACTCTGTGACCTAAAAATTTGTTTTGTTCGATTCATGAATTCCAGGAAGAATAAATTTGTTTTGATTGGGGGTTTTGGTTCGTGAGTGAGTGGGAATCATTTCCATGTTTTTAGATTTCGTTTTAGTTAGGTTTTGAGAGTTTTAGGGATTTTCAGGTGGGCTTCCCACCGGAGAAGACGACCGGAGGTCTTCTCCGGCCACCTGAAAATCATTAGGGCATAATCCTGTAATTAATTGTCATTTGAATATGGAGCGTAGGATCAGTAGACTTCGTTGACTTGCCGCGCGAATAGAAGGCCCAGATGCATCCAATTAGCCCTAATCTTTTTATTTAGTTTAATTAAACTCAATTAAATTAATTAACCCAGAAGCAACCATGGCCCTTAGATCTGCGCGCCAGTCAACCATCCCAAATCCAGTTTAAATCTCCACCCTTGGATCTGCTTACTTTCTTTTATTTCAATTTATTTTCATTTCTTTTTCATTTAACTTGCATATTTAATTTAAAATAGTAAAAAATGTTTAAAAATTATGAAACTTTTTCTCATGAGTTTTATTAATTTTTAAGACACAAAAATATTTTTTATTTTATTTTTAGCATTAAAAAAGCATTTTTAAATATTTAAAAGATTATTTTTAATTGATTAATGGAAATTAATTTATTAAAAATACTTTTAAGTATTTAAAAATCACCAAAAAATTCATGAAATGTTCTAAGACATTTAGAAACATTGTCCAACCTTCAAACCAAATTTCTTTTTTGATCTTGATGCATTTTGAGAATTTTTCATTGAATAAAGATCATTTTGGTGCATTATTTTGATCCCAAGTTCAAAAAATCATTTTTGCCTATCTATGAAGAGTTGGACATTGATTCTTCTTGCATTGCATTGTGTTTAGCATGTAGTTTTTGAGATTAAATGGCCTTGATTTGATCTTTCAATTTCAATTTGTTTGGTATTTCTTTTGTTTAGGAACCCTAAAAACCCTAATAACTTGTAAAAATCATAACTTGAGTTTGGTTAAGAGTTGAGACCTCTCCTTTGGGCATTGGTTTAGTATGGGATTAGGGTTACTTTGTGGGGCATTTTTCAATTTTTTATCTTAGGGTTTGCTTCTGTTTTTGGTTTTTGATTGATGTTTGGTTCATAAACCCTAATTTGGGCTTCCATATGCATCCATCTTGCATTCTCTTGCATAGCATGACTTGCCATGACATTTCAAGCATTCATGTGATTCATTTGACATCATAAGACATATTGCAAGCATGTTTGATCATTGCATCATGAATTTGCCATGTTGTATGCCATGTGCACTTCATAACTTTCCATGTATGTCCATGCTTCTTAACTTGCCTCATTTGCATTCATAAACTTGTATGATCATTTCCATGTGCTGCCTCATGTTTGTAACATCCCATAGCATCATTATCATCATCAACATGCTTCTGGTTTTGTTTTGCATCATGTCATCTCATCCCATTTTGCATTGCATTGCATTTCTTTTCTAACATTTCAGGTGGTAAGTAACTTTGAGAGGTGAATTTGCCTTCACTTCTCATAACTTTTCTCTTCATCTTTCTTGCATCCATTGCTGCATTTCTATATGTGTTTGAGGTTGAGCTTGCTCATTCTTCTTCTTCCCACTTTCTTTCTTCAAGTGACTTGACTTCTTGAATGAAGCAAGTTGCTTTGCTTCTCTTGATCCTTTCATCTGCTTCCTGGTGGTTCCATTGAAGACCTTCTCTTGAAAACCTCACAAACCTTAGGAACAACCAAGCATGACAATGATTAGGGTTTTGATTAGTCTCCCCTCTTAGTCTTACCTTTGTGTCTCTCTTGAGTCTTCTCTTCTCATCTCATAATCAGGGACTAAACTCTAAAGGCTTTAAGGCTTTGTGATTAAGCTTATGCCTGCATCCTTCTCTTAGGATGGAGTGTATAACTTTAATCCTAAGTGTTAAACCCTTGAGGTGTTTAAACCTCTTAATTAATTCACTTAATAATCATCAAGACATCACACTTGTAACTTGGGCCTTGCATTAGGGTTCTAATTCTTCCTTAATTGGTTAAGAAGGACTAACCCTAGTGTTAATGGACAAGTCCCTCTCAAGTTGTCTTACAAACCCTAAAATCACTTCATCATCTTACCATTAAATAAAATCCACTTAATCAAAGGCTTGTTTTGTCATGAGTTTAATCCCTAATCATGGATTAAGTTGAGGAGTTTTCCTCAGCTTAAACATTCTCATCTATTATCCTTCTATTAGGATGGTGTAATGAGCCTGTTTAATCCCTGATTATGGCTTAATCTCATCACTTAACACTAAACAAAACAACAAAAACATCTAAATAATCACAAGTAGGTTAATGATCTTAATCCTACATCATGGTAATTAAGTGTGAGAATCTGACTTCACACTTAAGGCATTCTCATTACCCCTAATCAGAGGGAAGATGTGATGAGTTTACTAAATCCATTGGTTTAGGCCTAAGCTCATTAATCTATGACAAACTTTCAAAAGCAATAAAAGACTGAAAACTCAAAAACAAACAATAATCCTCTCCTCCGGGATTCTTTTCTCATCTCATTCATTCACAAACGGGAACTTGCTTCTTCCGTCTAATGCAAGACAGTTTGCACCTGAGCCAGACAGGTCATACACTTGAGCATAGACAAGTAAGCAGTTCGCAAGTCAATTCATCTTTCAGTCTCTTTGGGTCGAACTACGGTGTTCTGACTTCCTCATTGCACGAGAGGATACGTAGGCATAACTTAACAGTTATCGAACAAAAGTCTCTGTACATTCCCCCTCTTTCCAACATCATTCTTTTAAGCCTCATAGTCATGAGCATTTCACTCTTATCCTTACACTGACACTTTCATACTTCATATCACTTATACACTACACACTTACACCTATACATCTTTTCCAGCTCTTTTATACACACAAATTGCACTGACACTACCCCTTTAAAACACAAATCTTTTAAGCGTGGATCCCGTCGAGTACGGCGGACAATCTGGGTGCTAATACCTTCCCAGGTTGTAACCAACCCCCTTTCTCAGTCTCTCTGGTTCGCAACCGTCTTATCCATATCTTTCTAGGTTTATGCAGCATTACCTTTCCTCCGGGATAAAAATGCCTAGCTGGCGACTCTATTCATTCTCCAGTGAGTTCACGGCTGTGTGTTCTCATTGTTCCCTTTCGCCGACCGTTCGCGTCTGTACCTTTATCTGGGCCATTCCCACTTATCGGGAGCGACACTTGCACTCTAGGAGGGTGGACCAAAGTATAGCCCAATTGTCTCTTGAACAGCAAAGGATTGTAGTTGATGCAACCCTTCATTCCTACTAGAGGTACATTGGGGTACTGCCCACAACTAGTGATGATGTCCTTGCCCTTGGTGCTCTGGGTGCACCATCTGATGTCATCTGAAGTCAAAGCAATGAGCCTCTTAGCCCAATTCTTCTGTTGGTGAGGATTCAAGAAGGCATCAGTCTTAGGTAAGTGTTTGAGTAGCCAGGTATGAAACAGAGGAGCACAGCATCTCACCAACTTCCCTCTTTGCTTCTCATTTCTTTGATGAACAGAATAATAGAAATCCCCCAGCAATATGGGTACTGGGTTCCTCAAAAGGAAGAGATGAATGGCATTCTTGCTGATAAATTTGGGCTCATCTGCAAATAGTATAACCCCATATATATTGAGGGCTAATAATGCACAAACTGCCCTCCATTCTCCCAAGGAGGCCTTCAGGATGGCCTGAGAAGTCAAAAAGTCTAAGTGCAAACCAGGGATCCCAGCCTTTGTTGTCATGTTTTGCTCAATCAAAATAGGTTCCAGGTACAGTGCTTTTGCCACTTCTCCATTGCTGGGAGAAGTCATCTCTGGGTTGAAGGGGACACCACCCCTGACAGGTACTCCAATCAATGATGAGAACTCCTCCAGCAGAGGTCCTAACTGAAAGTTTTGGAAAGTGAAGCATCTCAAAGGAGGGTCATAAAACTGTAGGCAGGTGTGGATCATACTTCTCTGGGAAGGGTCCAGGTCCATAACCATATCAAGGATGCCTCCATAATGCTCTCTGAATAATGGGATGTGGTCTGGAGTGATAAGTGCCTGGACCTGCCTGATACTAGTCAACACAGGCTCAAAGAAATGGTATGAAATGTTGCTCTTCCTGGGTGCAGACATGAGTGCTGATGAAGAGCTGAAGACAAGTACTGATAGGGATCAAGACTGATACTGGAGATGAGCCACTGATAGGCTGGTGCTGGTGATGAAGGTAGCTGAGGCAGACAACTGATGAAGATAGATGAAGCAGATAACTGATGAAACAGAGGTCTATGCAGATGAAGAGGTCAAAACCAAGCCAAATATGATGTGGATACCCTGAAAAACAAATAAACAAATGTTAAATGATGCAATGATGATGTATGCAAATGATATGCAAGGGTTTGTGATCAAGCTGGATCTGATTACTGTCTTGATATAAAGTCCATGTATGTTCAAGAAGTTCAGATGGAGGTTTAGAAGTCCAGTAACCAAGGTGGGGGACTCAAATAAAGAGTCACATGTCCAGGGTTAAATCACAAGAACTGTCCCATAATGAGGTACTCTTAACCAAAACAAAGTAACAGGGTATGATGTGGTCAATGGTACCTGCAAACCTGTAAACAGCCCAACCCCCTCACAGGTAGTGTTCTAAAACAAGGATCCTCAGACTTGGATCAGTTATGAGAAGTGTAAACACTTCTAACCCGGAGGCACAGTGTTTACAATAACCATAAAAGATCCTCCTCTAATTCACCTCAGTTTCTGAAGGTCATAATAAAGGTCATCCAGACTTAGCAGGCTTCCCAGATAGCCCTAGCACTACAGGAAATCTGTAGTACAGAGTTCTCAAGAAGAAACCCACATCTGAACCGTGTTTCATATTCCCGCACCAGACCGAAATGGAATGGGAAAGAACATGAACCACTCTAGCCTAGGTGTCACTCAGGTCCCAGGTATAGGACCTTAAACTCTCAATAGAACCCCACCCACCAAAACAGAAACCAGATCCAGCAATGATAGCATGACAGCATGAAAAGTGAAAAATTGTAAAGAAATCAATAAATAAAGCTGTACATAAAGCAATAAATAAAGCAAATAAATAAACACAATTAGCACATAACACCCCAGTAAACACAAATCAAACAAGCGCTAGGAGGAACCCACAAACAGAACCAAAAGCCCTGGTTACAGTATAAGGGTCCCCAGCAGAGTCGCCAAGCTGTCGCTCCCACCAAATGACACGGGGCCAAAAGGGGTACAGACGCGAACGGTCGGCGAAAGGAGAGAGAACACACAAGGGTGAACTCATAAGAAAAGAGTCGCCAGCTAGGCATTTTTATCCCGAAGGAAAGGTAATGCAGCATAAACCTAGGAAAAGATGGATAAGACGGTTGCGAACCAGAGAGACTGAGAAAGGGGGTTGGTTACAACCTGGGAAGGTATTAGCACCCAGATTGTCCGTCGTACTCGACGGGATCCACGCTTAAAGGATTTGTGTTTTAAAGGGGTAGTGTCAGTGTAATCTGTGTATCAAAGCTGGAAAGAATGCAAGTGTCAGTGTAAAAGAAATGGTGAAGTGTATAAGAGAAGTGTCAGTGTGAGAACAAGAATGAAATGCTCAAGACTATGAGGCTTAAAGAATGATGCTGGAAGAGGGGGAATGTACAGAGACTTTTGTTCGATAACTGTTAAGTTATGCCTACGTATCCTCTCGTGCAATGAGGAAGTCAGAACACCGTAGTTCGACCCAAAGAGACTGAAAATGAAATTGACTTGTGAACTGCTTGCTTGTCTATGCTCAAGTGTATGGCCTGTCTGGCTCAGGTGCAAACTGTCTTGCATTAGACGGAAGAAGCAAGTTCTCGTTTGTGAGTGAATGAGATGAGAAAAGAATCCCGGAGGAGACGATTATTGCTTGTTTTTGAGTTTTCAGTCTTTTATTGCTTTTGAAAGTTTGTCATAAGAAAATGAGCTTAAGCCTAAACCAATGGGTTAGTAAACTCATCACATCCTCCCTCTGATTAGGGGTAATGAGAATACCTTAAGTGTGAAGTAAGCACCTCACACTTAATCACCATGATGTAGGATTAAGATCATTAACCTACTTGTGATTTATTTAGATGTTTTTGTGGTTTTTGTTTAGTGTTGAGTAATGAGATTAAGCCATAATCAAGGATTTAATGGACCCATTACATCATCCTAATATAAGGATAATAGATGAGAACATTTAAGCTGAGAAAGGCTCCTCAACTTAATCCATGATTAGGGATTAACCTCATGACAAAACAAAGCCTTTATTAGATGGATTTTAGTTAATAATAAAATGAAGAAGTGATTTTTATGGTTTGTAAGACAACTTGAGGGGGACTTGTCCATTAACACTAGGGTTAGTCCTTCTTAACCAATTAAGGAAGAATTAGAACCCTAATGCAAGGCCCAAGTTACAACTTTGGTGTCTTGATGATTATTAGATGGATTGATTAAAGGATTTAAACACATTAAGGGTTTAACACTTAGGAATAAAGTTATACACTCCATCCTAATAGAAGGATACGGGCATAAGCTTAATCACAAAGCCTTAAAACCTTTAGGGTTTAGTCCTTGATTATGAGATGAGAGGAGGAGACTCAAAGAAGACACAAAGGTAAAAGCTAAATGGGGGACTAAACAATCCTAAAATGTTATCATGCTTGGTTGTCCCTAGGGTTTATGAAGCTTGCAAGAGATCTTCAGATGAACCACCAGGAAGGAAGCAGATGAAAGGAGCAAGAAGCAAAGAGAAGCAAGACAACTTGCTTCACTTAAGAAGACAAGTTGCTTGAAGGAAGAAAGAGGGAAAGAGCAAGGATGAGCAAGCTCACACAAAGACAAGATAAAATGCAACAATGATGCAAGAGAGATGAGAAGAGATTGTGAGAAGTGAAGGCAAATTCACTTCTCAGCACAACTTACCACCTGAAAAGTTAGCAAAAGAAATGAAATGCAATGCAAATGAGGTGAAATGTCATGATGCAAACCAAAGACCAGAAGCATAAACATGACTTTAATGATGCTAAGAGATGATACAAACACATGACAAGAGGTGAGAATGATCATACAAAGATATGGATGCAGATGAGGCATGCTTTGAACCATAAGAATCCATGAATGCTTATGAAATGAAATGAACATATAACAAGGAAAATGAAAGATGCAATGATCAAACATGATTCTCATATGTCCTAAGATGTATTATGAATCATATGGATGCACAAAATGTCATGGCAAGTCATTGGATGCAAGCAAATGAGGGATGGATGCAAATGAAAGCACAAATTAGGGTTTACATACAACATGCAATGCAAAAATTCAAAACCAGAAGCAAATGATGTGATAAAAAATTGAAAATGCAATCAAAGATACCCTAAACCTATACAAGTTCACTTCCCAAAGGAGGGGACCCAACTCTTAACCTAGTGCAAGTTATGATTTTCTTAAGTTGGCTAGGGTTTTGGGGTGCCTTACAATGAAAAATGCAAAACAAATTGAAAATGGAAGATCAAATCAAACTCTCAATGGTTAGGCAGAATGGATATTTTAAAGTTTGAACCAAAATATTGCCTTAAAATGAATTTAATTCCAATGAAAATGATCAAAAGGCATCAAGAACCAAAAAGAAATTTGTTTTGAGAGTTGGATAATGTTTCTAAATGTTTTTAAATGCAATATGAATTTTTTGGTGATTTTTAAATACCTAAATGCATTTTTAATTAATTAATTTTCATTAACTAATTAAAAATAAACATTTAAATGGTTTAAAAATGATTTTTAATGCAAAAAATAAAAATAAAAATATTTTTGGGTTCTGAAAATTAATGAAATGTTTGACAAAAATTTTCAGAATTGTTTAATGCATTTTGCTATTTTAAATAATTCGTAAAAGATAAATCAAATAAAATGAAAATAAAAATGAATTAATGAGAAGTATGCAAATCCAAGGGTTGTGGTTTAAACTGGTTTTGGAGGGAGTTGACCCGCGCCAAATCCTGTGGTCCTCATTCAAACTGACTAAACTTAATTAATTAACTTAATTAAATAGGATTAGGGTTTAATGAAATGATCCAGGCCATCCAAACACGCGGGAGTCAACAAAAGTCAGCCAGATCTACGGTCCAAATTCAAACTGAGCCCTAAACGCATTTAATGAGTTAATGACTTTCAGGTGGCCGGAAATGACCTCCGGTCATCTTCTTCGCCCACACCTCCCCTGAGAAATTTCCAAATCACTCCCTAGACCATTTTAAGAGCTGTAAAGCTCCAGATCAAACCTCTCAACCTCCCTAAACATGAATCTACCCTCAAAATCCATTTCTTTTTACTCAAAAACAGGATTCGAATCAAAAACCTAAAAATGACCAAACTTTCAGAGATGCAGTACATGCTCAATAATCAACCATTTTCAAAAATACAAAGTGCAAAGCAATCAGGGGAGCATGTAGATCATTTTAGTAACTTAAAACAAGGTTTCTGGAAAAATGATTTCGTGAAGCTACCTGAGGTGGAGCTTTCAGTTTGGAGCTTTCAGACTGCCTCCCTGCTTCAAAGCTACTCCAATGATCTCCCTGAATATGCTTTGAGGCTTGGTTTGAGTGTATGGTGGCTAGTTTGTGAGATTGAAGGAGTTCTGTTCAGTGAGGGATGAGAATCGTGTTTTTGATATGTAGGGTTTCAGGGACAAATGAGGGTTGGGGAATGATCAGAGGAACATGTTTAGTGATTCTATGAAGTTTGTTTTGATGTTTGAAGCTTGTGTGAGGAGATTCGAATGAAAATGAATAAGAGGAGAGTTTTGAGAATGCTGCTTTGTGGGATGTTTCAGGCTGTGTTGTGTTATGTGTTGGGTTGCTTTTGGTACACATTTCAATCCTTGATAGGTCAGAGAGTTGTTGTGGAGCAGTGTGATTGGTATGGAGCAAAATGCATAAAGTCAACTTTTTGTGTAAGAGAGGTATGGGTCAATTTTGTCAAGGTACAAGGCATGGCTTGGCTACAGCTTGAATCAAGGAGAACCATGGAAATGGATTAGAGGCAATGCAGCAAGTGGATTAGGGTTTGTGTGAGGTTTTGCAACTTTGTGATCTTTTGGCCCTTTTGTGATTACTTGAAGCACAAGTCATGAAAATGGGAGGTTCTTTTGTGAAATCTGATTTTTAGGTCATGGTTCATGTTTGTGTGATGCATAGAAGTCAATTTGAAGTCACATTTTGCCTTGGCAAGAGGTTTTGCAACTTTGCCTCTTTGGTGCAAAACTTGAAATTATGTGATTTTGTCCAACTTTGGCAAGCCATAACTTTTGATCCAAAATGAATTAGAATGAGTTCTTGTACTTTTTGAAAATGTGAAGATCCATTCTACAACTTTCATGACCAAAGTTTTCTCATTTGAAGCATTTTTGAATCAAAAATAAAGGGTTGAAAAACTTTCCCAAAATAGCAAGTTTACATTACAAGTCACTTTCCCAAAAAGGCAATTTTGCAAATGGCTTGAAATTCTTCAATTTTGTGAACTTCTAACATCTTCTATGATCAAATAAAGATCATACACATTCAAAATGATGAAGAACACCCTTTGGTTGGGTCATTGGGGGCCTCAGATGCCCTGATTTTGCACTGACTTGCCCAAGAAGTCAACTCTTGATTAGATGCCTTCCCCATGGAATTTCTTCATGAAAATTGATATGCATGATACTTATACCATATGGAGACCAATAGAAACAAGAATGACCACAAAAAATTGGAGTTATGGCCTTTGAAACCAAAACCCTAATTTTAGGTCCTCTGTGCAGTTAAACCTGGCTCTGCCTCGATGCATTTCTCAATTCTTGTGATTCTTTGACTTCCTTGACTTTGTGGGGATATAATATGATGATTTAACATACATGGATCCCTTTGAAGTGATTGAAGACCTTTGAAGTGGTTCAACTGGCT
The DNA here is from genome assembly GCA_963966055.1 of Lathyrus aphaca. Taxonomy (NCBI): domain Eukaryota; kingdom Viridiplantae; phylum Streptophyta; class Magnoliopsida; order Fabales; family Fabaceae; genus Lathyrus; species Lathyrus aphaca. Next base: position 128,850,159 of record OZ014522.1, on the reverse strand, counting down.
CAGGGATGGCTCAGATCACAAACCCTAGGTGCAGATGACTTTGAATCAATACAGTGAAGCAAATATGCAATATGAGATGCTATGATTGAATTTATGCATATGAAGATATCACAAGCCATGGTGAAATGGGTGAGGGAAAATTTGGGGTGTTTACAGCTTTCTGTGATGTGTACTGAATGTCATATTCCGTGAGAATCATTTGCCATCTTGCAACCCTTTCGATAAGTGCTGGCTTCTCAAATATGTACTTGACTGGATCCATCTTTGAGATCAATAAGGTAGTGTGGGTCAACATATACTGCCTTAGTCGGCGAGCAGCCCACGCTAAAGCACAACAAGTTTTCTCGAGCAGTGAATAACATTGTTCACAGTCGGTAAACTTTTTGCTTAGGTAGTATATTGCATACTCTTTTCGACTAGACTCGTCATGCTGGCCCAGCACACACCCCATTGACTCTTCTAATACTGTCAAGTACATGATTAGAGGTCTTCCTTCAACTGGAGGCATGAGGATTGGAGGCTCTTGTAAGTATTCCTTGATTTTGTCAAAAGCCCTTTGGCAGTCTTCGTTCCACCTGACCGTTTGTTCTTTTCTTAACAGCTTGAACAAAGGCTCACAGGTTGCTGTAAGGTGAGATATGAACCTTGAAATGTAGTTCAATCTACCCAGAAACCCTCGAACTTCTTTTTCAATCTTCGGTGCAGGCATTTCTTGAATGGCTTTGACTTTGTCAGGGTCGACTTCAATCCTTTTCTCACTTACAATAAATCCCAGCAGCTTACCGGACTGTACCCCGAATGTGCATTTGTTGGGGTTCAACTTCAATTGGTACTTCCTCAGACGCTTGAATAGTTTCAACAGATTCACCAGGTGATCTTCTTCTGTGAGGGACTTGGCAATCATGTCATCCACATAACATTCAATTTCTTTGTGTATCATGTCGTGGAATAATGTTACCATAGCCCGTTGATAAGTGGCACCAGCATTCTTCAGTCCGAACAACATTACCTTATAACAGAATGTGCCCCAGGGTGTGATGAAAGCTGTCTTCTCTGTGTCTTCAGGTGACATCTTGATCTGATTATATCCTGAAAATCCATCCATGAAGGAGAACACCGAGAACTGAGCTGTATTATCAACCAATACATCAATGTGAGGTAATGGGAAATCATCTTTCGGGCTGGCTCTGTTCAGATCCCGGTAATCCACGCACATCCTCACTTTGTCATCCTTCTTAGGCACAGGTACAATGTTAGCGACCCACGGCGGATAGCTAATTACAACAAGGAAACCGGCGTCCCACTGTTTTTGTACCTCTTCTTTTATCTTCATGGCCATATCCGGACGAGTACGGCGCAGTTTCTGTTTTACTGGCGGACAGTCTTCTTTTAGTGGTAGCTTGTTGTAAACACCCCAAATTTGCCCTCACCCATTCACACCATGGCTTGTGATCATTTCATATGCATAAACACAATCATATCATCTCATATCTCATTTTTTGATTCATTGCATTGGTTCTAAGTCATCTGCACCTAGGGTTTGTGATCTGAGCAATCCCAGAGCCTCTTGAGCCACTCCAAGGGCCACCAATCACTTCAAAGGGGTCCATGTGTGTTCTTGTATCATATTATATCCTCTCAAAGTCAATAATGCCAAAGAATCACAAGAACTGGGGTTTGTATGGAAGCAGAGTCAGGCTAGACTGCACAGTTGACCTGAGATTAGGGTTTTGGTTTCAGAGGCCTTAACCCCAAATTTTTTGGTCATTCTTGTTTCCATTGGTCTCTATATGGTATAAGGAGTATGCATATCAATTTTCATGAAGAAATTCCATGGGGAAGTCATCTGATCAAAGGTTGACTTTCTGGACAAGTCAGTGCAAAATCAGGGCATCTGAGGCCCCCAATGACCCAACCAAGGGGTGATCTTCAGCATTTTGAGTGTATATGATCTTTATTTGATCATGGAAGAAGGTTGAAGTTCACAAAATTCAAGAATTTGAAGTTTTTGCAAAGTTGACTTTTTTGGGCATAGTTGACTTTTAAGGAATTTGTCAATCTAGGTCACTTTTCAAACCTTGCTTTTTGATCCAAAAATGCTTCAAATGAAAAAACTTTGGTCATGAAAGTTGTAGAACACATTTTTCCCTTTTCAAAAAGTACAAGAACATGACCTAATTCATTTTGGATCAAAAGTTATGGTGTGACAAAGTTGGCAAAAATCACTAATTTTCAAGATATGCACCAATTGGAAAATTTGCAAAATCATGTATCAAGGCCATTTGTGACTTCTAGTTCACATCAAACCAATGCACAAACATCACATGAGTTCTAAAAATCAGAATTGAACCAAAAGATCACATGTTCATGGTTGGCAAAACAAGAGATTTTCATGAGGTTTCAAAAGTAAGCAAGTTGCAAAACCACTCATCACACTTCACCCACTTGGTGCCTAGCATGCTGAACCTTCCTAGCCTCTTTTCCACACCATGCTGCGCCAGCCCACACACATGTACCTGCCTAGAACCAAGCCCATGCCTCTCTTACCAAAAAGTTGACATTTTGCAAAAGTGAGCTTACCTATCACAGCAGGCCAGGTCACATCATCTGACCAATTGGAGTTGTTTATACTATCCATTTGCTAGCCATTTCACATAAGGAGCCAGCCTGAAACAAGCCCTAGCAAGACATACACAAACTCACCCCATTTTGCATTTCTCTTCGAATCTGTCTCCACAGCTCACAAACACAAGAACCAAATCCACTGATCAACTCACCTTGCTTCATTAAGCCAAAACCAGCAAGACTTAGGCCTGAACCAAGCAAGAACACCATTTTCTCCATTTTCACTCCCAAGAGCAAAACCCTTCGAATCTGTTTCCACAAGCCATGAACACTCAAACAAATTCCACACATCAACTCACCTTGCTTCACTGACCAGAAACCAACCATTGTTTTGGCCTGAAACCCTCCATATCACAAACACGATTTTCACACTCCCTTGGTCAGAGCTTCTGCAAACTCACTCAAGAGGCTGTTTAAACTCCAACCAAGTATCCAAAGCTTCAAAGGGGGATCATTGGGACCTGTTTGAGCCAAAGAACTAGCCAGAAAGTGCCAGAGATCAAAGCTCCAGTTCAGGTGAGCTTCATGAACATTTTTTCCAGGAGCTCGTTTTTAAGTTCTTAAATGGTTCTCTATGTTCCACTGATCATGATGATATGTTTGGTTTCGAAAATCATTGAGTTTTGAGCATGTATGGTGTTCCTGAAATTTTTTGACCTAAACCCCTTTTGCTTCGATTCAGCCTTATTATGTAAAATAAATGTGTTTTGGCTGTTGATTCTTACTCTATGATGTTTGGGGATGGATTCTGGGCAGAGAAATTAGGTTTTAGTGAGCTAGGGTGAAAGTTGGCAATTTTCAGGGAGGGTGCTGGCCGGAGAAGACGACCGGAAGTCTTCTCCGGCCACCTGAAAGTCATTAACTTCTAATTAGGGTTAGGGCACCAGGTTTGAATGTGAGCCAGTGGATTGTGTTTCCCGCGCGCAATTGGAGGGCCTGGATCATTTCATTAAGATTTAATTATGGATTAATAATTAATTAATTAGAATTAGGGAAGTTTGAATCTGGGCCGTCCAGATGCGCGCCCAGTCAAACCTTTTGAAACCCAGAATCAATCTCAGCCTCTCCTTCTGCTTACTTCAGTTCATTTTGTTTTTTATTTCATTTCTTTTCTTTTAATTTGCACAATTTATTTAAAATAGCAAAATTGTTTTAAAAATTATGAAACTTTTTGTCAAGAGTTTCATTAATTTTTAAAACACAAAAATATTTTTATTTTCATTTTTAACATTTAAAAAGTATTTTAAAATATTTAAAAGTTTATTTTTAATTGATTAATGAGAATTAATTTATTAGAAATACTTTTAGGTATTTAAAAATCACCAAAAAATTCATGAAATGTTCTAAGACATTTAGAAACATTGTCCAACCTTCAAACCAAATTTATTTTTTGATCTTGATGCATTTTGAGAATTTTTCATTGAATAAAAATCATTTTTATGCATTAATTTGATCCAAAGTTCCAAAAATCATTTCTGTCTATCCATGAAGAGTTGGTCATTGATTCCTTTTGCATTGCATTGTGTTTAGCATGTAGTTTGTAAGATTAAATGGCCATGATTTGATCTTTCATTTTCAATTTGTTTAGTAATTTTCTTGTTTAGGAACCCTAAAACCCTAGCAAACTTAGAAAAACCATAACTTGAACTTGGTTAGGAGTTGAGACTTCTCCTTTGGGCATTGGGTTAGTATAGGATTAGGGGTCCTTTGAGTGGCATTTTCAATTTTTTATCTTAGGGTTTGCTTCTGATTTTGATTTTTGTTTGATGTATTGTTCATAAACCCTAGTTTGGGCTTCCCATATGCATCCATCTTGCATTCTCCTGCACAACATGACTTGCCATGACATTCCAAGCATCCATTTGATTCATTTGACATCATAAGACATATTGAAAGCATGATTGATCATTGCATCATGTATTTGCCATGTTGTATGCCATGTGCACTTCATAACTTTTCATGTATGTCCATGCTTCCTAACTTGCTTCATTTGCATTCATGAACTTGTATGGTCATTTCCATGTGCTGCCTCATGTTTGTAGCATCATTAGCATCATGTAAATGCTTCTGGTTTTGTTTCTCATCATGTCATCTCATCCCATTTTGCATTGCATTGCATTTCTTTTCTAAACTTTCAGGTGGTAAGTGATTTTGAGAAGTGAATTTGCCTTCACTTCTCACAACTTTTCTTTTCATCTCTCTTGCATCCATGCTGCATTTTTATATGTGTTTGGGTTTGAGCTTGCTCATTCTTCTTCTTCCCACTTTCTTTCCTCAAGTGACTTGACTTCTTGAATGAAGCAAGTTGCTTTGCTTCTCTTGATCCTTTCATCTGCTTCCTGGTGGTTCCATTGAAGATCTTTCTTGTTTAACCTCACAAACCTTAGGAACAACCAAGCATGACAATGATTAGGGTTTTGATTAGTCTCCCCTCTTAGTTTTACCTTTGTATCTTCTTTGAGTCTTCTCTTCTCATCTCATAATCAGGGACTAAACCCTAAAGGCTTTAAGGCTTTGTGATTAAGCTTATGCCTGCATCCTTCTATTAGGATGGAGTGTATAACTTTAATCCTAAGTGTTAAACCCTTAATGTGTTTAACTCTCTTAATCAATTCACTTAATAACCATCAAGACATCACACTTGTAACTTGGGCCTTGCATTAGGGTTCTAATTCTTCCTTAATTGGTTAAGAAGGACTAACCCTAGTGTTAATGGACAAGTCCCCCTCAAGTTGTCTTACAAATAAAATCCACTTCATAATCATACCATTAAATAAAATCCACTTAATCAAAGGCTTGTTTTGTCATAAGTTTAATCCCTAATCATGGATTAAGTTGAGGAGCTTTCCTCAGCTTAAACATTCTCATCTATTATCCTTCTATTAGGATGGTGTAATGAGTCTGTTTAATCCTTGATTATGGCTTAACCTCATTACTCAACACTAAACAAAAACACCAAAAACATCTAAATAATCACAAGTAGGTTAATGATCTTAATCCTACATCAAAGGTGTTTAAGTGTGAGAATCTGACTTCACACTTAAGGTACTCTCATTACCCCTAATCAGAGGGAAGATGTGATGAGTTTACTAACCCATTGGTTTAGGCTTAAACTCATTAACTTATGACAAATTCTCAAAAGCAATAAAAGATTGAAAACTCAAAAAACAAACAATAATCGTCTCCTCCGGGATTCTTTTCTCATCTCATTCACTCACAAACGAGAACTTGCTTCTTCCGTCTAATGCAAGACAGTTTGCACCTGAGCCAGACAGGTCATACACTTGAGCATAGGCAAGCAAGCAGTTCACAAGTCAATTCACCTTTCAGTCTCTTTGGGTCGAACTACGGTGTTCTGACTTCCTCATTGCACGAGAGGATACGTAGGCATAACTTAACAGTTATCGAACAAAAGTCTCTGTATATTCCCCCTATTTCCAGCATCATTCTCTTAGCCTCATGATCATGAGCATACTCTTTCCTTACACTGACACTTCACTTATTACACTTCACTTCCTTACACTGACACCTGTACATCCTTTTTCCAGCTCTTTATACACAAATTGCACTGACACTACCCCTTTAAAACACAAATCTCTTAAGCGTGGATCCCGTCGAGTACGGCGGACAATCTGGGTGCTAATACCTTCCCAGGTTGTAACCAACCCCCTTTCTCAGTCTCTCAGGTTCGCGACCGTCTTATCCATCTCTTTCTAGGTTTATGCAGCATTACCTTTCCCTCGGGATAAAAATGCCTAGCTGGCGACTCTATTCATCTCCAGTGAGTTCACTGCTGTGTGTTCTCATTGTCCCTCTCGCCGACCGTTCGCGTCTGTACCTTTATCTGGGCCTATGTCCACTTATCGGGAGCGACAGCTTGGCGACTCTGCTGGGGACCTTATACTGTAACCAGGGCTTCTGGTTCTTTTTGTGGGTTCCTCCTAGCGCTTGTTTGATTTATGTTTACTGGGGTGTTATGTGCTTATTTGTGTTTGTATATTTGTATTTATTTTTGTACAGTCTCTTTACTGCTTTCTTTATAGCTTTGCATTATATCATATTGTCATACTGTGCTGCTGGCTGGATCTGTTTGTTTGCTTTGGTGGGTGGGTGTTCTATTGAGAGTTTAAGGTCCTATACCTGGGACCTGAGTGACACCTAGGCTAGAGTGAATCATATTCTTTCCCATTCCATCTCGGTCTGGTGCGGGAATATGAAACACGGTTCAGATATGGGTTTCTTCTTGAGAACTCTGTGTTGCAGATTTCCTGCAATGCTAGGGCTATCTGGGAAGCCTGCTAAGTCTGGATGACCTTTTAGTATTGACCTTCAGAAACTGAGGTGAATTAGAGGAGGAACTTTTATGGTTATTGTAAACACTGTACCTCCGGGTTAGAAGTGTTTACACTTCTCATAACTGATCCAAGTCTGAGGATCCTTGTTTTAGAACACCACCTGTGAGGGGGTTGGGCTGTTTACAGGTTTGCAGGTACCTTGACCTCAGAATACCCTGTTACTTTGATTTGATTAAGAATACTCCATGTTGGAACAGTTCTTGTGATTCTAAACCCTGGACATGTGACTCTTTATTTGAGTCCCCCACCTTGGTTACTGGACTTATAGGCCTCCATCTGGATTTCTTACACACATGGACTTCTATCAGAGCACTTGATCAGATCCAGCTCAGTCACAAACCCTTGCATATCATTTGCATACATAATCATTGCATCATATTGACATTTGCTTATTTGTGTTTCAGGGTATCCATCTTCATTTGGTTTTGGTTTTGACCCCATCTTCAGTATTGACCTATCTTCATCAGCACTTGCTTCAGCTATCAGCTATCTACTTCAGCCAACCAGTGGCCCATTCTTCAGTATCAGCATCAGCACTTGTCTCTACTCAGTCTCAACATCATGGCACCTAAAAAGAGTAACATCACCTACCACTTCTTCCAGCCAGAGTTAGCTGACATCAGGAGGATTCAGACCCTGATCACTCCAGACCATATACCACTGTTCAGGGAACACTGTGGAGATATACTTGATATGGTTATGGATCTGGACCCCTCACAGAGAAGCCTGATCCACACTTGCCTTCAGTTTTATGATCCCCCACTGATATGTTTCACTTTTCAAGACTTTCAGTTGGGCCCTTTATTGGAAGAGTACTCATCATTAGTTGGTATACCTATCAGAGGTGGAGTCCCTTTCAACCCTGAGATGGTCTTTCCTGGTAATGAAGAGGTAGCAAAGGCAATGCATCTGGAACCAGTCCTGATTGGGCAGCATATGACTTCTAAAGCTGGAATCCCTGGCTTGCATCTGGATTTCTTGATCTCTCAAGCCACCTTGAAAGCTTCTTTAGGAGAGTGGAAAGCAGTCTGTGCTTTATTGGCCCTGAGCATATATGGGATTGTATTATTTGCAGATGAGCCTCGATTCATTAGTAAGAATGCAATCCATCTTTTCATCCTGAAGAACCCAGTGCCGACTTTATTAGGGGATCTCTACTATTCAGTGCATCAGAGGAATGAAAAGCAGAGGGGAAGATTAGTGAGGTGTTGTGCTCCTATGTTCCATACTTGGCTTCTCAGGCATTTACCCAGGACAGATGCATTTTTGAATCCTCATCAGCAGAAAAACTGGGCTGGAAGACTTACTACTCTAACTTCAGCTGATATCAGGTGGTGCACTCAGAGCACAAAAGGCAGGGATATCATCACCAGCTGTGGGCATTTTCCCAATGTGCCCCTAATAGGAGTTAAGGGTAGTATTAATTACAACCCTCTGCTGTTCAAAAGACAACTGGGCTATGCACTGGTCCACACTCCTAAGGCACAGGACTTGGTTGAGACTCTTTATTGTGAGAAAAAGCTTAATCTGGCTATTGTTAGGCAGGCAGCCTGGGCCTGGGACAATGTGCAGACTAAGGGGGTAACCATTCTGGGGAAGTGTAACAATGTGGCATCAGCACAATACTATGATTGGTCCCATGCCAGGGCCCAATTCTCTGGGATGCCCTTTACTATTGAAGATATGCCTAGGCCTTCCACAACACCACCTCCAGCAACTGTCAGCTTAGAGGAATTTGAGAAGTTGAAAGAGAGAAATGAGAAGCTGACTCAAGCTCTACAGAAGACCCTCTGGGAGAGGAGTGATGGCAGACTGGATATTGAGAGGTTGGAGAAGTTGAAAGTGGAACATCTGGCTAGAATTGAGAAGTCTGAAGATTACATTAAGAAGTCTAGGGCTGGAGAACAAATCCTGAAGAATGCTTGCAAGGAAGCCCAATTCCAGAAAGCCAGGACAGACTTGTATCTGAAGGAGAGTCAGGCTAGGTGGGTCAGGATCACCGAGGCTCGTACTCTGGAGGACAAGAGGGTCCAAGACAAGATGGAGCAGATGGAAGCTAGTGCAAAAGAGCAACAAGAAGCCCTGGCAGCAGCCCAGAGGGAGATATCAGAGCTAAAGATCAGAGCTGGAGTGAAGAGGTCAAAGGACCAAGGTCAACACAAGAAGCTAGCTGCAGCTGTTACTACCCGGAACCTCCTTATCAGGAATCTCACGGAGCGTCCGGCTGATCCTGTGACCGAAGCACTTCTCAAGGAAGTTCGGGAGGATGAGTTTGGTCTGGGTGTTTGACCATTTGCTTGTTGTTGTTTCCATTCCATGTATTTTGATTTTTTTCTTGTAATGTATTTTGACCCCTCAGAGGGCTTGTATTTGTAAACAAACTATGTACCATTTGCCTTTTGCAATATATGTATTTAGTTTGTTCCATCCGAGTTTACTCCGAAAGCAACATCAACAGCATCTTCAAGGGTCTGGAAGGGTCAAAACTGAATGCCAAGCCAGATACCCTGAAAACAAATAAGCATACTGCATTGCATGCTAACCTTTTGTTTGTTTTGTAGGTTTTTGTTTTGTTGTTGCTAACTCTGTTGAGATGTTCAGGAACTATTGCTCGGCGCCGAGTATTTCCCCTCAACCGTCCGCACCGATATCCAACCCGTAACAATCTTCCGGGCATACAGATGGATCAGATGCAGCAGGACCTTACAGAGGTCAGGAACCAAATGACCAACGAGAGGTTGGAAATGAGGACTCAAATGACACAGTTTATGGAAGTAATGAACAACATGGCCCAAAGCCAGGAGAGGCTCAGAGCACTGGTGGAAGGGAGAAATCAGGAAGATTATCAGCCGGGGACTGCTGGGACTAGCAACAATGAAAGAGTCCAACCTCATGTCAATCCCCCAGTCTTTGGACCCCACCTCCATCCAGAGGCCAACATCCCTGTCAATATACAAGGGACTGCCACAGCAGGGAGGGTACTGCAAGAAGACCCCCAAGAAGACCAGTTCACAGTAATGGGAGCCGGGGAAGAAGCTTATGATAGAAGGTTGGATGAGATAGCTGAGAAATTAAGATCCTTAGAGTCTCAAAACTCTTTGGGTTTTGATGTTATGGATATGGGCTTGGTAGACGGGGTCAGGATTCCCCACAAGTTTAAGCCACCATGCTTTGAGAAGTATAATGGGACGTCTTGTCCCCGAACCCATCTACAATCTTTTCTCGGGAGGCTAAAGGCCTATACCATGGACGAGAAGCTGTGGATGTTCTACTTTGAGGACAGCTTGACTGGAGCTTCAAGGGAATGGTATTCCCATCTGACAAGAGCAACTATTAGGTGCTGGAAAGACCTGGCAGAGGCCTTCATCAGACAGTATCAGTATAATCTGGATATGGCACCCAACAGGACCCTCCTAATGGGAATGTCACAGTCATCTAGAGAGAGCTTCCGAGAGTATGCTCAAAGATGGAGACAGCTTGCTGCTGCTGTCCAGCCACCTATGTCAGAAAGAGAGATGGCTGATATGTTCATGAACACCCTTCAGGGGACTTACATTGATAGGCTAGCTGCCTTCTCATCTACCAGCTTTGCAGATGTAGTCATAGCCGGGGAGAGAATTGAAAGCCTATTGAAGATGGGTAAGATCTCAGACAACGGTGCAAGCTCATCCAGTAATGCAAGAAAGCCTTTTGCAGGCCCAAGAAGAACTGGTGAGACCAATGCCATCCACACCAACAGGGGCAGGCCCCAATATGTTCATAGATCTGTGGCAGCAGTTACCATCCCCGCTCCAGCTCATCCACAACCAGCTTATCAACCTCCGCAGCAAAACTATCAGCAACAACCTCAGTACCATCAACAAAATCAGTACCCTCCGAGGAATTATAACAACAGCAACACCAACAACAATAACCAGCAAAGGCCATTCCAGCAGAGGCCGTCTCAAGCCAACAGGGTGATCGATCCGATCCCCATGCCATATGCTACATTACTGCCACAACTCCTGAAACTCAACCTAGTTGAGCTAAGGACATTGGCACCTCCAGATCCCAACAGTCTACCCAGGAATTACGACTCCAACGCCAGATGTGCTTTTCATTCGAATGCACCTGGCCATAGTACAGAAAAGTGCAGAGCCTTGCACATGAAGGTACAAGACCTGGTAGACTCAAAAGCTCTGAATTTCGCACCACCACCCAATGTCAACAAAAATCCTATGCCACACCACGGAGGTCCCAGAATCAATGCAATTGAAGAAGACAAGCCGTCTTATTTAATAACCAGTGTGGGTCAGATTCGGACACCGTTGGTAGAGATCAAGGCTCAGCTCCTCGAATGTCAAATGTTCCCGGGGTGTGAGTTAGGGTGTGCTTACTGCAATATTTCAGTAAATGGGTGCGATAACCTGAGGGATGGCATAGATGGTCTCATTCAGAGTGGCCAGCTTCAGATCACCACATCATTTCCAACAAATCCAGCAATCTCATCAGCAACAGTACCGGTATCTCCTACAACTGCAGCAACCATTGTTCCTGACAATTCTTCGGCTTCATCAACAAGTACTTCATCTATCATCTCAACTGATCAGTTATCAACAAATTTTTCTTCTACAACTTCAGCACCACTCCAATTTGAATCTCCTACAACAACAACATCCATCCTTCCGACAATGTCTCCTACAACTCCAGCAACGAACTCTGAAGATGTCTCAACCGTCACAATATTTTATGATCCTGAAAACAACTCTGCCTACAACTCAGAAAGTGCTGCTCCCATCAGAGCACCAGTTACAATTTATTATGATCCGCAAACTATCACAGTACCTTCTGCAGCCGCCATCAGTCCAGTCACTGTCACAGTGCCTGGACCAGTACCTTATGAAAGCAATAGGGCCATCCCTTGGCACTACGGCTCTGACGTGTACTGCGAAGGAAAGAAGATCACTCTTGAACCATCAACACCTGCACCACAAATAGACAATGTGTGAGGAGGCGGAGGCTTCACTCGAAGCGGACGTCTCTTTGCCCCACAGTTTCAAAGACCCTCTGCCGAAGCAGAAGCTGCTGCCAAGGCAAAAGGAAAGAGCCCGGTGCAGGAAGATCAAGCTGTTAAGGAAGCTTTGAAAACACCATTCGATCAAGAAGTTGATGAGTTCATGAGAATCATCAAAAAGAGTGATTACAAAATAGTGGATCAGCTTCACCAGACGCCATCCAAGATCTCAATACTATCATTGCTTATGTGCTCCGAAGCCCATCGGAATGCATTACTCAAAGTCTTGCACGCAGCTTACGTGCCTGAAGAGATCACTGTCAATCAGTTGGAAACCGTGGTTGGAAATGTTACTGCTAGCAATGGGCTAGGGTTCACCAATACTGACTTGACAACGGAAGGCCGCAACCATAACAAGGCCTTGCACATCACCATGGAGTGTAAAGGTGCAGTCCTTTCCCATGTGCTGGTAGACACAGGATCATCCCTTAATGTCTTACCGAAAAAGGCCCTGGTGAAGCTAGAGTATGAAGGATTAGCCTTGCGTCCCAGTAACCTGGTAGTAAGAGCCTTTGATGGTTCTAAGAGATCGGTTCTGGGAGAAATTGAGCTACTTGTGACAATTGGCCCACAAACCTTTAAAACGATCTTCTATGTGATGGACATTCAGCCTGCCTACAGCTGTTTGTTGGGTAGACCATGGATTCATGCCGCTGGAGCAGTAACGTCTACCCTTCACCAGAAGTTAAAATTTGAGTGGGAAGGCCAAGTTGTTACTATCTGTGGGGAGGAGGATATATTTGTCAGCCATCTGGCTACTTATAAGTATATTGAGATGGATGGGGAGATCCATGAAACAATGAGCCAAGGGTTTGAGGCCCTGAATGTTAATGAAGCATCTGCTGTATCTGGAGTCTCCATGTCATCTTACCAACAAGCCCGGAAGGTTGTTGAGGAAGGAACTGCCCAAGGCTGGGGCAAGGTTTTATCTGTGGAGGAGAAGAAAGACAAATTTGGGTTGGGTTACAGACCAACTCAACAACATCAAGCAAAGGCTGCTGAGAAGCCCGGTTTTGTCAGTGGGGGGATGCTCACCCCTGATGCTATCAACAATTTGGAAGACGAGCTGGAAGAGGAGCGCAATCTGTAGAATTGGATTCGTCCAAAGATCCCGGGGAGCAGTATCTCAAACTGGTCTTCCCAGGAAATTATAAGAGTTACTCATGCAGAGTAATTATTATTTCCTGTATTTTTATAGCATGCATCAAAGTCTTGCATCTTGCCCAAGATGACAAGACTTATTTTGTAATCGGGCCATCTGTACTTTTTGTGCAAACAAGATTAATCAATGAAATATCAGACATCTTTTTGCAAATGAGTCTTTTTCCTTTTCGTTCACTGTTTTTTCCATTTTTCTTTTTGTACAAAAAATAAATGGCGATGTTTTCAAAATGATAACTTCATTTCACCTTTTTTAAACAAGATTAAAATCAATCACTAAAATGAACAAACTGAACCCTTGCAGAGAGTGCCTTCCTGACAGCACCGACAACAGCACGGCTATGACTTCGTATGACTTTGACAATCCGATCAATCAAGCTGATGAAGGGGTTGAAGAAGAATATGAGCTTCCTGAAGAGCTAGCCAGGTTGTTAAGACAAGAGGAAAAGGTTATTACTCCTCACCAGGAGGAGGTTGAAGTGATTAATCTTGGTACAGATGAAGACGTGAAAGAGGTTAAAATCGGGGCCTGCCTGCAAGACTCAGTGAAGAGACAACTGATTGATCTGCTTCAAGAATATGTGGATGTGTTTGCTTGGTCGTATCAAGATATGCCAGGGTTGGACACCGACATTGTCGTGCACAAGCTGCCTTTGAGAGAAGAGTGCCCACCGGTCAAACAGAAGTTGCGCCGTACTCGCCCAGACATGGCAATGAAGATCAAAGAAGAGGTACAAAAGCAGTGGGACGCCGGGTTCCTTGCTGTGACTAGCTACCCACCGTGGGTTGCTAATATAGTGCCTGTGCCTAAGAAAGACGGCAAAGTAAGAATGTGTGTTGACTATCGGGATCTGAACAGAGCTAGCCCGAAAGATGATTTCCCATTACCTCACATTGATGTACTGGTAGATAACACGGCTCAGTTCTCGGTATTCTCCTTCATGGACGGATTTTCAGGATATAATCAGATCAAGATGTCACCTGAAGACATGGAGAAGACAACCTTCATCACACCTTGGGGCACGTTCTGTTACAAAGTGATGCCATTCGGACTGAAGAATGCTGGTGCAACATATCAACGGGCTATGGTGACATTATTCCACGATATGATCCATAAAGAAATAGATTGTTATGTGGATGATATGATCGCCAAGTCCCTTACAGAGGAAGATCACCTGGTGAATCTACTGAAGTTATTCAAGCGTCTGAGGAAGTACCAATTGAAGCTGAACCCCAACAAGTGCACATTCGGGGTGCGATCCGGTAAGTTGCTGGGCTTTATTGTAAGCGAGAAAGGGATTGAAGTTGACCCTGATAAAGTCAAAGCTATTCAAGAGATGCCTGCACCGAAAACAGAGAAAGAAGTTCGAGGGTTCTTAGGTCGATTGAACTACATCTCACGGTTCATATCTCACCTCACAGCAACCTGTGAGCTTTTGTTCAAGCTGTTAAGAAAGGAACAGACGGTCAGGTGGAATGAAGACTGCCAAAGGGCTTTTGACAAGATCAAGGAGTACTTACAAGAGCCTCCAATCCTTATGCCTCCAGTTGAAGGAAGACCTCTAATAATGTACTTGACAGTATTAGAAGAGTCAATGGGGTGTGTGCTGGGCCAGCATGACGAGTCTGGTCGAAAAGAGTATGCAATATACTACCTAAGCAAAAAGTTTACCGACTGTGAACAACGTTATTCACTGCTCGAGAAAACTTGCTGTGCTTTAGCGTGGGCTGCTCGCCGACTGAGACAGTATATGTTGACCCACACCACTTTATTGATATCAAAAATGGACCCAGTTAAGTACATTTTCGAGAAGCCAGCTCTTACCGGACGGGTTGCAAGATGGAAAATGATTCTCACGGAGTATGACATCCAATACACATCTCAGAAAGCCATCAAAGGCAGCGTATTGTCTGAATATCTTGCTGAGCAACCTATTGATGATTACCAGCCTATGAGATTTGACTTCCCTGATGAAGACATCATGTTCATAAAAGAAAAAGATCATGAAGAGCCTATTCACACTGAGGGGCCCGACCCGAAAGAAGAATGGACTATGATGTTTGATGGGGCTGTTAATATGAATGGTCGTGGTGTTGGTGCAGTACTCATTACACCTAAAGGAGTTCACATGCCTTTCTCGGCAAAACTCACTTTCAACTGCACTAACAACGAAGCTGAATATGAAGCTTGCATTATGGGTCTTGAGGAAGCCATTGACCTCAGGATCAAAACATTGACTGTATTCGGAGATTCAGCTTTGGTAGTCAATCAAACCAACGGCAAATGGTACACCCACCAGGATCATCTGATACCTTACAGGGATTATACAAGGAGGTTATTGACTTTCTTCACAACAGTCAAGCTTGAGTATATCCCTCGGGATGAGAATCAGTTCGCAGATGCTCTGGCTACCATTTCATCCATGATCAAAGTTCAAGCTGCCAACTTTGTACCTCAGATTTCAGTGTCCAGACTCGATAGACTAGCATATGTATTTGCAGCAGATGTTGTCAAAGATGATAAGCCTTGGTTCCATGACATTAAATGCTTCTTGGAGGATCAAACATACCCACCTGGGGCATCTTCCAATGATAAGAAGACTTTGAGAAGGCTTGCTGGTAGTTTCTTTCTGAACACTGATGGGTCTTTATACAAAAGGAACTTTGATATGGTACTCCTCAGATGTGTTGATAAGACAGAAGCAGACTTGTTGATGCATGAAGTGCACGAAGGATCCTTTGGTACCCATGCTGGAGGGCATGCCATGGCTAAGAAACTGTTAAGATCAGGGTATTATTGGATCACAATGGATGCAGACTGTTGTGCTTACGCCAGAAAATGCCATAAATGCCAGATTTATGCAGATAAGGTGCATGTGCCTCCCAATCCTTTGAACATAATGTCTTCACCATGGCCCTTCGCTATGTGGGGCATTGATATGATTGGCAAGATTGAACCGACTGCTTCAAACGGCCACAGATTCATCCTGGTTGCCATTGATTATTTCACCAAGTGGGTCGAAGCAGCTTCCTATGCCAATGTTACAAGACAAGTGGTAGCCAGATTTCTGAAGAGAGATATCATCTGTCGATATGGAGTTCCCGAGCGAATCATTACTGATAATGGTTCCAATTTAAACAACAAGATGATGGCTGAGTTGTGTCGGGACTTCAAGATCCAACATCACAATTCTTCTCCTTACAGGCCAAAAATGAATGGCACTGTTGAGGCAGCGAATAAAAATATCAAGAAGATTGTGCAGAAGATGGTAGTCACCTACAAAGACTGGCATGAAATGCTACCATTTGCCTTGCATGGGTACCGCACGTCAATCAGAACATCCACTGGGGCAACACCGTATCAGCTTGTGTATGGTATGGAGGCAGTCCTACCTGTTGAAGTTGAATTACCCTCTCTGCGGGTACTAATGGATGTTAAACTGAACGAAGCAGAATGGGTTCGATCCCGATACGAACAACTAAGTCTGATTGAAGAGAAAAGATTGGCTGCAATCTGCCATGGACAGCTATATCAGAAAAGAATGAAGAGAGCCTTCGATCAGAAAGTCAGGCACCGAGAGTACCAAGTAGGAGATCTTGTGCTGAAAAGAATCCTCCCTCCTCATACAGACCACAGGGGCAAATGGACTCCAAATTATGAAGGACCATTTGTGGTAAAGAAAGTTTTTTCCGGTGGAGCACTGATGCTCAGCACCATGGATGGTGAAGACTTCCCGTCCCCTGTGAATTCAGATGCAGTTAAAAAATACTTCGCATAAAACGACCCGCTGGACATAAAAACAGAATGTAAGTCCGGGCAAAAATAGGGCATCCCGGCGAGTCAAAAACAGAATAAAAGACTCGGGCAAAAATAAGGGAAAATAAACAAAAATGTACACCCGCTGAGTTGAAAAGCCGCATTGGACAACTCAGGCAAAAATGGGTATCCCGATGGATTGAAAACCCGAAAGGGCGATCCATGCAAAATAAGGGAATAAGCGAACAACTGCATTCTGAATTCGTCTGTATCACCTACAACCTGTTAAGCTTCGAAAGGATCAAGCTTCAATCAGAATCAGCCTTCTTCAGAAAGCAAGACGAGAAGAACGTCAAAAGTCATACGAGTCATAGCAGAAGAGGAAGCTCCTTAAAGCGTCGTCAACATCGCCAGCACTTTGTTTCTCAATTTGTAACAGTCTCTTCATTTTAGGAGATTTGTTTCTTTGACTGTATCTTGCCAATTCAGGGCACATGAATTAATAAAATTGGATTTTCCAGTCATGTCTCGTCTTATACATTTTTATTTGCAAAGGATGTCTGATGTCTCTAAAAACTGATTGCATAAGTACAGATATTTTTCTTCAAAAACACATGCTTACAGGGAATATACTTACTCTCGAAAGTGCTTGACTCCTATGGCGGAATCCAGTAAAGGATACCTCGGGACCATTTGTGCGTTTCCTTATATTTGCAGGATTGCAGGTATCCAGAACACAACTTGGGGCATGCAAATTACATCCCAGCAAGCTGGCAAATCAACACTCACTCTTGGCACCAGAGGTGTTTTCTCCCCAGCTGAGTTGCCAACAACTTTCCCCAGCCAGTTGCCACTTGTCAATTTCCCCAGCTGTAGTGTCAATCATTCTTCCTCAGCAGAATGCAGAAGTCAGGGAACCATCTCCCCACAGAATCCTCAGCCTCTTTTCAGAAGAACAACGCATGAAGGAGTCACAACAGAGTACGGAAGGCCTCTACAAACCCCAGTTGGGTCCTATATTACAAGGATATGTCCATCGGTGACCTATATCCCCGAGCAAATATCATATCATCAGATCTGCCAATGATCTCATCCCCAGCTGGGATGTCCACTTCAAATAGATCGACCAGTGATCTTCGCGGCATTGGGATCCGAATCCCGGTTTGGTATCTTTGCATAACCATGGCATTCGCATCATATCCACCCACAAAGCGTAGCATTCCATCTAATACGGAGCATTACGGCAAAAATCAAACACATAGCATAATCATAAGCCATGTTGTGAATCGGACTCTTGTGAATAATAACCATTCATCAATACACAGAAACTGTCCCCACCAGAGTCCCAGCAAAAGCAGTTGCCTCTTATTCCACAAACACCAGTATATGCTCCTTTTGACACCCGTCCGTGTCACCTTTCCCCAGTAAAGTCGCCTGAACACTCTTTACGAACAAGACCACCCGTATTTCAGATACTTCTTGACACCCGTCCGTGTCATTCCCTAGCAGAAAGCCAAAGACATCATCTTTGCACTCACCTATACTTGTATATCTATATTCTCTTGACACCCGTCCGTGTCATATCCCCAGCGCAGTCGCTTACACTTTTACAATCCATATACTTGTTGATATTATACTTTTCTCCTTTTGACACTCGTCCGTGTCACCCTCCCCAGCAGATAAACACTCATCCATACAAAACTCATACTCACTACTCATGTTACACTTATACAGATACTCGTCCGTATCTCGTATATGCCATTTATATCCCCACAGATTCAACATTGGTCCTTGTTCTTTGTTAACCAGTTGGTACTCGTCCGTACCATCATCTCAGAATATGCATCATGTTTGTTTCTACATGATACTCGTCCGTATCATAGTCTTAAGGGTGCTCGTCCGCATCTTTAATCCATACACCGTGTCAAACACTTTTGTCCTCTTGAATATAGATACTCGTCTGTGTCTACTATTCCCCAGAAGAGTCCCCTCAGATTCAACACTCGTCCGTGTTCGTTGTTAACCCGTTGATACTCGTCCGTATCATCATCTCTGAACATGTGTCAGTTTGTTTCTACCCGATACTCGTCCGTATCACAGTCTTAAGGATGCTCGTCCGCATCCTTAATCTATACACAACACCTAAACACTTATGCTTTCTTCTCTTGGTTGTAAACACTTGTCCGTGTTTACTATTCCCCAGTAGATCACCAACAAAGCAAATCTTCCTTTTTATCTGACACTCGTCCTGTGTTATGGTAAACCCTGAGAGCAGCCGTACCCTGCTAGGTGGTCGTCCTCCACCTCTTGATGGTCGTCCTCCATCATGCTCATCCGATGGCCGTCCCCATCGTTGATTTTAGCAGCCGTCCCCTGCTAGGTGGTCGTCCTCCACCTCTTGATGATCGTCCTTCATCATTTTATCCAATGGCCGTCCCCATTGTTGATTTTTGGTTATCTGGCACTCGTCCTGTGTCATGATAAACCTCGAGAGCAGCCGTCCCCTGCTAGGTGGTCGTCCTCCACCTATTGATGGTCGTCCTCCATCATGCTCGTCCGATGGCCGTCCCCATTGTTGACCTTTTATCCGATGGCCGTCCCCATCGTTGATATTTTTGGCAGCCGTACCCTGCCAGGTGGTCGTCCTCCGCTTAAGATGACCGTCCCTCATCTTAACCCCAACAGAGCAGCCGTCCCCTGCTAGGTGATCGTCCTTCACCTTTGATGACCGTACCTCATCATCTGTTTATTTCATTTATTCTTTAACCCGATGGCCGTCCCCGTCGTGGTCCCTTTCCTTTTTAGCCCGATGGCCGTCCCCATCATTGGTTACTTTGCTTTGCGAACTTGATGGCCGTCCCCATCATAATCTTATTTTTCCCAGCTAGTCGGCCGTCCCCGTCTTGGCTTTACCTTTTATCCCCAGCATGTCGGTCGTCCCCGTCATTGCTATTTACCCAGCAGTCGTCCTCTGCTCGACGGTCGTCCTCCGTCGCCCACACTTTACAATATACTTTATTTTCCTTTTACAATCTATATCCCTTTTCTTCTTCATTCTGTGAGTGCAAATTTTGGACTGTCTTTGGTATTCAACCACAAGTTATCTTGTTTGCCTGATAAGCCATAGCTTACATCCTGCACAGCTAACTCATGTTTGAATAGGGGCAGCTGTAAACACCCCAAATTTGCCCTCACCCATTCACACCATGGCTTGTGATCATTTCATATGCATAAACACAATCATATCATCTCATATCTCATTTTTTGATTCATTGCATTGGTTCTAAGTCATCTGCACCTAGGGTTTGTGATCTGAGCAATCCCAGAGCCTCTTGAGCCACTCCAAGGGCCACCAATCACTTCAAAGGGGTCCATGTGTGTTCTTGTATCATATTATATCCTCTCAAAGTCAAGAATGCCAAAGAATCACAAGAACTGGGGTTTGTATGGAAGCAGAGTCAGGCTAGACTGCACAGTTGACCTGAGATTAGGGTTTTGGTTTCAAAGGCCTTAACCCCAAAGTTTTTGGTCATTCTTGTTTCCATTGGTCTCTATATGGTATAAGGAGTATGCATATCAATTTTCATGAAGAAATTCCATGGGGAAGTCATCTGATCAAAGGTTGACTTTCTGGACAAGTCAGTGCAAAATCAGGGCATCTGAGGCCCCCAATGACCCAACCAAGGGGTGATCTTCAGCATTTTGAGTGTATATGATCTTTATTTGATCATGGAAGAAGGTTGAAGTTCACAAAATTCAAGAATTTGAAGTTTTTGCAAAGTTGACTTTTTTGGGCATAGTTGACTTTTAAGGAATTTGTCAATCTAGGTCACTTTTCAAACCTTGCTTTTTGATCCAAAAATGCTTCAAATGAAAAAACTTTGGTCATGAAAGTTGTAGAACACATTTTTCCCTTTTCAAAAAGTACAAGAACATGACCTAATTCATTTTGGATCAAAAGTTATGGTGTGACAAAGTTGGCAAAAATCACTAATTTTCAAGATATGCACCAATTGGAAAATTTGCAAAATCATGTATCAAGGCCATTTGTGACTTCTAGTTCACATCAAACCAATGCACAAACATCACATGAGTTCTAAAAATCAGAATTGAACCAAAAGATCACATGTTCATGGTTGGCAAAACAAGAGATTTTCATGAGGTTTCAAAAGTAAGCAAGTTGCAAAACCACTCATCACACTTCACCCACTTGGTGCCTAGCATGCTGAACCTTCCTAGCCTCTTTTCCACACCATGCTGCGCCAGCCCACACACATGTACCTGCCTAGAACCAAGCCCATGCCTCTCTTACCAAAAAGTTGACATTTTGCAAAAGTGAGCTTACTTATCACAGCAGGCCAGGTCACATCATCTGACCAATTGGAGTTGTTTATACTATCCATTTGCTAGCCATTTCACATAAGGAGCCAGCCTGAAACAAGCCCTAGCAAGACATACACAAACTCACCCCATTTTGCATTTCTCTTCGAATCTGTCTCCACAGCTCACAAACACAAGAACCAAATCCACTGATCAACTCACCTTGCTTCATTAAGCCAAAACCAGCAAGACTTAGGCCTGAACCAAGCAAGAACACCATTTTCTCCATTTTCACTCCCAAGAGAAAAACCCTTCGAATCTGTTTCCACAAGCCATGAACACTCAAACAAATTCCACACATCAACTCACCTTGCTTCACTGACCAGAAACCAACCATTGTTTTGGCCTGAAACCCTCCATATCACAAACACGATTTTCACACTCCCTTGGTCAGAGCTTCTGCAAACTCACTCAAGAGGCTGTTTAAACTCCAACCAAGTATCCAAAGCTTCAAAGGGGGATCATTGGGACCTGTTTGAGCCAAAGAACTAGCCAGAAAGTGCCAGAGATCAAAGCTCCAGTTCAGGTGAGCTTCATGAACATTTTTTCCAGGAGCTCGTTTTTAAGTTCTTAAATGGTTCTCTATGTTCCACTGATCATGATGATATGTTTGGTTTCGAAAATCATTGAGTTTTGAGCATGTATGGTGTTCCTGAAATTTTTTGACCTAAACCCCTTTTGCTTCGATTCAGCCTTATTATGTAAAATAAATGTGTTTTGGCTGTTGATTCTTACTCTATGATGTTTGGGGATGGATTCTGGGCAGAGAAATTAGGTTTTAGTGAGCTAGGGTGAAAGTTGGCAATTTTCAGGGAGGGTGCTGGCCGGAGAAGACGACCGGAAGTCTTCTCCGGCCACCTGAAAGTCATTAACTTCTAATTAGGGTTAGGGCACCAGGTTTGAATGTGAGCCAGTGGATTGTGTTTCCCGCGCGCAATTGGAGGGCCTGGATCATTTCATTAAGATTTAATTATGGATTAATAATTAATTAATTAGAATTAGGGAAGTTTGAATCTGGGCCGTCCAGATGCGCGCCCAGTCAAACCTTTTGAAACCCAGAATCAATCTCAGCCTCTCCTTCTGCTTACTTCAGTTCATTTTGTTTTTTATTTCATTTCTTTTCTTTTAATTTGCACAATTTATTTAAAATAGCAAAATTGTTTTAAAAATTATGAAACTTTTTGTCAAGAGTTTCATTAATTTTTAAAACACAAAAATATTTTTATTTTCATTTTTAACATTTAAAAAGTATTTTAAAATATTTAAAAGTTTATTTTTAATTGATTAATGAGAATTAATTTATTAGAAATACTTTTAGGTATTTAAAAATCACCAAAAAATTCATGAAATGTTCTAAGACATTTAGAAACATTGTCCAACCTTCAAACCAAATTTATTTTTTGATCTTGATGCATTTTGAGAATTTTTCATTGAATAAAAATCATTTTTATGCATTAATTTGATCCAAAGTTCCAAAAATCATTTCTGTCTATCCATGAAGAGTTGGACATTGATTCCTTTTGCATTGCATTGTGTTTAGCATGTAGTTTGTAAGATTAAATGGCCATGATTTGATCTTTCATTTTCAATTTGTTTAGTAATTTTCTTGTTTAGGAACCCTAAAACCCTAGCAAACTTAGAAAAACCATAACTTGAACTTGGTTAGGAGTTGAGACTTCTCCTTTGGGCATTGGGTTAGTATAGGATTAGGGGTCCTTTGAGTGGCATTTTCAATTTTTTATCTTAGGGTTTGCTTCTGATTTTGATTTTTGTTTGATGTATTGTTCATAAACCCTAGTTTGGGCTTCCCATATGCATCCATCTTGCATTCTCCTGCACAACATGACTTGCCATGACATTCCAAGCATCCATTTGATTCATTTGACATCATAAGACATATTGAAAGCATGATTGATCATTGCATCATGTATTTGCCATGTTGTATGCCATGTGCACTTCATAACTTTTCATGTATGTCCATGCTTCCTAACTTGCTTCATTTGCATTCATGAACTTGTATGGTCATTTCCATGTGCTGCCTCATGTTTGTAGCATCATTAGCATCATGTAAATGCTTCTGGTTTTGTTTCTCATCATGTCATCTCATCCCATTTTGCATTGCATTGCATTTCTTTTCTAAACTTTCAGGTGGTAAGTGATTTTGAGAAGTGAATTTGCCTTCACTTCTCACAACTTTTCTTTTCATCTCTCTTGCATCCATGCTGCATTTTTATATGTGTTTGGGTTTGAGCTTGCTCATTCTTCTTCTTCCCACTTTCTTTCCTCAAGTGACTTGACTTCTTGAATGAAGCAAATTGCTTTGCTTCTCTTGATCCTTTCATCTGCTTCCTGGTGGTTCCATTGAAGATCTTTCTTGTTTAACCTCACAAACCTTAGGAACAACCAAGCATGACAATGATTAGGGTTTTGATTAGTCTCCCCTCTTAGTTTTACCTTTGTATCTTCTTTGAGTCTTCTCTTCTCATCTCATAATCAGGGACTAAACCCTAAAGGCTTTAAGGCTTTGTGATTAAGCTTATGCCTGCATCCTTCTATTAGGATGGAGTGTATAACTTTAATCCTAAGTGTTAAACCCTTAATGTGTTTAAATCTCTTAATCAATTCACTTAATAACCATCAAGACATCACACTTGTAACTTGGGCCTTGCATTAGGGTTCTAATTCTTCCTTAATTGGTTAAGAAGGACTAACCCTAGTGTTAATGGACAAGTCCCCCTCAAGTTGTCTTACAAATAAAATCCACTTCATAATCATACCATTAAATAAAATCCACTTAATCAAAGGCTTGTTTTGTCATGAGTTTAATCCCTAATCATGGATTAAGTTGAGGAGCTTTCCTCAGCTTAAACATTCTCATCTATTATCCTTCTATTAGGATGGTGTAATGAGTCTGTTTAATCCTTGATTATGGCTTAACCTCATTACTCAACACTAAACAAAAACACCAAAAACATCTAAATAATCACAAGTAGGTTAATGATCTTAATCCTACATCAAAGGTGTTTAAGTGTGAGAATCTGACTTCACACTTAAGGTACTCTCATTACCCCTAATCAGAGGGAAGATGTGATGAGTTTACTAACCCATTGGTTTAGGCTTAAACTCATTAACTTATGACAAATTCTCAAAAGCAATAAAAGATTGAAAACTCAAAAAACAAACAATAATCGTCTCCTCCGGGATTCTTTTCTCATCTCATTCACTCACAAACGAGAACTTGCTTCTTCCGTCTAATGCAAGACAGTTTGCACCTGAGCCAGACAGGTCATACACTTGAGCATAGGCAAGCAAGCAGTTCACAAGTCAATTCACCTTTCAGTCTCTTTGGGTCGAACTACGGTGTTCTGACTTCCTCATTGCACGAGAGGATACGTAGGCATAACTTAACAGTTATCGAACAAAAGTCTCTGTATATTCCCCCTCTTTCCAGCATCATTCTCTTAGCCTCATGATCATGAGCATACTCTTTCCTTACACTGACACTTCACTTATTACACTTCACTTCCTTACACTGACACCTGTACATCCTTTTTCCAGCTCTTTATACACAAATTGCACTGACACTACCCCTTTAAAACACAAATCTCTTAAGCGTGGATCCCGTCGAGTACGGAGGACAATCTGGGTGCTAATACCTTCCCAGGTTGTAACCAACCCCCTTTCTCAGTCTCTCTGGTTCGCGACCGTCTTATCCATCTCTTTCTAGGTTTATGCAGCATTACCTTTCCCTCGGGATAAAAATGCCTAGCTGGCGACTCTATTCATCTCCAGTGAGTTCACTGCTGTGTGTTCTCATTGTCCCTCTCGCCGACCGTTCGCGTCTGTACCTTTATCTGGGCCTATGTCCACTTATCGGGAGCGACACTTGTGCATAACGATGTCGGTATCCAGACTTGGCATATCCTGATAAGACCAAGCAAAAACATCCACATACTCCCGAAGCATGTCAACAAGTTGCTCTTTCACTGAATCTTGCAGACGGGCCCCGATCTTAACTCCTTTCAAGTCTTCTTCTGTACCAAGATTAACCGTCTCAACTTCCTCCTGACGAGGAGTGATAACCTTCTCCTCTTGCCTCAACAATCTGGCTAGTTCTTCGGGTAGCTCATAATCTTCTTCAACCCCTTCATCGGCTTGATTAATCGGATTGTCAAAGTCATACGAAGTCATAGCAGTGTCGATGTCGGTGCAGTCTGGAGGGCACTCTCTGCAAGGGTTTAGATTTGTTCATTTAATGATCAATTTTATCTTGTTTAGAAAAAAAAGTGAAAATGAAGTTATTATTTTGAAAAACATTGCCATTTTATTTTTGTACAAAAAATGAAAAATGAAAAACAGTGAGCGAGAAAAAAGAGACTCATTTGCAAAAGATGTCCTGATATTCATTAATTGATCGTTTGCACAAAATACAAGATGGCACGATTACAAAATGAGCCCTGACATCTTGGGCAAGATGAAAGACTTGATGCATGGTTAAAGACAGGAAATAATAATTACTCTGTAGGAGTAACTCTTATAATTTCCTGGGAAGACCAGTTTGAGACTTGGTTCCCCGGGATCCTTGGACGTATCCAGTTTTCCAGGTTGCGTTCGTCTTCTGCCTCATCTTCCAAACTGTTCACAGCATCTGGGGTGAGCATCCCCCCGCTGACAAACTTGGGCTCCGTTGCAGCCTCTGGTTGATCTTGTCGAGTTGGTCTGTAACCCAACCCGAATCGGTCTTCTTTCTTTTCAACTAGCAGCAACTTGCCCCAACCTTGAGCGATACCCTCTTCAATAACCTTCAGGGCCTGTTGATATGATGTGATGGAACTCCCAGACACAGCAGATGCTTCATTAATATTAAGGGCTTCAAACCCTTGACTCATGGTCTCATGGATCTCCCCATCCATTTCTATGTACTTATACGTAGCCAGCTGGCTAACAAAGATGTCCTCCTCCCCACAGATGGTGATGATTTGGCCTTCCCACTCGAATTTTAACTTCTGGTGAAGGGTAGACGTAACAGCGCCAGCGGCGTGGATCCAGGGTCTACCCAATAGACAGCTGTAGGCCGGCTGTATGTCCATCACAAAGAAGGTAGTTTTGAAGTTCTGCGGGCCAATCATCACAGGCAGGTCAATCTCCCCAAGCACTGATCTTTTAGAGCCGTCAAATGCTCTCACCACCAAATTACTCGGGCGTAATGCCAAGCCATCATACTCCAGCTTCACTAAGGCTTTCTTTGGTAGAACAATGAGTGACGACCCAGTGTCCACCAATACATGAGACAAAACAGCACCTTTGCATTCCAAGGTGATATGCAAAGCCTTGTTATGGTTACGCCCCTCCGTTGTTAAATCAATGTTTGTAAAGCCCAGTCCATGACTGGTGTTGACGTTTGCAACCACGGTTTCTAACTGATTAACAGTGATTTCCTCCGGCACGTATGCTGCGTGCAGGACTTTCAACAATGTGTTCTTGTGAGCTTCGGAACACATCAACAGTGATAATGTGGAGATTTTGGAGGGTGTTTGGTGAAGCTGGTCCACCACCTTGTAATCTCTCCTTTTTATGATCCTCATGAACTCGTCTACATCTTGTTCAAAAGATATCTTCTGAGTGTCTTTGGCAGTTGGCTCTTCAGATACCACATTCTTTCCTTTTGCCTTGGCAGCAGCTTCTACTTCAACATTAGGTCTTTGTGTTTGTGAGGCAAAAAGGCGTCCGCTTCTAGTGAAGCCTCCGCCTCCCCCAACATTGTCAATTTGTGGTGAAGAGGTTGATGAATCCAGAGTGATTTTCTCCTCATTGCAGTATAGATCAGAGCCGTAGTGCCAAGGTATGGCATTACTGCTTTCGTAAGGAACAGGCCCAGGTACCGTAATGGTAACTGGACTGATTGCTGCAGATGAAGGTACTGTAATGGTGTGCGGATCATAGTATATAGTGACCAGAGATCTGGCAGGAGGTGCCACAGTTTGTTGTTGGAAATTGTTGTTGTTGTGAACATTAGCTGGGTCATAGTAGATTGTAACTGTTGAGACATCTTCGTTAATTTTTGCTGGTGTCGTAGAAGATTTTGTTGATAAAATGGATGCTGACGTTGTAGAAGAAACAGTTGTTGAATTTTGACTTGTTGAAGTAATGGACGGAGTAATTGCTGGTGTTGTTGATGAATCAGTAGGAATGATGTTGTTGCTGTTGTAGGAGAAACTGTTGAAGGAAGAATTGTTGGTGTTGTAGGAGATTCCACTGTTGTTGAGACAAGAGTTTCTGCAGGAGTTGTTGAAGTAATTTGCAAAATTCCATCTTGGATAAGTCCATCTATGACAATCCTCAGCTTCTCACAACCATTACTAGTTGTCTTACACAATTTACAGCAGGCCTCACAGCCTGGGAACACCTGGCATCTCAAAAGTTGAACTTTGATCTCAGCCAGTGGTGTTTGAATCTGTGCAACATTATCAATTAGTGTAGATGGTTGGTCCTCTTCAATAGCATTAATCCTGGGCCCACCATGATTAGGCATAGGATTTCTGCTGACGTTCGGAGGAGGTGCGAAGTTGAGAGCTTTAGAATCAACCAGATCTTGCACCTTCATTTGTAATGCTCTGCATTTCTCAGTACTGTGACCAGGTGCGTTGGAGTGAAAAGCACACCTGGCGTTGACATCATAATTCTTTGGGAGATTGAGAGGATCTGGTGGTGCCAACGTCCTTAACTCAACCAGGTTGAGCTTCAGGAGTTGCGGCAATAAAGCATCATAAGGCATAGGGATAGGGTCAATTACCCTATTTGCCTGAGATGGCCTCTGTTGGAAGGGACGCTGTTGTTGGTTGTTATTATTGTTGTTGTAGGTTCTTTGTTGCGGAAAATGAGATGGTTGCTGATAGTGATGTTGTTGTTGTTGTTGAGGATATAATGGTTGTTGCGGAACTGGAGCTGGGATGGTAACAACTGCTACTGACCTGTGAGAATATTGGGGCCTGCCCCTGCTTGTATGAATAGCATTTGTCTCACCCGCCCTCCGGGGTCCTGCAAAGGGTTTTCTGGGGTTGGTGGAGGAACTTGCACCATTGTCGGAGATTTTGCCCATCTTCAAGAGACTTTCAATTCTTTCACCAGCTATAACCACATCAGCAAAACTGGTAGAGGAGAAATCAACAAGTCTATCAATATAATTCCCTTGCAATGTGTTCATGAACATGTCAGCCATTTCTCTCTCTGACATGGGTGGTTGGACAGCAGCAGCAAGCTGTCTCCATCTCTGAGCATAATCCCGGAAGCTCTCTCTAGAAGATTGAGACATGCCCATTAGAAGAGTTCTATTGGGAGCCATGTCTAGGTTGTACTGATATTGCCGGATGAAAGCCTCGGCCAAGTCCTTCCAACATCTTATGGTGGCCCTAGTTAGATGCGAATACCATTCTCTCGAAGCTCCAGTCAGACTGTCCTCAAAGTAGAACATCCAAAAAATTTCTTCCATGGTATAAGCCTTGAGCCTTCCCAAGAAAGATTGCAGATGAGTACGCGGACAGGAAGTGCCATTATACTTCTCAAAGCATGGGGGTTTGAATTTGTGGGGAATCCTCACCCCATCTACTAGTCCCATATCCATCACGTCGAAGCCCAAAGAATTCTGAGATTCCAAAGATCTTAACTTTTCAGCAATCTCATCCAATCTTCTATCATATACCTCATCTCCAGCCCCTATAACAGTAAACTGTTCCTCTTGGGGATCCTCTTGCAGGATTCTGCCCCCAGCAGTATTACCTTGAACATTCCTCGGGATGTTAACCTCTAGATTCAGATGGGGTCCATATTCTGGTGGGTCAATACGAGGTTGCCCCCGTTCATTGTTGCTAGTTCCCCCTGTTCCAAGATGGGGCTCCTCAGGTGTCTGTCTTTCTACCAGTTCTCTCAGTCTTTCTTGGCTCTGGGCTAAGCCAGTCATGACAGCCATGAATTGAGACATCTGGTTTCTCATTTCTACTCTCTCGTTTGCCATCTGATTTCTGACCTCATTCAGGTCCTGATGTACCTGCTCTATTTGAATGCCGGGAAGGTTGTTACGAGTAGGGTACCGGTGTGTGCGGTTGACAGGGAACACCCGGTGACGAGCAATGTTTCCTGAGATCACAACAAAGTTAGAAACAATAATAATAAACAGAACCTACAAAACAAAGAAAAAGTCAGTATGCAATGTAGTATGCTTATTTGCTTTCCCAGGTATCCGGTTTGGTTCTTGGTTTTGACATTTCCAGACCTCGAGGAAGATGCTTGATATTGTTGAGAAAAAGTCCAAAAATGAAAACAAACTAAAATACATTACCACTGATGAAACATACATAGTATGTTTTACAATACATGCCCATGGAGGGTCAAAAATACAAAAAAAGAAAAGTACATCAAAAGGAAAGAACAACAAGCAAAGAGGAATCAAACATCCAATCCATAATCATCTTCCCTGACCTCCTTCAGGAGTGCCTCAGTCACTGGACCAGCTAGATGCTCTGTAATGGTCCTAATGAGGAGGTTCCTAGTAGCAATGGCAGTAGTCAGCTTCTTATGCATGTCCTGGTCTTTTGATCTCTTCAATCCTGCTCAAAGCTTCAATTCTGATATTTCCTTCTGAGCTGCCAGCAAAGCTTCTTGCTGCTTCTTCTCATTAGCCTCCAACTGTTCAATCTTAGCTTGAGTCTTCTGGTCTTCTTGTGTACGGGCTTCGGTGATTCTGACCCACCTAGCCTGGCTTGAAGGTGGCAAAACACAAGGAAGGGGGGTTGGAATTGGGTTTTCTGGAATAATTAAAAATAACTTCTAATGACACGTTTAATTTATCCTGGTTCGTTTGAACTCAAACTACATCCAGTCCACCCGCCAAGGTGATTTTGCCTCTACTGAGGTCTTAATCCACTATTCAATAAGAATACACACAAAGACCTATAGTCAATGTCTTCTTGAGTCTTCTGACCAAACTTAGTCACTCAAGGAATAGAATAACTATTACAAGAATAATAATAAAAACGTAACTTAGAGTGCTTCTAGATAAGCAGATATCACTAAGTGAAAGTTACAATGATAAGCACAAGATAAATTGATTTGCTTGAATATATGAGATATGTTGTAGTGCGTTGCGTTCGTTACTGATTTCTTCAAATGATGTCCTTTATATAGTTCTTGATAAAGTAGCCGTTGGAGACATCTTGAACCAAATTAGGATATACTTTAATACCTTAATTTCTTTCCATAAGTAGAGATACTTGTCTTTGTATATATTAAAGAACATATTCTTTAATTAATGTCTTTTAATAAGGATACCAGCATCTTCTAAGCGGAAATCAGAGATAATGAATAAGAGATGCGCAGCCAATAAATGTGCCATTTAATGCTGGATTCTTCTTTGAGAGTATCTTCTATAAGGTTTCTTTTTAGCTCATACGGATTACTTTAAACAAGATTGTCTTCTACACAAGAGTAAATATATTCATTAGAACTTCTAATATGAAAGACTTTGTTATCATCAAAACACTTAGAGGATCAGAACCATATTTGTTCTAACAATCTCCCCCTTTTTGATGATGACAAAACATTTTAATTTAACGAGAATAGAGTTTAATGAATTTAAGTGAACTCCCTTTGATTAGAAGAAAAAACTTCTTTCAGATGTTCTATGATCCTTAGCTCCCCCTGAGTTGATTACTTGACCTGTTTCTTTTCATGATAACAACTCAAATAATTTTATCAGAATATGTAAGAGGCAGATTATGGTAAACTGCTATGGATCAGAATCATTTACGTTTCTCCCCCTTTTTGTCATAATCAAAAAGATGTAGAGCAAGAGAGAAAAAAATTATAAACTAAAACCAATAGATTTAAAGTACTAGAAGCAAACGCAAAAACCAGTAGAAGTTCAAGGAGTTATGCAGAAACAGAAGTTAAAATAGCAAAACAGCTAATGCAGAAGATAAGAAAATCATGGGTTCATCTTAGTGACTAAAGTATCCAGCAAAGATTTGATGTCTGATGAAGATTCCACTTGCTTGGTGAGTAGAGTCTTCATTTCAGCAGTTGTTTCTTCTTGCTTGTCTAGACGTTCTTTCACTAGTTGATTTTCCTTCTTCAATTCTTGTAGAGTTTGTAACACAAAATTTGTTGCCAGAGGTTCTTCAGTTTCTGGAGTAGCTTGAGTATCAGGACCATCAGCATTCTCTTCTACAGAAGATACCACAACCATCTGAAGTGCTGAGAGTTCATCCAGAGGTTCTGATTCTTTCCAGGGCTTGTTGTCCAGCAGAAGTGGTTTAGTTTGTGCAACATTTGAGACTACTGCTTGAAGGTACTCACAGAAGTTCTGATGAGCAACATCATAGCAGATGTCCTTGAGTCTTTTGGACTCAGCATTAAACCATTTTCTGAGGTTAGCCCATAGAAAATCAGACGCAGCAGGATCAGTAAGCTCTGCACAAGCAGTCTTCAGATCTTCTAACTTTAATTTCAAAACTGTTTCGAAAGCCAGCAGTAAAGTAGAAATGTCTGATTTGGATGGTTTAGGTTTTGGAATGGGTATTGCTCTTTTGTTGGACACAGAGGACAGTTTTTGGAGTGCTTCAAAATCAATTGTAGTTCTAAGGGGATTTTCATTTTCAGTCAAAGTTTCTTCGGGTGAATCAGGAATGTTTATGATTGAAGGTGAATTTTGTGGTGTTGAAATATGAGGAGAAATTGAGGCAGCATCTGAGTCTTGATAGTGTTCAAGATCAAGATCAAGAGCAGCTTGCAAGGCAGTTTGTGTTTCATTTGTAGGGGAACAATCAATATCAGAAAGTGGGGTGTCATCAATTGGTATGTCAAAGTCAGAGATAACTTGAGGTTGATGGGTTTCTGTTTCTGTTTCTGGTGGATATAATGAGGATAGGATGGATGCTACAGCAGAAGTTGCAGGAACTTCAGTTTGAATGGGAGTAATATTTTGAGGTGGTTCAGA
This sequence comes from Lathyrus aphaca, assembly GCA_963966055.1. Lineage (NCBI taxonomy): Eukaryota > Viridiplantae > Streptophyta > Magnoliopsida > Fabales > Fabaceae > Lathyrus > Lathyrus aphaca. The sequence continues at coordinate 128,817,838 of OZ014522.1, read as the reverse complement.
ATTAAGAGTTTTTTCAGATGGAATATCAGCAGAAGATGGTTGGCTAGGAGGTAAGGTGCTAGAAGGTTGTTCAGACACTTCTACATTTACAGCTTCTACTACAGTAATGGAATCAGGATTAGAAGCAGAAGACTTACCTGTTGTTCTAGATGATTTTTGCATCTTCTGAGAAGGGTCTTCAGCAGTCTTCCTTTTCTTTAATCTAAGAGAGGCAACATCTGGAATTTTTTGTTGGAGTTCTTTTGGATTGAAGTCAGGTACCGTACCTTGACGCTTGCAGATATCCATATAGTTGAGAACAACATCTGCTGGTGTATCAGAAGAAAAGAGAGGAAAGCCTTCCAAAGGGATCCTTCTGGTGCTGATAACTTCTCTAGATTGAAGAGTGGGTTCTTGCTGAATAGATGTAATGAACTTCATCTTCTTCAGGTTTTTAGCATTCAAGGGTTTTCCAACGTCTGTTTCCAAAAGTTCAGTTTGTTTTAATTCTGCTAGGAAGTCCACTAGCTTGTTCTGGCAAAGAATATCAGAAATTAATCGTCCAAAAGGAATCCAATCCCTTTTGGTCTTCTCACCATCCCTTGTTTCTTTCACAGCGACTCTGAGATTCTGAAAGAGTGTGTGTGCAAGATTGATTTTCTTCTTTTTGGAGATGAAGTAAAGGAGGAATTGTTGATCCAGATTGATGTAGTCTGGAGAATTGGTAGGTTTCCTGTGACAGATTGTCCCAAGAATAATTTTTGCCCAAATACGCAGAGGAGTCTTTAGGTCTTTGATCTTATTTGATGGTTTTCCAGCGGTGAAAATTTCTTTAGCAATCACAGCAGTGTCAGATACTTTGTCCATATCACTGCATTTGATTCCATTGCCATCAGTTTCAAAAAGTTTGACAAAATGGTCTTCAGAGATAACCACCTGTTTGCCAAGCACATAAGAGGTAACCTGTGCGTCATTTGAATAAGCATACACCCAAAATTCTTTAACCAGTTTAGGAAAGACTGGTCCCATTAACCTGTCAAAATACTTTTCCCAGCCTTGAGCTTCAACATGTGGGAGGAGGTCAAAACCATTTTCCTTTAAACTTGAGAAATCCACAAACAACTCACACAGTACTTCCAATTTTTCAGTGGGAATGGAGAGAGTCTTTGAGGGTTCAACATAGTAATCATCCGAATAATCTTTGTGTTGAGATGATGAAGCCATTTAGTTACTAAGATGAACTGTTAGGGTTTAGGGTTTTTAAAAAATAGAGAGAAAATAGGAGACTGAGAAAGGTTAAGAGAAGGTAAAATGCGGGTAAAATTTGAAAGTGGGAAAGACACTTGATATAAATAGAAAGAAAATTAAAGCAATTAATCAATTGAAAAGTTAGTGGGAAAAAAAATTAAGTTTGAAAACATAATGATTAACAACATTAAATGCGCTGACATGGGGTAATGCGTAAACGATTCTGGAACAGTTACCCAAGAGATTTTCTTGCCTTTTTGGTGTCAAACCAAGCCGTATCAGATTCCAGAATCTCAACAGTTATCCTTCTGAGCGAACAGTTGCCAAGGCATGTTCTGTCACTCTTTAGAATGTGGACACGTGTTTTGATTCTGATGAAAGTCCTTAGAGCTTTGTTGACAGTTGTTGATTTGAAGATCTGCAAGTCAGTCCTTTGAACAGAAGTTCTAAGAATGAAACCATTAGAGCATAGAATCTTCTGGAATAATCATATAGAAGAGAAGTAGAAGAACTTCTAGAGATAAAACATATGATTAAAGCATTTTCATTCTGGACATAACTTCATGCTAAGGTTAGTTAGAATGAAATTAAATCTATCTTCAGAAAGGGGTTTAGTAAAATATCAGCCCATTGGTGATTTGTGTCTATAAATTTTAACATTAAAATTCCTTTCTGAGTATAGTCCCTAATGAAGTGATGTTTAACTTCTATGTGTTTAGCTCTAGAATGTAAAATGGGATTTTTAGATAGACAAATAGCAGAAGTGTTGTCACGGAGGATTGGAATGTTACTCTCGTGGATATTAAAATCTTCTAGCTGATTTTTCATCCAGAGCATCTGAGTACTGCATCCAGCTGCTGCAATGTATTCAGCTTCTGCAGTTGATAATGCTATGGTTGGTTGTCTTTTGCTAGACCAAGAGATTAGATTGTCTCCTAGAAATTGACAACTTCCAGAAGTACTTTTTCTTTCTGTTCTGTCTCCAGCAAAATCAGCGTCACAATATCCTACAAGTTTATACTCTTCTGATCTTCTGTAATACATACCAAGATTAGTAGTACCTTTCAGATATCTAAAGATTCTCTTAACTGCTGTTAAGTGAGTTTCTCTAGGATCTGATTGGAATCTAGCACATAAACATACACTGTATAGAATATCTGGTCTAGAAGCAGTAAGATAGAGAAGAGATCCAATCATACCTCTGTAGAGCTTCTGATCTACTTTCTTACTTACCTCTTCTTTCTCCAAGATACACGTAGGATGCATAGGAGTTTTGGATATTGAACTTTCTGATAAGTCAAATTTCTTCAGAAGTTCTTTTACATATTTGCTTTGATGGATATATGTTCCTTCTGATGTTTGATTTATTTGAATTCCCAGAAAGAACTTTAATTCTCCCATCATGCTCATTTCAAATTCTGCCTGCATAGATTTAGCAAATTCCTTTCCCAAGGCACTTTTAGTAGAACCAAAAATTATATCATCTACATAAATTTGACATATCAGAAGATCCTTTTTAATGTTTTTACTGAAAAGAGTTGTATCCACTTTCCCTCTGATGAACTTGTTTTCCAGAAGAAAATTACTTAGTCTTTCATACCAAGCTCTGGGAGCTTGTTTTAAACCATATAATGATTTTTTGAGTTTGTAAACATGTTCTGGAAATTTTGTATTTTCAAAGCCAGGGGGTTGGTGTACATACACTTCTTCATCAATATAACCATTTAAAAAAGCACTTTTGACATCCATTTGATATAGAATGATATTATGATTTACAGCAAATGATATTAGAAGTCTGATTGATTCTAACCTGGCGACTGGTGCATAGGTTTCTGTATAGTCAATTCCTTCTTGTTGACTATAACCTTGTGCAACCAGTCTTGCTTTGTTTCTGACAACTTCTCCTTGCTCATTTAGTTTGTTTCTGAATACCCACTTGGTGCCAATGATGTTGAATCCTCTGGGTCTAGGAACTAGATCCCACACATCATTTCTGGTGAATTGATTAAGCTCTTCTTGCATAGCCAGAATCCAATCATTTTCTGATAGAGCTTCTTCTACAGAAGATGGTTCAATCAGAGAGACAAGTCCTAGTAACGTTTCTTCAGAGTTTTTGAATGATGATCTTGTTCTGATTGGTTCATCTTTCTTCCCCAAGATTTTATCTTCTGGGTGATTAATATTGCTTCTGGAAAGCTTCTTCTGGATGGGTTCTTCAGGTGTTGACAGAGCAGTTGTATTGTTTTGAACTTTAGAGGAATGATCTTTAGCATTTCTGTTTGTAGAGATTTCTACTTCTATATCTGCAGTAAATTCATTCTGCTTTGGCTTTTCAGAACCAAGCTTATCATCAAATCTGACATGAATAGATTCTATCACAATACGTGTTTCTGTATTGTATACTCTGTATCCCTTAGAACGTTCAGAGTATCCTAACATATAACACTTTTGTGCCTTAGAATCAAATTTATTCAGAGTATCAAGAGTATTTAACATAAAGCAAATACATCCAAAAGGATGGAAATAAGAAATGTTGGGCTTTCTGTTCTTCCACAATTCATAAGGAGTCTTTTCAAGAATAGGTCTTATAGAGATTCTATTCTGAATATAGCATAGTGTATTTACTGCTTCTGCCCAAAAATGTTTAGCCATATTAGTCTCATTAATCATGGTTCTGGCCATCTCTTGTAAAGTTCTATTTTTAATTTCTACAACCCCATTTTGTTGTGGAGTTCTAGGACAAGAGAAATCATGAGAGATGCCATTTTCATTGAAAAATGATTCTAATTGTTTATTTTCAAATTCACCACCATGATCACTTCTGACTTTAATGATTTTTGATTCTTTTTCATTTTGAACTTGTTTGCAGAAGTTAGAAAATACAGCAATTGACTCATCCTTGTGTCTAAGAAACTTTACCCATGTCCATCTGCTGAAGTCATCTACGATCACCAATCCATACTTTTTGCCATTGACAGAAGCAGTTTTCACTGGTCCAAATAAGTCAATGTGCAAAAGTTCTAATGGTCTAGAGGAAGATACAACATTTTTAGCTTTAAAACCTGTTTTTGAAAATTTGCCTTTTTGACATGCTTCACATAGAGCTTCTGAGTTGAACTTCAAATTTGGAAGTCCTCTGACTAGATTGAGTTTGTTAAGTTGAGATAATCTTCTCATATTAACATGTCCCAATCTTCTGTGCCAGACCCATTGCTCAGTTTCCACAGACATTAGACATTTTACATTTTGATTTTTTAATTCTGAAAGTTTTATTTTATAAATGTTGTTCTTTCTCTTTCCACTAAAAAGGATTGTTCCATCTTTCTGACTAACAGCTTTACAGAACTTTTGATTAAAGATTATGTCATAGCCATTATCACTTAATTGACTTATGGATAATAAATTATGCATTAATCCTTCTACAAGTAGAACATTAGATATGGAGGGAAGATTTCCATTACCAATAGTTCCGGAGCCAATAATTCTTCCTTTTTGATTGCCTCCAAAACCTACGTGGCCTCCATCTTTTAATTCAAGACTTTGGAACATATGCTTTCTTCCCGTCATGTGACGTGAGCATCCAGAGTCCAGGTACCATGATTGGTGTTTCAGTTTTGCTGTTAAAGACATCTGCAACATACACAATTTTATCCTTGGGTACCCATATTCTTCTGGGTCCTTGTTTGTTAGATTTTACAAACTTCTGATTTATTTTAGGTTTTAAATCAGAACTTGTAGAGCAAGATGACTCACTAGTGTATATAAGATCATGATTATGGCCATAGGTGAAATGAGAGCTTAAAGGAGTATTAGTATTTATGACAATGTCATCAATATTTTTTAACTTCAGAGTTTCTTTATTTTTCACATAGCCTATGCCTCTTCTTTCATTTCTGCTAACACCATAGATCATAGAAGCAATCTTACTTCTATCTATGCTTTTAGTAAGAAATTGTTGAAAACTATAATCATATTGTTTTATGATATTATCAGAGTTGATTAGATCTTCTAATTCAGATTTCTTCTGAGCCTTAAGTTTCTCAAAAGAATTTTTGCATTCAAAGAGGTTTTCTTTCAGCTCAGAGTTTTCTGTTTTTAGTTTTCTAATTCAGATACTAGACTTTGTTTAATGTCTTTGTATTTGAATTGAAGCTTCTGATATTTTTCAAGAATTTCTGAGAGGCTAGCTTCTAACTGAGATCTAGAAAATTTAGAAAATACCTCTTCTGAATCTGATTCTAACTCTGATTCTGATAATTGATCATCTTCTGGTATGTTTGCCATTAATGCAATATTAGCTTGTTCATCTTCAGAATCTGACTCTGCTTCAGATGATTCAGAATCATCCCATGTTGCCATGAGACTCTTTTTCTTTTCTCTGCTGAATTTGTTTCTGGGTTTTTCTTTCTGAAGTTTTGGACATTCACTTTTGTAGTGTCCTGGTTCTTTGCATTCGTAGCACATAACTTCTTTGCCTCTGGGTTTCTTGTGACTAGATGTTGATTCAGAATAATTGTTTGATCTTCTGGTGTTTCTGAACTTCTTCTGACGATGCTTCCAGAGTTGTTGAACTCTTCTTGATAGGAGAGATAATTCATCTTCTTCTGATGAGCATCCAGAGCTTTCTTCTTCTTCTGCCTGTAAAGCTTTAGAAATATGTTTGTTAGATTTAAGAGCTATAGACTTACCTTTCTTCTGGGGCTCATCTTCTTCTAACTCAATCTCATGACTTCTCAAGGAGCTGATCAGTTCTTCTAAGGAAATCTCATTCAGATTTTTTGATAATTTTAAAGCAGTAACCATGGGTCTCCAAGCTTTTGGTAAACTTCTGATGATTTTCTTCACGTGATCTGCTGTTGAGTAGCCTTTGTCCAGAACTTTTAGTCCAGCAACCAGAATTTGGAACCTTGAAAACATTTTTTCAATGGTTTCATCTTCTTCCATTTTGAAAGCTTCATACTTCTGGATGAGAGCTAGAGCTTTGGTCTCCTTGACTTGAGAGTTGCCTTCATGTGTCATCCTTAGAGAATCAAACATGTGTTTGGATGAATCCCTGTTTGTGATTTTCTCATATTTTGTATACGAGATGGCACTTAGAAGTATGGTCCTAGCTTTGTGATGATTTCTGAATTCTTTCTTCTGTTGAACTGTCATATTTTTTCTTTCAATCTTCTGACCATCTTCTCCAACAGGGTGAATGTATCCATCTGTCACCATGTCCCAGAGATCTCCATCTAGAGCTAGAAAGAAACTCTCCAGAACATCCTTCCAGTAGTCAAAGTTGTCACCATTGAACATTGGAGGTTTAGCATTGATCTTGTCATTCTGATAGTCATTGTTAATTCCAGTTTCTGCCATGTGTTTATCTTCTGGATCTTTTACTGACACGGTTAAGTGTAATACTCAGAACCTAGCGCTCTGATGCCAATTGAAGGTGGCAAAACACAAGGAAGGGGGGTTGGAATTGGGTTTTCTGGAATAATTAAAAATAACTTCTAATGACACGTTTAATTTATCCTGGTTCGTTTGAACTCAAACTACATCCAGTCCACCCGCCAAGGTGATTTTGCCTCTACTGAGGTCTTAATCCACTATTCAATAAGAATACACACAAAGACCTATAGTCAATGTCTTCTTGAGTCTTCTGACCAAACTTAGTCACTCAAGGAATAGAATAACTATTACAAGAATAATAATAAAAACGTAACTTAGAGTGCTTCTAGATAAGCAGATATCACTAAGTGAAAGTTACAATGATAAGCACAAGATAAATTGATTTGCTTGAATATATGAGATATGTTGTAGTGCGTTGCGTTCGTTACTGATTTCTTCAAATGATGTCCTTTATATAGTTCTTGATAAAGTAGCCGTTGGAGACATCTTGAACCAAATTAGGATATACTTTAATACCTTAATTTCTTTCCATAAGTAGAGATACTTGTCTTTGTATATATTAAAGAACATATTCTTTAATTAATGTCTTTTAATAAGGATACCAGCATCTTCTAAGCGGAAATCAGAGATAATGAATAAGAGATGCGCAGCCAATAAATGTGCCATTTAATGCTGGATTCTTCTTTGAGAGTATCTTCTATAAGGTTTCTTTTTAGCTCATACGGATTACTTTAAACAAGATTGTCTTCTACACAAGAGTAAATATATTCATTAGAACTTCTAATATGAAAGACTTTGTTATCATCAAAACACTTAGAGGATCAGAACCATATTTGTTCTAACATGGCTCTCTTGCAGATAGTGCTCAGCCCTAGCTTTCTGAATCTTGGCCTCCTTGCAGGCATTCTTCAATATCTGTTCCCCAGCCATTGCTTTCCTTATGTAATCTTCTGTCTTTTCAATCTTGGTCAGATGCTCAATCCTAAGCTTTTCCAATCTCTCAATGTCCAGACGACCATCACTTATTTCCCAAAGAGTCTTCTTCAGGGCTTGAGATAGTTGTTCATTCCTTTCCTTCAACTTTTCAAATTCCTTCAGGCTAACAGTTGCTGCAGATTGTACTGTGGATGGTCCAGGTGTGTCTTCCAAGGTAAAAGGCATTCTGGTAATCTGAGCTCTAGTACGGGACCAGTTTGTGTACTGAGATGAAGCAACATTGTTACATCTTCCAAGAATAGCTACCCCTTTTGTTTGGATGTTGTCCCAAGCCCAAGATGCTTGTCTGACAACAACTGAATTAGGCTGAACTTCACAGTATAGGGTCTCAGCTAAATCTTGTCCTCTGGGAGGGTGAACTAAGGCATATCCTAATTGTCTCTTAAACAGCAAAGGGTTGTAGTTGATGCAACCTTTTACTCCTATTAGAGGCACATTTGGGTATTGTCCACAGCTGGTGATAATGTCCTTGCCTTTGGTGCTCTGGGTGCACCATCTGATATCATCTGAACTTAAGGCAATGAACCTCTTGGCCCAATTTTTCTGCTGATGTGGGTTCAAGAAAGCATCTGATTTAGGCAAGTGTATGAGTAGCCAAGAGTAAAACAAAGGAGCACAACATCTTGCCAACTTCCCCCTTTGTTTCTCATTCCTCTGATGAATGGAATAGTAAAAATCTCCTAGCAATGTAGGCACTGGGTTCTTCAGAAGAAACAAATGGATGGCATTCTTACTGACAAATTTGGGCTCATCTGCAAACAGTATAGCCCCATATATGCTGAGGGATAAGAGTGCACAGACTGTCCTCCCCTCCCCCAATGAAGCCTTCGGGATGGCCTGAGAAATCAAGAAATCCAGATGCAAACCAGGGATCCCAACTTTTGTTGTCATGCTTTGCTCAATAAGGGCAGGCTCCAAGTACAATGCCCTTTCTATCTCTTCATTTCTGGGAGCAGTCATCTCTGGGTTGAAGGGAATCCCCCCTCTGATAGGTACTCCAATCAATAAGGAAAACTCTTCCAACAGAGGCCCTAACTGAAAGTCTAGAAAGGTGAAGCATCTCAGTGGAGGGTCATAGAACTGCAAACATGTGTGGATCATGCTTCTCTGAGAAGGATCAAGATCCATAACCATATCCAAGATACCCCCATAGTGCTCTCTAAACAGTGACATGTGGTCAGGGGTGATGAGTGACTGGACCTGCCTGATACCAGTCAATACAGGCTCAAAAAAGTGATAAGATATGTTGCTCTTCCTGGGAGTAGCCATGAGTGTTGCTGAAGAAACTGAAGGCAAATGCTGATGAAGATTATAGACTGAAGCTGGAAATAAATCTCTGATAGACTGATGCTGGTGATGATGGAGGTGACTGAAGCAGATAACTGATGAAGACAGCTGAAGCAGAGGTCTATGCAGAAGAAGGGGTCAAAACCAAAACCAAGATACAATGAGGTGGATACCCTGAAAAGCAAATAAACAAATGTCAAATGATGCAATGATGATATATGCAAATGATATGCAAGGGTTTGTGATCAAGAGTTGGATCTGATTATCTGTCCTGGTATAAGGTCCATGTAGGTTCAAAAGTCCAGATGAAGGCTCAGAAATCCAGTAACCAGGGTAGGGGACTCAAATAAAGAGTCACATGTCCAGGGTTAATCACAAGAACTGTCCGAAGTGGAGTATTCTTAAACAATACAGTAACAAGGTATGATGTGGCCAAGGGTTCCTGCAAACCTGTAAATAACCCAACCCCCTCACATGTAATGTTCTAGAACAAGGATCATCAGACTTGGATCAGTTATGAGAAGTGTAAACACTTCTAACCCGGAGGTACAGTGTTTACAATAACCATAAAAGATCCTCCTCTAATTCACCTAAGCTTCTGAAGGTCATAATAAAGGTCATCCAGACTTAGCAGGCTTCCCAGATAGCCCTAGCACTACAGGAAATCTGTAGCACAAAGCTCTCAAGAAGAAACCCACATTTGAACCGTGTTTCATATTCCCGCACCAGACCGAAATGGAATGGGAAAGAACATGAACCACTCTATCCTAGGTGTCACTCAGGTCCCAGGTATAGGACCTCAAACTCTCAATGGAACCCCACCCACCAAAACAGAAAACCAGATCCAGCAATGACAGTATGAAATATGCATAAGACTGCAAAAAGAAAGCAATACATAAAGTTGTACATAAAGCAATAAATAAAGCAAAACAAATAAACACATATAGCACATAACACCCCAGTAAACACAAATCAAACAAGCGCTAGGAGGAACCCACAAAAAGAACCAGAAGCCCTGGTTACAGTATAAGGGTCCCCAACATAGTCGCCAAGCTGTCGCTCCCACCAAATGGCACAGGACCAAGAGGGGTACAGACGCGAACGGTCGGCGAAAAGGAGAGAACATGAAGATGAACTGAAAAGAGTCGCCAACTAGGCATTTTTATCCCGAAGGAAAGGTAATGCTGCATAAACCTAAGAAAATATGGATAAGACGGTCGCAAACCAGAGAAACTAAGAAAGGGGGTTGGTTACAACCTGGGAAGGTATTAGCACCCAGATTGTCCGTCGTACTCGACGGGATCCACGCTTGAAAGATTTATGTTTAAAGGGGTAGTGTCAGTGCTATTTTGTGTGCGAAAGCTGGAAAAGAATGCAAGTGTCAGTGTAAAAGAAATGTGAAGTGAATTGCTCAGGTAATGAGGCTTAAAAGAATGAATCTAGAAGAGGGGGGAATATACAGAGACTTTTGTTCGATAACTGTTAAGTTATGCCTACGTATCCTCTCGTGCAATGAGGAAGTCAGAACACCGTAGTTCGACTCAAAGAGACTGAAAATGAATTGACTGTGAACTGCTTACTTGTCTATGCTCAAGTGTATGACTCGTCTGGCTCGAGCACTAACTGTCTTACATTAGACGGAAGAAGCAAGTTCTCGTTTATGAGTGAAGATGATGAGAAAAGAATCCCGGAGGAGACGATTATTGTTTGTTTTTGGTGTTTTTAATCTTTTATTTCCTTTGGAAATTGTCATAAAAAAATGAGCTTAAGCCTAAACCAAGGGTTAGTAAACTCATCACCTCTTCCCTCTGATTAGGGGTAATGAGAATACCTTAGGTATGAAGTAAACACCTCACACTTAGTCACCTTGATGTAGGATTAAGACCATTAACCTATTTGCATTTATTTAGATGTTCTTTTTGAGTTTTTGTTTGGTGTTAAGTAATGAGTTTAAGCCATAATCAAGGATTTAATGGACCCATTACACTATCCTAATAGAAGGATAATAGATGAGAACATTTAAGCTGAGAAAGGCTCCTCAACTTAATCCATGATTAGGGATTAACCTCATGACAAAACAAAGCCTTTATTAAAGTGGATTTTAGTTAATGACAAGATTAAGAAATGGATTTTATGGTTTGTAAGACAACTTGAGGGGGACTTGTCCATTAACACTAGGGTTAGTCCTTCTTAACCAATTAAGGAAGAATTAGAACCCTAATGCAAGGCCCAAGTTAAAAGCTTGATGTCTTAGTGATTATTAGATGAATTGTTTAAAGGATTTAAACACATTAAGGGTTTAACACTTAGGATTAAAGTTATACACTCCATCCTAATAGAATGATGCAGGCATAACCCTAATCACAAAGCCTTAAAACCTTTAAGGTTTAGTCCTTGATTATGAGATGAGAAGAGAAGACACAAGAGATGACTCAAAGGTAAAACTAATGGGGGGACAAATCAAACCCTAATTGTGATCATGCTTGGGGGTTCCTAGTGTTCATGAGGCTCGCAAGAAGATCTTCAGGAAGAGCCACCAAGGAAGAAGCAGGATGGAAGGAGGAGAAGCAGAAAGAAGCAAGACAACTTACTTCACTTAAGAAGATGAGTTGCTTGAAGAAAGAAAGTGAGGAGGGAACATGAATGAGCAAGCTCACTCTAATACAAAGATAAAATGCAGCAATGATGCATAAGAGGGATGAGAAGAAATTGTGAGAAGTGAAGGCAAATTCACTTCTCAAACACTTACCACCTGAAAAGTTAGCAAAAGGAAATGAAAAGAAATGAAAATAAGATGAAATGCAAGGATGTAAGACAAAGTCAGAAGCATGTTCATGATGCTAATGATGCAAAGACATAGCAAAAATGTATGTCATGAGATAGGGATGATCATACAAAGGATGAGAATACAAATGAGACATGTAAGAAGCATGAAAGTTCATGAATGCATATGAAATGAAATGAAAGCAAAACATGGTAAATGGATGATGAAATAATCAAACATGATTTCAATATATCCTAAGATGTCTTATATGTTATGTGGATGCACAAAATGTCATGGCAAGTTCATGTATGCAAGCTTATGTAAGATGGATGCAAATGAAGATGCAAATTAGGGATATATGATCATGTGATGCAAAATTCAAAATCAGAAGCAAATGATAAGATAAAAAATTGAAAATGGAATCAAAGGGACCCCAAGCCTATACAAGTTCACTGCCCAAAGGGGAAGGTCAGAAACTAAACCCTAAGGGACTTATGATTTTCCTAGATTTCTAGGGTTTTAAGGGTGATCCTAAAGGTAAAATGCCAAACAAATTGAAAATGCATTATAAAAAATGAAACAAAAATGTTTTTAGATGCTTGAAAGTATGCATAACACAATGCAAAATGAACCATTCACAAACTCAACTTGCATCAAAAGTTATGAATTTTTGAAGTTAGGGTTAAAAATATCCAAGTTAAAGAACCTTAATTAATATGAAAATTGTCAAAATGTGATCAAAACCAAAAAGAAATTTGTGTTGTGAGTTTGTAAATGTTTCTAAATGTTTCAAAAGGCTCTCTGAATTTTTTTGAGATTTTTAAATACTTAAATGTATTTTTAATTAATTAATTCTCATTAACTAATTAAAAATAATCATTTAAATGATTTAAAAATACTTTTTAATGCAAAAAATGAAAATAAAAATATTTTTGGGTTCTGAAAATTAATAGAAGCTTGAATAAAAATTTTCAGAATTTTTGAAGTCTTTTTACTATTTTTTATAAAATGTACAAATAAAATAGAAAGAAAATGAAATAAACAAAATAAAAGGAAAAGTATGCTGGATGGAAGGCTCAGATTGATTCTGGGTTTGAAACGTTTGACTGGGCGCGCATCTGGACGGCCCAAGTTCAAACCTGGCTAATTTTAATTAATTAAATTAATAAACCTAATTAATCACTAATGACATGATCCAGACCACACAATCACGCGCGGGAAGCTCAATCTAACGGCCCAAATTCAAATAAAGCCCTAACCCTAATTAAATGAACTAATCACTTTCAGGTGGCCGGAAATGACCTCCGGTCATCTTCTCCGGCCACCTCTCCCCTGAAAATTTCGCAACTCAGCCCCTAGGCCATTTCTGGAGCTCTAAAGCTCCAGATTGCTTCCTCTCTCCATTCTAAACCCAATCCCACCCTCAAACTTCATTTATATCCAACCATTAACAAGATTCAAAGTTAAGAACAAAAACTGCAAAAATTTCAGATAGACCATACATCCTCAATTCTCAACTATTTTCAATAATTCAAAGTTCAACATGCTCAGGGGGTCACACTTAACCATTTAAGAACTTAAACTAAAGCTTCTGGAAAAATGAATTCGCATGGTTACCTGAGGTGAAGCTTTCAACCCTGGAGCTTTTTGGCTGATTCTTTGGTCCAATATGCCTTTAATGAACTTCCTGAGGGGTTTGCAATGCTTGGGTGGAGTTTTTTGTGGCTGGTTTGTGAGATTGATGCAGTTCAATTCAAAGGGGGAGAGAAATCGTGTTTTTGATATGGGAGTTTTCAGGGCAAGATGAGGGTTGGGAAATGATCAGTGGTTCATGGTGAGTTGTTCTATGAAGTTTGTTTTGATGTTTGTAGCTTGTGGGATCAGTTTCGAAGAAAAATGCATAAGAGGGAATTTTTGTGGTTGCTGAGTTGTGGGAGGATTCTGGCTTGCTTGTTGTGTGTAATGGCTTGTATTTGGTCCATGTATCAAGTCTTGATAGGTCAGAGAGTTGTTGGTGGCCTATGTTGATTGGTATTGTTCATCTTGCAAAAAGTCAAGGTTAGGTGTCTTTTGAGGTATGGGCAAATTCAGGCCAAGGACAAGGGCATGTCCTACGCAGCTTGATTCATGGGCAACCATGGAATTCAGATTGAGGCCAATTAGCAAGTGGATTGAAGTTTGTGGTGGGTTTTGCAAATTTCATGAAGTTTGGCCCTTTCTTGATTTCTTCATGCACAAGTCATGAAAATTGGGAATTCTTGGCACAAATCTTACTTTTAGGAATTGCACAAAGTTGGTATGATGATTAGAAGTCACTTTGAGGTCACAAATTTGCTTGGCATGAGGTTTTGCAAAAATCCCTCTTTGACATGAAACTTGAAATTCTGTGATTTTTGCCAACTTTGGAAAGCCATAACTTGAGTTCCAAAATGAATTAGGTCTTGTTCCATTACTTTTTGAAAAGGGAATGATCCAATTTACAACTTTCATGACCAAGAATTTTTCATTTGAAGCATTTTTGGTTGAGAAAGAGGAGGTTGAAAAACTTTCCCAAAATGGAAAGTTTACATTACAAGTCATTTCCATATTTGGCAACTTTTGGTTTAGCCCACTTTTCTTCAAATTTGTGAACTTCAAATCACTTAAATGATCAAATAAAGACCATATAACTTCATTTTGATGAAAAATCCATTTGGGTTCCATGTTTGGGGGCCTCAGATGCCCTGATATGGCTCTGACTTGCTCAAGAAGTTACCCAGTGATCAGATGACTTCCTCAATGAATTTTCCCATAAAACTTGGTATGCATGATCCTTATATCATATTGAGACCAATAAAAACAAAAATGACCAAAAAATTTGGAGTTATGGCCTCTGAAACCAAAACTCTAATTTTAGGTCCTCTGTGCAGTTAAAGCTGGCTCTGCTTCCATGCCTTCCAAGTTCTTGTGATTTTCTGACTTCTTTGATCTTGGGAGGATATAATATGATGATTGAACATACATGGACCCTCCTGAGATGATTGATGACCTTTGGAGAGGCTCAGATGGCTTTTGGATTGCTCAGATCACAAACCCTAGGTGCAGATGACTTTGAACCAATGCAGTGGAGCAAAAATGCAACATGATATGATATGATTGAACTTATGCAAATGAAAAGATCACAATCCATGGTGTGAACTTAGTGAGGGCAAATTTGGGGTGTTTACAAGACCCTGTTGACGATGTACATGCTTTGTTTCAAATTCCCAAATGTTGCACCTCAAAATTTTCCCTCCACAAGACAAGTCATTGTGTACTAAGAGGCTCACAAGGTTCACAAGGTTCACAAGACATCTTATGAGGTTCACAAAGTTCACAATTGGTTGATAAGTTTGACAATTCCCTCAGACAATGCATCCTCCTAAGCAATGCATCCTAAACTAGGGTTTTGACTTTAATCAGGCTAAATGGACTTCCAAGACTTCAAGTGAGCTTCATAACATCTTATATGTGTTCAAGAATCCCCATGTCAAGTTTCAAGACTTTCCCAAAAGATTTGCTCAGTCAGATGATCAGATAGGTTAAAATCAGTCAAAGCATATAAAAACTCAAACTAAGGTCAATTGTGGTCAAACCAAAGTCAAACTTCATGATTTTTTGCCAACATCAAGTATATGAAGTAAAATTCATCATTTGATCAAGGGTTGATCATGATTCATCAAGGAGATTTCAGATCATCAAGAATCAGGAGTTTCTAAATTAGGGTTTTCATAGGAAAAGTCAACTGAACTTTGACCAGCCATAACTTTCACATGCTTCATCAAAAATTTTCCATCCAAAGCTCATTTTGAAGGAAATTGAATTCTCTACAACTTTGTGTCTCACAAGCCAAGCCCAAAAATGCTTCATTTGGAAGGTATGAGCTAAGACATTATAGGTCATTTTAAAAGTCAACAAAAAGTCAACAACTTCAAAAGAGCATAACTTGAGAATGGTAAAAGATATGGACATGAGACCAATGAGGTTGGTTAGAGGACTCTTTAAGATTTCCAAAATGTCCAAGAACACACTCATAGCATTAAAATTGAGGGATTTTTGCCCTTGCAAAGTTGGGAAATTTTTGAGTGGTTTATGAAGTAAATGGGGTCTTAAAAATCATAATTCTTCAAATGGGCTGACTTTTTTGTGACCCAATGTGTTCCATGACATCATGCACGAAATTTATTTAATATTTTCACAATTTTATTCATTTTATTTTTGTTTATTATGATTTTTTATATTAAAAATCATTTTAAATTCAAATAAAATATGAAATAGTGAAGATTTAAAATTATTTTGTTTCTAGAAAGTCATAAAAGTCATTTGGATCTAATTGATACAAGAGTTATGAAGATTATCCCAAAATAGCAATGTTGGATCAAAGAAAAATCAAGTTTAATGGCAAATCTCTTTCAATCTTCAATTATCCAAAAAGTCCAAAGAATGATAACTTTTCTTGACCTAATCTCATTCACATATATACATAGAACCTTGAGCAGCCTAAAGGACGAATTTTTGCAGCCTCTAATACCACTTTCAAACTTCACAAAAACCATCCAAATTCAATTTTCGGTTTCCCTAATTCAAGAGGTTTTAAGGTATTTTGAAGACACAAGAAGGTTCCTTGAGCTTCATTGAGTCGAAACCAACTCTTAAACGCATCCAATCCATGCTCATACACACAACCCGAATGCATCTTGTTCATGTTTAAATTTTTTTCGATTTGAATGATTTGTGCATTAATAATGAAAACTAACTATGGATTTGTGTTTGTTGTGATGTTTAGAAACTTTCTGGATGATTTAATTCAATTCTTATGGACTGTATCGAAATCCACCATTACTAGGGTTTGAAGCTCCAATTCGGGAACCAAGCATTTAGGGCCTCTAAATGAAATCTAATAACATGGTTGTGACCTATGAGACTCTTATAATTGATCTGGGCTTTGAATTTGAATTGATATTATGATTTGCTTGATGTTTGAAAAACATAGGATTCTGGTTTTAAAAATTTGCAGGAAAATTCGCAGGGATATTCAAAGGAAAATTCGCAGGTAATTTGAATGAGGAAGATGAAGTCTGGCGCCAAAATTCAGTTTAGAAAAGTTGATTTAAAATAAAAGAATTTGTTGTTGATCCTTTGTTGTACGCGCCCCATGTGGCTCAGCTGGTTTGTGTGTTTGCCTGTGAATGAATGGTCCTGGGTTCGATCCCCCCCAGGCCATTTTGTGTTGTTTTGTTTTTTTATGATTTTTACAGGTTAGAAAACAAAAGGCATTGATGCTCATTCAATATCACCAGCGCATGCGCAGCCCAGTGGAAAGGAGGCTGGTCCAGGAGGTGTAAAGCCTAGGGCCTGGGTTCGAATCCCAGCCCCAGGTAAGTTGCAATTTTTTGTTCTTTTATCTTTTTTAACTTGTTTATTTAATTCTTTTTGTTTAATTATTATAAAAATATATAATTATGTTTAATATGTAATTAGTTCTAGGTTAATATTCATATATTCTAAAAAAATTTCTAAAAAAATAATTTGTTATTTATTTGAATTAAATTATGTGTATATTTGTTTAAATAATTAAATTAGAATTAGGTATCAAATTAAAATATTTTTTGTACTTAAAATCCTAATTATATTTATAAACCCTAATTTATTTTTCTAAAACAATTCAAAACCCTAATTTTCTTTTATGATTTTAATTTCTTATTTTTATAATTAATAAATATTTCTAATATGTATATATAATTAATTTATTAAACTATTAATCATATTTATTAGTATATAATTATTATTATTTATTTCTTTTCTTAAAATTCGTAAAAAATGATTATTTATTTAAATTTGAACTTTCAATTTGTTTTCCATATCATATTAATATGCTAACCTCTTTTATATTTATTTTATTTATTATTACTAACCTTTCATTTATTTATTTATCATATGCTTATTATTTAAATTATTTTATTATAATGTAATTGTGCAAAATATGTAATAGTGGTATAATTTTTATTATTTATTTAAATTGCCATGGTTAGTAAAATAGGGCGTGAAAACTTGTTTGTGTTTAAAATTGAATTTAGAGCACTAATTATAAGATAAATATTTAAATTTGTACACGCACACACGTAAGTCGATCTTGGATCGCCATCTCACTTCTTAAGGGTTACCTCTCATGTTGCCTAAATAAAAGGTCAAGTAAGGTGTATAAAGCAAAGTCCCTTATCTTATTTAATATCATCTTGTCCCTTTAAAGAATTATAAGATCAAGTCCCTTCATGGTTGCCTTCGTAAATGATCTTGTCCCTTTCGAATAAAAGATGATAAGTCCCTTCGAATTGCTAAGTACACCTTACAATTGCCTAATCACAGATGTCCCTTCACTTGTCCCTCATAACATCCAAGGTAATGACTACCTATTCCTTAATAATAGGGATAGTCTTACCATTGAAAGAACATTTAAGAACAGTAAAGATTTAACTTAGAGTAGGTTCCTCTTAAGTACTTGCTCACTTTTTTTCATCAAATTACTTCATTACACTTCACATTTTCAAACAATTTTCAAAACAAAGGCTTTATATATATCCGTACATGGATCATTATAAAGTACTTAAGAAAATTTCTAATCACACACTACACTTCTCAGAACAATTTAAAGTGAGCTAAGTAACTAAGAGCCCATGGATAACCATGGATGAAAAGGGTGCTAACACCTTCCCTTTACATAACCTACCCCCCGAACCCAAAAATATTTTAAGGTCTTTCCTGTTCTTTTATGCCCTTTCCTTTTGGATAAAATAAAAGTCGGTGGCGACTCTTGCTATCCGCAACATTTAACTAAAGTCAGTTCTCCCACCGTGTTACAGAACTGGCGACTCTGCTGGGGATTTAATAAAAGAGGGGTACCCTTAGGAATTAGATCACTTTAAATTGTTTGCCTTGTTTGCTTTATACTTACTTGTTGGGCTTTATGTGTGAAAGATCCTAACCCGGATCTAGTGTACCTTAGGTAAATAGCAATAGACCAAGGAAAATGTACGGCGTATACCGATATGGTTGATCTGGTGGCCATAGTTAGTGTGACTTCTTGGTTGGTGCTTATGTTCCTTAAGTCAAGTTGAGGATAATATGAGGCTGCCATATGTTGTCAATGCACTAACTAACTTTTAGAACCCTAGTTATCCCATCTTGGCCTTTAGAAAAGTAGTGAGATAACCGGCTTTGGTGAAGACTGAAGTTGATTGATACTTGATGCTACGCTCATTGAGATTCTAAACTTGGAGGGTTTTGGTTGGCAAGTAAGTTGCCTACTGAACAACCACCCTTGTGAAGGATCAATGATATTGAGATCCCCTAGAACCTGGTTACTTTATAGGACAGGATGAACCATCCAAACTTCAGGGGAGGGTACTTACCTTTAAACCTCATGCAAGCCTTCAAACCTAGGGATATTGTGTGACTTGTTTGTGTGTGACACATATTTGTGATTGAGCATAACATCATAGCATCATAAGCATAGCATTTTCACTAACCATTTCAAGGACCAAAGGATTTATCTTTGTTCTTTGTTACAGGTCATGGCTTCTGCTCGTAGGAATACTATCCGGATCAACTTTGTAGGAATACCTCCCAAGCTTAAGGAGTTGGTTTCTCAAGTTTCTAAAAACTCCCAGTTCATCAAGAGGCATGGTCACCTACTGGATCTAGTCACTTCAGGGTTCAATGAAGACATGATGAGTGTTCTGTTTCAGTTCTTTGATCCTAAACATCACTGCTTCACATTCCCTGACTATCAGCTGGTTCCTACAATGGAAGAGTTCTCTAAGCTTCTGGGTATACCTATCCTTGATCAGAAACCATTTACAGGCTTGGAAAAAGAGCCTAAACCTGAGGTTATTGCTGCAGTTCTACATCTAAAGAAGTCAGACATTGTTCTAGAAACGAGAAGTGGAGTTAAGGGTATTCTTGCTAAGGTGTTGATAGAGAAAGCTAAGATATTCCTGAAGGCTATGAGTTATGATGCTTTTGAGGAGATCTTAGCCTTGTTGATTTATGGCTTAGTATTGTTTCCCAATCCAGATCAGTTCATAAACGTTCACGCCATCAACATATTTCTGAGTCACAATCCAGTGCCTACATTACTTGGAGACATCTTGCACTCTCTTCATACTCGTACTACAAAGGCACGAGGAACTCTGATGTGTTGTATACCTTTACTATCTAGGTGGTTTATTTCTCACCTTCCTCGATCAGTGATGAAGAATGAACAAGGGTTCAGGTGGTCCAAGAGGATTATGTCACTTTCTCATTCAGATATTCATTGGTGCTCTAGATCTATGGAGAATGTTGTTATCATTGACCGTTGTGGGGAATTCCCTAATGTGCCACTCCTTAGCATAAGAGGGGGCATTACCTACAACCCTTCCTTAGCTTTACGACAGTTTGGTTATGCTCGGAGTAATGGTCCTCATGACATGTTGATTCAGGGTATTGTGTTTGACTACGACAACGATCTGCAAGGTTATCGTCAAAGGTTTATACGAGCATGGGGAAAAGTGAACAAGGTTGACAGCAAGACTCTGGAGCCTAAGTACACTATTCCTATGGAAGCTTATCTCAGATGGGTGCGATCTCGTGCTCAGACTCTTATGATGCCATATCCTACCATCCTGCCAGTTACTATGGAGCCTGTTGCTGAAGGAGATACTTCTTATATCATTCTTCACCCAGACATGCCCACTGACATGGAAGACTTACAGAGGTCCTAGATCCAGTTGAAGGAGCAAAGGGATACTTTTGAGACTCATTACAAAGAAAGTCAAGAAAGAATCCTGAAGCTAACAAAACAACTTCACGAGAAGCGGAATCTCAACTCATACCTCAACACAAAGAGGAAGCGTCCATGGGAGACTTAAAACCCCATTTTTTGTACTTATTTCATTTTTATTGTAAGCCCAAGGGGCAAACAAATTTATTACTAATAAAAGTTTACTTTTTGTTTGTTTAAACAAATTTAAATCCTGCGGTCCTTGAAAACATTGCATACGCATTTATACACCATATCATTGCATCACAGGTTTCTTATGTACAGGTATCTTATCTTCTCGCTGTTTATTTCAGCAGAAATGGCTCTTGAACAGACTATCAAAGATCTCCAGGCTCAGAATGCACAATTCCAAGAGTTGATTCTGAACCTGTCCAAGGGACAAGATGAGTTGAGGACACTGCTGGCTAAGAAGAAAAATCCTGAGGACAACAAGGAGGATCATCTGAAACAACTACAAGCTGAGGTGACAAAAATGAGGACCCAGATGAATGACCAGGTGGCTTTTATTCAAAGTTTAGCTCAGGGGCAAGAAGAGCTAAGAACCGTTGTCCACAAACTTCAAAATAATGGAGTCAGGAATCTAATTGTTAGTCAACCTCCATTAAAACAAGCTGATTTGGTTGAAAGGAAGATGAGGATAAAAGAAGGTAAGAAACCGGTTTCCACTGATTGTTCTTCAGTTAAAGAAAAAAGACCTGGTAAAGTTAATCCACCTCAACACAAGGGATGTAGAAGACAGTTTATCAAATTCAGCACTCCAATGTCACAAGTTCTGCAATGCTTGTTGGAGATGAAGCTAATTTCCTTGAAAAATCCTCCTCAAAATCCTAAAACTTCCTCTCCTCACTATAATCCCAAGGCAAGGTGTGAGTATCACTCCGACAGTCCCGGACACGACACTAATAACTGTTGGGCACTGAAGAATAAGATTCAAGACCTAATTGACGAAGGAATCCTAGAGGTTACTCCAGAAGGTCAAATTGAGTTCTACTATCGTCCATCAAACATCGAAGCTGAAAGACAAGTTGCCCAAAGTAGCAAGAAAGGAAGACTACCTATTCCTGTTGAGATATGGGGCACCTTGGGACATCCAAGTGGCAAATTTGATTTCATGGTGAAATATACTGCTCCTGAAAGTTCACAGATTGCAATTGAAGACATTCAGCCAACTGGATGGGACAACATTTGAATTTTCATTTGTAATTTCTTTTATTTGTTTAAACACTTACTATTATGTTAAACTCTTGTTTTCATTAATGCATTGCATATGTTTGTCTTGAATTAATCCATTCATTTCACTATATTTTGAATTATGATTCATATTTCTATTTTGTGATATTTAACTCCTGATAAAGCTATAAGCCTGTAGAGGGAGGATGACGAAAACCATACCATAATCTTAGGCAGTATGCTTTTGAATAGACTATGTTGACAATGTACAGGCATTGTTTCAATTCCTAAACAGTGGAGATATAAGGAAGTTAATCCCTAGTCAACCCTTTTGAGCCTATGAAGTAGGAGTTTTCTTTCTCACGCAACTTAAAACCCTTATTCATAACCTGGGGCAGGGTAGTTACTCGGTTAACTCAAAAATGCCAATTATCTGTGTTGTACACAACTAATGATGGTTCTTTGTAATCATTAAACTTGACAATCAATATCTAGCAAAAGAAAAAGCTTGCTAAGTCAAAACCTATGAAGGAGACTTAATAAAAATTGAGATATCCCGCTGATTGTAATCTTAAAACAAACAGTTCGGGCAAAAGGAAGGGATAATAAAGCAAAAAAGAAAAAGAAAAAGAAAAAAGAGGTCACTATGAATCCTCAACAAAGAAAGATGACTGAATGTTCAAATAAATTTTGGTTTCTGAACCATCACAAATGTCAGTGTTATAATTCCAAACTCCTTTGAGCCTCAATGCATAAGTTAACTGAGCATAGGACTGAAGAACATCATGGAGATTGGGTTGGGTACAAATAAAATTTGAGCCTTTATCCTTTGTTTCTTAAACCGTGAACCAGGCCACGTTACAACCCTTTAAAAGTCCTAACTGAAGCATGGTTAGTTCGAAAGCGTACTGCTACAAAAAGGTATCCTGACTCCCTTAGGGCTTATTATAAAACTTGAGTTAATATCACAGTTTTCATAAAAATTGTTTTTCTAAAATAACTTTTTTTCAAAACTTCAAGACAAACATAAGCATTGCATTTTTGAAAATATTTGTTTGCATATACCTGAGTGTTTGATAAACAGAGAAACTTACAGGATGAATGCTCAATAAACCAAAGTTCTTCCGATAAACAAAGTTGCTTCCTGGATCAAAGTCCATGTATACAAAGTGGCATAGTCATTATCTCCCAATCAAGGGGACAGGCCATGATATTGCCTAACTCATTTGGGGCAATCAGGACAGGATTCAACTACGTTAAGTAGCCAGGGGAAGATCTCCTCGTTTATCTAAGTTACCAAGGGTAACATTACAGAGTTCATAATGCCAGGGGCATAGTCACTGTTTCCCAATCAAGGGGGCATACCAAGTTACTGTTCAATTCATTCGGGGCAATCAGGTCCAGATTCAACAAGTGCTTAATAGCCAGGGGAAGCTCTCCTCATATATTTGAATTACCAAGGGTAACATTATTGTGGGGCATTCTGCTTATTTCTCTTGAGGTAACTACATTCAGATACTTCCATTATGGGACAATTCATCCTCAACCATGGAGCAATGCCTTCTTTTCAAATCTAATACCCGGAGCATATATGGTCCATCACAATTTGAAGACACGTTCCTCTCATTGTATTACCTTGATATTGGATTCTCGGCAGAAGCCATTGTGGAAATTAATTGTCAACGCCAGTAATATCAGATGGTGTCAGTATCATGTCTTCGGATCCATCTATGAGGATTTTTGGGAAGGTATTCAGGAAATTTAAGAATCTCAGGAGCTCTAAACCCAATTGGTTATACACTCTCAAAGTTGAAACGATTTTGTTTTCGAGTTCAGCTTTACTTTTCCCTCTTTATTCAGGATCACTTTTCCTCTTTTACTAAAGCGAAAAATGTTCATTGGTTATGATTGAATGTATGTATGCTTTTGAATATGATTGATGTTTACCAGAAATGCATAAAATGCTTTTGAATATGATTGATGTTTACCAGAAATGCATAAATGCCTGAATATGATTGATGTTTACCAGAAATGCATGAAAATGCAGTAATAGTACTTACTAAGGACGAACGAGGGAAGGAATTCAACGAAGCTTCGATAGTTCATCCCCACAAGACAACTACAAATCCCCAGTAGGGCAAATCTACCATCATAGATACTTCAAGATACATCTCCCCTTGAATTTATGTCCATCTCTTTTATCCTCAGTCGGGATACTCAGGAACTTATTCCTTCAATAGAAGTACGACGAATGAATACGGGAGGTTATAAATACTATACTATCAAACGAGACGGGAACGAGTTCTTCATATTCTTCAGCAACGAATCGGAATTTATTTTCCCTAGCCAGTAGTTGTTATACAAAGATATCCAGAAGCTTTCGGCTGCATGATTAATACATACATCATTTATATCATATCATAACATACATATCCATAAATACATAATACATTTACTTAGGTGCATCATACTATGCATACATACATATTTCATAAACTAACATTCTCCTTGCAGGAAAGTTATATGCAGATAAATCAGCATCAACTATTCACAACAGTTCAGAAATGATCCATACATTACTCAAGATGTCCTCGGAGAGTAGGCAAACGGTCTGTAAAAAGATCCATTCCCTAATACAGGATATTTCCAGAAGATTTCATCTATCTGGTCTTGAATAGCAGGCAAACGGTCTGTAAAAAGATCCATTCCCTGGTTCAAGATATTATTCAGAAGAACAAATCCTGACGTTCTTTTGACCCTTGAATAGCAGGCAAACGGTCTAAAAAAGATCCATTCCCTTGTTCAAGACATTATTCAGAAGAACAAATCCTGACGTTCTTTTGGCCCTTGAATAGCAGGCAAACGGTCTGTAAAAGGATCCATTCCCTGGTTCAAGACATTATTCAGAAGAACAAATCCTGACGTTCTTTTGGCCCTTGAATAACAGGCAAACGGTCTGTAAAAAGATCCATTCCCTGGTTCAAGATATTATTCAGAAGAACAAATCCTGATGTTCCTTTGGCCCTTGAATAGCAGGCAAACGGTCTGTAAAAGGATCCATTCCCTGGTTCAAGACATTATTCAGAAGAACAAATCCTGACGTTCTTTTGGCCCTTGAATAGCAGGCAAACGGTCTGTAAAAAGATCCATTCCCTGGTTCAAGACATTATTCCGAAGAACAAATCCTGACGTTCTTTTGGCCCTTGAATAGCAGGCAAACGGTCTGTAAAAAGATCCATTCCTTGGTTCAAGGAATTATTCAGAACATCAAATCCTGACGTTCTTTTGGCCCTTGAATAGCAGGCAAACGGTCTGTAAAAGAGTCCATTCCCTGGTTCAAGACATTATTCAGAAGAACAAATCCTGACGTTCTTTTGGCCCTTGAATAGCAGGCAAACGGTCTGTAAAAAGATCCATTCCCTGGTTCAAGATATTATTCAGAAGAACAAATCCTGACGTTCTTTTGGCCCTTGAATAGCAGGCAAACGGTCTGTAAAAGGATCCATTCCCTGGTTCAAGACATTATTCAGAAGAACAAATCCTGACGTTCTTTTGGCCCTTGAATAGCAGGCAGACGGTCTGTAAAAAGATCCATTCCCTGGTTCAAGACATTATTCAGAAGAACAAATCCTGACGTTCTTTTGGCCCTTGAATAGCAGGCAAACGGTCTGTAAAAAGATCCATTCCCTGGTTCAAGACATTATTCAGAAGAACAAATCCTGACGTTCTTTTGGCCCTTGAATAGCAGGCAAACGGTCTGTAAAAGGATCCATTCTCTGGTTCAAGACATTATTCAGAAGAACAAATCCTGACGTTCTTTTGGCCCTTGAATAGCAGGCAAACGGTCTGTAAAAGGATCCATTCCCTGGTTCAAGACATTATTCAGAATAACAAATCCTGACGTTCTTTTGGCCCTTGAATAGCAGGCAAATGGTCTGTAAAAAGATCCATTCCCTGGTTCAAGATATTATTCAGAAGAACAAATCTTGACGTTCTTTTGGCCCTTGAATAGCAGGCAAACGGTCTGTAAAAAGATCCATTCCCTGCTTCAAGATATTATTCAGAAGAACAAATCCTGACGTTCTTTTGGCCCTTGAATAGCAGGCAAACGGTCTGTAAAAGGATCCATTCCCTGGTTCAAGACATTATTCAGAAGAACAAATCCTGACATTCTTTTGGCCCTTGAATAGCAGGCAAACGGTCTGTAAAAAGATCCATTCCCTGGTTCAAGATATTATTCAGAAGAACAAATCCTGACATTCTTTTGGCCCTTGAATAACAGGCAAACGGTCTGTAAAAGGATCCATTCCCTGGTTCAAGACATTATTCAGAAGAACAAATCCTGACGTTCTTTTATCCCTTGAATAGCAGGCAAACGGTCTGTAAAAAGATCCATTCCCTGGTTCAAGATATTATTCAGAAGAACAAATCCTGACGTTCTTTTGGCCCTTGAATAGCAGGCAAACGGTCTGTAAAAGGATCCATTCCCTGGTTCAAGACATTATTCAGAAGAACAAATCCTGACGTTCTTTTGGCCCTTAAATAGCAGGCAAACGGTCTGTAAAATGATCCATTCCCTGGTTCAAGACATTATTCAGAAGGACAAATCCTGACGTTCTTTTGGCCCTTGAATAGCAGGCAAACGGTCTGTAAAAAGATCCATTCCCTGGTTCAAGACATTATTCAGAAGAACAAATCCTGACGTTCTTTTGGCCCTTGAATAGCAGGCAAACGGTCTGTAAAAAGATCCATTCCCTGGTTCAAGACATTATTCAGAAGAACAAATCCTGACGTTCTTTTGGCCCTTGAATAGCAGGCAATCGGTCTGTAAAAGGATCTATTCCCTGGTTCAAGACATTATTCAGAAGAACAAATCCTGACGTTCTTTTGGCCCTTGAATAGCAGGCAAACGGTCTGTAAAAAGATCCATTCCCTGGTTCAAGACATTATTCAGAAGAATAAATCCTGACGTTCTTTTGGCCCTTGAATAGCAGGCAAACGGTCTGTAAAAAGATCCATTCCCTGGTTCAAGATATTTCTCAGAAGAACAAATCCTGACGTTCTTTTGACCTTGAATAGCAGGCAAACGGTTTGTAAAAAGATCCATTCCCTGGTTCAAGATATTTCTCAGAAGAACAAATCCTGACGTTCTTTTGACCTTGAATAGCAGGCAAACGGTATGTAAAAAGATCCATTCCCTGGTTCAAGACATTATTCAAAAGAACAAATCCTGACGTTCTTTTGGCCCTTGAATAGTAGGCAAACGGTCTGTAAAAAGATCCATTCCCTGGTTCAAGATATTATTCAGAAGAACAAATCCTGACGTTCTTTTGGCCCTTGAATAGTAGGCAAACGGTCTGTAAAAGGATCCATTCCCTGGTTCAAGATATTTTTCAGAATAACAAATCCTGACGTTCTTTTGGCCCTTGAATAGCAGGCAAACGGCCTGTAAAAAGATCCATTCCCTGGTTCAAGATATTTTTCAGAAGAACAAATCCTGACGTTCTTTTGGCCCTTGAATAGCAGGCAAACGGTCTTTACAAAGATCCATTCCCTGGTTCAAGATTTTTTTTCAGAAGAACTAATCATGACGTTCTATTGACCTTGGAGAGTAGGCAAACGGTCTGTACAAAGATCCATTCCCTAATCCAAGATACTTCCAGAAGAGATAATCGCCACGAAGATTTATTTCTACTGGTCCATTCAGCAATTCAAATCATGTTGCATAAATGATTCAGAGACGGCCTATACGAAGACCTAATACTGATATCCAGTATCAACATAAATACATCATCATATCCTGATACTTTAGATGGCATCTCCAAGCCCATCTCCAGATGGCATCTCTAAGCCCATCTCCAATTCTTCCAAGTGGCATCTTCAAGCCCACTCAAGCATATACAACTAATCATCAGTGTTACTCTATGCACCGGCGAGTGCAAATTTTTGGGCTTTTGTGTTCAATCCCCTTCAACCTTCCAGGTCACGAATGGCACATATACCAAACTAACCCCTCAGGTTTCAGAAAATTGAACAGGAGCAGCTGTTGCACCCCAAAATTTTCCCTCCAAAAGACAAGTCATTGTGTACTAAGAGGCTCACAAGGTTCACAAGACATCTTATGAGGCTCACAAGGTTCACAAAGTTCACAATTGGTTGATAAGTTTGACAATTCCCTCAGACAATGCATCCTCCTAAGCAATGCATCCTAAACTAGGGTTTTGACTTTAATCAGGCTAAATGGACTTCCAAGACTTCAAGTGAGCTTCATAACATCTTATATGTGTTCAAGAATCCCCATGTCAAGTTTCAAGACTTTCCCAAAAGATTTGCTCAGTCAGATGATCAGATAGGTTAAAATCAGTCAAAGTAGTTAAAAAGTCAAACTAAGGTCAACTGTGGTCAAACCAAAGTCAAACT
Organism: Lathyrus aphaca; assembly: GCA_963966055.1. Lineage (NCBI taxonomy): Eukaryota > Viridiplantae > Streptophyta > Magnoliopsida > Fabales > Fabaceae > Lathyrus > Lathyrus aphaca. The sequence continues at coordinate 128,789,741 of OZ014522.1, read as the reverse complement.
TCATGATTTTTTGCCAACATCAATTATATGAAGTAAAATTCATCATTTGATCAAGGGTTGATCATTATTCATCAAGGAGATTTCAGATCATCAAGAATCAGGAGTTTCTAAATTAGGGTTTTCATAGGAAAAGTCAACTGAACTTTGACCAGCCATAACTTTCACATGCTTCATCAAATTTTTTCCATCCAAAGATCATTTTGAAGGAAATTTAATTCTCTACAACTTTGTGTCTCACAAGCCAAGCCCAAAAATGCTTCATTTGGAAGGTATGAGTTAAGACATTATAGGTCCTTTTAAAAGTCAACAAAAAGTCAACAACTTCAAAAGAGCATAACTGGAGAATGGTAAAAGATATGGACATGATACCAATGATGTTGGTTAGAGGACTCTTTAAGCTTTCCAAAATGTCCAAGAACACACTCATAGCATTAAAATTGAGGGATTTGTGCCCTTGCAAAGTTGGGAAATTTTTGAGTGGTTTATGAAGTAAATGGGGTTTTAAAAATCATAATTCTTCAAATGGGCTGACTTTTTTGTGACCCAATGTGTTCCATGACATCATGCACGAAATTTATTTAATATTTTCACAATTTTATTCATTTTATTTTTGTTTATTATGATTTTTTATATTAAAAATCATTTTAAATTCAAATAAAATATGAAATAGTGAAGATTTAAAATTATTTTGTTTCTAGAAAGTCATAACAGTCATTTGGATCTAATTGATACAAGAGTTATGAAGATTATCCCAAAATAGCAATGTTGGATCAAAGAAAAATCAAGTTTAATGGCAAATCTCTTTCAATCTTCAATTATCCAAAAAGTTCAAAGAATGATAACTTTTCTTGACCTAATCTCATTCACATATATACATAGAACCTTGAGCAGCCTAAAGGACGAATTTTTGCAGCCTCTAATACCACTTTCAAACTTCACAAAAACCATCCAAATTCAATTTTCAGTTTCCCTAATTCAAGAGGTTTTAAGGTATTTTGAAGACACAAGAAGGTTCCTTGAGCTTTATTGAGTCGAAACCAACTCTTAAACGCATCCAATCCATGCTCATACACACAACCCGAATGCATCTTGTTCATGTTTAAAATTTTTTCGATTTGAATGATTTGTGCATTAATAATGAAAACTAACTATGGATTTGTGTTTGTTGTGATGTTTAGAAACTTTCTGGATGATTTAATTCAATTCTTATGGACTGCATCGAAATCCACCATTACTAGGGTTTGAAGCTCCAATTCGGGAACCAAGCATTTAGGGCCTCTAAATGAAATCTAAGAACATGGCTGTGACCTATGAGACTCTTATAATTGATCTGGGCTTTGAATTTAAATTGATATTACGATTTGCTTGATGTTTGAAAAACATAGGATTCTGGTTTTAAAAATTTGCAGGAAAATTCGCAGGGATATTCAAAGGAAAATTCGCAGGTAATTTGAATGAGGAAGATGAAGTCTGGCGCCAAAATTCAGTTTAGAAAAGTTGATTTAAAATAAAAGAATTTGTTGTTGATCCTTTGTTGTACGCGCCCCATGTGGCTCATCTGGTTTGTGTGTTTGCCTGTGAATGAATGGTCCTGGGTTCGATCCCCCCCAGGCCATTTTGTGTTGTTTTGTTTTTTTTATGATTTTTACAAGTTAGAAAACAAAAGGCATTGATGCTCATTCAATATCACCAGCGCATGCGCAGCCCAGTGGAAGGGAGGCTGGTCCAGGAGGTGTAAAGCCTAGGGCCTGGGTTCGAATCCCAGCCCCAGGTATGTTGCAATTTTTTGTTCTTTTATCTTTTTTAACTTGTTTATTTAATTCTTTTTGTTTAATTATTATAAAAATATATAATTATGTTTAATATGTAATTAGTTCTAGGTTAATATTCATATATTCTAAAAAAAATTCTAAAAAAATAATTTGTTATTTATTTGAATTAAATTATGTGTATATTTGTTTAAATAATTAAATTAGAATTAGGTATCAAATTAAAATATTTTTTGTACTTAAAATCCTAATTATATTTATAAACCCTAATTTATTTTTCTAAAACAATTCAAAACCCTAATTTTCTTTTATGATTTTAATTTCTTATTTTTATAATTAATAAATATTTCTAATATGTATATATAATTAATTTATTAAACTATTAATCATATTTATTAGTATATAATTATTGTTATTTATTTCTTTTCTTAAAATTCGTAAAAAAATGATTATTTATTTAAATTTGAACTTTCAATTTGTTTTCCATATCATATTATTATGCTAACCTCTTTTATATTTATTTTATTTATTATTACTAACCTTTCATTTATTTATTTATCATATGCTTATTATTTAAATTATTTTATTATAATGTAATTGTGCAAAATATGTAATAGTGGTATAATTTTTATTATTTATTTAAATTGCCATGGTTAGTAAAATAGGGCGTGAAAACTTGTTTGTGTTTAAAATTGAATTTAGAGCACTAATTATAAGATAAATATTTAAATTTGTACACGCACACACGTAAGTCGATCTTGGATCGCCATCTCACTTCTTAAGGGTTACCTCTCATGTTGCCTAAATAAAAGGTCAAGTAAGGTGTATAAAGCAAAGTCCCTTATCTTATTTAATATCATCTTGTCCCTTTAAAGAATTATAAGATCAAGTCCCTTCATGGTTGCCTTCGTAAATGATCTTGTCCCTTTCGAATAAAAGATGATAAGTCCCTTCGAATTGCTAAGTACACCTTACAATTGCCTAATCACAGATGTCCCTTCACTTGTCCCTCATAACATCCAAGGTAATGACTACCTATTCCTTAATAATAGGGATAGTCTTACCATTGAAAGAACATTTAAGAACAGTAAAGATTTAACTTAGAGTAGGTTCCTCTTAAGTACTTGCTCACTTTTTTTCATCAAATTACTTCATTACACTTCACATTTTCAAACAATTTTCAAAACAAAGGCTTTATATATATCCGTACATGGATCATTATAAAGTACTTAATAAAATTTCTAATCACACACTACACTTCTCAGAACAATTTAAAGTGAGATAAGTAACTAAGAGCCCATGGATAACCATGGATGAAAAGGGTGCTAACACCTTCCCTTTACATAACCTACCCCCCGAACCCAAAAATCTTTTAAGGTCTTTCCTATTCTTTTATACCCTTTCCTTTTGGATAAAATAAATGTCGGTGGCGACTCTTGCTATCCGCAACATTTAACTAAAGTCATTTCTCCCACCGTGTTACACCAAACACCGGAGATATATGGGAGATAAACACTCGCTAACCTCTTTGAGCCTTGAAGTAGGATTTTCTTTTCGCATGAAAAAACCCTTACATTTAACCCGGGGTAGGGTAGATGTCAGCTAGTTGGACCAGGCGTTCATGCTTTCATAAAGGAGTGTATATGAGGATCCCTAATATTTCATTGTACCAAATCAAGAGGTCCAAAGACCGGAAACCACCATGGTTATTCTTCATCAATCAAAAAGTGAGACAGTCACAACCCTTACAAAACAGTCAAGACAAACAGTGCACACGATTTGTTCACAAAAAAAATAAAAAAATAAAAAATAAAAATAAAAAGCCCGTTAAGTCGAAACTTGAAAACAAGCGACTTAGGCAAAAATTAGGGCATCCCGCTGGACTCCAATTGCAAATGATTCACAAGAATCAGTCCAGGCAAAAGTTAGGGATAAGTAAAAGAATGAAAAAAAGCAAAAGACGAAAAGGATTACACAAGAAGGATCCTCAAGCAAAAACAAGTCGTGTGATACAGACACAAAAGACAATAGGGGTAGTGACTATTACTCCAACAACCGCAGTGGTACTTAAGCTGTTAGAGTCATTGGTTCCTCAACCATCACAAAACCCTTTTGAGAGGTGAGCACTTGTAAAAACTAGCTGAACATAGGAATGGAAGGACATCACGAAGATGGGTGGGAACATATAAACTTTGAGCCTATATCTTTGTTTCTATAACCGTGAACCAGACCACAATACAACCCTTAAAAGTCCTAACTGAAACAGGGTTAATTCGAGAGTGTACTACCACAAGATGGCGTTCCTGACTCCTACGAGTTATGCTAAAAGATCCCTATTGGTATTGCGTGTGCATGTTTTCTTTCAATAGAAATATATGTCGTATCTTAACCAGTGAGTTTCTCACAAAGGTTTGCGACATTTTTTCAATAAAAACTTCAAGATTAACATGTGTGTTGCATTGAAATAATCATTCTCTGAATAAAGCATTTTCTGCTTGCATACATTTGTTTGGCATCAAAGAAGTTCACATATGGAACCTCAGTATAAAAGCTTAATCTTTCCAAGTTGAGAAGGCGGAAACTTCTGAAGGACATTCATGTCAAGGGGCCTTTTTCCAAGAAACTCCATTGAATAGGGACTTTTCCAACCAGTTGGGTTAAATGCAGCCAATATGGGGCAATAACGTCGATCAATCTCTTCAAATTACAGCCAAATTGGGGCAATCACTCCGAGATTTAAATCTCTCATAGAGCAGTTGTCCTAGGTGTTTTCTCCAAAGCAAGGTTCGTACTGGGGCAGGTCACCCTAGAAGCACTAGAAGTTACTCTCTCCAGAAGACGGTTAATCAGATGCACCTACCCAAGGTTAAGAATACTGGGGCAAAACACCTCATGATGATGCGAGATCTTGGGGCAAATTTCTTCATGGACCATACAATTTGAGGTGGTTACTTCGAGATATTCAAGAGTTTGAAAACACTGAAGCATTTCAGATGCCAGGTTTTTTGTAAAATCCTCTTGAGACAATCTTACAGTATGCAAGGCAGATCCCAGAATAAACGTCTGATGATTGATCCCAGTAGGGCGAGGGAAGCGTGTTTCCCTAATCAGAGAATTTCTCCTCAGTCGTTATGGTTACTTCATATGATCATCATGCACGACTAAAGTCCAGTAGTCATTGGCATCTTCAAGGTTAAAGTTCAATCTGTGTTGGCATCTCCTCAACCATGACCAGTTGGCATCTATATACGTCCAACCTCTCACTTCAGTTGAGTGTGGCAGTTTTCGCTTTGGTTTTCTTTGACCCTTGAGTCGATATCGGTGTTTTCTTTGGCCTTTGAGTCGATATCATCACTTCTGTTTCTCGACCCTTGAGTCGATACCATCACCCTTGTTTCTCGACCTTTGAGTCGATATCATTGATTTCATTGCCTCGACCCTTGAGTCGATATCATTACCTTCGTTTTCTCGACCCTTGAATCAATATTGTTATGTTGTTTCCTCGACCCTCGAGTCGATATCATAGTTATTCTCTGACCCTCGAGTCAATATTTTCGTCCCTTTTCCTCGACCCTCGAGTCGATGTTGTTGTTTCATTTCCTCGACCCTCGAGTCGATACCACTGCCTTCGTTTCCTCGACCCTCGAGTCGATGTTGCTATTTTTATTTTGACCCTCGAGTCGATGTTCTTTCCTTCTTTCCTCGACCCTCGAGTCGATGTTGTTGTCGCTTTATTTCTCAACCCTCGAGTTTATGTTGTTGTGTTCTTCTCGACCCTTAAGTCGATGTTTCCATTTCTAATGACCCTTGGGTCGATATTATAGTCTTCACTTCTTCAACCCTTGAGTTGATACCCAGTAAGTCTGTCATAAAAACAAACAAAAAATTCAAAATCATATCAAAGTTCAACCATACTCGATTCAGCTCTACCCAGGGCATATGTGCATATCTTTGTGCTTACAGGTAACAGTTTCTTGCTGAACTCGAAAGCGAGATTGAAATTTCTTCAGGGTATTGAGACTTTCTTCGATCTTGACAACTGATAGACATATATATGGTTCATAATACCAGGGCACGGTATTTCGCAGTGATACAAGGTTTTCAGGAATTCTCGCGAGACAAATTCTTCCACAATCTATGCAGTCTGGGGCAGTTATGTCAAGATTCAACGAATCTCTAAGAGTTTGAAGACACTTGGGCATTTTGGATGTCATGTCTTCTGTAAAAACCTCTTAGATTGATCTTCAAGCAGTCAATAGTCCAGAAAATGCAAGATGTCACTAAATGATATTCCCCGACAGAGTTGTTACTCTTTTCTCAAATCAACCAATCTGGTATTGATCGCGTCGTCTCGTGTCAACGGATCTATTGCGAATGGATCGATTGATACCTTTATCTTATCAGATCGCTCGATCTTGTTTGGATGCAAATCACTCGATATTGCAACGCCGTTAAAGTCCACCATCGTGGTGGCAAGCCAGTAGTCGCATGGCGTTATACCAAAAGACATTGTCCGAGTTGTAAATCGCTTGATATTACTCCTCGTTGTTTGAGTCGTGCTCATGTTCTTGGTTATGGATCGCTCGATGCCATTTCCTTAGCAGATCATTTGGTCTTATCCAATGCTCGTCTGTGTTGGATTTCTGGTACTCGTCTGTGTTGATACGCCAATACTCGTCTGTGTTGGATTTCTGGTATTCGTCTACACCAGTGGCTGATATTCGTCTGTATCATCGCCTGAAGTGCTCGTCTGTGTTTCTTAGATCATCGTCTGATATTCGTTTGTATCATTGACTTATGACACTCGTCTGTGTTTCTCTGGATGATCATCCAATACTCGTCTGTGTTGAAGAGGTTTGAAGTCCTGACGGTGGGTTGAAACGTCAAAATGGTTACCAGTTCCTGGCGTAACAGGTGTACCCGAAGGAGATTTGTCTGTCTCGAGTCATATAATTTTGTAAAGTGTATAAGGACTCGTATGTCCTGTTCCTGGCGTAACAGGATTGTTCGAAGAAGACTCGTCTGTCTAAGTTATCTCTTCATCTGGTGTAACAGTTTAATTTGGAGAGAGTTTGTTCGCACCGTGTTACTACAGCCTACGCGGAATTTTGGGTTACTTTCTTTTTTTGGTTGGGTTTATTTCCCAGTTCTTGCATTCTCTAGCAGAGTGCAAATTTCATGGTTATTTTAGTATTCAATCACAGTTTATCTCGAACGGCCGACAACCCGTGCTTTCGTCCTTTTCAGATTAACAGTTGCTTGAATAGGGGCAGCTGTAACACCCCAAATTTTCCCCTTCCTGTTTATCATCATGTAATCATAAGCATAGCATCTGGCATATCATTTTCATATTTTGCACTGCATCATTAGCATAGAAGAACGAATCATAACATCCATAACATAAGTTGGCAGGGATTTCATTTCAGCGTGGCTATTTAGTTCGCAATTTGATTCAGATGGACGTTTGACCTAGCTTGGTCAGACTGACATGATTGGTTTAATTTCAAGTTATCCGCTTCAGTGATTATCTCTCAGTTAACACGAAGTGTCTCTGGCCACAAAGTAGGGGTTTATTTTCTCAGAGAAATGATTCAAGAGAATTTGGGGTGATTCGAGGCTTATGTGTTCAAGAGACTTGGAGATTGTTTTATTAAGAGGATCTGCCTCAAGAGCAGTAGCAGTTGTATTCATTGTATCAGAGACAGTGGGATAATGCAAATCAAGGTTTCTGGCTATGCGCGTATTGATGGTGGATGATTCATTTTATTTTATTAATGCTAATCCAAGACCAAATTTCCGAGTTTATTTTCTATATTCTATCTTTATTATTTCATATCCAATTCTTCATTTTTTTTATTTTTATCCATTTTTCATTTTTCTTTTATCCATCCAATGTTACTAAATCTTTTTTTTTATATCCATCACCTTTTTCTTTTCTTTATTTTATTTTCGATCCAAATGTCCCTTCACTTTTTAATTCTTATTTTCCATTTTTTTGCCTAACATTTTTTAACCCAATTATACATTTTTTCTCTCTCTCAAAGTCCCTGTTTATTGGCTTATAACCACCAACAAGAAGCATCACGTGAAAGGGTAACCTACATCCCATGACGTCATAATTTGTACCTCCATCAGCATTCCAAAACGCACTAGCACGGAAAGAAGCTTGTGAATACACACGCACAACATACACACAAGACTCAGCATCAATCAAAAAGAAAAAAAACACGAAATGCAAGAAAAATTGGAAAAAAAGAGAAATGGTAACAGAAAATTCACAAACAAAAAAAAGAAAAAGTGAATGGAAAATAACAAACTGATGACAAAAAAATTTTGTTATGTCAAAAAGAACTAGTCACACTTTTCTTCAATCAAGAGAACCATTTTCATGATATCTCTTCTTCCATCAACAAAATCGAAATTGATTCCTCCTCATCACCAAAGCCAAATTCGCCCTTTCGTCTACATCACACCATAACAAAATTCTTTCTCTTAACTGATTTCATATCGTCATCAATACCGAAAAAAACAAAAGAGAAAGAAACTCATCCTCATCAATAAGCCTCAGCTTCTTCAATTGAGTCAGAGCTGAATTCGTCTTCTTCACCAAATAACCAGTAAATTGAATCCACACAACATCAATCCATTTTTTCACTAACCTGCAAACAAAAGAGATGCTTCATCAACAACACACATGACCGAAAATCTTCAATCATTCTTCGTCACATCTTCAAAGTCAGATTCAACTTCTCTTCATCGTCGTACCTTCATCAAACGTCATCAATCACCAATCCATAACATCATTTTCGAAGCCAATTTGATGCATGAGAGTGGAGGAGGAGTGTGAATGGTAAAGCGGGAACGAAGAGGCGAGAACTCACGATTTGTTCCTCATACGCCATCGGTTTGCAGGTATGAGGATTTTTTAGCTGTAATCGTTCGTTGCATTTTGGTTTGTTTGTTTTTGATTCGATTGTGCCGATCTGTTTTTTGGAGGAGTTTTAGAGGGGTTTGATTTCGGATTTGTAGTGAGCATAAGGATTTAGTAAGGTTTTGTGTTTACAGCATTTTGTTTTGCGGTGGTGGTTGTGCATTTGGAGGAAGGTTCGGCGGCGCCGGTTTGGTCGAAGAAGATGAAGATTGTGTTAGGGAGAGAGAGAGAGACGCCATTAAAGAGGTCTCGGCGTTTGCAGTGTGTCCTGTTTTTTTATTTTTGTGTGTGTTAAGAGAATAGGATATTGTGATATTAAGAAATCTGATGAAAGAATTGAGGATTCCGAGGTGATATAGATAAGGTGCTGGCAGTTTTTTGTGATTTCCTCCCTACCGGCGGTGACACTTGTCACCGTCCGGTAGGATACCTCCATTGCCATTCTGTGCACGCTGATTTACCGTAAATACCATGCACTCATTTTTTTTCCACCATCCGATAAGATTACTTGGCAAGTCCATAAGATCCAACGCGTCCCAGGAGGTGAACCGTGTTGACCACGCCCTCACCATATAGTCCCTCAGACTTCTACGTTTTGGGCTTGCTCCATTGCTTTCGCCACCCCCCTTTTTGCGGCCCACTTATTGTTTTTAATTTCTTTTCTACTGTTTGCACCCCCTCCCTATTTTTCTTAGTTTTTATTTTCTTTTTCATATTAGTTTCATTTTAATCCGTTTAAAATATTAAAACTCATCAAAAATTTCATAAAAAATATTTTTAGTTTCATAACTCCATTTAGAATTTTGTCATATTTTTTATTTCCTGATTTAATTAATTTCTCAATTTTATTTCGATTTTTCTTTTATTTTCTTTTCATTCAATTTCCATAATTAACGCCTTATCTTGTAGGATTTATTTCATTCACCTCGATTAACATTTCGATTCCGTTCTTTTTGCATCATTTCATATACTCAGAAAAGCTCCTAAAAACATTTTTCTTATTTTTTTAATTCCATTTTATCCATAGTTTTGTAAGTCGTATTTGTGCGATTTCGTTATTTGTTCTTAAGCAACTTCGTGTGATTATTTGATAGAGTTTCATTGTGAATTTTTTGTGAGCCATTTTGACACTTTATTAGTTGCTGGTTGTTGGCTTTAGAGATTTAATTTCATAATTTTCTCATGTCATTTGATATTGGTTTGGAGTTTGATTTCTTAGGTAGTGTTTCGTGCCTCTTTCTTCTTTCTTTCTAACATAATTTGAGGAAGGGTTAGCTACTGATTTTGTTGATGATGATTGATTTGTGATTGTCGTTTTTGGTTTGCATAATGTTTAAATGTTCTTATTTTCATTGTATTCTTATTGCGGTTCGCTAACCATTTCAGGGGCTCTGGTAAGTGAGAGGTGTGGATGTGATTCCCACATCTGCAATTCTCATCTCTTCTCCTTTCAAGTTATTTTCTTACTTGTGATTTTTGGGGGCTTAGGCCTTACTTCCTCCCTCTTCTATTCTGCATTCTTCTCTTTCTCTTCTTATCTTCTCCTCCTTTAAGATAGTAAACCTCACTAACTTAGGATTACCTTTGCATGATAACTTTAGGATTCATTAGTCCCCCATTAGACTTTTACCTTTGTGATCCTTTTGTTTCTCTTCTCTTCTCATCTCAAAACCCTAAAGAAGACACTTAATAAAGAATGAAGTGATATCTTGAGCAATAGCCTTATCCCATGAGACACTTGTAGTCTTCCCATCTTGGGATAGTACAAGCTTGTCTTGTGATGTACAAGTCTGATCAGGATATCATCTTCACCAAGAAAATCATAAAACACACTTCTTCATTGTAAATACAAAAACACTTAATAAGTTAATGAGTTAGTGAGCCTAAGCCCTAATCTCTGGATTCAAGTTTTGGGGATCTTCTCCTTACTTGAGTGTGCTTGTTCTATTATTCCATCTTGGAATGTAGTGACAAGTGCACATTCCATGGAAAAGAGCTTGAGTTCACTTCCTTGTGACACGCTCATAAAAGCCTCTAAAAAACATAAACCAACAATAAGCGTCTTTCCTTTGGGAATTCTTTTCTTATCTCCTTCGCTCCGTCCGCGAACTTGCTCCTACTTGTCACTTTGCAAGATGGTTACGCACTCGTCGTCCGAGCCTGCAACACCTGAGCATTGGCATAGGCAGTTCAAGCCTTAATTCACAAGCAATCTTTTCCACCCCTAGTTAGGGGAACTACGACGACTCTGATCCTCATTGTCCAGATGAGGTACGTAGGCAGCGGGGTAGGGCCCGTTCGAGCACAATCTTTATTTTCCCTACATTTTTCCTTTTCAGTTCCCTTTTCTTTTATGTTATCCAGTTCAGTTCATTTTCTTTGCAGCAGCTTTCATTTCTTCACCCTTTGAAACAGTTTCTTTGCAAGCGTGGATCCCGTCGGGTACGACAGACGATCTGGGTGCTAATACCTTCCCAGGTCGTAACCGACTCCCGAACTCAGTCTCTTTGGTTCGCAGGACCTATGTCTTTCCTCTTTTTTCTTTTGGTTTGTGCAGCATTACCATTCTCGTTCCCTCGGGATAAAAATGTCTGGCTGGCGACTCTACCTCTTTCCGCGCCACTTTCGTGATTGTACCAGCATGGAAATCCGGGGAGCGACAGAAGGTATGCCAGTTATCAGTTTGTTTTTTGAAAAAAGAAGAAGAAGACAAGTTTGGATTCAAGAAAGTTTCCAAGAGTGCAATTACATCAGGAAATGTACATGATACGTGGCCTAAAGAAATATTCAAAGCAAAATCCTAAAAAGGAGTGGATTAATTCAAGTCGCAGCTTTGTCTAAAATTCTTCAATGTGTTAAGAGTACCGCACCAGCCCTATGACCTACTGTCTCCATGAGAAGTCATGCCAACATTCACCTATCCAAGCTATCACCAATACACCTTCAGAAAAGCCACAAAGGAAGCCCGACAAAAGTCGGCACGGAGGAAAAATGTGATACCAAGCTGAATTCAAAAAGAGAACATCACATATGTTGAGTAAAAAAACTGGAGACCATAACCAATTAAGGGTTTAATACATTACCTCTGAAATATGATTTGACAACGTACCCTAGCAAATGTTGTATCACGAGAAGAGAACAAGTCCTGCAGAGAAAGAAATCAAAATATGTCAAAGGAGGGAATTTTGCAGCAGATAATCAAGCTGGGTTATTTAGTTGACTAAGTTCAAATGGGATGCAAAAGTCATGAAGGGCAAAGGCTAGCAACCGTAAAAAAAAATATAGCAGTAAATTCATCTTTTCACAGTCAGTAAAAATCAAGGAAAATCATGTTGGGGACTACAAGTCTAAGGCAGAAAAGACAAAATGAAAGTTTTCGTACATCAAAAATCCCGTGAAATCAGTAACGGATTCATCGCACAAAATTCATTCCTCACGCGAGTTTCATAATTTCACACGTATCAGGTATCCTAAATTTCCACTATATATCCTTCAATCATTGGTAGCAGGGAACCAAGGGAGAAACCCTAGTAGCAAAGAAAAACAGCAGAAAACATTCATCCCAAAAAAAAAGCCGCAATCCACCTTCATCAAACCAAATTATAAAACAACCAAAACCGTAAATACCTGAAACCTCCGTCTAACGCCACCACCCCCTTTTGACAGCCACCGTAAATCACAAAACCACTGTGAATGAGTGAGAACTCCGATCCAAAACCATGAAACCGCCGTGAGATTGAAACGATAACCACGAGACCCAAAGAGTGAGGCTTACAAAATCAGAAACACTGAGAGATTGAAGCCGTGAATCTGAGAAAAGATCGCGAAGTGAATCGCCGTTGTGGGTTGTTGTTGGTGGGTTCTTGACTTTATGAATCGTGAATCGTTTTGTTTTAAATGTTGTTTGTTTTTTTCTTTTCTTCTGTGAAAACTGAAAAAACAATTTACTCATGAACCTTGTTTTTGTTTTCAAACTGATTTTACTTCTTTTTTGTTGTTATATAATGGTTTACTATCTTGTGGGCTCAGTTGTTTAAGCCCACGATTCTGATTCTACTATCCGCATTGCCCATCTAATCCACACGTACCCTTCTCTTCATTTAGTTCTTTTGTTCATTTTATTTATTTTTATTATTTAAAGAAATGTTATGTTGTGTGTGGGCTTCGTAAGCCGATAGATCTCTGTTTGTACCCATATAACTCAACACCAAACCCCTGTTTTATATTTATTTACATTTCTTCTATTATTATTTTTTGAGAATTTACTTATTAGATTTTCCTTTTAGTTAATTGGTTTATTTAATTTTTATTTATTTATTCGCCATTTGATATTTCAGGCCAATGATATAACAAAAGGCCAAATTTTTCGATTCCGATAAATCGAAAATCCGGTCAATATGAGGCCTATGTAGCATAGTCGTTTTAATCTGTTTATCTCTATTATTTTGTTTTTATTAATCCAATTTATCTATTTATTTTAATATTTCATTTCATTTCTATTATTTCGTTTATTCAATTTTATCGATTATTTTTAATTTATGGTCGATGAACATCGCTTTAATCCTGAGATTCGTCGCGAGCCGACTCGATATCTCGATTACGACGAGACCACTTTTATTTCGATTTAATTTAGTTCATTTAATTTAATCATTTATTTATTTACTATTTTTTATGGTCGATGAACATCGAATTAATTTAGAGATTCGTCGCGAGCCGACTCGACATCTCGATTAATGATGAGACCATCCAATTTAAATTCAATTTATTTATTTATTTCCGTATTTCAAACAAATATTGTTCAACTCCTCGTAGAACGATTTTAACATTAAATCGGTTCTAAGGCAGTTAACGAACCACACCTCGACGCGTCCGAAAAGATTCAACGCCTTCGAATAGTTGTCTCCGAATAAAAAGGCCGAACGCCTCCGAACAGTTCGAAAACACTGCACACACGCTTTCTCTTGGGCAAACTACAATGAGACCATTTATTTCTTGTAATCCCCTGTAACTTATTTTGTATCCCTCCCCCATTTTATGTACGCATTTTATTTTCCGCATTTTATCGGTTTAGTTTAGTTCGCGAACTCTTGGTCCAACGCCAAGCGGCTGCACTTGCACACTCACACTTTCTTTTTCGGTTATCATTTCGTTTATTAGGACCCACTTCACCTTGCGGGCCGAGCGCATTGTGCCTCGTTAAACAAACTAAAAAATAAAACTCCATTTGCATTCACCCTCTAACCTCAAAAACCAAAACGATTCTTTTTAGATCCAAACCCTTGATCCAACGTCAAGCGGTCTTAGGAAATAAAACACATTATTAATACGAGAAGAAATTGTACGCCATGAGCCTTAAGCGGTAGAAAGGAGGATAACGAGCTCTCGTTACTCGCTCCGATTATTTCGACGCAAGACGCTCGTCTTGTTGGACGAAATAAACTATCCATAGTCTTTAGTGCAATTCGACTCCTAAACCCTTTCATCAAAGAAAGGTGATAAAATCAACAACCATCAACCGTAGTAGGCCGAACTACGAGGCTCTAACTTTCCCATTGCACGCGGGAGTACGTAGGCACAAGGATCTCAATCCTTGCCGAGCACCTAAGATCAATCTAACTTATAATTTAAACTCTTTTCCCTCTAGCAAATAATTCGTTTAAACATAGACATCCTTTCGCGCGTGACAACTTAGATGGTTCCCATCGAGTACGATGGATGTAGGGGGTGCTAATACCTTCCCCCTGCATAACCGACTTCCGAACCCAGGCAATGGTTCCGTTGACCTTTGTCCCTATCCTCTCTTCCTGGGTTGTATCTATATCTTCCCTTTCCCTCTTCGGGAATAAATAGAATTAGGTGGCGACTCTTCAGTCTGTCCAGCGTGCGGCTCCGTCTTTTCGGATCGTGTGAGGTCGTATTTTTCGGGGTGCGACAGCTGGCGACTCTGCTGGGGAATGGTTCACCCCTATGCGAGTCAAGCCTAGTCTAGGTTTCCACGCTTGTTTGGATGTTTGCTTTTATGCCTTGCTTGTTTATTTTTATCGCTTTCTTTATCGCATTCCATCTTATATATCTTGTGGCTCATTGGTACTATAATTTGGATCGATACTTTGCAAAAGAAACTTGAGGGAAAGGCTCTATACCCGGGCTTATAAGTACAAGCATAAGTTAGCGAGGTTGGGTAGTATGGGCTCCCGAGGGAACCTCTCTCGTAGGTTTTCGATACGAAAACCTCACTTGGAGTAGATTCTAATGAGAATACTGACGACCGTCAAGCTCTTGGCGTGTGTTCTCAGTTGTTTTCATTAGGGTCATCGACTCTGAGGACCTTTAGAACCTTTTGGTTAAAACATCGATTGATGGTCGTGTAGTATTGACTCCCGAGAAATTTGCTCTCGTGGGTTGTCGATACGAAGACCTCACTCAGAATAGACATTCTTAATGGAGTTGATTGACTGTCAAGAGATGACATGTGCATCAAACATTTGAGCAAAGTCCATAACTCTGAGGCCTTTGTTTAAACCTTGTGTCGATGATCGCGTAGTATGGGCTCCCGAGAAAATTTGCTCTCGTGGGTTGTTGATACGAAGATCTCACCCAAAATAGATTCATATGAGGGAGTCAGTCAACCGTCATGCTTATGGCGTGTGTGATGAACAACCATATGAATTGACAACTTTGGGGTCCCTAAAACCTTAGAGTTTACCCAGTGAGTTCCTGATCAGAGTATCCTTCATTCGTACCTCGGACTCATGAGTTCCTGTTATCAAATTCTGGATTAAACCAAGACCCTGGTCTTGTGGTCCTAGATTATGACATTGCATATCATTTCATTTGCATCAATTCTTGCATTTCATTCCAAGAACCGAGAACTCATTTCATGTTCCTCCATATTCAGTAAATCAAGCTGGTTTCCCGACGCTTGTATCGTGCTAGACGCCCGTACCTAACTCGAGCCAACACTAGAAGACTAATGGACGTGATTCAAGAAGAGCAAGCTGCTATGAGGGAAGAGATTGACTCGGTCAAGAACAAGATTGACCAGATTTATGAGACCATACAAGCTTTGGCTAGGATGGAAGAACATCGCGAAGCTGCTACCGTAATGAACAATGCTCTGGTGCAAGGATCTACCTCGCGCGCAATGCCTTCAGTTCCAGTTCCAAATCCTTTTGGTCTATGGTTTGCCTCCTGGCTTCACTCCTGCTGTTGAAGAGGTCACTTACCAACCAATACCTACCTCTGGTGTCACTGTTGGTGTTACTCCTCAAGCTCAACCTGCCGTTACACAGGTTCACATACCTCATGCTGAAGAGGATCATCAGGTTGAGTATGAGATTCATACTGCTATTCCAATCACCAATCCTCATGTTGTTCAAGAATATGAAGCTATGAAGATGTGTCATGAGTTAGCTGAAAAACTCCGAATCATGGAAGGACACAACTCAACCTCTTTGAGTGCCTCAGATATGTGCTTAGTTCCGGATATTGTGATCCCTGCTAAGTTCAAACTTCTAGAATTCGAGAAATACAAAGGCCTCAGTTGTCCTGAACTCCACTTAAGGATGTATTGCAGGAAAATGGCCGTTCATGCCAAAGACGAAAGACTCATGATCCATTGCTTCCAAGACAGCTTGTCTGGAGCGTCTCTAGAATGGTACATGCAACTTGAGCACAATAATGTTCGTACTTGGCTTGATTTATCTAATGCTTTCAAAAAGCAATACAAGTACAACACTGACTTAGCTCCGAACCGTACTCAACTTCAGAGTATGACTCAAAAGGAAAACGAATCCTTCAAAGAGTACGCACAACGCTGGAGGGAGTTAGCTGCCAGAGTACATCCGCCATTGGTTGACCTTGAATTTATTGACATCTTCATGGGTACCTTACAGGGGCAATACTACGAGAAGCTGATCAGCAGCATATCTTCTGGATTTTCAGACATGGTGATTGTTGGAGAAAGAATCGAAGAAGGTCTAAAAAGTGGAAAGATTCAATGAGGTTTTAGTAGCCAAGCCAGTGTCAAGAAGCCTTTCAATGGGTATAAGAAGGGGGAAACATATGCCATTTCTGCTACAAGTGGGAATCCGCAACAGAGTGCACCTACTCCAATTCCCTACTACCAGTATCCCTATGTTGCTGCTGCACAATATGCTCCCATGCCATATCAGCCAATTCCTCAAATGCCTTATCAACAGGCCGTTCAAGCGCCATTTCCGCCTCAGATGGCTTATCAACCACGTCCATATCCTATGGTCGCTGCTGCGCAATTTGCACCCAATCCATACCAGCAACCGGCCTACCCACAACGACCTGGTCAACAACAACAATGCGCTCCTCAACAGCGCCCACCATATCAACAAAGAGGATATGATAGGCACATTGATCCCCTGCCTATGTCATATTCTGAAATCTTTAATGGGTTGATGGAAAAATGATCTCTTACTTTGAAAGATATGCCACCTTAGGCTGGTAACGCCCAAAATTATGATGCCAATGCTCGTTGTGAGTATCACAAAGGCGCTCCAGGTCACACAATCGAGAACTGCCATGCTTTCAAACAC
This sequence comes from Lathyrus aphaca, assembly GCA_963966055.1. Lineage (NCBI taxonomy): Eukaryota > Viridiplantae > Streptophyta > Magnoliopsida > Fabales > Fabaceae > Lathyrus > Lathyrus aphaca. Next base: position 128,772,474 of record OZ014522.1, on the reverse strand, counting down.
AAGGTTCAAGATATGGTCAACTCTAAGGATCTCACCTTCACTCCGAGAAATCCAAATGTCCAGAACAATCCAATGCCTCCGCACGGTGCCAGCAAGTGAAAACATTTGAAGGGTTGTTGAAGACCAACCTGAGTAGTCTCTAACTTTGAAGCATTCAATCAAGAGAAGTTCATTCCTCAAATCAAGGCAGCTGTTGCCATTTATCATTTTTGCATTCTTGTTATTTTGTACTGTTTGTTAAGTACTATTTGCGTTGAATATTATCGTTTGTACTTGGTTTTGTTAATATTATGTTTATGCATGTTTTGAATTAATCTATTTGTATTTGCTCATTATTTATCATTTATCACAAAATCACAAAAATATTTCCCTCACCTCACTTTAGCAAATATTTGAATGAGGATGATGAAAATGAAATACCCATAACTATTGCGGTATGCTTTCGGATAAAACCTCGTCAATGATGTACATGTGTTTTTTTTTCAAATCCCCAAACACTGGAGATATAAGGAGTTAATCCCTAGTCAACCACTTCGAGCCTAGAAGTAGGAGTTTCTTTTGGATATAATCCTTACATCTAACCCGGGGCAGGGTAGTTGTTCATTTAGCCTGACTACACCTTTAAATCGCAAGATGAGACATCCCGTCGGAGGACCAATCAACAAATGATGTGGCAGTTACAACATTCAAACAAAAAGAAAAGAAAAGAAAAAACCACTAAGTTGAGCCCCCGAAGGGAGACTTAGTCGGAAAAAAAAGAAATCAAAAGAGGAATTCAAATCCTCAGCAAAAGCAAAACAAATATCAGTGACCACCAAATCAAGAATCAAAGGGTCACCAACAAAATAAGATGACTGCCATTTTCAAGCGAACTTTAAAAAGCATCATCTTCACTCTTGCAAAGTCAAAACAAATGCATGTGTAAAGTTAACTGAACATAGGACTGGAGAACATCACGAAGAAGGAGTGAGTACAAATCAAACTTTGAGCCTTATATCTTTGTTTCTAAAACCATTAACCTGACCATGTTACAACCCTCGAAAGACCTAATTGAGGCGCGGTTTATTCTGAAAGCATGCTACCAACAAGGTTGCGTAAACTGACTCCCATATATTTGCTAATATTTAATCTTGATCGCACATTATTCTTGCTGCATTTTTTACACACTTTCTAAATCAGCACCACGTTTGGACCAACGGTCCATTCGTTACACTTTCACAACATTCAAAATAAAATGACTTTTTCAAAACTTACATGAACGTTGCATTAACACTACCATTTGTGTATGAATAATTTAATTGCAAATCATCGCTTGACATCAGTGCAATCCCAACTAGGGGCAATCAAAAGAGGAACTTGAATCAATACTTCTTCGAAATCAGCTCAATCAGGGGCAAAATCATCTTCAACGGCCCAATCAGGGGCAAATCATCTTCAAATAACTCAACCAGGGGCAGACGTCTACCAAATCCAAATACAGGGGAAGATCATGTCATGGTCGTTCTCAAGGCTCCCCACCAGATTTATTTCAAATACCCTATAGGTAGGGGCAAGCAAACAAGGAGCAAATCTTCCTATCTCTACTCCCCAGCTTTGCGGGACCTTTGCAATCATTTAAAGCAAAATCAGTTCTCATGCGTTAATTAAGTCGCTTCACTCATCAGCAAGTGACCGAACTTGGAGCCTTTAGATCCATCTTTTGACCATACAACTGTCGAAGATCGAATGTCGGGGAATCAAACCCTCCACCCACCCAAAGTCCAATCATTAGTGGCAACTACCAAACCAAAAGTCCACCAAGCTGACACCTTTCAATCGCTCATATGCATCATTATGCATTATCACGTCATACGCATCATTTACATCAATCATTTACAGCATGTGCATCATGTGCATACCTAAATAAATCAACTTTTTCATACTCCCAACATTTTGACTTTCAGCAATGCATAAACACTTGCATCGTATCTCCATCATTATGGAATACCATTTCAAAAAAATCAATCAAGCATGCGTGCATAAGTCAGGATCCAAGATCAATCGAAGATTCCAGGCATCTTCTCGGCGGATTCAGTGGTCGTCCCCCATTGAATCTTTTCTCTTCAACTTTTTTAATTTCCAGCCACTCAGTTTTCCCTTTAGTAACAGGAGTCGTTTTTAAATTTCACCCGCCTTATCACCCTTCGGTGATAAGTGATTTTATTTTCATTCATTTGCTTTATCATCCTCTGGTGATAAGTGATTTTATTTTCAGTCGCTTGCCTTATCATCCTTCGGTGATAAGTGATTTTATTTTCAGTCATTTGACTTATCATCCTTCGGTGATAAGTGATTTTATTTTCAGTCATTTGCCTTACCATTCTTCAGTGATAAGTGATTTTATTTTCAGTCATTTGCCTTATCATCCTTCAGTGATAAGTGATTTTATTTTCAGTCATTTGCCTTATCATCCTCTGGTGATAAGTGATTTTATTTTCAGTCGTTTGCCTTATCATCCTTCGGTGATAAGTGATTTTATTTTCAGTCATTTGCCTCATCATCCTCTGGTGATAAGTGATTTTATTTTCAGTCATTTGCCTTATCATTCTTCAGTGATAAGTGATTTTATTTTCAGTCATTTGCCTTATCATCCTCTGGTGATAAGTGATTTTATTTTCAGTCATTTGCCTCATCATCCTTCGGTGATAAGTGATTTTTATTTTCAATCACCTGCCTTATCATCCTTTGTTGATAAGTGATTTTATTTTCAGTCATTCGCCTTATCATTCTTCGGTGATAAGTGATTTTATTTTCAGTCATTCGCCTCATCATCCTTCGGTGATAAGTGATTTTATTTTCAGTCACCTGCCTTATCATCCTTTGTTGATAAGTGATTTTATTTTCAGTCATTCGTCTTATCATCCTTCGGTGATAAGTGGTTTTATTTTCAGTCATTCGCCTTATCATCCTTCGGTGATAAGTGATTTTATTTTTCAGTCATTCGCCTTATCATCCTTCGGTGATAAGTGATTTTATTTTCAGTCATTTGCCTTATCATCCTTCGGTGATAAGTGATTTTATTTTCAACCTTTCGCCTTATCATCCTTCGGTGATAAGTGATTTTATTTTCAGTCACTCGCCTTATCATCCTTTGGTGATAAGTGATTGTATTTTCAGTCACTCGTTTTATCATCCGTCGGTGATAAATGATTTATTTTGTCAATGTATTTCTTCGCTGTGTCACCCGTTTTTCCAGTTTTCAGTCATTTAGATTTAATCGTTACACATTTTCTTTTATCGGACAAATTTGGAGTCTGTTAGTATCTAATTATCTTATACCTTGAAAGTTGGAACGCGAGCTGGTTCATCTTACTCGGTCTAAGCCAATTCGATAGGGGCATCTGTCATACCCCAAATTTGTCCTACCCATATATTTATTTATTTTCATTGCTATGTTACTAACCACCATACAAGATAAAAAAATGTGTTTATTGTTCTATTTGTCTTACTGGTTGATTAAGTTCAGGTTGTGCAAGTTGGCTACCAGGGCCGAACAAAGTTATCAGACCAAATGTGTGTGTGGTTCCCATTTCTTTCTCTGTATGGATTAGAATTTATGAGTTAGAATCATGTATTGTTCAAGGTAGAGTCATGGATTATTAAAGACCACAAGTCAAATTTGTGTACTTGTTAGCTGATAAATTGTCTCAGCATTGGAGTTATTGATAATTGGATTAGTTGATTTTTTTTTATGGAACAACTTTTTTTTTGAATTATTATTTGGAAGAGAAGAAAGAAGTGCCTTGTTAAGATGCCTGATCCATATACCAAGTTATGTGACTGGCTCACTTCCAAATGTGATCTAACTTTCATTCAATTTGGTGGTTTCAAAGCATTAAAAGTCAAGTTGTTGCAAAGTGATTTTTTTGGTCATATTCAAGACATGCATCATATAACTCAAGTCTATTTGCAAAAACTATGGGTAGAGGAATTGTCTCAATGTTTTGTATTAATCTACTTCAAATTTGTTTTCAAAGGGGTTTTAAGACATGGTTAATTTGTGATTAAACTATGCCATGATGAGGTTATTTGTGGAAATACGTTTGAATTCTTTTTCAAGACAAGAGGGTGTCGAAGTAGATTACAAGATACTACAAAAGGAAATGCAGGCGGCAGTATGGTCAAAACTGGAAGAAACCATTTCGTAAAGAATTACATCCATTTTTGTTCCAGGTTACAAAACAACAGCCTATTCCTAATGCCTAAGAGAGTTAGGTGCAACACCAAAGCCTTGAAGTTCTACCACAGTCACAACCAAAACCAAGTCTCCTTAGCATTTCTATTAAGCCACCATTTCCCTCATCCACACTCTTAATTATCCAAAGCCTTCACGATCCAAAGCCTTCACGTTCCATTTGACCAATTTCCTTTAACAACATAGCCATAAGGTCACCCTGCCAAATATAATAATCAAGTTATCATCCAACCAAGATGCAAATATACATGAGCAAAATGTGCACGAATGTCAGATACTACAATTCATGATGCAACACACAGAATGGTAAGACACCATAGAAACCAATTCACAGTTTATGACAAAATTACAACAACAATGACAACATGAAAGAATTCAGTTCTATGCCATCATGAGGTTTCACACAAGTAGTAGCAGGAAAATTGAAGCAATGAATTCAACAAATAATCCATGGTAGTAACAAGAAAATCAAGGTTCAAATTAGAATGCATATTTGAATGGAAGGTATGCCAGTTATCAGTTTTTTTTTTTGAAAAAAAGAAGAAGACAAGTTTGGATTCAAGAAAGTTTCCAAGAGTGCAATTACATCAGGAAATGTACATGATACGTGGCCTAAAGAAATATTCAAAGCAAAATCCTAAACAGGAGTGGATTAATTCAAGTCGAAGCTTTGTCTAAAATTCTTCCCTGTGTTAAGAGTACCGCACCAGCCCTATGACCTACTGTCTCCATGAGAAGTCATGCCAACATTCACCTATCCAAGCTATCACCAATACACCTTCAGAAAAGCCACAAAGGAAGCCCGACAAAAGTCGGCACGGAGGAAAAATGTGATACCAAGCTGAATTCAAAAAGAGAACATCACATATGTTGAGGAAACAAACTGGAGACCATAACCAATTGAGGGTTTAATACATTACCTCTGAAATATGATTCGACAACGTACCCTAGCAAATGTTGTATCACGAGAAGAGAACAAGTCCTGCAGACAAAGAAATCAAAATATGTCAAAGGAGGGCATTTTGCAGCAGATAATCAAGCTGGGTTATTTAGTTGACTAAGTTCAAATGGGATGCAAAAGTCATGAAGGGAAAAGGCTAGCAACCGTAAAAAAAATATAGCAGTAAATTCATCTTTTCACAGTCAGTAAAAATCAAGGAAAATCATGTTGGGGACCACAAGTCTAAGGCAGAAAAGACAAAATGAAAGTTTTCGTATATCAAAAATCCCGTGAAATCAGTAACGGATTCATCACACAAAATTCATTCCTCACGCGAGTTTCAGAATTTCACACGTATCAGGTATCCTAAATTTCCACTATATATCCTTCAATCATTGGTAGCAGAGGACCAAGGGAGAAACCCTAGTAGCAAAGAAAAACAGCAGAAAACATTCATCCAAAAAAAAACCGCAATCCACCTTCATCAAACCAAATTACAAAACAATCAAAACCGAAAATACCTAAAACCTCCGTCTTACGCCACCACCCCCTTTTGACAGCCACCGTAAATCACAAAACCACTGTGAATGAGTGAGAACTCCGATCCAAAACCATGAAACCACCGTGAGATTGAAACGAGAACCACGAGACCCAAAGAGTGAGGCTTACAAAATCAGAAACACTGAGAGATAGGAGCCGTGAATATGAGAAAAGATCGCGAAGTGAATCGCCGTCGTGGGCTGTTGTTGGTGGGTTCTTGACTTTATGAATCGTGAATCGTTTTGTTTTAAACGGTGTTTGTTTTTTCTTTTCTTATGTGAAAACTGAAAAAACAATTTACTCATGAACCTTGTTTTTGTTTTCAAACTGATTTTACTTCTTTTTTGTTGTTATATAATGGTTTACTATCTTGTGGGCTCAGCTGTTTAAGCCCACGATTCTAATTCTACTATCCGCATTGCCCATCTAATCCACACGTACCCTTCTCTTCATTTAGTTCTTTTGTTCATTTTATTTATTTATATTATTTAAAGAAATGTTATGTTGTGTGTGGGCTTCGTAAGCCGATAGATCTCTGTTTGTACCCATATAACTCAACACCAAACCCCTGTTTTATATTTATTTACATTTCTTCTATTATTATTTTTTGAGAATTTACTTATTAGATTTTCCTTTTAGTTAATTGGTTTATTTAATTTTTATTTATTTATTCGCCATTTGATATTTCGGGCCAATGATATAACAAAAGGCCGGATTTTTCGATTCCGATAAATCGGAAATCCGGTCAATATGAGGCCTATGTAGCATAGTCGTTTTAATCCGTTTATCTCTATTATTCTGTTTTTATTAATCCAAATTATTTATTTATTTTAATATTTCATTTCATTTCTATTATTTCGTTTATTCAATTTTATCGATTATTTTTAGTTTATGGTCAATGAACATCGCTTTAATCCTGAGATTCGTCGCGAGCCGACTCGATATCTCGATTACGATGAGACCACTTTTATTTCGATTTAATTTAGTTCATTTAATTTAATCATTTATTTATTTACTATTTTTTATGGTCGACGAACATCGAATTAATTTTGAGATTCGTCGCGAGCCGACTCGACATCTCGATTAATGATGAGACCATCCAATTTAAATTCAATTTATTTATTTATTTACGTATTTCAAAAAAATATTGTTCAACTCCTCGTAGAACGATTTTAACATTAAATCGGTTCTAAGGCAGTTAACGAACCACACCTCGACGCGTCCGAAAAGGTCCAACGCCTTTGAATAGTTGTCTCCGAATAAAAAGGCCGAACGCCTCCGAACAGTTCGAAAATACTGCACACACGCTTTCTCTTGGGCAAACTACAATGAGACCATTTATTTCTTGCAATCCCCTGTAACTTATTTTGTATCCCTCCCCCATTTTATGTACGCATTTTATTTTCCGCATTTTATCGGATTAGTTTAGTTCGTGAACCCTTGGTCCAACGCCAAGCGGTTGCACTTGCACACTCACACTTTATTTTTCGGTTATCGTTTCGTTTATTAGGACCCACTTCACCTTGCGGGCCGAGCGCATTGTGCCTCGCTAAACAAACCACAAAATAAAACTCCATTTTCATTCACCCTCTAACCTCAAAAACCAAAACGATTATTTTTAGATCCAAACCCTTGATCCAACGTCAAGCGGTCTTAGGAAATAAAACACATTAATAATACGAGAAAAAACTGTACGCCACGAGCCTTAAGCGGTAGAAAGGAGAATAACGAGCTCTCGTTACTCGCTCCGATTATTTCGACGCAAGACGCTCGTCTTCTTGGACAGAATAAACTATCCATAGTCTTTAGTGCAATTCGAATCCTAAACCCTTTCATCAAAGAAAGGTAATAAAATCAACAACCATCAACCGTAGTAGGCCGAACTACGAGGCTCTGACTTTCCCATTGCACGCGGGAGTACGTAGGCACAAGGATCTTAATCCTTGTCGAGCACCTTGGATCAATCTAACTTATAATTTAAACTCTTTTCCCTCTAGAAAATAATTCGTTTAAGCATAGACATCCTTTCGCGCGTGACAACTTAGATGGTTCCCATCGAGTACGATGGATGTAGGGGGTGCTAATACCTTCCCCCTGCATAACCGACTTCTGAACCCAGGCAATGGTTTTGTTGACCTTTGTCCTCATCCTCTCTTCCCGGGTTGTATCTATATCTTCCCTTTCGCTCTTCGGGAATAAATAGAATTAGGTGGCGACTCTTCAGTATGTCCAGCGCACAACTCCGTCTTTTCGGATCGCGTGAGATCGTGTTTTTCGGGGTGCGATACACAAGAAGTCACTTCTTTCTTTATTAAGGTGTTTTAGGTTTTTATTTTGAGATGAGAAGAGAGAGATAACCACAGAGGAACTTAAAGGTAAAATCTAATGGGGAAAGACTAAACCTAATATTAGCATGCAAAGGTGGTCCTAAAGTTAATGTGGTTTGAAACTATCCTAAGAAAGGAGAAGAATAGAAAAGAAGAAGAGAGGAAGGAAGTTAGAAAACAACTTACTCCTCTAAAGGGAGATAAGCTGCTTCTAAAGGGGGAAGATGAATAATTGAAGCACAAGATGGCATAAGGCACATCAACAATCACAAGATAAAAAGCAAAGTAAGAGAAGAGATGAAGAATTGAAATGTGGATAACATCCACACTTCACTTACCATGAGCCCCTGAAATGGTTAGAACTTAAACACATATGACAAGACAAAAACCAAACAAGATCAAGTGAGGCATAAACAAGAAAAGGATTAATCCCACACACCACAACCAGAAGTGATTCATCTCATTTACATACCAAAATACCTTAAACAAGACCAAAGAGCAAGTAGAGCAAACATGGCATCTCAAGGCAACATGAACTACTTATGAAAAGATAAGCCTACATGAGATTAAACACATCATTCAATCCTAACAAGCATCATATATCTCAAAACCAGAATCATATCACTACAAGAATGTGCACAAACAACACAAAAGACCAAGGAAGGGATCATACAAGTTCAAGCATAATCATCACAATAATGAGAAGTGAAGTGAACATGTGCACAAGTGTAAGGACAAACAAATGCAAATCAAATCAAAGCATAAACATCATCTAAAAACCAGGGACCTAATCATGTTAAAATGTGCCTAAGAAGCATGATCAAACATGGGGAAGAAGCATACAAACTCAAGCATAAGCCTCATGGAAAGTAAATGAACAAAGAAGGTGAGGTGAACATGCATACATTTGTGAGAAAACTTCAAAGACAAGCAACACAAAACTTTCCAAAGCACAAACACCAATCAAGGACCAGGGACCTATCCTCATACAAAAAGAGCTCTAAACAACCTATAGGAGTTGGCACAAGTTCCCTCCTAGCCCAAGAACCAATCATGTAACAAGAAAGAGCAAAAACTAGGGCATTCACATATGAAAATTCAAATCAAATCAAAAACTCATTCAAAAATTCCACAACTAAGAAAAAATGTTCATTAATCATGTGATAACATCATTCCAAAAGAGCAAAGTCAGAATCAAAAGCAAACTAGGTCAAAGGACCTCATGAACACAAACCAGGGTTTTGAAACATCATGCTCAAGTAAAATGCCAAACATAATCAAGCAAGATTCTAAAAATCAGAAGAAAAATCATCAACAAACTAAATCCTAATATGAATCAGATGCAAAAAGAACCAGCTCAAAACTCAACTTAATGATCAAGATAGAAAATCCACAAGTCAGTATTAAATTAAAGAGAATTAAAAACAAATAATAAAGTCAAGAATTAATTCCAGCGTGGAAAATAAAAATAAAAGAAAAATAAAAATTTCAAAAATTAGAGAAAATTAAAAGAAACAAACATGATTTATTCTAGAATTTTATGAAACCTATTACTATTTTTAAAAATTAGAAAGCAAACTGAAAAACAAAATGAATTAAAAATAATGAAGAACATGTGAGGGGTGCATTTAGTAAGGATATACAGTTCAAATAATTGGGTCAGATAGAGAGGTGGGTGCGTATAGCACACAAGGCCTAGTGGATCCAGCGCAGGACACATCATTACCATGGAAATTCAAATAAAAACTGGAAAAATACTTAGCCATCAGATCCAACCAACGCACCAGATCAAGTCAACCAAAAGACTAAGTCAAACAACCAAAGGATCAAGGCGTGTGTGTATGTTAACTATCATGAGGTGCCAAGCAAAACATATTATTCATAAAATAAAACACAAATGAAAGCACGTGACAAGGAGGGGGTCATTTTAATGCGTTGGCGGGCTAAGAACCATCCAGATCAAACACATCAAAGGTTGTAAACTCATATTCTTCGTTTTCAAATTAAAACCAATTTCCAGAAACCGGCGACCAGAGCCCTAGCTCCGGCGCCGGAAAACTCATCCACATGAACAAAACTCTACAGAAATTAAAACAAACCTCCGGATCAACTAAATCAAGCATGCTGATTCCAAAAATGACATTAGTTTTTCCATTAGGTTAACACACAGATCAGATCGAAGCAAAAACAAATCACACATGAAACTTTAAATCAACAATGCAAGCTCAATTCGTACTCATTTTCAATTCTAAATAGATCACCATCAACAGTAAGAAATGTAGATCACAATATGCACAACTAATTTCATTTCTGGGTCTATGAATTTTGATGATACTTGAGATATGTAGAGCTCGAATTAGGACCAGAAAAGCTTGCTCCAACTGCAGATCAACTCCCTTTAACTTCTATTTGCAAAATAAATGCAAAAGAAGCCTGTAATCTTCCTAGATCTAGAAATTTGAAAGCAACTGCACTTGAATGGCACCTTGTGAAAATTGGAGAATTAGCCTGAACGAATGGTGGATTTGTGATCCTTAGAGCTCAAGGATCAAGAATATGCCAAGAAATTTGTGAATGAGTGAAAGGATGATGAGATTCTATGAAGAATGCAAAATGAGAAAAAAAAATTGAAATGAGAGAATGGTGGTCATCCTGCATGAACTGAAACCCTAGGTAGCCTTTATACTATGTCAAAATTCACTCCAAGAAGAATGAGAAGCAATGCACATGAGTTTTGTGAGCTGAGGATGATTTTGCAAATTTGCAAAAATTGAGTGATGGAATGATTTGTGCGTGCCCTAGCTTACCCATGTGCATGACCTGATCTCTTTTAACTCAATGAGCACCCTTGAATTAATCTTAACCTTTTAAGATAAATGAATCATGAATTCCAAGTGATTTTGCAACTTTGCTCTTTGTGAAATAATTTGATATCCATGCACGATTAGCTTGAATTAACTTGATCCAAATATCCTTCATGCCTTGCCCTTGATGCCTATGACCATAATTGGTACAAAGAAAGGCTAGAAAATGCATTTCAAAAGTTTTTGCAAATGGTAGAAACTTGGATTTTAAGAAAAAAGCCTAAAAATCACCAAACTTCAAATGAGCGTAACTTTCAAACCATGAGGGCTATGGTTATGGTCTTGGACTTTTTAGAAATGGGAGACAATCTCCTACAACTTTCATGTCCAGAAAATTTCCATTTGAGGTCATTTTTGTCATGAAAGGATGCCTTGAAGATTAGGGCAAAACTTGCCAAATTTAGAAAGTTAGTTACATGCCACATGTCCAAAAATAGAAACTCTTGCCAAAATCCTAGATACTTGACTTTTGAATTTGCCAAAACTCTTCTATGACCTTAAGAACATCCTTTGGCTTGAAAAATAGGATTGAAACACTTGAATTGTCACAGTTGACTTTTCAAATAATCAGTTTGACCAATTTCTTCTTATGCAAGCAACTGATGGAATGACTGCCTTCCTCAATGAATTTTCCCACCAAATTTCATCCATAGAATTCAAATATCATATGAAGGACTTTGCCCACATGAAATGGCCAATGTCACAAAGAATCACTGCTTGAAAATGAAACCCTAATTTGGAGACCATTTGTGTAGGAACTTGCCTTTCCTTGAATCATCTGGTAATCTCCAAACCTTCTGGGCTCTTGCAAAGGATCTTGAGCTTGTACATGCCATGTAGACACTTAATGGGACTTGGACAAGGTCACTTGACTTCTTTCTTTGACTTGTAAGGCTTCAAATGTACCAATGATTGATCATATGCCCAATGCTAGAACATGAGAATGTTATGCTTCATTTTTCTATGCAAAAATGCTAAGGATATGTCATGCTTATGGTGCTTATGATATGATGAGGATGCTAGAAAGAAGAGGGAAAATTTGGGGTGTTACAAAAACCAAAACCAAAAGTTTATAGCTATGAACCCACCTCTAGCAAGAAGATTGGAGAAGACTGAATGGTGAATGAATGGTGGAAGCAAACAAGATCAAGAACTCTCCTCTTCTTCTTTAAGAATTTTTCTTCTTCTTTCTTCTCTTCCTTTCTCTCTTCTCCTTCTTTCTCTATTTCTATTTTTGTAAAAACAAAAGAAATAAGACTTTATGTCTTAAAGGAAAATGTTTCTTAGTCCAATATTTTATAAAACCTCTGAGTCAGCTAATATTAATTAATAAAATAAAATCCCGCTGATTACTCTATTTATTTCCGTTAAAATTTCTTAGAGTAATCTGGAACAATATTAATATCAAACAATACTATTCAGATCATTAAATAAATCACGGGGTATTACACACACATTACTATCCTAAGGTGTTCTACATGCTCTTTGGGGATCCGACAATAGATGAAGACAACATCAAAGAAAACCATTATAAATTGATCCAAATAAGGTAGGAAGATCATATCCATGTAATCCATGAACACAACTAGAGCATTTGCCACACCAAAAGACATTACCGAAAATTCGTAATGGTCGTAATAGCCAAAAAATTCGTAATGGCCGTAATAGCCAAAAAATCATAATGACTAAAATACATCTTCTAAGTTAAATTTGATGATATCTCATTCTCATATCAATCATAGAGAAAACACTGACTCTTCCAAGTTGATCTAAGAGGTATATATTTTAGAGAGTGAATATTTATTCTTGATGATAACTTTGTCCAACTGTATATAATCTATTTACAATCACATATTCCCATCCCTTTTCTTGATCGGAGCTCCCCAAGACGAGATGCTCGGTCTCACAAACCCCTTAACGATCAATTCCTCTAATTGGTTTTTAAGCTCTCTTGCATGAGGTAGAATCTAATGTTTTTCCTTTAACTTTCTACAAAATTTTATGACATAGTTAAATCAAACTCAACTAAAACAAATATATAATCTTTTTCTCAAACAGCTTGAAGAATAGAAAAGAACAAATATATAATCTTTTTCTCAAACAACCTGAAGAATAGAAAAGATACCAAAGTTCTCCCTTAAGACCCCTCCACAAACAGTTTTGTAATGTCTCCCTCAATATTACATTTAATCAAACCCTCTATTTAGCTTATTCCAAATAACCCACACTATACTAAATTCACCTCCATACAAAGGAAGACACTTTCAATGTGACCAGCCTAAAGAAACCCCTAATTACCCCTATTTATGATGCCCACAACCATTTATTACATCTTATGTTTGTTGGGGGACCTAATTCCTGTTTGCAGATTATAGGTCAACAATCGGTATTGTAGTTGATAGAGCCTTTGAAAGCTGAAACACACACAGATGTACGGTTACATATTGTTGTAATGTCACATGCAGCAAAGATTTTCCTCTCATAAATGCTTCTTCCACATATCCAATTCAATTCATTTGTACACTATTTATTACTATACCACTAGTGTATCTTAATGTCTTGGTATATTTGTTCTTTCTAGTTTCTTGTGTATGCTTTCACTTTTCCTTTCTAATGTTTATGCATTTATTTTGTTTTGCAGTTTGATGATTTGAAAGGATGCATTGCAGTGTACTCTCTCTAATATTAAATAATAACAATAATTAAACGGTTATTAAAAATGATATACTATCTTATACTAAATATTAAGAAACTAAATTTTGGTGGCACTTTATCCATAATATATGGATATTAAAATAATTATCACATAGTAAATATTAAGAAACTATTGGAACATAGTGTCGATAGTTTTGAGGTTTGTGCAAAGCTTCATTTTTTAAAGAAATATATAGTAATAAATATTATACACTAATAATGCTACTATTCTTTTTTTTAATTGATAAAATTAATCATTTTAAAAATTAAATTTAGTTTTAGAAAATAAACATTACTATTTCTATATATGAATCTTTGAACTATATATAAAAAGATTCACTATCTGGTTTTAAAAAATAAAAAAATGTTAAAAATAAATATTATGAATATGTTAATTGACAAAATATACATTTTCATATTTAACCATTTTAGTAAAATAACTATTCAAAGGAAAAAAATCAAATTTTTAATTACACCAACACCAAGAGAGAAACCTTAGTCAAGTCTATATATGTATATTTCTCTCATATTCATCCGTATCCAAAATATTTACTGATCTAAGTGTTAATCTTTTTTCATATGATTTAGTAAAAAAATTCACAAACCTTCCTAACAAAATTATATTGATGTTTGAAGTCTAAAATCTCCTAAATGCGTGTTTCCTAAATTATTCAACATATTTTACGATAAAAAAGACAGACCTCACAAATAATAAATAAAATAATTATAATATAATATCTAAAGATAATACGACATTTTATTCCAATTCAATAAGAATAATAATAAAGAAATCTTAAACATCTGATTACAAATATTCAAAAACTTCTTTTCTATCATGTCAAACTTTATCTGAATTGTGGTTTTTTTCTATTCTTACCAAAATAAAAATAGTCTATTTTTTACCTCTCTTGAAAATTACCACCTCACCTCATGTCATGTCACATTTCACAAATAAAATAAAAACAACATTAAACAAAAAAAAACATTTATTAATTATTAAATGCAAACTTTAGTGTATTTTTTAAAGTGTTTTGTTGAGCACAGTGCAAAGAAAAAGTAAAAGAGACTAAATCTGTGGTGTGGTGTGGTTGGTTTCTGCTACTCCAACCATTTCTGTATCACAACAACAACAAGGTAACTCAAATCACTCTTCAATCTTCTCTTTTCCGACAATTTTTCACCATTTCACATTCCCACATAATTTCACCCTTCTCTTTAATTTCTCTTCATTCGTCAACTAAGTTTTTTTTTTTTTTATTTATTTTAAATTAACTATATTTTTTTGTTTGTTTTTAACATTAATTAACCGTTTATATTTCGAATGAAACATTTGTTAGGTTTTATATTGTATGTTCTTTTTGTAAAGATTTGTTTTTGTTTGTTGCATTAGTGTTTTAGTATGAATTTGTTATTCAAGGGCAAGTTTGGTGATGTGTAATGTGGGTTTTTTTTTGTGTGTGTAGGTTTTGAGTTTTGAAGGGTTGTGATTTTGATTTGAGAAATTGTGAAGATGAATGATGGTAGACAAATGGGGGTGCATTACATGGATGGTGGTGGCTTTCCTTATGCTGTTAATGAGAACTTTGTGGATTTCTTTCAAGGGATTAATCATGTTCCTGTCAATTATGCTTTTCCTGGCTCAATGCCTGATCAGGTTTTTTTTCTTACTGGATGTTTGTAGTTTTGGTTACTAGGTTTAGATAGTTCTTGATATATATGAATTTTAATCTATAAATGTGTGTTGTTGATGGAGTTTGTTAAGTGTTTATCGCATAATATGGGAATAAAATCGGAAATTTGCAATGTAATTAACTTTGTAATACTGACATTTCAGATTGAAGTTGAAGGTGTGTCTGATACTGACACAACCATGTGTGGTTACGTTCAATAATTATGTTTTGTGAAGTTATTATTGGTGTCGATGTGTTAGTGTAGTGTCGATGTCTTTATCGGGGGATTCATAGCTTATTATAACACTGCTGCCGCTACTACTTTCCAACTGTTTCATAATAGAACTAGAGTGTTACTAAGGATGGGTGAGTCTAGCAAAAGGGGAAAGTCCTTCAAAATATTGTGAACCACGGTTTGCATCTCCGTTGGGAGTAGTGTTGTCAATGGCAGAATATGGCGGAAGCCCAAAAACTCGACAATAAACACATTATTGCAGACATCCCTTGTCTATGCAGGTTGTAAAAAAATTTGCCAGGCCATTACGGCATGGCGCAAGAGCCGACATTTAACAACACTTGCTTAGAGGGATCCATCTATGGTCCGTGTCTCATTGAACAAAAGTGCCTCTGTTAGAAGGAGAGTTAGGGTTCACCCAAAAAAGAGCGCTTAACGTTTGATGCAGGAGCTTGTAAGGTCTTTTTTTTTTTGTTCTCGAGTTTTTTATCTGAATAGGATAATCAAGTACAAAAATAATGTGATAATGGTGAATTGATAATATGATATGTTTGTTTTATAAACCCATTGTTTTCTATTTGCTATGTAGTTTTATAATATGATATTGTTCTAAAATCAAACTTGATCATAACTATGTAATCATATGTTCTGTCCAGGATAATGTCTACTGGTCAATGAACATGAGTCCCTATAAGTTTGGAATGTCTGGCCCTGGAAGTACATCTTATTATAGTTCTTATGAGGTAAATGATCATTTGCCAAGAATGGAGAACAACAGGGTCGAGTGGGAATACCCTTCTGAAGTGATCTCTGAGGAACCGGCTTCATCAGATTCTCCGCCTAGAAGAGATGGAGTTAGCATGCAGACTATCCCTGAAGAATGTTAGTAGAAACTTTATTTTATTTAACTATAAGCATAAGCCTTAGATCAGATCAATGGTTTTCACGATTTACTTTTTGTATCCTAATAGGCATTATGAATTACTTTAGGAACTGTTAAGATCGACTCATTTGAGTTTATCTACTGATATAAACACTTGCAAGGCTATTTGAGAGAGTTTATGGAAACAAATTATGACATGACTATAAGCTGTTTTCAAATAATTTCTTGAGCTCTCCAGAATAGCTTATGAAAACAGTTTCACTTTATTTCATCTTTTGCTATAGAAATAGCTTATACATAAGCACCTATATTTTAAGCATTTAACTAAGCTGTATATCCAAACAGGGATGCTAGCAGCGTATTAGTCTGTTGGATAAAGCTCTTTATGATTGTTATCATTGTTATTGCCGTTGTTGGAGTTGAAGTTTTGAACTGAAATTGCTATTTTAAACTGCAACTATTTCGAAAAACAGGAAAATTATATGATACAACTTTATCTTTTATGTTACTTTTGAAGACAGTCCAAATCATGCTAACCTTTTAAGTGATGCTTTTATACTTTTCCTCCCTTTATGTGGAGTTAGATGCTACTGTTTACGAAGTGAATTTATTTAGCAAAGCTATGATAATCAAAATATAATGCAATAATACTTGTTAATTTCTTCTGCAGGTAGTCCCAATCATCAAGAGTCCAGTAGTAGCCAGGTAGGAAACCTTGTTATTAACACGGCCTACATTTTTAAACCTTAGCTAAAGCATTTTTGGTTTAGTATTTAATCATTTGTTCCTGGTAGAAAGATTGGGTCCCCAATGAAATTGTGGGGGACATTGTTTCAAAGATAGTTAGCCAAAAATAACATATTTTCATCATAAATGTTAATCTAGTCACACTACATCTTTTTGGTTACAATAACCTTTTATGTGTAAATGTTAATTAAATTGAGTAGTTGAGCAGTACTTAACATCCTACTGTTTGAATTTTGGAAATTAATCACCCGTGAGTTGTGGCTTCATGACCTGCAAATGTGTGTATAAGTGGTGGACAATCCTCACCTTACAAGGCAGTTTTGTGAGGGTTGAGTTAGGCCCGACCCAAATTCTAAGAATATCATATCTTGTCGTCGTTTGCTTGTGCTCCTTGTCTCACCTTCCTTGTCACTAAGCATCAAATTGTACATTTTGTTTTGGCTAACATGTTTTATGTATTTTTGTTACAAAGCTGTTTACATTTGCAGGATTCTAGAATAACTTTTCTATTAAAAAACAGTTCTTTTTTCTTTCATATTACAATCAATAAATTTCATGTTTCACTTAAACCATCCTTAAGTATTTTGCTGGTCAAAGCTGTTCTCAAGTACATGCTTATTTTTTGAACAAACTTAGCATTGAGAGTTTTACTAATTCAGAAATGCAAATATACAAATCATTTGGAAGAAAAAAAAACGAATTTTTTTTTATTGATGGTTGAATGTATAAGAACAGTAGAGATATCTCAATCAGAACTTGTTTCTTGATGTCATAATTTAGAAAGCATGATTCTCGTGGTTCTACTTATATTTTTGTGTTCCTCTTGATCTTATTATATTAGGTCAAGATATAAGTTACAGATTTATTTTAAAGTTTAATACTTAAATTTAATTTCATATACTGTTTGTGGAAGTATCTTATTTATACTTGTCGGAATCAAATTACTGTTTTTTCATAATCTCTTTTATACTGGGAACTATCTTATTTGAAATTAATGCTCTAAAAATGGTGTTTGGACTTGGATCGCACTGCAATTTAATTGCTTAACTTCAACAAGTTTACCATTAACTTCTATATGCTGTTTTCAAATTGTAACTTGTTGATCAGAAAGAGCACAAAATTTATCTCGAGGTTTCTAATCATTGTGTTTCGTATGCGTGGCTGCAGGTCATATGGCAAGACAACATTGATCCTGACAATATGACTTATGAGGTGTGTTAAAATGTAATATGTATGTGTAGTTTTAGTTTTAAAATTTGTTTTTGTTCTTTCAAATCATGGATTCTTATAATAGTTATGATTTACTAAACATCAGATGCAATTTATTCATGCTAAATTATGTAGTGCCAACACTTTAGATTGAAGGCTTGTCCGAGTCTGATATGTACCGGTGTCGAACTTAATGCTGATTTGTGTTTTGATATTTTTCACCCTTTAAAAATAAAACTAGAAACCAGAATTTGAACCGCCACTGATATCTTTTTTAAGTGGCAGGAACTACTGGACCTGGGGGAAGCAGTTGGAACTCAAAGCCGAGGTCTTTCCCAAGAACTTATTGATACACTTCCAACCTCCAAGTACAAATTCGGTAGCTTATTCAAAAGAAAAAATTCTGGAAAAAGGTAATATGTTTTTTTTCCAACCTTTTTCTTGAATAGATGATGATGTTTGTGGATAATTAATACGAAGTGAATAAAGCTTGAAGTAATGTCACATTATATAGGAAGCTGAGGTGAGTGTGCAAGAACAAAACTTAATCAGTGATCCGACCAAAGTTAATATAATAAAAATTAGTGGATAATTGTGATGTTTCTAAACATTTTTTAAAATTTATGCTCATTTTGAATTGTGATGTAGTGAACAATTGTGTTCGTTTTACTCATAATCAAATTGCATTGGAAACAAACAGGTGTGTAATTTGCCAGATGACATACAGAAGAGGTGACCAGCAAATGAAATTGCCATGCAGTCATGTTTATCACGGCGAATGCATTACCAAATGGCTTAGCATTAACAAGGTAATTAATCAAACACATTCTGAAATCCACATTCAATCCATGTTTCTATACAATTTGCACCTTTTCGGGTCTCGTACATTTCATCACATTGACCTTGTTCTTTTCAGAAATGTCCTGTTTGCAACACTGAAGTTTTTGGCGAGGAGTCAACACAGTAGCATCGGCATGGCGATAAGGAGCTCTCTTGCTCATCTAATTTTTGCTCCCTATCCATCTCTCTATCTCTCTCCTTTAAGTTTTAATTGCTTACACGTAGGTAGGTGTAGTATGAAAAACTGTGACAGTTCTCACATGATACATGTTTTATTTGATAGAAACAAGTTAACAACCTAACAGTGGTTAATGTGTGATATTCTCTTAGCTTTGTGTCAAATCCCTTTGTGGTTGACAAAGATGATAGATATGGTGTTAGAATTTGGGAATCAAAAATCTTATGAGCGCATGCATATGATGGATTGTAAAATGAAATGTGTATGGAAAAGAGATGATTTTAGTGTTTGTTATCAACTGTCCTATGATATCAACAGGCAAACTTAAGATCCTGTGATATCCCCATGTTGGATACCTTTAATTGGAGTTGGCCGTCAATTGCGGCATTTGTGTTGCCGAAGAGGGTGAGTTTAGTCTCACATTAATATCAAGTAGTGCTTATGAAGGATTTATTATTAGATTTAACTCAAATTCTAAGTTAGTATAAGAATTTGTCTTACATTTGTTGTTGAAAATAATGCAACGTTTGCACTTCAGTTTGGGCCCATTCCAGCCCATTGAGCTTGGTTGTAATGGAGTGTGTTGAAAATATCGTGTGAATTTCTTACTCCATCCTTTAAGTCTCTCAGTCACCTGTTGTATTTTCAATTATGCCTCCTGATTTTGAATTATGCCTCCTAATTCTGTATATATCAGATCAATTTTCAATTAAGCTACCGAATTTGTACTTTCAATTACGCTGACTGCTTCTGGGGATGTATCTGCAGAAATAGTTTCGTATGTGCATCTCCGGAATTTTATCAGATCAATTTTTTTTTACAAAAAATCAATTTTGTTAGTTGGAGGTACATATTCAATAACATACTAAAATAAATAAAATAGCATGATATAGATAAGAAGTCATACAAATATTATGTCAATGTCATCATATAAAAAATACTACATCAATATCATAAAAATAAGGGTTAATGATGTTTTAGGTCTCTCTAAATTACCCAAACTTCGGTTTTAGTCCTACAAACATTTTTCGTTCAATGAATTGTCCTCCTAAAATTTTATGTTCCTATTTTTCGTCGGTTTTAGTCCTACAAACATTTTTCTTTCAATGAATTGTCCTCTTAAAATTTTATGTTCCTATTTTTCGCCATTGCCATCGGTTCCACTTAACATAGTTGGCATGTTATTCTATGTGCCTTTGCCAGCGTAACAAAGATGCTGATGTGACATGCCATGTGGTTAACGTTAAGAATATATTTCGAACACATAAAATTTCATAGCTAATATGTAGCTAAAGTCGTAGCTAATTTGTAGCTAATTTATTACATGGAAAATGCAGTTTTGTCATCAACCTCTTTGTCTCTTTGCATAACATCTCATCCAAAAATTTCATAGCTTCTCATCATCAAATCCATTTTATTAACATAATCATGTAAATTTCATGACACACACCACTCAACGGTTGTGATATGAGCAAGCTCAACCATTGTTGAAGCGTGGACTAAAGGAGGATGGAAACTCTGGTGAGTTGGTGGATCCGTTTCTGGAAGGAAATTACAATCCTCAAGAACTCGTCAGAATTGCAGCTTGCGTTGTTGCTTGTTAGAACATACACAAAAATAATTTGGTGAATTAATGGAGAAAGGTGAATTGGAGAAGATGAAGATGAGAATTGAGAAAGATTAGAGAGAGTGTGTGTGTTTGAAGGTGAATAAGAATTAACATTAACAATAATAGGAGCATTACAAGGCCTTAAATATGTGGCAAGTCCAACTAATGTGGGATATTACAAAAACACTTATTTCAATAAGATGAAACTGAAGCACAACTAAAACAGAAAAAATGCCTTTGTGATCTGCTGTACCAGACCAAGATGTCATGACATCTTTTTCGACATCTTGTATGACATCAAAACAACAACACAACTGAAATGCCAAAAATAGAATTTCAACGCACCACCTCCTTTCAGTTGCTCTAAGTCCAACATGCTCAAGCTTTTCCTCAATCTCTTGAACACCTCATTTGTCACCCCTTGATCAACAAATCCGATATTTGGTATTCACTCCGACTATATCCCAATCGCGACTTTCCTTCACTCACTAGCTCCCTCAAATAATGAAACTGCATCTCTATATGCTTGTTCCTTCTGTGTGCAATCGGATTCTTCGCAGGATTAATAGCAGAAACATTATCCACCAGAAGTGTAGTAGCCTCACCCTCATTGCTACCTAGCTCATTCAATAGATTTATAAGCCACATCGCTTGACATGCACAAAACGAAGCCAAAATATACTCGGCCCCACAAGACAAGAGTGCTACCACCGGTTCCTTCTTCGAAAAACAAAATATTGGTGTCCTACCAAACATAAAGATGTATCCAGTCGTTGACTTTCTATCATCCTTATCACCACAGCAATTGGAATCGGTGAAACTAAGTAAATTGCATTTTTGCCTCGTATCCGATGCGGGAAAGAGAATTCCGCAGCCAAGAGTCCCTTTAACATAATGAAGAATTCTCTTAACTGCTGCCAAGTGAAATACCTTTGGTCTCTCCATGAATCTACTAGCAATATTGTCACTAAATGCCAAGCCCGGTCGCGTATTGCACAAATATCGCAATGATCCAATCAACCCCCTATATTGAGTTGGATCCACTACTTTCTTATCTTAACTTTTGGACAACTATAGTCTTGCTTCACATAGTGTAATGACAACATTACAATGCTCCATTCCACATTTCTTCAAGATCTCAAGAGCATATCTCCTTTGTGTAGTGGTAAAATCATGAGTGTAAGTTATTGATTAACTTAATTCGATGTACACAGAGTCGCCACCGCGCTTTTCTTTATTTCCAAAAGGAAAAAGGTAAAAGAACGAATAAAAACCTAGGAGTCTAAAAGCAAAAGCTAAAAGAAACAAACAGAGAATGGGTAAGGGGATTGGTTACGAACCGGGAAGGTTTTAGGCACCCGACTCGTCCGTGGTACTCCACGGGAGCCCTTTGAAATATCTATTGCTTTTTGGTCTGAAATTGGTTTGCTTGAAAATGATTAAAGAGATGAGGAGAAGAATATTTTTTAATGATTTTGTGTTTGATAAGGTTTTAACGCCTTATGCCTACGTACCCACAAAGTGCAATGCGAGATCAAAACCTCGTAGTTCGTGGTACAAAATTTGAAAAGAACAAATGAGTTGAATTGATTTTAAGATGTAGAGATAAGTCGTCATCCTTTAGCGAATAATTCCGCTAGAAAGGATGAATCATATCTAAACATGTGAAAAAGAAAAGGTGCACAAAGCACAAAAAACAATTGAGTGAGTTTTGAGTTTTTTTTAAAAGTATATGAGAAAATGGTTTTGATATATTTACATGGATTAACATTTGTTTAAGGAAATAAAAGGAAAAGATTAAAACCACTTGACCGAAGTCAAGGTTTAGTTATGAAAGTGTTTGAAGTTTAGAAAACAAGAAGATTTTTTGAAATAGGGAGAAGTTTTGAAAATTAAAGAATGGGGAGGAGATGAAGAGACTAATCCTAATGCTTGAATTAAAAGTTAAGAAAAGAGTTTACCAAACCAAAATATGCACAATTCTTCAAAGTTCAGACTTCCATCTTCAAAGGTTAATGACATAACTTGAGACCGAGGTTTCTAATCCATTCCAACTTGAGCAAGGGGGAAGATCTTAAAGTCTAAGTCCATTCTCCAAAAGCAAAGGGATAGTAACCATAGTCCGCAATTAGAAGTCACAAGTCTTTTAGGTGTTTAATCCTTTATTAAGTGTCTTGATATCCAAATGGACAAAATAAAAAAAAACAAGCACAATATGAACATAAACAAATGATATATGATATTATATGATAAAGCATAATAAAGGAGATAAAGGAGCAGGAAGTTAAAGTAAAAAGATAAGGTGCGAGGGATTAAATTTAAACAATTTATATTCACAATATTATAATATTTACAATATAAGTGGTATGATGAACTTAATCAAGCACAACCACGACAAAGGAATAATAAAATTGAGGCAACCGGATCCAAGTGGATCTTAATTCGAATCGGGACAACTTTAGGTCTATGTTAAGCAATCGCCGAGTAATTTACGAAGTAATTACCCTACAAATGAGGCCGGCCACCACTAATTAAAGTGGAAAATATTCGTGTTAATACATGTTAGAGAAACGATATAATGAATCGTTCTCCGAAAACATGCCACACTAAAAGAAAGAGAATGGTCTAATCTTAATCGAGATTTTCGTTGAATTTCATCGAAAAGCAACCTATCACGATCTAAAAGTATGGAGAATGATCCAAATGATCATTCATCCATAGATTTGAAATAATGAAGATTAAACCAATCGGAAATCAACAATCCCGAATCGGAGATTGTCATCGACCAAAAAATAAAAGAAGATGAAGCAAAGATGGATCTAAAAAAATAGATCCATAAAAGGAATTGAAATATTTTTTTAAAATTCTTTTCTAAAATATTTTTCTTCTAAAATATTTCCAAACTATTTTTTAATAAAATTTCTTTCTAAAAAATCCTTTCAAAAAAACTTTTCCAAAACATCCTTTTCTAAAAAATATTTCATAAAATCCTTTTCCTAAAATAAATCCTAACAAACCTTATATTAAAAGTAACTAAACAAAATCAAAATTAAAAGAAAGAAACTAAAGTAAAAAATAAAATAAGAAAAGAAAAGGGAGGGGGGGAAAGGAGCAACCCGCGGGATTGGATAGTAATGGATCCAAGTTGATCCAAGTCCCAAACCAGATTTACATATTCAGTTTTTAAAAAATAAATAAATAAACAAAATTATAAAAGAAAGAAAAAATGAAGACACAGTCTTCTTCTTCCTTGAGACGCGAAAACAGGGCAACAACAACTACACAAGCGGCGGCATGAATCTCATATCCTCACCTTCGAAATCAAAACAACACACATGAACGATTCTCCTTCTCTCTTCGTCTTCAAATCGCGGATTTCCTTTTCTTCTTCTTCTCAATCTCTCGGTTTCTCTCTCTCTCTCTCTCTCTCAATTCGGTTCAACTCTTCTTCTTCTTGATTTCGATTTGGTTTCTTTTGTTTCAGATTGGAAATTCGAAAGAGGGTAAAGAAAAAGAGGTTAGGGATTTGGAATTGGGGATTCAGATTCGACAACGATTCTTTGGCTTTTTGAAGCTTGTTTATTGAGAAGGGGAAGAGCTCTTTAAATAGGAGAATGAGGAATTGAGTTCTGCCGTTTTGAAGGGAAGTGATTGCGTTTCGGAATGTCACGGCTTTCTTGTGTGCGAAATGCGTTTTCGAATTCACTTGTTCGTTTTGATTTTGCTTCTTGCGTTTGATGCTGATACGGTTTGCGTTTTGATTTTGTGTGTATTGCTGTGTTTTAATTTTGATGCAGGTATGAAGTCTGTGTGTTCAAGCGTGCGGGATGCGTGCGGATTTGAGGAATACGGCTTGGAGTCTGATGCGGGATACGCGTGAAATATTGAAGCTGGCTTGTATTTTTGCTGTGTTCGCTTGTGTTTGTTTGTGCAGGTTGGGCCTGTGTTTGCGCGGCTAGGAAGCTGGTAATGAGGCTTGAGGGATTACGTTTTCGGCTGCTATTTTGTGCTTGCGGCGTAACAGGCTTAGGTGATGCGGCTTGATGTTTTTGTTTGAACAACTGCTGGCTGTTTTGCTGTGAGCCTTGGTTGGGAGTTCACGTGCGTACGACTTGGATGTGCTTCAAGGATGTGCGTGTAGGCTGTGGCAAGGCTTGTGAAAGGCTAGTACGGGAAAGGCATGGCAAGCTGCACGGAAGAGGCTTGTGGGCCAGGCGTGGGGTTGTTAAGTTGATGGCTTTTCTTGTTTGTTTTCGGCTGCTGCGGAAAGCTATGGATGACGTGAGAAATGGCTGGGCAAAAAGCTTTGGATATTTTGGGCATGTGGCTGAAATTGTTTTTTTGGTGCAGGCTTGTTGAGGAATTTTTGTTGTTGGCCGATACCAAAGTAACATGGGCCTTATTCAAATGAAAATTTTTTATTGTTGTCATACAAGTGTAAATGGGGCTCTAAAAATATGGGCTTATAGTATTACTTTTCTTTTTTTTTTATTAATAAAAGGACATGGATTTAAAAATGGAAAATAAGCATAAAAAATTTGGGAATGATATTTGGCAATTAGGTATTAAAAAATGGAAAATAAAAAAAATGGTAGTTTGGCTAATTGAGCTAAAAGGATGTATGAATAATAGTGGATAATAGAAATAACAAAAAAAATGGTTTAGAATGATGGTCATTTGGATAATCGAATAATTTGAGAAAAATAAAATAAAAGAGAAATAGTCATTGAATGAAAATAAGAAATGGTTTAATTGAAAAAGGATAATGAATTAATGGATGATTAAAAAAATGATTAGGAGAGAATAATGGCTAAAAAATGATGATGGGTCTTATCTTCTCTTTTTTTGATAATTTTTGTAGAGAATTTTGGTAATGTAAGATGAGATAACAATGAATTAAAAAGAAATGTGTAATGAAATTGGATAAGAAATAATAAAAATGGCTAATGAATACGGATAATCGAAGGAAGAGAAAAGAATGAAAAAATGTTTATTGAAAAGGGAATGGTTCAAACGGAAATGGATAATGGATGAATAATTTGGTTTTCAAGCCCACAACAAATCTCGATTATTCTTTCACAAACCTCTGATGAAATGAATACAGCCAATCACAGAACCACTGATCAATTTGCCAATTCAACCCTAGCCACTGAAATCGTCTGAAAACTTCCCTGATGATTCGAAACCAAACTGAGGAAAATAAATCCTCAGATGAATCGCTGATGAACTGATGAACCGATGAACTGATAAATACTGAAGATTCAAACCAAACCTCGCACAAAACACTTGTCACACAAACCAACTTGTACTTTGAAACACATTGTCCGAGAAATGAACCCTTGGCACACACAATTGGCAGTCGAAACAATTTATCTGATAGTTTGACCAATATTAGGTCAAACATCCATTTGAATCGAATTGTGACTGAACAAACGCATCTGAATGAAATTACTGTCTTATCTTCGCAAACCTGCACCACGGAGAAGAAGAAGAACACTGCAACATATTTTTGTATTTTGGTTAGTGATCAGTAAATATCAACAAATATATAATGGTGATCCTCTGCGAAGCATAGATTTTACATCTGA
The DNA here is from genome assembly GCA_963966055.1 of Lathyrus aphaca. NCBI lineage: Eukaryota > Viridiplantae > Streptophyta > Magnoliopsida > Fabales > Fabaceae > Lathyrus > Lathyrus aphaca. The sequence continues at coordinate 128,745,916 of OZ014522.1, read as the reverse complement.
GTAGAAACTCGAAAGCCAGTGCGATCTTGTTTGTATGCGAAATGCAGATGATATGCGAAGAAATCTTAGGGCAAAAATTAGGGTGTTACAGCTGCCCCTATTTAAGTTTCTTCAATCCGGAGATATGAAGATTGACATCTTCGTCTCTACAAGATGGGAGAGACTTAAATACAGAATACCCAATTTTTGTCCTAAGAGAACAAATGATATGATATGAATATGATATGCAAACCCAAGATCTCGGTGGGGAAAATATGACCACCAGAGAAAAGCAAAAACTTGGGGACACAGAAGAAAATCCCGCTGAGGAAACAACAGACAACCAAAGAGTTACCAGGAAAATAAATCACTGGATAACAGACTCCACTTGGGAAAAGATATGAAATAACCAGAGAACCGATTCAACCAGGGAAAGAAAAATCCTGCCAGGAATTGACAACCAGACAAAATATTTGAGTCCAAGAATGGAGAAATACCGAGTTGGAAAAGAAATCATCAACTACCTGTTTACTGGGTAGGAAATATAACAGACTCGACTATCATTTTACTGGATAGGAGCAAAATATAGAGAGATGACCTCAATTACCTTTTTACTGGGTAAGAAAAAACGAACTCGACTATCGATTTACTGGATAGGAGCATGATCGTCTACCTGATTTACTGGGTAGGAAACTCAATCAAATGGAAACAGCTTCTATTACCTTTTTACTGGGTAAGAGGAAAAACATCTCGATTCTATTACCTTTTTACTGGGTAAGAGGAAAATAACTTGACTACCGGATTTACTGGGTAGAACAATTCTCGACTACCTGATTTACTGGGTAGGAGCTTAAGTGAAAACAAACTCTATTACCTTTTTACTGGGTAAGAGGCAGAAATCTCTACTACCGAATTTACTGGGTAGGAGTACAAGTAAAAGAACTTGATCAGTTTGGTAATATTACCCACTATCGATTTACTGATAGCTAAATTCCAAAGCAATAATACTCAAGCTGGAGAAAAATGTTGCCCACTATCAAACAATGATAACTTAATTCCAAAGCAATATTACTCACAAAAGGGGACCAAAGTTCAATCCAAGAACAAATTGGAGAGAAACGGTCAAACAAGACTCATCCCGAGGAGGAAATATCTCAACTGGGGAAAATTCCATCCAGATAATAAACTGGGGAGGAAACTAAATCAACATCATCCACGAGAACAAACTCAGTGGGGAATTAGAAAGGATTAACACTTTCTGCTTAGTGGTCGACACTCTAAACTTGAGAGGAAGACGACACACACACTCTATGGGGAAAATCCACACCAAAGAGCAGATAACAATGATAAACGCAAGAATGCAAGCAAACAATGCTATGCTTATGCGTATGAATATGCTTATGAATATGCTGACAAAACAGACATAAAGATAAGAAACGGGTGACATGAACACCACAACAACCGGATACTCGGCTAATCCCAGGTAACAATGCAGGGAAACATGCTGGAGATTCAACTTGAAATCTGCAGGGGAATATCATAAGCCATCAAAGGAATAAAATCCTACTACAAGGCTCAAATCATGATAAAACAACATCTGCTAGGAATATCATCCTGCTGAGGAAAGGGTAATAATCTGCTGAGGATGAAAATATTCTTGATAAAAATCAAACTTCACGAGGAACAACTGTCATACAACTCCTGCTCCACCCGGGGATAGAGTGCCAAACTTGCTAAAAATCACATAGTAACCTGCTGGAAATCAACACATGCAGACCTACTGGGGATCCATATGGGGATATCAGAAGTTAACATCATAGCCAAAATGCAGTTACAAGGGATTTTAAATCAATACCCAACATAGGATACAAGAAAACCTCTAAACTGACTGCTATATCAACACTTCTATATTCAAGGATGCAAACAAATCAAGCTGAGGAACCAGAGCTCAGCTGGGGATTCCCAATGTTTCTCAATTCAAAGATAAATTGCTGAGGAAAAGATCGAAACTCAGCTAGGGATTCTGAACATCCCTTCCAACAATTCCTCTGGGGAATACATACAATCTCCGTTCATGCTTAGTGTTGGGGAACAAAACATCATTAACATCGATCTGTCAAAACTATCCAGGGACTTTGCATGGACTCAACCGAATCAAACCCTGCTTTGGGAGAGACGAGTTACACACATCCAGACCTCACCATTCTTGGAATCACCATTAATATCCTTTCTTTGTTCATATATCAAAAGAAAAATGTTTTTAAAATCTTCAAAAATTAAATTTATTAAATTTGTTTCAAAAATCATCATCAACAATAAATTGAAATTTTGTAAACAGAAACAATATAAAGAATTGCAAACAATTGGATAAAAGCTCAAATTCATTGATAGAATGGTAGTCAGCAAATGGCATGACTCCATGGATCATTACAAGTTTGAAAAATGGTAAATACATAGAAAAGGGCTACATTGAGATACAATGATCACTATTCTCCCTATCAACTTTGAACTCCACTGTGTCCGAAACTTCAGTCAAGGATGAGTGAATAAGAATCTTTGGTGAATAAATCTTCTGAGGAACAAGAATCTGAAATCCTCGATTGCTATAAGTGATTCAGTCTGTCGACGCAGTTACTTGCCATGATCCCTAACTTTTTCCTAGATTTCCCTTTCAGGTTTTCAATCTACCGGGATAATTATTTCTGTTTTTGTCTCTAATTTTTGCCTGGACCGCCCTTTCGGGTTTTCAATCCACCGAGACGCTCATTTTTGCCTAAGCCGCCCTTTCGGGTTTTCAACTTAGCGAGATGTTCTTTTATTTTTTAGGCGAAGTATTTCTTGACTGCATCCGTATTCACAGGGCGAGTGATCTCCTCACCATCCATAGTTGCAAGAATTAATGAACCGCCAGAGAAGGCTTTCTTAACAACATATGGTCCATCATAGTTCGGAGTCCACTTGCCCCGAGAATCTTTAAGGAAAGACTGAATCTTTTTGAGCACGAGGTCGCCTTCTCTGAATACACGAGGTTTGACCTTCTTATCAAAAGCTTTCTCCATTCTTTGCTGGTACAACCGACCATGACACAAAGCTGTTATTCTCTTTTCTTCAATCAAATTCAACTGATCAAATCTACTCTGACACCATTCAGCCTCAGTCAACTTGGCTTCCATCAGAACTCTCATTGATGGGATCTCAACTTCGACGGGGAGCACTGCTTCTGTACCATAAACAAGTGAGAAAGGGGTTGCCCCTGTTGAAGTGCGGACAGATGTACGATACCCATGTAAAGCAAAAGGGAGCATCTCATGCCAGTCCTTGTATGTCACAACCATCTTCTGAATGATCTTCTTAATATTCTTATTCGCAGCTTCAACAGCCCCATTCATCTTCGGTCTATAAGGAGAGGAATTATGGTGTTGAATCTTGAAATCTTCACAAAGCTCTTTCATCATCTTATTGTTCAAGTTCGAACCATTATCAGTAATGATTCTATTCGGAACACCATATCTGCAAATAATATTATTCTTGATAAACCGAACCACAACTTGCTTTGTCACATTAACATACGATGCTGCTTCCACCCACTTGGTGAAGTAGTCGATTGCCACAAGAATAAAACGATGTCCATTCGAAGCCTTGGGTTCAATCATGCCTATCATATCAATTCCCCACATAGAGAAAGGCCATGGGGAAGAAATCACATTGAGGTAAGCTGGTGACACATGAATCTTATCAGCATACACCTGACACTTATGGCACTTTTTCACATATTTGCAACAATCAGATTCCATTGTCAGCCAATAGTAACCTGCTCTCAACATCTTTTTAGCCATTGCATGCCCATTGGCATGAGTGCCAAAAGATCCTTCATGAATTTTTTTCATTAACATGTCTGCTTCGTGTCTATCCACGCATCTGAGCAAGACCATGTCAAAATTTCTCTTGTAAAGCACATTTCCATTCAGGAAGAAATTGCCTGCCAATCTCCTCAAAGTCCTTTTATCTTTATCGGATGCCCCAAGCGGGTATTCTTGACTCTGGAGAAAACATTTAATATCGTGATACCAAGGCTTGTCATCATGGACCTCTTCAACTGCAAACACATGAGCTGGTCTTTCAAGTCGCATCACACTGATCATGGGAACATCATTCCACTGGTGCACTTTTATCATAGAAGCTATGGTTGCTAAAGCATCGGCCATCTGATTCTCATCACGAGGAATATAATGAAACTCAACCTTAGTGAAGAAAGTTGATATCTTCCTGGCATAATCTCTATAGGGGATCAAGTGGGGTTGATGAGTTACCCACGTGCCCTGAATCTGGTTAATCACTAAGGCAGAATCTCCATATACATCAATATGCTTAATCCTCAAATCAATAGCTTTTTCAAGACCCATAATGCAGGCTTCATACTCAGCTTCATTGTTAGTACAAGGAAAAGTCAACCTCGCGGCAAAAGGAATATGTGAACCATGGGGAGTAATGATCATTGCCCCAATTCCTCTTCCGCGTGCATTCACAGCACCATCAAAAACTAAACCCCATCGAGATCCAGGCTCCGGCCCTTCCTCAATCAAAGGTTCATCACAATCTTTCACTTTCAAAAACATCACATGCTCATCTGGAAAATCAAACTTGATAGGCTGGTAATCATCAATCGGTTGATGTGCCAAATAGTCAGCCAAGATACTACTTTTTATAGCTTTTTGAGTTCGGTACTCGATATCATATTCTGATAATAACATTTTCCAACGAGCAATCCTCCCAGTCAAAGCAGGTTTTTCAAAGATATACTTGATTGGATCCATTTTAGAGATCAACCAAGTTGTATGATTCAGCATATACTGGCGAAGATGCTTTGCAGCCCAAGCTAAGGCACAACAAGTTTTTTCAAGCATGGAGTACCGATACTCACAATCAGTGAATTTCTTACTCAAGTAGTAACTTGCATGTTCTTTTATTCCAGTTTCATCTTGCTGACCAAGCACACAACCCATGGAATCTTCCAACACAGTCAAGTACATGATCATCGGTCTACCTTCCACCGGAGGAGACAAGATAGGAGGTTCAAGCAGATATTCTTTAATACTTTCAAACGCCTTCTGACAATCATCTGTCCAGACACAACCTTTATCTTTCCGAAGCAGCTTGAAAATCGGAGCACATGTGGCAGTCATGTGAGAGATAAACCTCGAAATATAATTCAATCGGCCCAAGAATCCTCTGACTTGCTTTTCGGTTCTTGGAGCAGGCATTTCCTGAATAGCTTTCACTTTATCAGGATCAACTTCGATGCCTCTTTGGATGACAATGAAACCTAGCAACTTTCCAGAACGTACACCAAATGTGCACTTGTTCGGATTCAAACGGAGCTTATACTTCCTTAATCTCTGAAACAACTTCAGCAAATGTTCAACATGATCCTCTTCAGTCTTCGACTTGGCGATCATATCATCAACATATACCTCGATTTCTTTATGCATCATATCATGGAAAAGTGTGGTCATAGCTCTTTGGTACGTCGCACCAGCATTCTTCAATCCAAAGGGCATCACTCTGTAGCAGAATGTTCCCCATGGTGTAATAAATATGGTCTTTTCCATGTCCTCGGGTGCCATCTTTATTTGATTATAACCGGAAAATCCGTCCATAAAAGAGAAAACATCAAACTTAGCCGTATTATCTACCAACATATCAATGTGTGGCAAAGGAAAATCATCTTTCGGACTGGCTTTGTTCAAATCTCTGTAATCAACGCACATTCGGACTTTTCCGTCTTTCTTCGGAACAGGAACAATATTGGCCACCCATTCAGGATAAGTTGATGTCACAAGAAAACCTGCATCAATCTTCTTTTGAACCTCCTCTTTGATTTTTACTGCCATATCGGGATGAGTTCTTCTCAGCTTCTGCTTTACAGGTGGACATTCAGGCTTCAACGGCAATCTATGCTCCACAATATCAGTATCAAGACCTGGCATGTCTTGATAAGACCAAGCAAATACATCAACATATTCTCTGAGAAGCTCTATAATCCTCTTCTTAACATCAGGACCAAGCAATGCTCCAACTTTGACTTCTTTCTTTTCATCTTCAGAACCCAAGTTGACCATCTCTATAGACTCACCATGAGGCTGAATAATCTTCTCCTCGTGCTCAAGCAACCGAGAAATTTCATCTGGAATCTCTTCATCATCTTCTTCCTCAGCTTCAAACACAGGGAATTCAAAGTTGGGAGAGGGCATAGGATCATTGTTTTCAATGGGTTTATCAATCAATCTGCACAATGATTTTATTTTTATTTTAGAGTATGAACAAAAAGTGCAAACAATATGCAGATAAACAATTATTATGTTTTTGGGTTTTTTATGTTACCATTTTTCAGAATAAAGCAAAAATGAAAAACACATAAACAAAATAACATTTTATTGATGATGATAAAATTTGAAACAAAGCCCGACTAACATCACTTTCACCTTGGGCAGAGTGAAAGGATTTTTGAAAAAATAAATAAAAACAAATTACTTTGAAGAATGAACGATAAAAGGAATATTAACAGCGATCCAGTTCTGGCAAATCTTTCCATGTGTAACGAAGTCAGGCATTTCTTCGTCTTCATCATCATCAATGATGGCAGCAGCGGAATGATCGATGATAAATCCAGCGCTTCGGAAGCCTTCTTGAATAGTCTTTGGATCTTTGATAACTGCACCAGGTGCAAAGCCGATACCAAAACCTTCCTTGTTGTCGACAACATCAATAATTCTTCCCCAACCATCAGACTGACTAGCTTCCAACATTCGCAGAGCATCCTTGAAAGAGGACATGGGCATGGCATTCTTCTTAACAACATTATCCACAACAGAAAGAGCTTGAAACGAAGTTCCTACCTCTTCTTCGGCATCAATATAAGAAAAAGAAGACAAATTGCTCACAAGCATCGCCCTCTCACCTTCAATGGTCACCAATTTACCTTCTCTCACAAACTTCAGCTTCTGATGAAGAGTGGATGTTACAGCTCCTGCCTCGTGGATCCATGGTCTTCCGAGGAGACAACTGTACGCGGGACATATATCCATTACTTGAAAAGTAATCTTGAATATAAACGGTCCAATAAGAATAGGAAGATCCACCTCTCCAATTACTGTCTTCTTCGACCCATCAAACGCTTTCACTATAATCCCACTGTGCCTCATGGGAGCACCTTGAAACGCAAGCTTTGACAATGTCGACTTTGGCATAACATTCAAAGACGATCCGGTATCAACTAGCACCTTGGACATGGCATCTTCCTGACAATTCACCGAAATATGCAAAGCCAAGTTATGATTTCTTCCTTCTTCAGGCAAATCGTCATCACAGAAGCTCAAATTGTTGCATGACGTGATATTTGCCACAATACTATCGAATTGATCAACAGTCACATCATGGTCAACATAAGCTTGATCGAGAATCTTCTGCAATGACTGCCTATGAGCCTCAGAACTCATCAAAAGAGACAAAACTGATATCTTTGAGGGAGTCTGCAATAATTGCTCAGTGATATTATACTCACTCTTCTTTATCAACTTTAGCACCTCATCTTCACTATTACCAGATTGGCCCGATTGGACAACGGCATCCATAATCTGCTTACTTGCATTTGTATCTTCAGCTCTCTTCGGAGGATCTGAAGCATACACTCTACCACTTCAGGTGACCTTCATCACATCAGCAATGCTAACCACAGACTTTGGAGTAGGAAGAGGAACTTCCCTACCATTCTCTATCATCGTAGCATTATACCGGTACGGAACAACTTTATCAGACTCATATGGCATTGGACCAGGTACATTAATCACCAATGGAGTAACATCAGTTTTGCGACTATCAAAAGAAATAACCACTCTCTCAGGAGCAACCCTCTCAGGAAGATTGAACTGAGGCATAACAACATTCACTTCATTCTCATATTCATCTCTTTTTGCTGTTACTTCGATCAATTTATCGTCCATCATCTTTTGAATATCCCTTTTAACAATCACGCAACCACGAGGATTCACCGAGCAAATACAACATCCAGCATAGTCGTGATCAATATCGTGATATTCACTCAAGAAAGCATGCATCTCAACCAAAGATCTTAGGATATGACGGACCTCATATATTTTGAACAAACCAGGACAACCATCAACCATATTCACAGACGCATTACCATGCTTCGGCAACGGATTCTTCTGCACATTTGGATTAACATCATTGAAATACAGAACATTGTTCTTCATCAACTTCTGTACTTCAAACTTCAATGGGTAACAATTCTCAACATCATGCCCCGGGGCACCTTGATGAAAAGCACAGCGAGCCTCTGGCTTATACCACCATGGAATAGTCTCTGGAACTGGAGGTGGAGGACGAGTTTGCACAAGATTCTTTGCAATCAAAGATGGAAGCAAGTCCGCATATGACATCGGAATAGGATCAAAACTCGGATTAGCCCGAGCCTGCTGATTACCACCTTGTTGCACAGAAGGTTGCTGATAACGGGGTTGATACTTTGGAACCTCCGGCACAGTTGGAGCCACGTTAATCATCGGTGTTACAGAAGCCACATGCTGCGAATGGTGATTCCCACGACTGTGAGGTCTTCTATAACTTTCACAGGATACTGCATTAGTCTCATTTTCTTTCTTTTTCACAAAGTTGAACCTTCTAGAACTTGAACCATTGCCATTCTCTTGACTCAATCGTCCCTCACGGACACCTTCTTCTAAACGCATCCCCATACTCACCATTTCAGTGAAATCGGAAGGAGCGCTTGCTATCATCCTCTCATAATAAAAAGAACCCAACGTCTTCAAGAAGATCTTCGTCATTTCTTTTTCTTCCAGCGGAGGAACAATCTGGGCTGCCAACTCTCTCCATCTCTGCGCATATTCTTTAAAAGTCTCTTTGTCCTTCTAGGACATAGCACGAAGTTGATCTCTATCAGGCGCCATATCAACGTTGTACTTGTACTGCTTCACAAACGCTTCTCCCAAATCATTGAAGGTCTTGATTTGGCTATTATCCAGACTCATATACCACCTCATGGGTGCACCGGTCAAACTGTCCTGGAAATAGTGAATCAACAGCTTATCATTATCAGTCTGAGCAGACATCTTCCTTGCATACATAGTCAAATGGCTCAACGGGAAAGTGTTGCCTTTGTACTTCTCAAACTCAGGTAATTTAAATTTGTAAGGAACTTTAACATTCGGGACCAAACAAAGGTCATAAGCATCTTTTCCGAACAAATCCTTATGCTTCAAAGCTCTCATCTCCCTCTAGATCTCAACAAAACGTCCCTGGAAGTCATCAAGTCTTTCAGCTACTCCAGCACCTTCACTAGGCTCAGCATGGTAAATCATTTCATCATGGTGCGGAATATTGTGCACCACAGGCGGTACAGTAGTCACAACTGGAGGAAGAGTAGTCCACACTGGTGGGAGAGTATTAAATGCAGCAGTCTCAGGCTGATGAGGAGGACGATAACCAGCAGGAAAAAAGTCAACTGGCATGCCCCAAGGTGTGCTAGCATGCATACGATAGCGAGGAGAAATCACAGTTTCAACAGGAATGGATGCGGTAACAACCTCTGAGATGACAGTATTCTGAACAGGAGAAGGAGGTGGCTGATTCTGAGCAGCCACCAAATTTTCCATCATAGCAGACACTCTTTCCAAGCTTTCCCTCAGATAAGTAACCTCTTCGCGCAGCTCGCGATTCTCTTGTTGCAAAGTTTCCATCACTCTTCTCCGATTAGCTCGAGTATCAAAACGGTGAGTCAGCTTGACAGGAGAACTGAATGAAGACCAAGAAACAACAATAAGATCCCTGGAGAACACTCAAAAAGCAAGACAAATGCAGATATGATGCATGCTATGCGTATGCAAATGCAAAGATTTCAAAGGATTATAAGTTAACTTGCAATATTCATAAAGAGACATTTTTGAAATACTTAAAAACTCATTCTCATTAATATCAAAGTGAGGATTACAAGTGAAGTACAAACATCAATAATCCTAATACATAAGAGCAAAAGTAAACTAGGCCTAGGGAATCATATCCGAAGAAGCTCCGAATCCTGGCTGATACTTCATGCGAATCCTCTTGATCTCATTCTTGTACCGCTCTTCCATATCTTCCTTATCCTTCACTAACTTGTCGACAATGGCCTTCCAAGCACCGGAAGTAGGAGGAATAGTAGCTGGAGTACTAGAGGAAAATAAATCCTCTCTCGGCCTCTTCGTGACACGCCGCTCAAGTAGCTCAATAAGATCATCCTTCTCCTTAAGCTGCTCCTGCATAGTAGCCCTCTCAAGTAGCCATTCTTCCTTCTCTTTCTTCATCTTGTCTAACTCTTCTTGAAGAGCCACCTTCTCATCAACGGGAGGAAGAAAAGCAGACAAAGGCAATATGGGAAACATAGGCTCCTCAGGTGGATAAGGCATCTTGAGCTTGGAAGCTCTAGATCGAACCCACTGAATATAACATTCGGACGGAGGAAGGTGTTGTCTACCCAATTGACCCTTCTCTTTCCTATGAACAACATGCCAGGAATGAGCAATCCTTTTCTTCATCTCTACATGATCAGCACCATTAAGAAAGAAGAAACGGGATAAAGCAAGATTATTTGGAACATCCTTCAAACAATAACCGAACTGTCGTCTAGCCAAAATGGGGTTGTAGCTAATTCCCCCACGTGTACCAAGAAGAGGTACATTAGGAAATTCTCCACAACTATCAATAAGAACTCCAATGTCATAATGAGAATTATACCATGTCATGTCCTTATGAGAAAGCGACATCAACCTCTGAGACCATCTTCGATTCTCTCTATTGTCCTTGAAAACATCCGACTTCGGTAGGTGCGAAATAAACCACCTATAAAGAAGAGGCGCACAACATACAATCTCTCCGTCACCTTTGGAGGTCCTATAGTGAAAAGCATGATACATATCTCCAAGCAAAGTAGGCACCGGGTTCTTCTTCAAGAAGATCTGAATAGCATTCTCATCCACAATACCATCCAAATTCGGAAACAAGACAATCCCGTAAATAAGCAAAGCAAGAATAGCCTCAAATGCATCCTTATGACCCAAAGTAAGTGAAGTAGAAGCCTTTCCCATCAAGAACTTAGCGTTAATACCACGAACACTCCCCTTTGGAAGAAACTTCCCATTAAGATCAGACTCCTTAAGAAACAATGCTTTGGCGATGACCTTGATGGTAAGCTCCTTCTCTAGACCAGTGAAAAGAGACTCCTTGTCCAGAATAGGCAAACCTAACCAATGAGAATACTCCTCCAAAGTCGGCACAAGCTGATAATCCGGAAAGGTGAAACAATGGTGCAACGGGTCATAAAACTGAGCCAAAGTAGGGAGAATCCCCTCAGGTACATCAATATCCAACATATACAAATGCTTCCCATGACATCTTCGGAACTCTTGGGTATCAACAACCAAAGCTCCTAGCTTTCTCAACTCTACAACATTAGGATTCTTGAAGGTGTACTTCTTTGTGTTCCTCCTTTCAAAAGTCAAAGCCATGGACATCTGAAATTTTGCAAAAGTTCCTTATAAGTCCCTTGAAATCTTACGAACAATGCTCATGAATGTATGATGGCATGTATGCAACAAACACAAACAAGATCACACAAGGCACACGGGCTTAGGTTCCGAGTCACGAGCATGAAGTCAAGGTAACAGAACACCAACCCACACAGGTAAGTACTAAGGTTTTGTCTTCATTGTACCTGCAAGAAACCAAAAGGGTGCTAACAGAGGTGCCCGGAGTTAACAACCATCTTTAGAATATCATCGGTTCGTTGGATTACTCCCCAACCGATAACATTCTTAAAATAGACCTCGTCCGAGTGTAGTATCGCGTGACAACCGCCTTAGATTTACACCCAGACAGTTTCCGCACTACGTTCCTAAATTGGCTTAGATGGGTTAAGGGTTCTAAGGTCCTCAGTATGATCAGCTCAAGGTCGGAAAATAATGCCACGTACGATTACTCGTCATGACATTGATAGTCCAAGAGAGCCTAACCGAGTGGAGATTATAAAATTGATATTGCTTTGGACTACTCCATCGCATATCGCTTCGAATATCGCCGTCCTATCATAAGTTTCAACTCAGATCCGGGTTAGAATCTATATCACACAGAGGATCACCAAAACCGAAACAGAACAATCAAATAACAAACAAGTCAAACCAAAGCAGTAAATAAATCAAGGTAGGCTGAATCCGCTTAGAGATTACTCCCCAGCAGAGTTGCCACTTTTCTGTAGCGGTAAAATCATGAGTGTAAGCTATTGATTAACTTAACTCGATGTACACAGAGTCGCCACCGCGCTTTTCTTTATTTCCAAAAGGAAAAAGGTAAAAGAACGAATAAAAACCTAGGAGTCTAAAAGCAAAAGCTAAAAGAAACAAACAGAGAATGGGTAAGGGGATTGGTTACGAACCGGGAAGGTTTTAGGCACCCGACTCGTCCGTGGTACTCCACGGGAGCCCTTTGAAATATTTATTGCTTTTTGGTCTGAAATTGGTTTGCTTGAAAATGATTGAAGAGTTGAGGAGAAGAATATTTTTTAATGATTTTGTGTTTGATAAGGTTTTAACGCCTTATGCCTACGTACCCACAAAGTGCAATGCGAGATCAAAACCTCGTAGTTCGTGGTAAAAAATTTGAAAAGAACAAATGAGTTGAATTGATTTTAAGATGTAGAGATAAGTCGTCATCCTTTAGCGAATAATTCCGCTAGAAAGGATGAATCATATCTAAACATGTGAAAAAGAAAAGGTGCACAAAGCACAAAAAACAATTGAGTGAGTTTTGAGTTTTTTTTAAAGTATATGAGAAAATGGTTTTGATATATTTACATGGATTAACATTTGTTTAAGGAAATAAAAGGAAAAGATTAAAACCACTTGACCGAAGTCAAGGTTTAGTTATGAAAGTGTTTGAAGTTTAGAAAACAAGAAGATTTTTTGAAATAGGGAGAAGTTTTGAAAATTAAAGAATGGGGAGGAGATGAAGAGACTAATCCTAATGCTTTAATTAAAAGTTAAGAAAAGAGTTTACCAAACCAAAATATGCACAATTCTTCAAAGTTCAGACTTCCATCTTCAAAGGTTAATGACATAACTTGAGACCGAGGTTTCTAATCCATTCCAACTTGAGCAAGGGGGAAGATCTTAAAGTCTAAGTCCATTCTCAAAAAGCAAAGGGATAGTAACCATAGTCCGCAATTAGAAGTCACAAGTCTTTTAGGTGTTTAATCCTTTATTAAGTGTCTTGATATCCAAATGGACAAAATAAAAAAAAACAAGCACAATATGAACATAAACAAATGATATATGCTATTATATGATAAAGCATAATAAAGGAGATAAAGGAGCAAGAAGTTAAAGTAAAAGGATAAGGTGTGAGGGATTAAATTTAAACAATTTATATTCACAATATTATAATATTTACAATATAAGTGGTATGATGAACTTAATCAAGCACAACCACGACAAAGGAATAATAAAATTGAGGCAACCGGATCCAAGTGGATCTTAATTCGAATCGGGACAACTTTAGGTCTATGTTAAGAAATCGCCGAGTAATTTACGAAGTAATTACCCTACAAATGAGGCCGGCCACCACTAATTAAAGTGGAAAATATTCGTGTTAATACATGTTAGAGAAACGATATAATGAATCGTTCTCCGAAAACATGCCACACTAAAAGAAAGAAAATGGTCTAATCTTAATCGAGATTTTCGTTGAATTTCATCGAAAAGCAACCTATCACGATCTCAAAGTATGGAGAATGATCCAAATGATCATTCATCCATAGATTTGAAATAATGAAGATTAAACCAATCGGAAATCAACAATCCCGAATCGGAGATTGTCATCGACCAAAAAATAAAAGAAGATGAAGCAAAGATGGATCTAAAAAAATAGATCCATAAAAGGAATTGAAATATTTTTTTAAATTCTTTTCTAAAATCTTTTTATTCTAAAATATTTCCAAACTATTTTTTAATAAAATTTCTTTCTAAAAAATCCTTTCAAAAAAACTTTTCCAAAACATCCTTTTCTAAAAAATATTTCATAAAATCCTTTTCCTAAAATAAATCCTAACAAACCTTATATTAAAAGTAACTAAACAAAATCAAAATTAAAAGAAAGAAACTAAAGTAAAAAATAAAATAAGAAAAGAAAAGGGAGGGGGGGAAAGGAGCAACCCGCGAGATTGGATAGTAATGGATCCAAGTTGATCCAAGTCCCAAACCAGATTTACATATTCAGTTTTGAAAAAATAAATAAATAAAAAAAATTATAAAAGAAAGAAAAAATGAAGACACAGTCTTCTTCTTCCTTGAGACGCGAAAACAGGGCAACAACAACTACACAAGCGACGGCATGAATCTCATATCCTCACCTTCGAAATCAAAACAACACACAGGAACGATTCTCCTTCTCTCTTCGTCTTCAAATCGCGGATTTCCTTTTCTTCTTCTTCTCAATCTCTCGGTTTCTCTCTCTCTTTCTCAATTCGGTTCAACTCTTCTTCTTCTTGATTTCGATTTGGTTTCTTTTGTTTCAGATTGGAAATTCGAAAGAGGGTAAAGAAAAAGAGATTAGGGATTTGGAATTGGGGATTCGGATTCGGCAGCGATTCTTTGGCTTTTTGAAGCTTGTTTATTGAGAAGGGGAAGAGCTCTTTAAATAGGAGAATGAGGAATTGAGTTCTGCTGTTTTGAAGGGAAGTGATTGCGTTTCGGAATGTCACGGCTTTCTTGTGTGCGAAATGCGTTTTCGAATTCACTTGTTCGTTTTGATTTTGCTTCTTGCGTTTGATGCTGATACGGTTTGCGTTTTGATTTTGTGTGTATTACTGCGTTTTAATTTTGATGCAGGTGTGAAGTCCGTGTGTTCAAGCGTTTGGGATGCGTGCGGATTTGAGGAATACGGCTTGGAGTATGATGCGGGATATGCGAGAAATATTGAAGCTGGCTTGTATTTTTGCTGTGTTCGCTTGTGTTTGTTTGTGCAGGTTGGGCCTATGTTTGCGCGGCTAGGAAGCTGGTAATGAGGCTTGAGGGATTACGTTTTCGGCTGCTGTTTTGTGCTTGCGGCGTAACAGGCTTAGGTGATGCGGCTTGATATTTTTGTTTGAACAACTGCTGGCTGTTTTGCTGTGAGCCTTGGCTGGGAGTTCACGTGCGTACGGCTTGGATGTGCTTCAAGGATGTGCGTGTAGGCTGTGGCAAGGCTTGTGAAAGGCTAGTACGGGAAAGGCATGACAAGCTGCACGAAAGAGGCTTGTGGGCCAGGCGTGGGGTTGTTAAGTTGATGGCTTTGCTTGTTTGTTTTCGGCTGCTGCGGAAAGCTATGGATGACGTGAGAAATGGCTAGGCAAAAAGCTTTGGATATTTTGGGCATGTGGCTGAAATTGTTTTTTTGGTGCAGGCTTGTTGAGGAATTTTTGTTGTTGGCTGATACCAAAGTAACATGGGCCTTATTCAAATGAAATTTTTTTATTGTTGTCATACAAGTGTAAATGGGGCTCTAAAAATATGGGCTTATAGTATTACTTTTCTTTTTTTTTTATTAATAAAAGGACATGGATTTAAAAATGGAAAATAAGCATAAAAAATTTGGGAATGATATTTGGAAATTAGGTATTAAAAAATGGAAAATAAAAAAAATGGTAGTTTGGCTAATTGAGCTAAAAGGATGTATGAATAATAGTGGATAATAGAAATAACAAAAAAAATGGTTTAGAATGATGGTCATTTGGATAATCGAATAATTTGAGAAAAATAAAATAAAAGAGAAATAGTCATTGAATGAAAATAAGAAATGGTTTAATTGAAAAAGGATAATGAATTAATGGATGATTAAAAAAATGATTAGGAGAGAATAATGGCTAAAAAATGATGATGGGTCTTATCTTCTCTTTTTTTGATAATTTTTGTAGAGAATTTTGGTAATGTAAGATGAGATAACAATGAATTAAAAAGAAATGTGTAATGAAATTGGATAAGAAATAATAAAAATGGCTAATGAATACGGATAATCGAAGGAAGAGAAAAGAATGAAAAAATGTTTATTGAAAAGGGAATGGTTCAAACGGAAATGGATAATGGATGAATAATTTGGTTTTCAAGCCCACAACAAATCTCGATTATTCTTTCACAAACCTCTGATGAAATGAATACAGCCAATCACAGAACCACTGATCAATTTGCCAATTCAACCCTAGCCACTGAAATCGTCTGAAAACTTCCCTGATGATTCGAAACCAAACTGAGGAAAATAAATTCTCAGATGAATCGCTGATGAACTGATGAACCGATGAACTGATAAATACTGAAGATTCAAACCAAACCTCGCACAAAACACTTGTCACACAAACCAACTTGTACTTTGAAACACATTGTCCGAGAAATGAACCCTTGGCACACACAACTGGCAGTCGAAACAATTTATCTGATAGTTTGACCAATATTAGGTCAAACATCCATTTGAATCGAATTGTGACTGAACAAACGCATCTGAATGAAATTACTGTCTTATCTTCGCAAACCTGCACCACGGAGAAGAAGAAGAACACTTCAACATATTTTTGTATTTTGGTTAGTGATCAGTAAATATCAACAAATATATAATGGTGATCCCCTGCGAAGCATAGATTTTACATCTGAGAAGAAACTCGAAAGCCAGTGCGATCTTGTTTGTATGCGAAATGCAGATGATATGCGAAGAAATCTTAGGGCAAAAATTAGGGTGTTACACTTTGATGCATGAGAAGTTCCATTTTTGACTTTTGGAACTCTATGCCAAGGAAATACATTATTACTCCAAAATCCGTCATCTCAAACTCATCCATAAGTTCACTCTTGAACTTTGATATTCTCTTCTCACAATTGCCGGTAATCAACAAATCATCCACATATAAGCAAAGGATGATCATACCATCATTCGTATCCGATCTCACATAAACATTGTAATGAATCGTAATAAGTCGAGATATTGTCAGGAAAGTCAGGTAAGTGAAATTGAAAGCTGATGTCAAGAGAGCTAAGAATGATTCTATTACAAGTCAGGAAAGTGAAAAGGTGTTCCTACAACAAATTGAGGAATTGCATGCCTCCTTTGACCTTATGGATATCTTAATTCAGAAGCTTGTACAATAACCTACGCATCCGGATATACCTCAGATGTTGCGAAATGTCAAGCGCCTTAGTTGGAGATTACAGGATGTAGACCTTCCTAAGTTTTAGTTTTATATGCATATGAATTGGATTACCCGCAGGCTTGTTGTGGGAATCCCCTCTCTCTTGATGTACTTTTTCTTTCTTGACATATGAATTTGTACCTTCTAAGGATCTTTGTTATTCCAATTGTCTTCTGATTTACCTGAAGTCTCTGGTTATATCTGTTGCACGGACACAAAATAAATGCCACCACCTCAAGTTAGAATGTCACACAGGATTTTCTCAACACCAGAATGGGAAAGTAATTAAGGCCTTGGGAATAAAAGGAACACATTGCATTGAATACACATCATTTTCCTTTCTTCTTTTTTTTTTTGCAGGTTTTCTACGGGTTGCTTAACTTATTTGCATTTCAGGCAAAGCTTGCGAGGGCTGCCAAGACCCGTCATCTTCGACAGAATATCCCGTATCATTACGCAACTCACAACAACCAGAGGACAATCATGGATGCTATGCAAACTGAGCTTAATGAGTTTCACACCAGAATAGGAGAGTTCATGGTCATGATGCAAGGGATGGCTCAGGGACAACAAGAGTTAAGAAATGCAATTCAGGGGTTCAACCCTCCTCAGACTAATCCTCTTGTAACCACTCCTGAAGTACAAGTGACTCCTACCAACACCAACAATGGCCCAGGTGGACTTCAAGTTCCAGAACATGGCACAACAACTTTCATTCCAGTACAAGACAGGCAGGAGGATCAATTCCCTTCTTTTAACAATGATATGGGATTTGGTGGAGAAGGAAATCTTCAAGACTTTTTGATGCTTGCTGAGAAAGTCAAAGCCCTAGAGTGTAGAGACACTTTGGGGATAGATGTGTCAGACATGGGTCTAGTCCCTAGGGTGGTTATTCCTCACAATTCAGGCCACCTACTTTTGAAAAGTATAACGGTAGCTCCTGCCCTAAAACTCACTTACAGGCATTCTACCGGAAAATTGTTGCCCATACTAGGGATGAAAAGCTCTGGATGTACTACTTCCAGGATAGTCTCTCCGGAGGATCATTCTTATCTCTCTTGACATCAGCTTTCAATTTCAAATCTTCTATTTCTTTATGAGCTTCCTTTATTGCTTGTTGGCTTTCTGCTAAACTTTGAAGACGACCCTTCTCTTGATGGTAAGCCTTCTGAAGGAGCTATCTCTGTCCATCCAAAGAATCTTGAAGAATCTTGACCTCTAGCTTGTGCTTGATCTCCAGCTCCCTCTGCTTCCTCAAATTGTCTTCCCACTTCTCTTGCCATAAGGTGACAGCTTCATTGGCTTCATTCAAATCTTTCTTCTCCTTCCGACGTTGGGCCGCCTTGTGAGTTTCAGCTAATCCCTTTTTCTTGATGTAGAGCTCTCTCTCCTGAAAGTCTTGCTGCTTGAGCCTAACCATCTCTTCAGCTTTGTGAGCTTTTTCCTCCAACTTTTGATTTTGCATCTTCAGTTTCTGGCATGAATTGTAAGCTTCTTGATTCTCCAACCTGAGTTGTTGAACCAAGGCTTCCAACTTTTGATATTCTTGAAGAGGTATTGAAGTTGTGGGTGCTACCTCCTTAGGGTAGATATGTGTTTCTCTAGAAAATGGGAGCAACAGGGTCTTCACACGATCCTCCAACCAGCTGGAAAAAGGATCATAAGTGTTGGGATCCACTCTCCCAAAGTCTTTCTTCCCTTTCATCACTCTACCCTCCCAAGCTTGGGATACTAGTATGCTCTTCTTGAGATTTCCTTCTGCTGGAAAGTATAAAGATTCATTTGCCTCTTCAATCAAAAGCACAACTCTTAATGGATAACCAAACTACTTCCTGGACAAGATAGGATTGTAACTGATCCCACCTTTCCTTCCTATCAGAGGCACACTTGGGAAGCTACCACAACTGACCAATATTTCTTTGCCCACAAGGTCTCTGTTGCATCCCCATGAAATGTCAGCTGAGGTTAAGCCCATTAATCTTTTGGACCACTTCCAAAATTGTTTCAAATCCTGAAAAGGCCCTGATTTAGGGAGTTGCCTTACAAACCAATCAGCAAATAGGGGAGCACAACAATTTACATGTCCCTTCCTCTTTTCATTCCTACGGTGAACCCCATAATAAAAGTCACCTAGCAAAGTGGGTAATGGATTTCTTCTGGAAAATATAATGATAACTTCCATGTTGGTTAAACCCTTCTCTCCTGGAAACAAACTGGTCCCATACACTATCAAAGCAAGCAAGGTGCAGAAATTAGCCCATTTGTCTTCAGAGGCCAGGTCCTGAGCTTCCTTGATAAGAAAATCTAAGAAAAGTCCTTTACCCTTGGTGGCATCCAATTCTCTGCTAACCTTGGACAAGTCTAGAAGAAAAGACTCAGCTATATCTTTGGATGAAGGCATCTTCTCTAAGCCATAGTAAGGAGCACCATTTTTGATGGGGATTCTGAGGATGCTGGATATCTCTTCTAAGGTGGGAGCCAAGATGTAATCAGGGAAAACAAAAACCCTCAGTTGTGGATCATAGAACTGCAATAGGGAATGCAAGCTATCCCTCTGGTCAGTGGTGGGCTTATTCACATAGTTTAGGATCTTTCCAAACTCTTTTCTGAAATCATCAAGCACCTTGTCACCCATCAAGCCAATTAACTTCTGAATACCATCTGTCTCTGGATGTGGGAAAGTATAATGGACATTTCTCTTCCTTGGAATCTCCATGTTGAAGCAACAAATATGACCAGGAATATGAGGTAATGAACCCTGAGAATAAAAAGAACACAAAATGATTAATGCTGTTATGATGTTATGCAAGGCAAGGCATACGATCAGTGATGTGTCTGTGTAGTGAATCAGGTAATCAAGTGTCTGTGCAAGGCCACAACATCATCACAAGTATCTTTCTGATCAGGAGTTCATGATTTCAGAATCCATAACTAGCAGAACAAGATCATATCACTGAAGTGTGCTGGCATAAATGAGTATGTTGAAGTTTAGGGTTCCTGCAAACCTGTAAACCCCTCCCAATCTCACGGGTGTGCTACTCGAGTCAAACATCACTGAGTCTCAAAGCCGAATAGCAATAATATGTTCACCATCTCCGAGAAATGTCTCATGACCAAATCAGGGAATCGGTTTGGCATTATGTACTACTCAAGGAGGTCTCAGCTGAGTCCAAGGAAACAAGCATCCCTTATAAGTCCTCAGCTTCAAGCATTGAATCGAGAAACAATAGTACATTCATCCCGAAGGGTACAATACTATCGTCATATGAACAATTCGCCTTAACTGGATTCCTATGAGAGAACCAGGCCATCCTATGTGAGTTCCCAGTGGGCCCTCAGATGCGAGTGGGTTTCCCAACAAATGTGGTCTGCCACTGTCATCACTGGAGAGGGATGTTTCCATAAAGGTTCTCAATGATCGGTCCCCTGACTTCACATAACTATCAAGGTAGCGTATTTCCCCAGAAAGATTCCGGCGTCAATACATTTCCGAGAAGGTCACAAGTCAAGGCGTGGAACTCACTAATACCAACATAGCAAGATGCCATGAAGCCAAAGTGGAACCACTCTAAATCCTAGGTGCACTCAAGCCGGGTATTTGGCTTATCTCACAGTAACAAAGCCCATCCCACAGAAAAAATGAAACCAGCACAGTCCAGTATGATGCATGTGAAATAAATACTGAAAGCAGTAAATAAAGCTGTAAAGTAAACTGTAAACGAAAACAGTAAATAAACACAACAGCACACACATATAAACACCCAAAGAAAACAAAAACAAACAGGCGCTAGGATTGAATCTACAAGGGAAACCAGAGATTCTAGGTTCGATCCCCAGCAGAGTCGCCAGTTGTCACTCCCGGGATTTTCATCCTAGTACAAACGCGAAAGTGGCGCGAAAAAGGTAGAGTCGCCAGCCATGCATTTTTATCCCAAAGGAAAGGGAAATGTAATGCTGCACAAACCTGAGGAAGAAGGAAAGGACAAGGTCCTGCGAACCAAAGATCTGGATTCGGGAGTCAGTTACGACCTGGGAAGGTATTAGCACCCCAGATCGTCCGTCGTACCCGACGGGATCCATGCTTGCTTGCTTGCTTCAAAGGGTGAGAAAATAAAGTGCTGCTGAATAAAACTGCTACTGGAACTGGAATGGGAATGGAAAAGGCGAAAGGGAATTGGAATGGAAAGAAAGGATGGGGAAAATGTAGGGAAAATAAAGAATATGCTCGAACGGGCCATACCCCGCTGCCTACGTACCTCATCGGGAAAATAAGGATCAGAGTCGACGTAGTTCGCCTAGCTAAGGCGGGAACTATTTGTTTGTGTTTTTTTAAGCTGGAACTGCGTATGTCTATGCTCAGGTGTTGCAAGCTCATCTGGAACGAGTGCGTTTACCGTCTTGCATGCGAGATAATTCGTCGCAAGTTCGCGTTCAGAATGAATGAGATGAGAAAGAGAAGTTCCCGCAGGAAAGTCGCTTATTGTTTGTTGTTTTCTTTTTAAGAGTTTTGTATGAATTTGGCACAAGGAAGTGAATTCAAACTATTTTCCATGGAATGTGTACTTGCTACTACATTCCAAGATGGAATAATAGAATAAGCACACCAAGCAAGGAGAATTTATCCAAGACTTGTTTCCAATGATTAGGGTTTAAGTTCACTAGCTTGTTGAACTTTATTACATATTTTTTTGTAGCTTTTGTGAAGAAGTGTCTTTTAAATTTTCTTTGTGAAACAACCCCTTTATGAGACTTGTGCATCATGCTAGACAAGCTTACACCACTCCAAGATGGAATGAATGCAAGTGCCCCATGGAATAAGGCTATACACAAGGGATCATTTCATACATTTATTAAGTCTTTTTGGATTTTTGTTTGAAGATGAGAAGAGAAAGACTCAAAAGGCAAAGGTCAAAGCTAATGGGGGACTAAGACACTACCCTAAGTCATCTTATTATGTATAAAGAGGTCCTATTGTTAAGGAGGTATTCTAACCTAAGGAGAAGAAAGAACAAGTTAGAATTCAACTTACTTCCTAAGGAAGTTAAGTTGAATCTAAAGAGAGGAAAGGGAACCTATGAACAAAGCACAAAGGTGCTAAGGCAAAACAAATAAATGCAAACATAAGAGATAAAGAATGAAGTAATTACCTCATCTTCCCCCCTACAAAACAAGAGTTAGCATGATGTAGAAATATGAACAATTATTACATGGCAAACTTCAACAACAATCCACACTATCTAAGGAAGAGATTAGTGAGCTTCTAAGGTTAATACCTAAGCCTAAAGCATCTTGCAAGATAGAAAACCTAAAAAGTCAGTAGCTAAACCAATTCAAAAGTTTCTAAAGGAATTAATTGAATTAAAGTCAAACTGTGTCCTAAAGTACCACTAAACCCTAAGGATGATGTTAGAAAGACAACCTAAGTGTTTACTAAACCAAAAACTCCTAAACTCAAATATAAATGAAAAATCCAGAACTTGACACTATATGGAAGTGAAGGGAATGAATAGATCAAATGAGAAGGAAGAGATTCAAGTTAAAGGTACTAAAAAATGAGATTGAAAAGGGGGGAGAATGCATATAGAAGCATGGTTATAAAGATGAAACAAAATGACTTAGGAAAATATTCAAAAATAACCAAAGGGACTTGACTTCCCCATACAAAAACCAGGGTCTTGACAACAAAATAAAATGGAGATTGTACTTGGAAAATATTCACAAATGTTGAGTTAAAAAGCATCCTAAGGCCAGGTGTTCAAATTAGGGTTTCTAAAGTCCTTTAAGTGACAAATGGAGTTCAAAAGGAAGCAAAATGGTTCTAAAAGGAGATGAACAAGTATGGATGATCACAAAACACTTATAAGACTCAAAACAATGACAAGATGAAGTTAAATCATGTACAAAAGAATTTTGAAGTGCTTAAGATTGAAAGAGAAGGAAGATTAGGTTAAAATGGGACATGTATGACTTAGGACTCAAGTAAAACCCCAAAAATTAAAGGTAAGGACCTAAGGATGGTTTTCAAAGTTAGAGGACCTATAATATGACTCAGAAGAACTAGAAACAAGACCTTAGACTAATGGCATAAATGCCTTATTCATTTGAAATAAGAGAATACAACATGAAGGACCAAAAATGGCTTAGACATCAAACAATTCAAGAAAAATGCCAAATGACCTTAAAAAATTATGAAAGTTGACAACTCAATACAAAATCAAGAGAGTAACATATGTACAAAAAATCTCATTAAAACTCATCTTTTTGGATGGTTAATGGAAGGGTAGAACTCAATTAGGGCTTTTGAATATACAAGTGAAAGAAAGGACTAAAACATGATCCAAACATGACCTAAACATCCAGAGAAAAATCTTTTGATGGAATAAGAAGACAACACAAAAAGAATGACACATTTATCATACATGGTTTGAGAAAACAAAAATGTACAAGTTTATAGGTCAAAAACGAGAAAAATAGAATTTAATTCAAATGCGAAATTAATTCTGATCTCAAAAATGAACAAAAATAAAATCTAAAATTATGGAAAATTAAAGAAAAATTCAAGGATCTCTCATGAATTAATTGGGAATTTTTGGGACATTTTGGTATTGTAACACGGTGGGAGAACTGACTTTTAGTTATGTTGCGGATAGCAAGAGTCACCATCGACTTTTATTTTATCCATAAGGAAAGGACATAAAAGAACAGGAAATACCTATTTTAAAAGACTTGAGTTCGGGGGGTAGGTTATATAAAGGGAAGGTGTTAGCACCCTTTATATCCATGTTTATCCATGGGCTCTTAGTTATTTAGCTCACTTAAATTGTTTTTGAAGAGTGTAGTGTGTGATTAGAAATTTTCTAAGTACTTTGTAATGATCCTCGTATGGATGTATACAAAGCCTTGTTTGAAAATGTTTGAAAATAGTGAGGTGTGAAAAGTATTTTTGAAGAGTGAGCAAGTAACTATGAGGTACCTACCCTAGATTAAGTCTTTCGTGTTCTCGTATGTTATTTCCATGGTAAGACTATCCCTATATTAAGGAATAGGTAGTCATTACCTTGGATATGTATTAAGGGACAAGCGTAGGGTCATCGTATGGTCATAGAAGGCAACTTAACGGGTGTCTTTAGCAATTCGTAGGGACTATCATCATTTATTCGAGGGAATATTTTGTGATTTTTGCGATAAATGATAAATAATGAGTGAATGCGAATAGATTGATTCGAAACATGCATAAACATGACATTAACATAACAAAGTACATATAACAATGTTCAGAGCAAATAGTACTTAAACAAACATTACAAAATAACAGAAATGCGGAAATCATAAATGGCGATGGCTGCCTTGATTTGAGGAATTGAACTTCTCTTGATTGAATACTTCAAAGTTGGAGACTACTCAGCTTGGTCTTCAACAACCCCTTCAAATGTCTTCACTTGTTGGCACCGTGCGGCGGCAATGGATTGTTCTGGACATTTGCATTTCTCGGAGTGAGGGTGAGATCCTTAGAGTTGATCATATCCTAAACCATATGTTTGAAGGCATGGAAATTCTCGATGGTGTGACCTGGAGCGCCTTTGTGATACTCACATCGGGCATGGGCATCATAGTTCCGGGCATTACTAGTCTGAGGTGGCATATCTTTCAAAGTAAGAGATCCTTTTGCCATCAGCTGATTAAAGATTTCAGAATATGTCATAGGCAGGGGATCAATGTGTCTATCATATCCTCTTTGTAGATATGGTGGGCGCTGTTGAGGAGCGCGTTGTTGTTGTTGACCAGGCCGCTGTGGGTAGGCCGGTTGCTGGTGCGGATTGGGCGCATACTGCGCAGCAGCGACCATAGGATATGGACGTGGTTGATAAGCCACCTGAGGCGGAAATAGAGCTTGAATGGCTTGTTGATAAGGCATTGGAGGAACTGGCTGATATGGCACGGGAGCATATTGTGCAGCAGCAACATACGGGTACTGGTAGTAGGGAATTGGAGTAGGTGCACTCATTGCGGATTCCCACTTGCAGTAGAAATGACATTTGTTTCGCCCTTTTTGTACCCGTTGAAAGGTTTCTTGACATTGGTTTGGTTGCTAGAACCTCCTTGGATCTTTCCACTCTTCAGACCTTCTTCAATTCTTTCTCCTACCATCACCATGTCTGAAAATCCAGAAGATACGCTGCTGATCAGCTTCTCGTAGTATTGCCCCTGTAAGGTACCCATGAAGATGTCGATCAATTCACGGTCAACCAATGGCGGATGCACTCTGGCAGCTAACTCCCTCCAGCATTGGGCGTACTCCTTAAAAGATTCGCTTTCCTTTTGAGTCATACTCTGAAGTTGAGTGCGATTTGGAGCTAAGTCAGTGTTGTACTTGTATTACTTTTTGAATGCATCAGACAAATCAAACCAAGTACAAACATTGTTGCGTTCAAGTTGCATGTACCATTCTAGAGATGCTCCAAACAGGCTGTCTTGGAAGCAATGGATCATGAGCTTGTCATCTTTGGCATGAGCGGCCATTTTTCTGCAGTACATTCTCAAATGGAGCTTAGGACAGCTGAGGCCTTTGTATTTTTCGAATTCTGGCAGTTTGAACTTAGCAGGGATCACAACATATGGAACTAAGCACATGTCTGAGGCACTCAGAGAAGTTGAATTGTGTCCTTCCATGATTCGGAGTTTTTCAGCTAACTCGCATCACATCTTCATAGCTTCGGATTCTTGAACAGCGTGAGGATTGGTGATTGGAACAGCAGTATGCATCTCATACTCAACTTGATGGTCCTCTTCAGCATGAGGAAACTGGACTTGAGTTGGAATAGGTTGAGCTTGTGGAATAGCACCAACAGTGACACCAGAGGTAGGTATTGGTTGAGAAGTGACTTCCTCAACAGCAGGAGTGAAGCCTGGAGGCAAACCATAGACCAAAGGATTTGGAACTTGAACTGAAGGCATTGCTCGCGAGGCAGATCCTTGCACTAGAGCATTGTTCATTACGGCAGCAGCTTCGCGGTGTTCTTCCATCCTAGCCAAAGCTTGTATGGTCTCGTAAATCTGGTCAATCTTGCTCTTGACCGAGTCAATCTCTTCCCTCATAGCAGCTTGTTCTTCTTGAATCACGTCCATTAGTCTTCGAGTGTTGGGTCTAGTTAGGTACGGGCATCTAGCACGATACGGGCTTCGGGAAACCAGCTTGATTTACTGAAGATGAAGGAACGTGCAATGAGTTTACGACTTTGGAATGAAATGCAAGATGAACAATTAATGCAAATGAAATTAATATGCGCATGGATGCAATGCAAGATCCAGGATCGCGAGTATAATCTGCTCTGAGGTAAACCATAATAACGAAGAAATAACCGGTATCACTGATAAAAGTAACCTTAGCAGGTAGAATCTTATAGGATTGTTCTAAGTTCTTTACCCGTAAAAGCACTCACAGGATAGTTTCTACGGTTATGGATAAGATACTCAAGGTCACGGACGCTAATCGTACTAACGTCCTGCCACAGGCTAGCTGTATTATGACGATAATAACAATAAGATCTACCTTGAATGGAGTTCTCATGTTATCCGTACGAGGAGCGGGTCCTCGGAGACTAACACTACACAACTACCAACATTAAAACTGGTGCTAAAAGTGGTCCCAGAGTTACAACCCTTTCATGAATCAAGTCATGCGATAGGCTAGCTGCGTTATGACGAGATCTACTAATAGGTCTACTCTCTGGGGGGAGCTTTCATGCTAGGCTTGCAAGGAGCGAGTCCTTGGAGACTAACACTACTAACTTCCAATTCTAAACTAGGTGTTCCCTCTTCTTTTTCGCAAACTCAGATGTCGTCCCAGGATCCAACAAGCAGGTATGATAATAATCATAATAAAGAGAGAGAGAGAGAGAGATAAAATAAACAAGCATAAATAAAAATCATGAAGAAAATAGATAAACAAAGTAAACATTGATCGCAAAGTAAACTAAGTTAGGCTTGACTCTCTGACTGTCCCCAGCAGAGTCGCCAGTTGTCGCACCTCGAAAAATACGACCTCGCGATATAAAAAAATAGCGCGGAAAAATTAAAACAACAGAGTCGCCACCGAACTTATTTTATTCCAATTAAGGAAAAGGAAAATATCGAGAAACCCTTTTTAGAAAAATGGATAGAACAAGGTCTTTGAAACCAGATTCTAGATTCGGGAGTTGATTCCGTAAGAGGAAGGTATTAGCACCCCTTACGACCGTTGTACTCAACGGGA
Organism: Lathyrus aphaca; assembly: GCA_963966055.1. NCBI lineage: Eukaryota > Viridiplantae > Streptophyta > Magnoliopsida > Fabales > Fabaceae > Lathyrus > Lathyrus aphaca. The sequence goes on along the minus strand of OZ014522.1, from coordinate 128,718,413 downwards.
ACCTATTAGTTTAATTTGCGATTTAATGTCGACCTATGCTTTCTGTTTTCTTCGAATAATAAAAAGTAAATGCAAAAGATTCTAATGTAAGGTTAATAGGAGAAATGGGTTATTTTGTTACTAGGGTGCTCGGCAAGGAGTAAGATCCGTGTGCCTACGTATTCCCTTGTGCAATGGGAAAGTCAGAGCTTCGTAGTTCGCGGTACTAAGGCTTATCGGTTTGTTTTAATGAACGAGTATTCAAACCACATTCTAATTGCTAAGCGTTGGCTTGTCTGCTCGTGATAGGAGGCGGAAGCGCTAGCTTGTTTGCGAGATAGAAAGGATTTAAATAATGTTCATTTTTAAAAAAAAATGTATGATTCGATTGGTGTTTTTAAGGATGAAAGGGTAAATAAACTGCGTCCTGAGGGGCGGGCCTCAGGAGAGTTTATTCGAGAATTCGAGGAATGCGAGACTCCAGAATTCAATTCTTTCATTATTTGATGTGTCGATTAAGAGTTTTAATTACGCAAAGTCGAATGAACCGTATCCCGAGGGGCGAGCCTCGAGAGTGTTCATTCAAGAATTCGAGGAATGCAAGACTCCAGAATTCAGTTAATCCGTTACTTTGATTATGAAAATATTTGAATGTCGAATTCGGAAAAGTTTGATGGCGAGGTACGATGCGCTCGACTTACATGGTTCGTGAATCGATTAAAGCGATAACAAAAAGAAATAGATTAAATTGCGACAATTAAAATCGGAATAGAATAATAGGTATAAATAATTAAATTAAATCGAATTTAAATAAAACACTAAATAATTGATATAAGGTAATAAATATAAATACTAAATTAAAATTTTTGTCGAACTTGAATAACATAGTAAATTAAATAAAAATGCCTCATATTAATTAAATTCTCCAATTAAAAATATTGGAAATAATTTAATTTGTTTTATATCATTGGCCTTAAATAAACTAAAATGAAAAAAATAAAAGAAAGTAGGAATAATGGTAAAAATATCTAAAAGGATGAATCAACACAAAAAAAATAAAATCAAAATAAGAATTATATAAACAAAACAAAATAAAACAAACTAAACAAAATATAAGATAAGATAATAATAAAAATTAAAATAATGAAAGATGTGTGTAATCGTGATACTGGTGTGTGCATGGATATAAAATATTTACTAGGTCCATAAAGCCACAAACAATGGAAATAAAAATTAAACCAAATAAATAAATAAAATAAAACCATGGAAGGGTGGTGCATTGTTTGGACCGTGGTATGTGTGTTTAAGAAACATAGTTATGGACTAAGCCCAAGTTTTATATGAACAATAATAAAAGCAATTTACAAGAGCAAAAGAAGAAATAATAAAATAAAAACGTTGCAGCATTATTTATGTTCTTTTCTAAAAGGATAATTAAAAAAGGAATGAGAAAAGCTACCTTCTCTCACGATTCACAAACAACAGAACAAAAAACTCAGCTCTCCCTTTTCAACACTTTAAAAAAAAAACCCAAAGAAAACCCACCCTTTCAATCTCTGCGGATCTCTCACTCGTTCTCACGGTGGTGATTTAGTTTTGTGTGCGGTGGCCGCGGACGAATTTGGGGCTGGTTTTTTCGAAGGTGGGTTTAACGGTTCGTTTTTTTTTCTCACTGCATTTTTCAGTTTGTTGTGTGAGTTTCAGAAAGATGGTTATGGTTGTTTGGATGTGTGGTTGAGTTTTGTATGGTGCGGTTCGTTTGTTCAGACTTCAGATTTCACTCAGTTTTGTTCATCTTTTCCATTTTTATGTTTCCGTTTAAAAAGGTTGGTGGTGATAATGAAAAGTGGGTTGTATGGAAGATTGAGAAAAGGTTTGTTTTGGTTGTGTTAAAAGGAAAAGATTGAAATTATTGTTGGTGTTTTGAAAATGAGGATGAAGAGATTATAGTGCTGGATGAAACTTTTCATAATTTTCTAAGGCTCTCTCCCCCCCTTTTTATTAAGAGGAAAAAATATTCTGTTATATAGAAGAAATTGGAGAGGGTGAAATAGAGATTTTGTGCAGAAAAATTTGGATAAGAATTGGTGTTTATGAGCTGTATTTGGTGAGTGGAAAGTAGTGAAATGTTGCAGAAAATTTTGAGTGGAAGCTACTAAAAAAGTTGTTATGCGGAAGTTTTGTTGGTATGCTGTGTTGTGAATTGGGAAAAAAAATCAATGTGGTATTGGGATAAAACAAAAGGAATACTGATGCTATTTGTGTGATAGTAACAAGAATAAACATTATTAACAATATTAATAATAATAATAAACTAATAAACTAATAATAATAAAATAATAATAATAATAAGAATAAGAATAAACTAATAATAAAATAATAATAATAATAATAATAATAATAATAATAATAATAATAATAAAGATAATAAAAATGATAATGAAAGTAATAATAAAAGTGAATAATAATAATAATAATAAAAGATAATAAGAATATGGAAATTAAATTTTGTGATGGGCTTAAGAGTAAAAGAGAGATAATGGGCTTATGTAAAAATGGTTTTAATAAAGATAATAAAAATTTCTTTGAATTTTTTGGATAGTGAATTAAATAACAAAAATAAAAATAAAAATTGAATTTTAAATTTTAAAAGAAATAAATGCATACTTTTTTTTGAATTTTTCGAATACTAGACAAAAATAATAAAGTAATACATATTTTTGTATTTTTTTGAAATGATGGTTAGACAGAAAAAATAGAATAGTGCGCGAGTATGACAAATTTGGGGTATGACAACGTGCTAGTGTCTAAGGAGTGAATCCAAATCAATAAATATGAAACCTGGTAAATATGATAAAATAAAACAATAAAATGCAAAACCTGGGAATCGAACCCAGACCAAAGAGCAACAACACGCACGTCCATGCCAACTGAGCCACTGCATCATTTGTGAAATAAGATACAAACCATTAATTAAATAATAAAACAAAATTTAAAAAATCAAATTTCGCGCGCAAGCTTCATCTTCTTCCTCTGTCCGTCGTTTTAGACTTTTAGTGACACTTTTCTGTCACTAAAGCTTATAGTGATGGATTCTCTTCGTAGCTATAGGTCCTGGAAATTCAAAAACGTAGAATACACAATATAAATTCATTCCAATGGTTCAAATCAATCAAAGCATGTCCTCTAAGTCCAATTAAGGCCTCAATTTCAAACGAAATCACTCGTAGCTAGGGTCCCTGATTTTGGACCTTCGAAACCCTAATAATGGTATACCATCGATCCTGCACCAAAACTCAAATCAAACCAACCAGAAACATTGTAAACATCAATATGAACAACAATATACAATCAAATTCCATTTATACAGCACATATAATAAAAATCGAAAATCAAGATTCCAAGCTCAAATGTGAATTCGGTTTATGCATTCTTGAATGGTTTGAATGATGCAAATGATTGGGATAACATCAGTGATGTTCAAGGAACATGTTACAACCTTCAAAATGCCTTGATATAGCCTGCAATTAAAAATCCGAATGTGAGTTTTTTTTGTGAAATTTTGAAGTGTGAATCCTATGCTTTGGCCTCTGATTTTCGTCCCTTGGTATTGTAATAGGTTTGTGATCTTATAGTGAAGAGAATTAGGTCAAAAAGTAATGAATGGTTGGGCTTTTTGGATGCCTTGATGGTGAAGAAAGATATGATCTTAAAAGTAAGAAAAATCAAATATTTTCATACTCTTAAAGCTTGGCACGAATTTGGAGTGTATCCAATCAAGTTAAATGGTGTTTATGATCTTCTAGAATTAAAATCATGTCCAAATATTTGATTTTTATATTTGATTTTGATTTAATTTGTATTTTAATGAATAAAATTAAAATAAATACTAAATAAAATATAAAAAATCAGATAATGCTTGGTTTGGGTCGTTCTTGAGGATATCATGAAGATTGGGTGGCAATTTGGTAGGCCCATTTGGCAAAAATTGGTTTTAAGGTCCCATTTGCTTCATATACCTCCCAAATATTTCCCAACTTTGCAAGGGCACAAATCCCTCAATTTTAAGGATATGAAGGTGTTCTTGGACATTTTGGAAAGCTTAGATAGTCCTCTAACCAACCTCTTTGGTTTCATGTCCATATCCTTTACCATTTTCAAATTATGCCCTTTGGAATATGTTGACTTTTAAAATAACCTATAATGTTTTAGCTCATATCTTCCAAATGAAGCATTTTTGGGCTTGGCTTGTGAGACACAAAGTTGTAGAAAATTCAATTTCCTTCAAAATGAGCTTTGGATGGGAAATTTTTGATGAAGCATGTGAAAGTTATGGCTGGTCAAAGTTCAGTTGACTTTTCCTATGAAAACCCTAATTTAGAAACTCCTGATTCTTGATGATCTGAAATCTCCCTGATGAATCATGATCAACCGTTGATCAAATGATGAATTTTACTTCATAAACTTGATGTTGGCAAAAAATCATGAAGTTTGACTTTGGTTTGACCACATTTGACCTTAGTTTGACTTTTTAACCACTTTGACTGATTTTTGCATATTTGATCATCTGACTGAGCAAACCTTTTGGGAAAGCCTTGAAACTTGACATAGGGATTCTTGAAGACATATAGGATGCTATGAAGCTCACTTGAGGCCTTGGAAGTTCATTTAGCCTGATGAAATCCAAAACCCTAGTTTAGGGTGTATTGCTTAGGAGGATGCTTTGTCTGAGGGAATTGTCAAACTTTTTGACTAATTGTGAACCTTGTGAACATTGTGATCCTATTGAGATGCCTTGGTACACAATGCCTTGACTAGGGGAGGGAAAATTTTGGGGTGCAATAGCTGCCCCTGTTCAATTTTCTGAAACCTGAGGAGTTAGATTGGCCTGTGGGCCATTCGTGACTTGGAAGGTTGAAGGGGATTGAACACAAAAGCCCAAAAATTTGCACTCGCCGGTGCATGAAGTAACACTGTTAATTGGTTATATATGTTGGAGTGGGCTTAAAGATGCCACTCAGAGGAACTGGAGACGGGCTTATAGATGCCATCCATAATATCAGAAGATGATAGTATCTTTACGTTGTCACTGGATATCAGTAATAAGTCTTTGTATAGGCCGTCTCTGAATCATTCCTGTAACATGGTTTAAGTTGAATGTAAGCACTAGATCTTTGTATAGATCGTCTCTGCATTATCTCTGGGGGAAAAGAATATCCTGCATTAGGTGTCAGTACTTAGATCTTCGTATAGATCGGCTCTGAACCATCTTTAGGAACATACTTTAATTTAAGCATCAGAATCAAATATTCGTGGCGATCTTTTTTGAATTGCTTTTGGTAATATCTTGGGCTAAGTACAAGATCTTCGTATCGATCATTTATGTAACATCCCACAGATAAACTGTTGCATAGACCATGAGAAATATATCTTCGTAGCGATCATCTCTTTCTGGAAATATCCCGGATTAGGTAATAGATCTTCGTATAGACCATTTACATACCTTCCCAAGGACAAAAAGAATATCAGGATTAAATCTTCGTAGCGATTATCCCCTGAACTTCTTCTGAAAGAATCTTTTGGATTAAATTCTAGATCTTCGTATAGATCATTTACACATCATCCCAAAGATAGTTGACCATCAGAAATAAATCTTCGTAGCGATTATCTCCTCTTAAAATATCCTGGATTAAGCACTAAATCTTCGTATAGATCATTTACGTACCCTTCCAAAGACAACTTGAGCATCAGGATTAAATCTTCGTGGCGTAATCCTGAATTGCTTCTGGTAATATCCTGGACTGAACACTAGGTCTTCGTCTAGACCATTTATGTGCCATCTCAAGGACAACTTGTATTGATCATCAGAAATGAATCTTCGTAGAGATTATCTCTGAATTGTTTGATAGTGTTTATCTGCCTGCAATATCCTGAAAAGAAAAGGTTAGTTTATGCAAGATTATTTGATGTATGCATGTATAGCATGATGCTCTTAAGTAAAAATGTCATATGTATTATGGATGCGTATGCTATGATATGGTGTAAATGATGTATTTATGAATCATGTAGCTAGAAGCATCTAGGTATCTCTGTACAACAACTGTTGGCTAGGGAAAATAAATCCCGATTCATTGCTGAGGAACATGAAGACGTTGTTCCCGTCTTGTTTAAGAATATCGTACTTAGAACCTCCCGTCTTCGTTCATCTTGCTTTTTATTGAAGGAATAAGTTCCTGAATATCCTGACTGAGGATAAAAGAGATGGGCATAGATCCGGGAGACTTAATTCTTCGGAGGATATGAAACTGCTTGAAGACTTCGTCGAGTGGGAAGTATAAGATATTACTTGAAAAGTTTTGTATGGATATCCGTAAAGACTACCCCGTGGGGATGAACCAGCGGAGCTTCGTTGAATTCCTTCTCTCGTTCGTCCTTAGTAAATACTATTACAACATTTTATGCATTTCTGGTAAACATCAATCATATTCAAAAGCATACATACATTTAAACACAACCAATGGACGTTTTCTCTTAAGTAAACGAGGGAAAAGTAAACTTGAATTCAAAGACGAGACTTTATTTATTTAGAAAATGGCCTATACACAGGTAAGTTTGTACAAGGAGACAAAAATCCTAGTAAGAGGAATTTGTCATAAAAGTTTTACAAAAACAAAGAAAAGCAGCTACGTGAAAAATAATCCTATTGAGTTCCAATTCTACTATTGCCATTATCTTCAAGTATCTCATCCTTTGCTGTCGAGACGGAAATGATTGGATTGATCTTTATCTGTTTGAACTTGATTCAGGTAGCATAACTGGTTGAGGTTACATGAGTGATCCAACGAGACATAGTCATACGCTTTAATCCCTAACTTTTTCCTGGATTGCCTTTTCAGGTTTTCAATCCATCGGGATACCCTTTTTTGCCCAAGCCCCCCTTTCGGGTTTTCGACTTGCCGGGTGTACAATTTTTTTATATATATATCCCTAATTTTTGCCCGAACCCTTTTGGTTCGCCGGGATGCCTTTATTTTTGCCTAGGCCAGTCAACCTAGCGGGTCTCTTTTTATGCGTAGTATTTTTTAACTATGTCTGCGTTTACGGGCTGTGGGAAATCTTCCCCATCCATAGTAGTAAGCATCATGGCACCTCCTGAAAATACCCTTTTGACTACAAATGGTCCTTCATATGTAGGAGTCCACTTTCCCCTAGGATCACCCTCTGGTAATATGATACGCTTGATTACCAAGTCTCCAGTCTGATATACCTTTTGCTTAACCTTCTTATTAAAAGCTTTGATCATCCGTTTCTGGTACATCTGACCGTGACAAACAACTGCCAGCCTTTTCTCATCAATCAAATTTATCTGGTCAAGTCGAGTCTGAATCCACTCATCTTCATCCAAGCCTGCATCCTTCATGATTCTCAAAGAGGGGATCTGAACTTCAATGGGTAGAACTGCTTCCATACCATAGACTAAGGAGAATGGGGTTGCCCTTGTTGAAGTTCGTATTGTAGTACGATAACCATGAAGATAAAACAGTAACATCTCATGCCAATCCTTATACATAACAATCATCTTCTGTAGAATCTTCTTGATGTTCTTATTAGCAGCTTCTACTGCACCATTTATCTTTGGACGATACGGAGAAGAGTTATGATGCTTAATCTTGAACTGCGTGCAGAGGTCAATAATCATAGTGTTGTTCAGATTAGTGCCATTATCTGTGATAATCCTTTCAGGGATGCCATACCTACATATAAGATTGTTCTTAATGAATCGAGCCACAACATTCTTAGTAACAGATGCAAATGAGGCTGCCTCCACCCATTTTGTAAAGTAATCAATGGCAACCAGGATGAAACGATGCCCATTAGAAGCAGTAGGCTTGATCTCACCAATCATATCAATGCCCCACATGGCAAAAGGCCAAGGAGCAGTCAACACATTCAACGGAACTGGAGGTACATGCACCTTATCGGCATAAATCTGACACTTGTGACATGTTTTGGAATGTTGATGGCAATCAGCTTCCATGGTAGACCAATAGTAACCTGCTCTCAATATCTTCTTTGCCATGGTATGACCACTAGAATGAGTGCCAAAGATCCCATCATGCATGTCTTCCATAATCTCTGTTGCTTCCTTCTTATCCACACAACGAAGCAAAGTTGAATCATGATTACGCTTGTACAAAATTCCATTACTCAAAAAGAACTTAGCAGAAAACCTCCTCAGAAACTTCTTATCATTGACAGATGCCCCTTCAGGGAACTCCTGAGCTTCAAGATACCTTTTCACTTCATAGAACCAAGGCTTTCCCTCTACTCCTTCAGTATCAATCTCATTACAATATGCAGGCTTCTCAAATCTATCAATAGTGATTCTGGGAGCTTCATCATCCCAACTAATCTCAAACATAGATGCCATGGTGGCTAAAGTGCCTGCCAACTGATTCTCTCCTCGTGGAATATGTCCAAAGGTAATCTCTTCAAAGTATGGGATCAAAGACAACACATGCTCTCTGTAAGGAATGAGATTTAGGTGCTTGGTATCCCAATCTCCTTTAATCTAACTAACTACCAGGGATGAATCTCCATATACGTCCAAAAACTGAATCTTCATTTCAATGGTAGCTTTGATACCCATGATACATGCTTCATATTCAGCCATGTTGTTGGTACAATAGAAACAAAGTCTAGCAGTAATTGGAGTATGACAACCTTTAGGGGAAAGGATCACAACACCAACACCATTACCAAGCGCATTAGAAGCTCCATCAAAAACCATAGTCCATCGGGATCCCTGTTCAGGTTCGTCATATTGTCTAGGTTCTTTAGTAACAATCATAATGTCTTCATCCGGGAACTCAAAATTCATAGACTGATAATCATCCACTGCCTGATGAGCTAAATGATAAGCTACTACACTGCCCTTAATGGCTTTCTGAGTAGTGTACTGTATATCATATTCTGTTAAGATCATTTGCCATCTCGCTATTCGTCCGGAGAGAGCAGGTTTCTCGAATATGTACTTGATTGGACCCATCTTTGAAATCAACAAGGTAGTATGAGTCAACATATACTGTCTTAGTCGGCGAGCAACCCATGCCAAAGCGCAACAAGGTTTCTCGAGCAGTGAGTATCTTGTTTCACAGTCGGTAAATGTTTTGCTAAGGTAGTATATTGCCTGCTCTTTTTGACCAGACTCGTCATGTTGCCCCAACACACACCCCATTGAGTTGTCTAATACTGTTAAGTACATAATCAAGGGTCTTCCATCAACTGGTGGCATCAAAATTGGAGGTTCTTGGAGGTATTTCTTGATCTCATCAAAGGCTACCTAGCACTCGTCATTCCATTCCATTACCTGATCTTTCTTTAGCAACTTGAAGATTGGCTCACAGGTAGCAGTTAGCTGGGAAATAAATCTTGCAATGTAATTCAGTCGTCCCAAGAAACCTCTAACTTCCTTTTCAGTACGGGGAGCAGGCATCGCTTGTATAACTTTTACTTTTGCAGGATCCACTTCAATACCTTTTCCACTGACAATGAAACTGAGGAGTTTACCAGACCTAACTCCAAAAGTACACTTGTTTGGATTCAATCTCAGTTTATACTTCTTCAACCTCTCAAACAACTTGTGCAGGTGATCAAGGTGTTCTTCTTCATTCTGAGATCTGGCTATCATATCATCCACATATACCTCTATCTCATGGTAAATCATATCATGAAACAAAGCCACCATAGCACGCTGATATGTTGCCCCCACGTTCTTCAAACCAAATGGCATCACCTTATAACAAAAAGTGCCCCATTCTGTAACAAATGTATTCTTCTCCATATCTTCTGGTGCCATCTTAATCTGATTATAACCAGAGAAACCATCCATGAAAGAGAATAACTTATGCTGAGCAGTGTTGTCTACCAAAACATCAATATGTGGAAGTGGAAAGTCATCTTTAGGACTGGCCTTATTCAAATCCCTGTAATCCACACACATGCGTACCTTACCATCCTTCTTAGGTATCGGTACCACGTTTGCAACCCATTGAGGATAAGAAGTCACAGCTAAGAACCCTGCATCAAATTGTTTCATCACCTCTGCTTTAATCTTTTTTGACATTTTAGGACGCATGCGACGAACCTTTTGCTTCTTTGGACGACAGTCTTCTTTTACCAGTAGACGGTGAACCAAAATGTCAGTATCCAACCCTGGCATATCTTCATATTACTAGGCAAAGATCTCCACATAGTCACGTAACATCTGGATTAGTCTGTTCTTAACACCATCTTCTAGTTCAGCCCCTATCTTGACCTCTTTCCTGTTTTCCTCAGTTCCCAGATTCACAACTTCGATTGGCTCTTCATGTGGCTGTATGGCTTTCTCTTCTTGTTGTAACAACCTAGCAAGCTATACAGGTACTTCACAATCTTCCTCCTTTCCATCTTCAGCTTGATAGATCGGATTATCGAAGTCATAATTGGCAATAGTAGAACTGTTATCAATAGGATCCAGAGTGGATGAGGATCTGCGTTTTAGTGATGTGGGTGTGTGTAAGAACACATAGCTGATAAAACAGAAATAATAATAAAAGAAAGACAAAGAGCACAATATTTACGAAAACGAAACGTCCATTGATTTTATTGAATGAAGTATGCAAATGAAATGACATCCCGAAACAAGCATACCATTGTGCCCCGGGTAAGACACAAGGCTTAAAGGGTTTTATTGTTTGAAATTACAAACTTAAAGAAAAACATAGTAATAGTATTTACTCCTAACTAAAGGAGATAGGAATAACGTCTTCAGCCTTCCAATTGTTGAGCCCATCACCCATGGTAGGAAATATCCAATCATCCAGGTTGTAGTCTTCATTGTGGTCGCCCACATCATTGATTTGATCTCTTATGACCCCTTGATTAGTGATACGAACAACACGAGCACGACGAACAGTCCTCTGAGATTCTGCAGTGAAACCCAAACCAAACTTGTCAGACTTGTAAGGGATGTTGGGAAGCTGACCCCAAATAGCACAACCACCTTTTTCAACCACAACCTTAGCAGCTTTGAGGGAGGCCATTGCAGGAGGTATTCTAGTAACCACATGAGCTCTTTCAGAAGCAGGGACATACTGAGGAACAGGAGCAGAGCAAGGAACAACTTCAAATGTTTGACACGGAGTTTCAACCATTTCACCCTCCATTTCTATATATTTGAAAGTATTCACATGGCTAACCATGTACTCTTCTTCACCATAGACAGTGACAATTTTATTTTTCACCGGATATTTCAACTTCTGATGCAAGGTGGAAGTCACAGCACCTGCCCCATGGATCCAGGGGTGCCCAAGCAAACAAGAATACGCAGGATGAATATCCATCACATAGAAAGTAGAGTTGAAGACTTGAGAGCCTACTTTGATCGGGAGGTCTACTTCTCCATGTAGCACTCTTCTTGAACCATCAAAGGCCCTTACCACCACATTACTTGGACTTAACACAACATCTTCAGGACTGAGCTTGTCCAGAACCTCTTTAGGGAGCACATTTAATGAAGAACCATTGTCCACCAGTACATGAGACAAAGTAGTGCCCCTACATTCAATGGAGATATGCAGAGCTCTGTTATGGTTTCTCTTGGCAGGAGTCAGTTCAGCATCAGAAAAGCCCAAACCATTATCACTAGTCAGATGTGCAACACAATTCTCAAATTGATCCACAGAAATTTCATTTGGAACATGAGCAGCCTTTAAGAACTTGATTAAGGCTTTAGCATGGGCCTCAGAACATAGCAGCAAAGATAACATGGAGATTTTGGAGGGAGTATGCCCCAACTGGTCAACAATATCATAATCACTTTTGTGAATGATCTTCAGTACTTCTTTCATCTGTTTAGAAAGATTTTCAGCAGTTGGTGACTCGGCTTGCACAGGTTCAATCACAGGACCTTTTCCCCGAGCATCAGTACTTGGCCCAGAATTAGAGGTATGAGTTGGAGTAACTGTACGTTTAGAGGTATCTTGAGGGGAGAAGATTCTTCCACTTCTGGTGATCTTACTAGATCCAGCAATGTTGTCCACATCAAGACTAACATCAGTAACAGGTGCATCAGTCAAAGGCTCTTGTTTGAAAGCATGGATATAAACATCAGAACCATAATTCCAGGGTATAGCTTTATCAGAAGTATAAGGAACATGGCCAGGAGTGGTAATGATCATGGGAGCCACTCTAGCTTCAGCAACAATCTTCACAGGGCCTTCAGCAGTAATCTTCAATGGTCATCTGGATGTAATCCTGGCAGGACCTTTAGAGGTGATCCTCACTGGTACTTTATCAACCATAGCTACATCTTCAAGCTTCGTGTTTCGATTCAGATGTTCACACATACTTTCCACAGAAGGAGTCCTCTCAAACAATATAGTGTAATTGTCCATGAGGCGTTGAATACCATCCTTCAACTTCCAACAGCTATCAGGTTTATAGGCATAGTAAAAACAACCTTCCTTGCAACCTGGAAAGAACCCAGCCTGCACCAGCTTCTTCTTGATAATGGAGAGAGGAATAGTCAAATCTGTTACTGAGGAAACATAAGAACTTCCATCAACAACATTAACAGTCTTCTCATGATTGGGCATAGGAGCAATGATCACATTTGGGGTCCCAGGAGGGTCAAATTCAATTTCCCCAGCTTCGATCATGTCTTGAATCTTGTTTTTCAACACCCAACAGTTGTTGGTGTCATGTCCCGGACTATTAGAATGATATGCACATCTTGCATTAGGATTGTACCGAGGAGAGAATGTATTAGGATTTTGAGGAGGATCCCTTAAAGTAATTAGCTCCCCTTTCAACATGTGTTGCAAGGCTTGGGCCAGTGACATGTTGATCTTGGTGAACTGTCTTCTAGGCTTCTATTGATTGTTCTGTTGTTGATCTGGTGCTGTAGGCGCAGGATTGGAGATGTGAACTGCTCCCACAGATTGGTGACTCCTGTTACGAATATGTTGACCATACACAACATTAGACTCCTTCCTTCCACTAGGGGGCTTCTTAGCAGTGTTTGATGAAGAGGCATCCACCTGTATCTTACCACTTCTTATCCCACTTTCCACACGTTCTCCAGTCATTATCAGCTCAGTGAAACCAGATGATGAGCTTCCAATAAGGTGACTATAAAAAGGACCATTCAACGTACTCATAAACATATCCACAGCTCCCTGTCAGTTAAGGGAGGTTGAACTCTGCTAGCCAGGTCTCTCCATTTCTGGGCATACTCTTTGAAACTCTCCTTAGCACCCAAAGACATGCTTTGGAGCTGCATGCGAGTTGGTGCTAAATCAACATTATATTGGTATTGCCTATAGAAGGCTTCAGCAAGATCATTCCAATCACGGATATTAACACTTTCAAGTTGATAATACCATTCCAATTGAGCTCCAGATAAACTCTCTTGGAAGAAATGAATCCACAGTTTCTTGTCAGCAGTATGTGGTTGAATCCTCCGGACATAGGACCTCAAATGTAGTTTAGGACATGAAACACCATCATACACCACAAAAACAGGAACCTTGAAGCTAATAGGTATAACCACTCCAGAAACTAAACTCAAATCTTCAAAATCAAGCCCAGAAGATTTTTGTAGTTCCATAGCGTTCATTCTGTCTACCAATATCTTATACTTCTCCTCACTAGCAGGATCATGATAATAGTTCTCCTCAGAATCAGAATCTTCCACAGTACCATGGATACTACCTCCTTCTTTCTCAGAATTTGCAGACTCAAAATCCTCAACCTCTTCTTTTGTCTTGACAAGACCTCTGAATCTTCTACCCAGGTTGATGAGACCCCCTGATTTTCTAGTCTTCTTTTTCTTCTTAGTCAGAAGTGCCTTCAGCTCATCTTGTCCCTTGGACAAGTTCAAGATCAGTTCTTGGAATTGTGCATTCTGAGCCTGGAGATCCTTAATAGTTTGTTCGAGAGCCATTTCTACTGAAATAAACAGCGAGAAGATAAGATACCTGTTCACAATAAACCTGTGATGCAATGATATGGTATGTAGATGCATATGCAATGTTTTCAAGGACCGCAGGATTTAAATTTGTTTAAACAACCAGAAAGGAAACTTTTATTAGTAAGCAATAAACTTGTTTGCCTCTTGGGCTTACAATAAAATGAAATAAATACAAAGATGGGGTTTTAAGTCTCCCATGGACGTTTCCTCTTTGTATTGAGGTATGTGTTGAGATTCCGCTCCTCATGAAGTTGTCTTGTCAGCTCCAGGATTCTTTCTTGACTAGCTTTGAAATGAGTCTCAAAAGTATCCCTTTGTTCCTTCAACTGGATCCAGGACCTCTGCAACTCTTCCATGTCAGTGGGCATATCTAGATGAAGGATGATATAAGGAGTATCTCCTTCAGCAACAGGCTCCATGGTAACTGGCAGGATAGTAGGATATGGCATCATAAGAGTCTGAGCACGTGCTCGTACCCATCTGAGATAAGGTTCCATAGGAATGGAATACTTTGGTTCCAGAGTCTTGCTGTCAACCTTGTTCACTTTACCCCAAGCTCGTATGAACCTTTGACGGTAACCTTGCAGATCGTTGTCGTAGTCGAACACAATACCCTTAATAAGCATGTCATGAGGACCATTACTCTGAGCATAACCAAACTGGCATAGAGCTAAAGAAGGGTTGTAAGTAATGCCCCCTCTTATGCCAAGGAGTGGCACATTAGGGAACTCCCCACAATGGTCAATGATAGTAACATTCTCCATGGATCTAGAGCACCAATGAATGTCTGAATGAGAAAGTGACATGATCCTCTTGGACCACCTTAACCCTTGTTCATTCTTCATCACTGATCGAGGAAGGTGAGAAATAAACCACCTAGACAATATAGGTATGCAGCACATCATAGTTCCTTGTGCCTTCGTAGTACGGGTATGGAGAGAATGTAAGATGTCTCCAAGTAATGTAGGCACTGGATTGCGAGTCAGAAATATGTTGATGGCGTGTAGGTCTATGAGCTGGTCTAGATTAGGGAACAACACTAAGCCATATATTAATAAGGCCAAGATCTCCTCAAAAGCATCATAACTCATAGCCTTCAGGAACACTTGAGCTTTCTCCACCAATACCTTAGCAAGGACACCCTTAACTCCACTTCTCGTTTCTAGGACAATGTCTGATTTCTTCAGATGTAGGGCTGCAACAATGACTTCAGGTTTAGGCTCTTTTTCTAAGCCTGTGACGAGTCTCTGATCAAGGATAGGTATACCCAATAGTTTGGAGAATTCTTCCATTGTAGGAACCAGCTGATAGTCGGGGAATGTGAAGCAATGATGTTTAGGATCAAAGAACTTAAACATAACACTCATCATGTCTTCATTGAACCCTGAAGTGACTAGATCCAGTAGGTGACCATACTTCTTGATGAACTGGGAGTTTTCAGAAACTTGAGAGACCAATTCTTTAAGTTTAGAAGGTATTCCTACAAAGTTGATCCGGATACTATTCCTACGAGTAGAAGCCATGACCTGCAACAAAGAACAAAGATAAATCCTTTGGTCCTCGAAATGGTTAGTGAAAATGCTATGCTTATGATGCATGATGATGTTATGATGTTATACTTAATCACAAACATGTGGCACACACAAACAAGTCACGCCATAGCCCTAGGCTTAGAGGCTTGCATGAGGTTTAAAGGTAAGTACCCTCCCTTGAAGTTTAGTTGGTTCATCCTGTCCTACAAAAGTAACCAGGTTCTAAGGGATCTCAATATCACTGATCCTTTCCAAGGGTGGTTGTTTAGTAGGCAACTTATTTGCCAACCAAAACCCTCCAAGTTTAGGATCTCAATGAGCGTAGTATCGAGTATCAACCAACTTCAGTCTTCACCAAAGTCGGCTATCTCACTACTTTCTAAAGGCCAAGATGGGATGACTAAGGTTCTAAAAGTTAGTTAGTGTATTGACAACATATGGCAGCCCCATATTATCCTTAACTTACTTAAGGAACATAAGCACCAACCAAGAAGTCACACTAACTATGGCCACCAGATCAACCATATCGGTATACGCCGTACAGTTTCCTTGGTCTATTTCCATTTACCTAAGGTACACTAGATCTGGGTTAGGATCTTTCACACATAAAGCCCAACAAGTAATATAAAGCAAACAAGGCAAACAATTTAAGTGATCTAATTCCTAAGGGTACCCCTCTTTTATTAAATCCCCAGCAGAGTCGCCAGTTCTGTAACACGGTGGGAGAACTGACTTTTAGTTATGTTGCAGATAGCAAGAGTCGTCATCGACTTTTATTTTATCCATAAGGAAAGGACATAAAAGAACAGGAAAGACCTATTTTAAAAGACTTGAGTTCGGGGGGTAGGTTATATAAAGGGAAGGTGTTAGCACCCTTTATATCCATGGTTATCCATGGGCTCTTAGTTACTTAGCTCACTTAAATTGTTTTTGAAGAGTGTAGTGTATGATTAGAAATTTTCTAAGTACTTTGTAATGATCCTCGTATGGATGTATACAAAGCCTTGTTTGAAAATGTTTGAAAATAGTGAGGTGTGAAAAGTATTTTTGAAGAGTGAGCAAGTAACTATGAGGTACCTACCATAGATTAAGTCTTTCGTGTTCTCGTATGTTCTTTCCATGGTAAGACTATCCCTATATTAAGGAATAGGTAGTCATTACCTTGGATGTGTATTAAGGGACAAGCGTAGGGTCATCGTATGGTCATAGAAAGCAACTTAAGGGGTGTCTTTAGCAATTCGTAGGGACTATCATCATTTATTCAAAGGGACAAGATCGTTATTTCGTAGGCAACCTCAAAGGGACTTGATCTTTTAAATCTGCAGGGACTTTGCTTAAGACACCCCTATATTCGAGGGACTTGACCATGGTGTGAAGGCAACCAAGAGGAATATCCTAGGAAGTGCAAGATGGCGATCAAAGATCGACTTACGTGTGTGAGTGTTTATTTTCAAATATTTATCTTTTTTAATTAATTTTCTAAGTTATTTTTAATCACATTTAGGTTATACACACCCTAAGATTACTAACCATACAATAAAATATTTACAAAATATAATAAAGTCGGAAAATAAACCTACAAGTATTACATGGCTTTAGCAGATACATAATAATCAAATAAAAATAATAATAAAAATAATAAATAAACAATAATAAAATATTAGAAATAATAAAATAATAGCAATAATAATAATGATAACAATAATGAATAAAGAAATCAAAATTAAAATTTAAAAGAGAAATTATTTTGAGGTTAAATAAATATTTTTTTAGAGATTAATTAAGAAAATATAACAAGTTAATAATATTATTAAGAAAAACATTAAATTATTTACATAATAATAGAAATAAAAGTTAATATATTAATTAGGGTTTAGAAAAATAAATTATATTTTAGGGTTAATAGAAAAAATTAGGGTTAGTATTTTAATTAAGAAAATTAGGGTTAAACATTTTAGGTTTAAAGAATTAATAAAAACTTAAATAAATTATTTACAAATTATACATTATAAAAATTATGTACAAAATTATTTATAAAATTAATTAAAATGAATAATCCAGAAAAATTATGAAATTTATAAAAATATAAAGTTTAATTATTATTTTGAATAAAATTATTGGTTTTAATATTAAACAAATTAATTAATATTTAATTATATAAAATAAATAAAACAAGTGATAAAAAGAAAGGTGGGGAGGCCTGGTTTTGATCCCAGGACCTCCCCCTTACCACAACAAAACCAGACCACTGGGCTAGCACGTGCTAGTGACTAAGGAGTGAATCAAAATCAATAAATATGAAACATGGTAAATATGATAAAATAAAACAACAAAATGCAAAAACCTAGGAATCAAACCCAGGCCAAAGAGCAACAACACACACGTCCATGCCAACTGAGCCACTGCATCATTTGTGAAATAAGATACAAACCATTAATTAAATAATAAAACAAAATTTAAAAAATCAAATTTCGCGCGCAGGCTTCATCTTCTTCCTCTGTCCGTCGTTTTAGACTTTTAGTGACACTTTTCCGTCACTAAAGCTTATAGTGACGGATTCTCTTCGTAGCTATAGGTCCTGGAAATTCAAAAACGTAGAATACACAATATAAATTCATTCCAATGGTTCAAATCAATCAAAGCATGTCCTCTAAGTCCAATTAAGGCCTCAATTTCAAACGAAATCACTCGTAGCTAGGGTCCCTGATTTTGGACCTTCGAAACCCTAATAATGGTATACCATCGATCCTGCACCAAAACTCAAATCAAACCAACCAGAAACATTGTAAACATCAATATGAACAACAATATACAATCAAATTCCATTTATACAACACATATAATAAAAATTGAAAATCAAGATTCCAAGCTCAAATGTGAATTCGGATTATGCATTCTTGAATGGTTTGAATGATGCAAATGATTGGGATAACATCAGTGATGTTCAAGGAACATGTTACAACCTTCAAAATGCCTTGATATGGCTTGCAATCAAAAATCCGAATGTGAGTTTTTTTTGTGAAATTTTGAAGTGTGAATCCTATGCTTTGGCCTCTGATTTTCGTCCCTTGGTATTGTAATAGGTTTGTGATCTTATAGTGAAGAGAATTAGGTCAAAAAAGTGATGAATGGTTGGGCTTTTTAGATGCCTTGATGGTGAAGAAAGATATTATCTTAAAAGTAAGAAAAATCAAATATTTTCATACTCATAAAGCTTGGCACGAATATGGAGTGTATCCAATCAAGTTAAATGGTGTTTATGATCTTCTATAATCAAAATCATGTCCAAATATTTGATTTTTATATTTGATTTTGATTTAATTTGTATTTTAATGAATAAAATTCAAATAAATACTAAATAAAATATAAAAAATCAGATAATGCTTGGTTTGGGTCGTTCTTGAGGATATCATGAAGATTGGGTGGCAATTTGGTAGGCCCATTTGGCAAAAATTGGTTTTAAGGTCCCATTTGCTTCATATACCTCCCAAATATTTCCCAACTTTGCAAGGGCACAAATCCCTCAATTTTAAGGATATGAAGGTGTTCTTGGACATTTTGGAAAGCTTAGAGTGTCCTCTAACCAACCTATTTGGTCTCATGTCCATATCCTTTACCATTTTCAAATTATGCCCTTTGGAAGATGTTGACTTTTTGTTGACTTTTAAAATGACCTATAATGTTTTAGCTCATACCTTCCAAATGAAGCATTTTTGGGATTGGCTTGTGAGACACAAAGTTGTAGAGAATTAAATTTCCTTCAAAATTAGCTTTGGATGGGAAATATTTGATGAAGCATGTGAAAGTTATGGCTGGTCAAAGTTCAGTTGACTTTTCCTATGAAAACCCTAATTTAGAAACTCCTGATTCTTGATGATCTGAAATCTCCCTGATGAATCATGATCAACCCTTGATCAAATGATGAATTTTACTTCATAAACTTTATGTTGGCAAAAAATCATGAAGTTTGACTTTGGTTTGACCACATTTGACCTAAGTTTGACTTTTTAACCACTTTGACTGATTTTTGCATATTTGATCATCTGACTGAGCAAACCTTTTGGGAAAGCCTTGAAACTTGACATAGGGATTCTTGAAGACATATAGGATTCTATGAAGCTCACTTGAGGCCTTGGAAGTTCATTTATCCTGATGAAATCCAAAACCCTAGTTTAGGGTGCATTGCTTAGGAGGATGCTTTGTCTGAGGGAATTGTCAAACTTTTTGACTAATTGTGAACCTTGTGATCCTCTTGAGATGCCTTGGTACACAATGCCTTGACTAGGGGAGGGGAAATTTTGGGGTGCAACAGGTATTTTTAAAAATAAGAAACGAAAAATGAATTAAAATGAAAAAGAAAATAAAAAGAAATGAAATGGACTGAGTTGGTATGGGCCTGAGGGGGTGCCAAAAGCATAAAAAACAACTGACTTGGGCTTGAGGTACACGCATGGGGGGTGCACATAGTGACCTGAGGATTTTGTACACAAAGTGAAGCACGTGAGTGGCAGGTGTTTTTTAATGTGTTGTCAAGATCATAGCCACTGGATTGAGATGAGATCAACGAATACGACTTAAAGTTGAACATAATTAGGACACACTGTTCAGGTCACTGGAGAAGGATTCCGGTCACCTTCTCCAGTGAGACTCTTGTTAGGAATTACATCAACTTCCATGAAAATGCAATCTAAAAACACTAATGGAATCACCTCACTCTCCTGATCAACAATCTATCCTCACATTCCATTTGTTACTCATAGAATCACCAAATCGAAAGCAAACAAATCTCAACCTAAAACTGGATCTAAGCTTCTACGAAGCCTATCAACTAGCCAGAGATTGCAAGGCTCCTATTGAGCTTCAAACAACATGAAAACAAAAAAAATAGATGAAAGCAAGCAAGTAGAATTTCAGAGTGCACCTGAATTACAGAGATGCCACAAGTTGAGGAAAACCAGAGATGAGAATCCTGAGCTCTTGCTTTGACTTGATCTTGAGCAATGAGAGTGAAATAAACACTCTGTGAATGGGAGATCTTGAGTATTTGATGAAAATGCAGTGAAATGTAAGATTATGCAGTGATGAATCTTTGATGCTTCAAGCTGAGCAAGCCATGGATCTTGTGCAAGACTTGATGCTGATGATGATTGGATGAAGCTTATCCTTGAATTGATGAAGTTGGTGATGGTTCAATCCAAAATGCAGTGGAATCTCAAGAATGTGCAATGATGATTCTTGATGAATCAAGCTATGAAATCCATGGAGATTGAGCCTAAGATGATGATGATGATGAACTAAAGAAGAATGGATCAATCTGGACGAAGAGGAAGCTTCTTCGAATCCAAATGCAGAAGAAGAACTTGAGAGAATTTGATGAATGAGCAGTGAGATTTTGAGCAAAAAAATGAAGTGTCCAATGCAGCTATGGTTAATTCCTTATATAGGAGAGGTTAATCTCTAAAATCAGTGTAGTTAACAGTTGGAGCTTGAGTTAACTGAGTCAAATTCAGTTGAGAATCAGTTGTGGTGAGTGGAGTTAGTTGGAGCTCGAGTTGAAGCTGTTATGATGAATTGAAATGAATTGAAAATGAGTTGAAAATGGTGCAACTGAATCTGTTTTGCTCGAGCTCGGTCTCATGTAATGATGTTCATGGTAATTATGGTGAGGCAAGCTCCTTGCCTTGTGATCAAGTAAACTAACACAACTTGGGTTTAATGCTTGAAGATGGACCCTTGACTTGATTTTCATGAAGCTCATGATAGCTATCCTGATCCTGCAGCAACATGGTCCCTTGAAAATGTTTGAATGCAATGCCATATGATATCACTATGTTAACTTGGAAAGTATGTGCTGACTGAACTTATAAGCATTTTCACAATGCAATGCCTTATGCAGCAAGCAAGCAAGTTTGATATGAAGATCTTCCATTGATGATTGCTTCAGAGACAAGGCACTAAATGATGAAGTTCTTGTGATCAATTTGAAGAGGGAACTTCATACCACATGTTTGATGTTGATGAAAAGTGAAAACAAAGCTTTTAAGCTACTCAAAATGACCATTGAACAACACATCATGAGGCTGCAAAATGGGCCTGCACAATTTTCCTTGGCTTGGCAAAATGCCCTGCACATGATCAGTTGTGAAGCACACATTTTTCCCCTCCAAAACTTTCAAACCATTGGTCCTATAAAAAAACCTTGAACATGAAAGTTGTAGTAGACATGGCAATGAACAACTTTGTAGTTCAAAGAAAATTGATTTGAAGTCTTCTTGACAAGGTAAAATGGCTTAAAATTTTATCCACCACATGTTTGATTAAATGCCTTGCAGGGCACGCGCGCTGGCCAGCTTCTTGCCTCACCCATGACCTAGTTTTGCCTTGATTTTCCTCAACTTTACAAGATCATATCTTTCTCATTTCTTATGATATGGAAGAGTTACATCTATGGATTTGAAGCTCAAGATGCCCTCTTTAATTGGGTCCAAGTAGAATTTTCATATCTGTCATATTTTGGGAGAAGGCCTCATTCAAAGTAGCTGCAAAAATGGCCAAAACTTGCCATTTTTGGAAACCCTAATTTTCCAAAAATGGTAAGTTTTGGTTTTCTTGATTTCTCTTGATTCCTCCATAATTTCTTGATAAAATTTGAACCATAGGCTCCTTGTAACCCTAATTTCATGATTTTGATCTCAAAAAGTCAGGAGTTGACTTTTTCTTCAGCATGGTTGACTTTTCTCCAAATTCCTGATTTTCAATCATCTGACCAATTGAACCTCTTCCAAAATGAATTTGTGGATGAAATTTGAACCCTATACACTTGTTGTCATATAGAACACATTGGAATCCACTTTTGCTCAAAAATTCATGGAGAAGCCCTTCACAATTGAAACCCTAATTTGGATCATTTCCTCAGGAGATGTTGCACTGCTTGCATTTCTTGGAGCCATTCACTTCTTTCCAAGACTTGAGGCTTCAAATGGAGACTTGTGGGATGTTGTAGACCCCTTGCACATGATTGAGGAGCTTTGTGGCCCTTTTATTGTCTTTATATAGCCTTCAGTTGCTCCAGTCATTGACCACATACCTATGCCTCAACTATGCTACACATGATGCAATGTTTTTGGTTATTTTTATGAACTTATGTATGCTAAATGATATGCAAAATGTTGAGGAAATGAGAGGGAAAATTTTGAGGTATTACACACCAGTCCTGGCGTAACGGGTTATCTGAAGGAGGTTCGTCTATCTCAAGTCATATATTTTTGTAAAATGTATGAAGAGGGCTCATTTGTCTAGTTCCTGACGTAACAAGTTTATTTGAAGAGGGCTCGTATGTCCAGTCCCTGGCGTAACAGGTTTTCTCGAGGAAGACTCGTCTGTCTAAGTTTTTCTTATCCGGCGTAACAATTCAATTTGGAAGGAGCTCATCTGCTTTATCTGCACTTCAGTTACCAAGAGAGTTATTTGATTGGGTTTATTTCCCGTTTCTGCATTCTCCAGCAGAGTGCAAATTTCAGGTCTTCTTGGTATTCAACCACAGTTTATCTTGAATGTGTCACTCCCCCGAAAAGACACCCGAGTCAGATAGGGTACAAACGCGAATGGTCGGCAAAAGGAGAAATGAAACTGAACTGAAAAGAGTCGCTAGCTAGGCATTTTTATCCCGAAGGAAAGGTAATGCTGCATAAACCTAGAAAGAGGATGGATAAGACGGTTGCGAACCAGAGAAACTGAGAAAGGGGGTTGGTTACAACCTGGGAAGGTATTAGCACCCAGATTGTCCGTCATACTCGACGGGATCCACGCTTAAAAGATTTGTGTTAAAAGGGGTAGGTGTATGTGCTATCTGTGTGCAAAAGCTGGAAAAGAATATACAAGTGTCAGTGCAAAAAGGTGAATTGCTCAGGAACTGAGGCTTAGAAAAGAATGCTGAAGGAGGGGGAAAACACAGAGACTTTTGTTCGATAACAGTTAAGTTATGCCTACGTATCCTCTCATGCAATGAGGAAGTCAGAACACCGTAGTTCGACTCAAAGAGACTGAAAGATAAATTGACTTGTGAACTGCTTGCTTGCCTATGCTCAAGTGTATGACTCGTCTGGCTCGAGTGTTAACTGTCTTGCATTAGACGGAAGAAGCAGGTTCTCGTTTGTGAATGAAGATGGTGAGAAAAGAATCCCGACGGAGACGATTATTGTTTGTTTTTGTGTTTTCAATCTTTTATTTGTTTTTGGAGTTTGTCATAAGTTAACGAGCTTAAGCCTAAATCAAGGATTAGTAAACTCATTATATCCTCCCTTTGATTAGGGATAATGAGAATACTTTAAGTATGAGATAAAACATCTCAACTTAATTATCATGATGATATAGGATTAGGATTATCAACCTACTTGTGATTATTTAGATGTTTTTGGGTTTTTGTGTTTAGTGTTAAGTAATGAGTTTAAGCCATAATCAAGGATTAGTGAACTCATTACACCATCCTAATAAAAGGATAATAAATGAGCACACTTAAGCTGAGGAAGATACCTCAACTTAATCCATGATTAGGGATTAACCTCATGACAAAAAAAGCCTTTATTAAAGTGGATTTTAATTAAGGATGAGATTAAGAAGTGAGTTTTATGGTTTGTAAGACAACTTGAGGGGGACTTGTCCATTAAACACTAGGGTTAGTCCTTCTTAACCAATAAAGGAAGAATTAGAACCCTAATGTAAGGCCCAAGTTACAAGTTAATGTCTTAGTGATTATTAGATGGATTGATCAAGAGGTTTAAACAAATTAAGGGTTTAACACTTAGTATTAAAGTTATACACTCCATCCTAAGAGAAGGATGCAGGCATAACCCTAATTCCGAATTCCTAAAACCTTAAAGGTATAGTCTCTAATGATGAGATGAGAAGAGAGACACAAAGAAGACTCAAAGGTAAAAGTCTAAGGGAAACTAATAAGTCCTAATTATTGTCTTGCTTGGATATTCCTATGGTTTGTGAGGCTTAAAAGAGATCTTCAAAGAAGCCACCAATGGAAGAAGCAGAAGGAAGGAGGAAGAAGCAGAAGAAATAAGTTACTTACTTCATTGAAGAAGATAAGCAACTTAGAGAAAGAAAGTGAGATATGAACATGAATGGGCAAGCCCACTCAAAGACAAATAAAAATGCAGCAAGGATGCATATGAAGAATATGAAGAGAAATGAGAAGTGAAGGCAAATTCACTTCTCAAATTAACTTACCACCTTAAATGTTAGCACAATATGCATAAGGAAAGAAATGAAATGGAATGAAGCATATGCAAAGGTAAAAACCAAAACCAGAAGCATACACATGATTCAAATGATGCTATGACATGATACAAAGGCCTACAAAGTGCAATGAATGGTCATACAAGAGAATGGATGCAAATGAAGCATGCTTTGAAGTATGAGAACACATGGATGTTTATGAAATGAAATGGATGCAAAGCATAGCAAATGTATGAATAAATGACCAAGAAATGTTCAAGCAATGTCTAAGATGTCTAATATGGCATACAAGTGCTTAGAATGCCATGGCAAGTTCATGTGTTCATGCAATGCAATGTAATATGCAAGTAAGGATGCAAAATTAGGGTTACATGAAAGGATGAATTGCAAATGATCAAAACAGAAGCAATTCACATGATAAAAATTTGCAAATGAGCTCAAACAAACCCTAACCCCATATGATATCACACCCCAAAGGAGAAGGTCCAACTCTTAACCTAAAGGAAGTTATGATTTTTCTAGGTTAACTAGGGTTTTTGGGTACCTCAAAAGGAAAAATGCCAATCAATTTGCAAATGAAAGATAAATTCATGACAAAAATATCCTAGAAACTACATGATATGCACAAAACAATGCAAAAAGAATCATTATCAAACCCTTCATGGTTAGGCAAAAAATATTTTTCAAAGTTAGGGTTCTAAAAAGGGGATTTTATGAACCCTAAATTAAAATAAAATGTCAAAGTATGATCAATACCAAAAAGAAATTTGTGTGAAGGATTTGACAATGTTTCTAAATGTCTTAAGATGCAATATGAATTTTTTTGTGATTTTTAGAAACCTAAATGGTATTTTAATTAATTAATTTCCATTAATTAATTAAAATAAACATTTAAATATTTTAAAAATGCTTTTTAAATGCAAAAAATAAAATAAAAAATGTTTTTGGATGAAGAAAAATATTTGAATCAGAAATGCAAAGTTTGAAATTTTTTTGGATGAGTTTTGATATTTTTAATAAAATGCACAAAATAAATGAAAACAAAACAAAATAAATATGAATAAAAAGAAAGTCAGCGCATCCAATGGTCCAGGTTTGAATTGGGAATGGAGGGAAAGACTGCGCGCCAGATCCTATGGTTCTCATTTAAACTGACTTAATCATTTAATTAATTTAATTAATACGAATTAAACCCTAAATGAACTAATCCTGGCCACTCATTCTAAATTAATCCTGATCCAAAGGCCCTGAATGCATCTGGAAAACTAAACCCTAAATTAGCCCTAATCACTTTCAGATGACCGGAACAGTGTTCCGGTCATCTTCTCCGGCGAGACCAAACTATCAACTTCTTTCCTAGGCCATTTCAGGAGCTCTAAAGCTCCAAATCAAGTCCCCAAACCTTCCCAAGCCTGAATCTACCCTCAAAACAAATTTCTATTGCAACATGATCAAGATACGAATCAAAACGTAAAAATGGCAAAACTTTCAGACAACTATGAAATACTTAATACGCAACCAATTTCAAAACCAACAAGTGTTGTGTGATCAGTGAAGCATATAGATCATTTCTATAACATAAAAAATGAGTTCTGGAAAATTTGTTCTTGAGGTATACCTGAGATGAAGCTTTTCAGTTTGGCACTTTCTGGACCTCTCTCTTGTGCAAATGGCCTCCACTTGATCCCCTGATGATGTTGCAAGGCTTTGAATGAGTTGAAATGAGCTGGTTTGAGTGGTTGCAACCCAACTGGTCTGAAATCGTGTTTTTCTTTCAGGGGCTTTCAAGCTTGTTTAATGGTTGGGAAAGGTTCTATTGATGATGGTGAGTTGAATGGTGAAGTTTGTTTGAGGTTTGAGTGGCTGAGCAGAGAGAATCGAAAGCTTGAAGGTTTAGGGTGATTTTGTGAAACTTGGTGTGTGAGATGATTCAGGCTTGTGTGTCTTGTGTTATGGCTTGCTTTTGGTCCACATAACATGTCTATATTGGCCAGAGAGTTGTTGTGGCTGCAGCTGATTGGTATGGGTCCAATTACAAAAAGTCAACAAATTGTGTACTTGAGGTATGGGCTTGTGCAGCAGCTGTTTCATGGCATGTATGGCCTCAGCATGAATCAAGGAGGTCCATGGACTTGAAATTATGCAGCTGGATGGCTTGGAGGGAAATGTTTCATAGGTTTTGCAAGACTTTGGAATTTTGCCCCTTTTGAGAAATCTTGTGATGCAAGTCATGAAAGCAAGTGATTCTTTGAGAAATTCTGGTCATAATGAGTTGTACTATATTTGTATGATGCCTATAGATGCATTAGAGGTCACAAACTGACTTGGCATGTGGTTTTGCAAAAAATCCTCTTTGGTGTATTCTTGAAAATTATAGGATTTTTGCCAACTTTGCAAGGCCATAACTTGAGTTCCATAATGAATTAGGACATGTTCTTGTACTTTTTGAAATGGGAATGATCCAATCTACAACTTTCATGACCAATAATTTTTCATTTGAAGCATTTTTGGTTGAGAAAGAGGAGGTTGAAGAACTTTCCCAAAATGGAAAGTTTCCATTACAAGTCATTTCCATTTTTGGCAACTTTTGGTTTAGCTCAAATTTCTTCAATTTTGTGAACTTCCAAGCACTTCAATGATCAAATAAAGATCATATAACTTCAATTTGATGAAAATACCCCTTGGGTTCCATTGTTTGGGGCCTCAGATGCCCTGATTTTGCTCTGACTTGCTCAAGAAGTTACCCAGTGAACAAATGACTTCCACAATGAATTTCTTCATCAAACTTGGTACACATTATCCTTATAACATATTGAGAACATTAGAAACAAGAATTACCCAAAAATTTGGAGTTATGGCCTCTGAAGCCAAAACCCTAATTTCAGGTCATCTGTGGAGTGAAACCCTAGCTCTGCTTCCATGCCTTGCTAGTTCTTGTGATTTCTTGACTTCCTTGATCTTTGAGGAATATAATATGATGATAGAACAAACATGGACCCACTTGGAGTGATTGGAGACCTTTGGAGTGGCTCATATGGATCCTTGGATTGCTCAAATCACAAACCCTAGATGCAGATGAACTTGGACTGATGCAGTGAAACAAAAATGCAATATGAGATGGTATTCTTATACTAATGCAATCATGAAAGATCACAAGCCAATGGTGAAATGAGTGAGGGCATATTTGGGGTGTTTACAGAATGGTCGATAGCCTGTGCTATCGTCATTTTTCAGATTAACAGTTGCTTGAATATGGGCATTTGTAACACCCTAAATTTGCCCTCTTCTTTCTAGCATCATCATCATATCATAATCATTATAAGCATGGCATATCCTTAACATTCTTGCATAGAAAAATGAAGCATAATATTCTCATGTTCTAGCATTGGGCTTATGATCAATCATTGGTGCCTTTAAAGCCTTACAAGTCAAAGCAAGAGATCAAGTGACCTTGTCAAGGTCCCATGAAGTGTCTATAGGTCATATACAAGCTCAAGATCCTTTACAAGAGCCCAGAAGGTTGGGAGATTATCAGATGATCCAAGAAAGGGCAAGCTCCTACACAGATGGTCTCCAAATTAGGGTTTCACTTTCAAGCAGGGATTCTTTGTGAATTTGGCCATTTCATGTGGGCAAAGTCCTTCATATGATATGTGAATGCTATGGATGAAATTTGGTGAAAAAATTCATTGAGGAAGGCAGTCATTTCATCAGTTGCTTGCATAAGAAGAAATTGGTCAAACTGATTATTTGAAAAGTCAACTGTGACAAAGCAAGGGTTCCAATCCTATTTTTCAAGACAAATGATGTTCTTAAGGTCATAGAAGAGGTTTGGAAAAGTCAAAAGTCAAGAATCTAGGGTTTTGGCAAGAGTTTCTATTTTTGGACATGAGGCATGTAACTAACTTTCTAAATTTGGCAAGTTTTGTCCTAATCTTCAAAGCTTTCTTGCATGACCAAGATGACCTCAAATGATTTTTCCTCAAACATGAACATTGTAGGACATTCCCTCCCCTTTCCAAAAAGTCCAAGAACTTGTTCATATCATGTGTGGTTTGGAAGTTATGGCCTTTTGAAGTTGATGAATTTTTAGGGTTTACCACTTCTTTCAAGATTACACCAAGTGCAAAAAGACTCATACCTTATTTTCAAGTTGTTTCATGAGCAAAGTAATGTCATAACATCAAAAAGCATTGCATGAAGAGTGTTTGGCTCAAGAAAAAAAACATAAAATCGTGCATGGAGTGCATGGCATTTCACTTAATGCAAAAATGCAAATCATCATCCAAGGAAAAATGCAATCACATCCAAGGGCTAGGATTACTTCAATCATGATTTAGGAGGGATGTGTAATCAGCATATGCATGGAATGGGGAGAGAGCACGAGCAAATGATGTGCACACTCACTTCTTGCAAAATTGAAATTTGATCCCATCACACTTTTGATGTACACACTCACTACAAACCCTAATCAGTATTAAAAGTCACTCCATATATAAGCAAAGGATATCATTTATGAAACCTAAGGAGCTCTCATTCTTCCACTGCACACTTTCTTGCATTTCTACAAATAGCTTCGAATCTCTTCATCCACACACACATTCACAAAACAAACCTCAGATTCTTCATCCTTGAGCTTCATAGGTCATAGATCAACCACTGTTTTGAGCAATAGGGAAGATTTTGCACCAGTTCAGTTCTAGATCAATTGCTTGCAAAGTGCTAGATCCAAGCCATTTGAGAGTCTAGTTCACATTTATTTTGTGAATAGAAGCTACAAGAGGATCATCTGGAGCTAAATAGTGGATTTTTTTTAGGTTTGAGAGTTCTGGAAACTCAGGTATGCTTCACAATTCATCATCCTGGATTTGAATTTTCTTGCATGCATTGTGCTCTATGTGTTGTCCTGAACATGCTGATGTAATTAGATTTTGAAATAGTGTTGAAATGAGCAAGAATCGTGTGAATGAACTTTTTAGATTTAAGCTTGTTGTCTTCGATTTGGCTTGTGTATGATTGATAAATGTTTTTTGATACTGGATTCGTGTTGTGCATGGCTTGAGGATCATTTTGATGTGTGGATTGCATGTTTTAGTGAAGGTTTGAGGTTCTGCAATTTGTAGCTCGCCGGAGAAGACGATCTGCGCTTCTCCGGCCGGTAGGGTTTAGATTAGGGCTAATTAGGGTTTAGTGGTCTCCAGATTTGATCCTGGCCATTGGATCTTGTTTAATTAATTTAATTATGTTTTATTAGTTTAATTAATTAGGATTATTGCAACTTTAAAACGTGGCCATCAGATCTCATTTAATTAACATGTTTGAATGTGAGCCTTTGATTCTGATTACTGGGAGTCAAGCTGACTAGGGCGCGTGACCTTTGATCTGTTCCCCCTTCAATCTCATCCATCAGATTTGATTACTTCTCATTTTATTTTATCTTTTATTTTTCTTTTATTTTAATTGTTTTGTTTAATTCATAAAAAATAGCTAGACACTTCTAAAATTCACCAAACAATTCATGAATGATCATTTTAATTTTATTTAATTTTTGACATTTTTATTTTCTATTTATTTTTATTTTCCACGTAGGAATTAATTTTCCCTTTTATTATTTGTTTTTATTTCACTTTAAGTGCATGCTGACTTGTGGATTTTCTATCTTGATCATTAATTTGAGTTTTGAGTTGGTTCTTTTTGCATCTGATTAATATTAGGATGTAGTTTGTTAATGAATTTTATTCTGATTTTTAGAAGCTTGCATGAATATTTTTGGCAATTGACTTGAGCTTGAAGTTTCAAAACCCTAGTTTGTGTTCATGAGGTCCTTTGACCTAGTTTGCTTTTGATTCTGACTTTGCTCTTTTGGCATGATGTTATCACTTGATTAAGGAACACTTTTGCTTATTTGTAGAATTTTTTATTTGTTTTTTGATTTGATTTAAATTTTCATATGTGATTGCCCTAGTTTTGCTTCTTCTTGTTAACATGATTAGTTCTTAGGCTAGGATGGCACTTGTGCCAACTCCTATAGTATGTTTAGAGTTCTTTTTTGTATGAGGATAGGTCCCTGGTCCTTTATTAGTGTTTGTACTTTGAAAAGTTTTGTGTTACTTGTCTTTGAAGTTTCTCACAAATGTATGCATGTTCACCTTACCTTCTTTGTTCATTCACTCTTCATGATGCTTATGCTTGAGTTTGGTACTTCTTCTCCATGATTGTTCATGCTTCTTAGGCATATTTTAACATGATTAGGTCCCTGGTTTTTGGATGATGCCTATGTCTTGATTTGATGAGCATTTGTTTATTCTTACACTTATGCACATGTTCACTTCACTTCTCATTCTTGTGATGATTATGTTTAAACTTGTATGATCCTTTCCTTGGTCTTTTGTGTTGTTTGTTCCCATTCTTGTGGTGATTTTATTCTGGTCTTGAGGTAAATGATGTTTGTTAGGCTTGAATGATGTGTTTAATCTCATGTATGCTTTCTTCTTTCATAAGTAGTTCATGTGGACTTGAAATGCCATGCTTCTTTTTCTTCCTCTCTGGTTTTGTTTGAGGTATTTTAGTATGTAAGTAAGGTGAATCACTTCTGGTTGTGGTGTGTGGAATTGATCTTTTGCTTGTTTATGCCTCACTTGCTCTTGTTTGGTTTTGTCTTGTCATATGTGCTTAGTTCTAATCATTTCAGGGGCTCATGGTAAGTGAAGTGTGGATATTATCCACATTTCAATTCTTCATCTCCTCTTGAACTTTGTTTTCTATCTAGTGATTATTGATGTGCCTTATGACATATTGCATTTCAATTCTTCATCTTCCCCCTTTAGAAGCAACTTATCTCCTTTAGAGGAGTAAGTTGTTCTCTAGCTTTCTTTCCTCCTCTCTTCTTCTTCTGTTCTCTTCTCTTTCTCTCTTAGGAAATTTTCAAACCTCATTAACCTTAGGACCACTTTTGCATGATAACTTTAGGATTAGATTTCCACTTTAGTTTTTAACTTTGAGATCATTTTGGTGCTCTCTCTTTCTCATCTTCAAACAAAAATCTAAAAAAACATTAATAATAGTTGAGGTGACCTCCCCCTTTTGGTCATACTCTCAAAGAAAAGCTAAACAAATACTTCTTCACTTTAATCCACAAAAACACTTAATAATACAAACAAGTTAGTGAAATTAGATCCTAATCTTAGGAAACAAGTTTGAGGATCTTCCTCATTCTTGATGGACTTGTTACTCATTCTATTTTGGGATGTGGTAATAAGGACATGTCCTTAGAAAAGGATTTGCCTTCACTTCCTTGTGCCACACTCTCCAAAGGACTTCTAAAAAATACAAACAAACAATAAGCGTCTTTCCTTCGGGAATTCGTTTCTCATCATCCTCACTCCTTACGTACGAACTGGCTCCTACTTGTCATTTTGCAAGACGGTAACACACTCGTCGTCCTAGCCTGCAACACCTGAGCATTGACATAGGCAGTTCAAGCTTTTAAGACACAAGCAATCTTTTCCACCCTTAGTTAGGGGAACTACAACGACTCTGATCTACATGTCCAGATGAGGTAGGTAGGCAGCGGGGTAGGGCCCGTTCGAGCACACTCTTTTATTTTCCCTACATTTTTCCTCTTTGTTTCTTTCTCAGTTCCTTTTCCAGTTCAGTTCCTTTACTTTGCAGCATCTTTCAGTTTCTTCACCCTTTGAAACAGTTTTCTTTGCAAGCGTGGATGCCGTCGGGTACGACGGACAATCTGGGGTGCTAATACCTTCCCAAGTCGTAACCGTCTCCCAACCCAGTTTCTTTGGTTCGTAGGACCTGTGTCCTTCCTTTTCTTCTGGTTTGTGCAACATTACCATTCCCGTTCCTTCGGGATAAAAATGCCTGGCTGACGACTCTACCTCTTCCGCGCCACTTTCGCGTTTGTACCAGGATAGAAATCCAGGGAGCGACAGCTGGCGACTCTGCTGGGGATCGAACCCAGAATCTCTGGTTTCCCCTTGAGAGTCAATCCTAGCGCTTGTGTGTTTATGCTTCTTTGGGTGTTGATTTGTTTTTTGTTGCATGTGTATTTTACTGTTGTTTATTTATAGTTATTTACATCTTTATTTACTGCTTTAAGTATTTATTTTCATGCATCATATATTATACTAGACTGTCTGGACTGGTTTTTCTGTTTGGCGGGACTTGGGTGTTACTTGTGTGTGGTAAGATGAGACTAGCCAAATACCCGGCTTGATTGCATCATAGGATTTAGCATGGACAATCACTTTGGCCCTATGTCATCTTGTCATGGGGTTATTAGTGCGTTCACACCCAGATTCACGACCGTCTTGGAAATGTCTTGATATAGGGATCTTCGCTACTTCATTACACAACCTTGATAGTTATGTGCGGCTAGGGACCGATCATTGAGAACCTTTGTAGAAAGAACCCTCTCCAGTGGTGACAGTGGCATACCACATTTTGTGGCAAACCCATTTGCACCCGAGGGTCCACTGGGGACTCACATAGGATGTCCTAGTTCTCTTATAGGAACTCAGTTAAAAGCATCTGGTCGTATGACGATAGTATTGTACCCTTCGGGATGAATGTACTATTGTTTCTCGATTTCAGCGCTCGAACCTAGGGACTTATAAGGGATGCTTGTTTTTCCCGGACTCACGCTGAGACCTCCCTGAGTAGTACATAATGCCAAACCGATTCCCTGATTTGGTCATGAGCCATTTCTCGGAAATGGTGAAAGTATTATTGCTATTCGGCTTTGAGAATCCGTGATGTTTGACCCGGAGCACACCAGTGAGATTAGGAGGGGTTTACAGGTTTGCAGGAACCTTTTAACCTCATCATACCCACTGCCAGTACAGTCTTATGTGTTGATCTGATATTTTGACCTTTGGAGTTCTTGATCTAGATGGGTTGGTAGTTCAATCTGAGGATATCTGTGACTCATCCAAGTGTATATGGACTGTTATTTAGAGGACTTATAATTTGTGATCACTTGACTCTTGCAAACAGTACCCAGATAGTTCCAGATTGATCATATTTGCCTTGCATTTGCATCTGCATCATATCATAGCATCCTTAACATCTTAGTGTTTTCATTTTTCAAGTTATATTGACACACCCTGTTCTGGTATCTGTTAACTTCTCACATCCAGATGGCAAGCATCATCACAGCTCTCAAAACGAACAATGCACATTACACATTTCCACAACCAGAGGTGAATAAACTACACCAGCTGAAGGGTCTGATGAATGACAAGATTTTAGGAGATTTCAGGGCTAGATTTGGGCAAATTCTCAGGTACATGGACAAGCCAACAGAAGACCAAAGAGATAGAATTCATACTCTACTTCAATTCTATGATGCTCCATTGCGTTGTTTTGTATTCCAAGATTATGTCTTAGCACCTACATTGGAAGAAATTTCTAGCTTGTTGCATATCCCTCTTAGTGGAAGACAACCTTATTACAACTCAGGGAGAGTACTTCAGGCAGAGGAGATTGCTCAAAGGTGTCATTTGCCTCTAAGCAGGGTAGAGCAGGGTTTGAGTAGTAGCAAAGGGAAGGGGTTGTCTTGTAATATGCTGATTCAGGAGGCCTTAGTATATGCTCAAGATGATCAATGGGCACAATTCAGTGTACTCTTAGCTTTGATGGTCTATGGAATTAGTCTCTTCCCAGGTGATCAAAGGATGGTAAGCATGGAGGCTATTGCCATTTTCTTCAGAAGGAATCCCACACCTACCTTGTTAGGTGATTTTTATTATGGGGTTCACTATAGGAATGAGAAGAAGGGAGGTCATGTGAGCTGTTGTGTGCCTCT
Organism: Lathyrus aphaca; assembly: GCA_963966055.1. NCBI lineage: Eukaryota > Viridiplantae > Streptophyta > Magnoliopsida > Fabales > Fabaceae > Lathyrus > Lathyrus aphaca. The sequence continues at coordinate 128,683,822 of OZ014522.1, read as the reverse complement.
CTTTGCTGACTGGTTTTCCAGACAATTGCTTAAGGTGGGGCCTTTCAAGGATTTGAGGGGAGAATGGAAATGATCTCGTATATTGATGGGGTTGACTGCAAGTGATATAAGCTGGGGGTATGATAGGGATGTGTTGGGAAAAGAGATGATTGTAAAGTGTAACTGGTTTCCCAATGTTCCCTTGATTGGAATAAAGGTAATGATCAATTATAATCCAGTGTTGGCTAGAAGGCAGTTTGGATATCCCTTGAGAGAATCCCCTTCTGATGAGGATGTGAGAGAGTCTTTGTATCTTCCTATTGAGGGGAATATTGACATGGCTATCCAGGTATTCCAAGCTTGGGATATCAGGACTCAAAAGGGAAAGAAGGAGTTTGGGAGAGTAGATCCCAACATGTATGAACCCTTTGCAACATGGTTGAAGAAGCGTGTCAAGATTACTTTATTGCCTTTTTCTTTGGAGCTTCCTCTCTACCCAAAGGAAATAATTTCACAGATCCCTGTAGCACCAAGCACTGTTCCTCTAGAAGATTATCAAAGACTTGAAGCTCAGCTGAAAGAGTTGAAAATGGAGCATACATAAATGGTTAGCTTGCATCATCAATTGGCCTTCTCCAAATTGACTATAGAAGAGAACCTGCACAAAGTACAGGTAGAACAAGAGGCTAAGAACAAAGAGTTGGAAGAAAGGGAGGCTTACTTCAAAAGAAGAGGGTTGATGGACATCAAGAGAGAAGAACAGTTCAAGAAGAACAAGAAAGCTCTCAGGGATGCTAGGCAATCTCTCACCTGGGTATATGGGAAAATAGAGCAAGATCAAGAAGAGTACAAGAGGAAGGAAGAGATGTTCAAGCTTCAGATTACTGCTCAAGGAGAAGAGTTAGAACAGGCTTATAGAAGGAAACAAGAGGTGTCTCAGCAACTGCATGAGGCTCTTGAAGAGATAGCAGATCTCACAAGAAGAGCAGATGTAAAGAGAACTCGAGTAGAGATGGGGCTTGCAGAGGAAGAGCCAGAGTCTTCTTATAGCTTAGAGTTTTAGTTTCTTTCCTTTGTATTTCTGATTACCTGCAGAATTGTTGTAGGAATCTATTTTGATTGCTGTATTTTGTGCTTTGTAAGACTTGAAACCCTATGGGGATGTTATTTGTGCCTTAGGGCCTTTGATTTATGCATCTTTATTTTGTCAGACTCTTTAAGCTGTATGTTTCTTTTTCTAGTTTGGTTGTGGAAATGGTGTGGAAACAGTGAAAGAAATGTTCACAAAAGGTTACTCCCAAAGGCCATCTGGATTCCTCATGAGATACCAGAACTGGGGGGCAATGAGACCTTGATAATGAAAGCATGAAGATTGCATTGCATATAACGTGTTTGTTTGTTTTGCAGGTGATTCTTCAGTTTTCTAACGTTTATGTCAATTTCAGGCACTATAGCTCCCAAGAAGTTTCAGAGATAGTCAACCGTACACAGATACCCTACAAAGGTGAACAGAGAGAGCAATGGATCAGATGAAAGCGGATCTGGCTGACTTAAGGACAAGAATTGACAACTTCATGACCCTCATGACTGGGATGGGTCGAACGCAAGAGCGCTTGCGCGAACTGGTAGAGAACAATCAGGCCAGGAACAATGGGACAACAGATGGAGGTAATCGCAATGGGGCTGGCGCCCGTCACGTTGAAATCCATGTGGTGCAACCAGGGGTCACTATTATCAATGATGGAGTGCATAACATGCAAATGGATGGGCATGATGAAAAATTCACTTTGCTGGATGAGGCAGAAGGTCAGGGGATTGACATGAATAGGATATTTGAAGAAATGGATGAGCAAATTCGTGCCATTCAGTCTCAGAGTTCTCTAGGGTTTGACATCACTGATCTGGGCTTAGTGTCAGGGGTGAGAATTCCCTACAAGTTCAAGGTCCCTACTTTTGATAAGTACAACGGTACGGCTTGCCCGAAAACTCACCTTCAGTCTTTTGTGGGAAGGATTGATGCGCATACAGATGATGAAAAGCTGTGGATGTATTACTTCCAAGATAGTCTTGTAGGAGCTTCCTTGGAATGGTACATGAAGCTGAGCAGGGTCAATATTCGAAGCTGGAAGGATTTAGCTGAGGCGTTCATGAAACAATATCAGTATAATTTGGATATGGCTCCAAATCGTACCCAATTGCAGACGATGTCTCAGAGTGCTAAAGAAGAGTTCAAAGAGTACGCCCAAAGGTGGCGTCAGCTTGCTGCTCGAGTGCAACCTCCTTTGTTGGAAAATGAAATGGCAGACATGTTTATGGGAACACTACAGGGGGTGTTTATTGAGAGATTGGCATCTTGTTCAGCAACAAATTTTAATGACATTGTGATAGTCGGAGAAAGGGTTGAAACTCTGCTGAAAATGGGGAAAATTCAAGACAGTGGTGCAGGTAGCTCAAGTGGTGTCAGAAAAGCTTTTAATGGACCTCCAAGAAGAAGGGAGGGAGAAACTAATGATGTGTACGACCAAGGCCGGGGCTGTGGATATAGGGGATCTTACGAGCAGGTGACAGCTGTCACCATTCCAGCAAGTCCTGTTCAACAACCACAACAACAACAACAACAACAACAGCCGCATCACAATAACTATCAGCAGAGACCCTATCAACAGAGACAAGCTCGTCCAACTAACAGGGTGGTAGAGGCAATCCCTATGACATACACAACGCTACTCCAGAGATTGTTAGATTTGAACTTGGTTCAGTTAAGGACATTGGCACCACCACCACCTAGAGAACTTCCAGTGGGGTATGATGCTAACGTAAGATGCACATTTCATTCAGGAGCTCCCGGACACTCAACGGAGAAGTGCATGGCATTACAGTATAAGGTCCAAGACTTGATTGACTCGAAAGAAATTAACTTCATGCCACCTCCAAATGTTACATCAAACCCCATTCCAAATCATGGAGGGGCCCGGATAAATGTTGTTGATGGTGGCGAGAGGTTGAACCTGATTTTGAATGTAGAGGAAGTGAAGACTCCTTTGTTAGTGGTAAAAGACAGATTGCTGAAAGGACAGGTATTCCCAGGTTGTGATTTTGACTGCGAGGGTTGTATGAATTCATTTAACGGTTGTGGAGATTTGAAAGCTGGGTTGCAGTGTTTGATTGATGAGGGGTCCCTACAGTTTGACAAGGTCGACAATAGAAGTGATTGTGTGTCAACAGTGACAATTTATTTTGATCCTTCTGAAGTTCCTTCCCGGAGAGAAATAGTGACTATCTATGTTCCAGAGGTGAGTCTAGAAATCATTACTGTTATGGGGCCAGTTCCTTATGTTGATGACAGGCCATTCCTTGGCATTATGGCTCAGACGTGTACGTAGAAGGTCAGAAGGTGGAAAGTAAAGCAGTGACAATTGACCCGACTGTTGAGAATGTCGGAGGAGTTGGTGGGTTTACACGAAGTGGGCGTCTCTTTGCTCCTCAAACTCTTAGAGGTGATCCCGAAGCTGAAGCTGCTGCAAAGGTTAAGGGAAAACATATAACAACTGAAGAGGTGACAACTCCTGCAGCTAGTCAAGGCACTTTTGAAAAGGAAGTTGAAGAATTCATGAGAATAATTAAGAAAAGTGATTACAAGGTGGTTGAAAATCTGAATCAGATCCCATCCAAGATATCCATTCTGTCGTTGTTAATGTGTTCCCAAGCTCACCAAGAGGCTCTGCTAAAAGTTTTGCAAATGGCATATGTACCACAAGAGATAACTGTTAACCAGTTAAAAGCTATGGTAGCTAGTGTGAACGCCAACCATGGGTTGGGATTCACAGATAGAGATCTCACTTCTGAGGGACGTAATCACAATAAGGCCTTACACATCACCATGGAGTTTAAGGGAGCTGTTCTATCACATGTCTTGGTAGATACCGGCTCTTCTCTCAATGTGCTCCCTAAGAAGGCCCTCATGAAGCTGAATGTTGATGGCTTTGTTTTGCGACCCAGTGATTTGATTGTAAAAGCCTTTGACGGGTCACGGAGGTCTGTGTTTGGGGAGGTGGAGCTATCGGTAAAGATTGGGTCTCAAGTATTCAAGAGCACGTTCTATGTTATGGATATCCAACCCGCTTATAGCTGTCTGCTGGGACGTCCTTGGATTCATGTAGCGGGTGCAGTAACATCCACATTGCATCAAAAGTTAAAGTATGTGGTAGACAGCCAAATTGTTATTGTATGTGGTGAAGAGGATATTTTCATAAGCCATCTGTCGACTTTCAAGTACATGGAAATGGACGGGGAAATCCATGAGACACTTTGCCAAGCTTTTGAGACAGTTAATGTTAGTACTTTGTCTCCTATTGCTGCAGTTCAAAGCAATGAGAAGGAAGGAACTCCTATCTACTCCTACAAGAAAGCTAAGGAAGTAGTCCAATCCGGAAATGCCCAGGGTTGGGGCAACCTGTTAGAAGTGGAAAAGAAGGATGACAAGTTTGGTCTTGGATATCAACCTGGATGGTCTAGCTGGTCTCAGGGCAGTAAGTCCATAACATTCACTAGTGCTGGAATGCTCGACTACAACAACATTTGTGCAACCAATGAAGAGAGGGATAGTGACTGCGACTTGGATAACTGGATTCACCCATATGCATCTGGGGAGGAGTTCCGGAACTGGTCTGCTAAAGATTTTATTCAAGTTACTTGGCAGTCAAAGTAATTTTCTAGTTTCCATTTTATCATACTGCATGTCAAATCCTGCACTCTGCCCAAGGTGCATGGATACATTTGTAGGGCCACCATGCGTTTAATGCATTTACTTTTACTATGAAATAAATGATATTTTTCAAGCAAAATTGTGTTCTCTTTCTTTCGTTTTTAAATTTTTTCACAAGACACAAATAAAATGGCAATGTTTTCTTTTTCCAGTGTTTTTGTGTGTTTGCGTCTCTTTTGGAAAAGAAAAGATTATGAAATAAGCACATAATTTGTGCAGTGTTGATCATTAAGATTCCTGTGATAACGTTCTTGCTATGACCATGCATGATTTCGACAACCCTATCTACCAAGCTGATGAAGGGGTTGAGGAAGACTGTGAAATCCCAGAAGAATTGGAAAGGTTGTTGAAACAAGAGGAAATGGTCATTCAACCTCATCAAGAAGAAATAGAGATCATCAACATCGGGTCCGAGGATGTAAAGAAATAAATAAAGATTGGGGCTAGTCTGCAGGTCGAGGTAAAGAAGGAATTGATTGGTATGCTATGCGAATATGTGGATATCTTCGCCTGGTCGTATCAAGATATGTCGGGGTTGGATACTGACATTGTTGTACACAAGCCGCCACTAAAGGAAGACTGTCCTCCGGTAAAACAAAGCTGAGAAGAACTCGCCCTGACATGGCAATGAAGATCAAAGAGGAAGTTCAAAAGCAGTGGGATGCCGGGTTCTTTGCTGTAACTAGTTACCCACCATGGGTAGCTAACATTGTGCCTGTACCAAAGAAAGATGGCAAGGTCCGGATGTGCGTCCATTATCGGGATCTAAACAGAGCAAGTCCAAAGGATGAATTTCCATTACCTCACATTGATGTGCTGGTAGATTAGACCGCTCAGTTCTCGGTATTTTCTTTCATGGATGGCTTCTTAGGGTACAATCAGATTAAGATGGCACCGAAAGACATGGAGAAAACGACGTTCATTACCCCGTGGGGTTCATTCTGTTATAAGGTTGTGCCCTTTGGGTTGAAGAATGTCGGGGCAACGTATCAACGGGCTATGGTAAATTTGTTCCACGACATGATACACAAGGAAATTGAGTGCTATGTGGACGATATGATTTCCAAGTCCCGGGACAAAGAAGAGCATCTGGTCAATCTTAAGAAGTTGTTTGACAGATTGATAAAGTACAAATTGAGGTTGAATCTAAACAAGTGTACTTTCAGAGTGCGTTCCGGTAAATTGTTGGGTTTTATTGTTAGCCAAAGAGGGATTGAGGTAGATCCTGCAAAAGTAAAAGCAATACAAGACATGCCTGCACCAAAATCAGAAAAAGAAGTGTGTAGGTTTTTAGGGAGATTGAACTACATTTCTCGGTTTATATCTCATCTAACTGCCACATGCGAGCCAATCTTCAAATTGTTAAGAAAAGAACAAATGGTCAGGTGGAATGACGATTGTCAAAGAGCCTTTGAAAAGATAAAAGAATATTTGCAGGAACCTCCGATTCTAATACCTCCAGTTCCAGGACGGCCACTTATCATGTACTTAACTATGTTAGAAGGATCGATGGAGTGTGTGTTAGGCCAACATGACGAGTCTGGTCGAAAAGAGCATGCTATTTATTACCTTAGCAAAAAGTTTACCGACTGTGAATCCCATTATTCACTGCTCGAGAAAACTTGCTGCGCTTTGGCATGGGCTGCTCGCCGACTGAGACAGTACATGTTGACCCACACCACATTGTTAATCTCAAAAATGGACCCTGTCAAGTATATTTTCGAGAAACCAGAATTAACCGGAAGGGTTGCAAGGTGGAAAATGATATTAACAGAGTATGACATACAATATACTTCCCAGAAAGCCATCAAAGGAAGCGTACTATCAGATTATCTTGCACAGTAACCTCTTGAAGACGATTACCAGCCAATGAAGTTTAATTTCCCTGATGCGGACATCATGTACCTCAAGGCAAGAGACTACGAGGAACCACTTCCGGAGGAGGGGCCTGACCCTGAACCCAAATGGAAGTTGATGTTTGATGGGGCAGTCAATATCAATGGACGCGGAGTTGGTGATGTTCTTATCACTCCCGAAGGTATTCACTTTCCCTTCGCTGCCAGAATTACTTTTGGTTGTACCAACAATGAAGCGGAGTACGAGGCGTGCATAATAGGAATAGAGGAGGCTATTAATATTCAGATTAAGACCCTCGATATATTCTAAGATTCAGCCCTCGTTATCAACCAGATTACCGGCAAATGGTATACACATCAAGAACACTTAATCCTTTATAGGGATTATGCCAGAAGACTACTGACGTTCTTCACAAAGGCTAAGCTTCAGTATATACCACGAGATGAGAATCAATTTGTGTCGCTCCCCGGACTCTCGTCCCGGTGCAGACGCGGACGGTCGACGATGTTGGAGGTTGAGGTTGAATAGAATCGCCAGCTAGGCATTTTTATCCCGAAGGAAAGGTAATGCTGCATGAACCTGGAAGGGTATGGATAAGACGATTGCGAACCAAAGAAACTGAGAAAGGGGGTTGGTTACGACCTGGGAAGGTATTAGCACCCAGATCGTCTGTCGTACTCGACGGGATCCACGCTTACAAGATTGTGTTTAAAAGGGGTAGGTGTATGTGCTATCTGTGTGCAAAAGCTATGGAAAGAACGTACAGGTGTTAGTGCAAAAGGTGTGAATTGCTCAGGAACTGAGGCTTAAAAAGGAAAGCTGAAAAAGGGGGAAGACACAAAGACTTTTGTTCAATAACTGTTAAGTTATGCCTACGTATCCTCTCGTGCAATGAGGAAGTCAGGACACCGTAGTTCGACTCAAAAAGACTGGAATGATTTTTGAATGTGAACTGCTTACTTATCTATGCTCAAGTGTATGAATCGTCTGCCTCGAGTGCTAAATGTCTTGCATTAGACGGAAGAAGCAAGTTATCGTTTGTGAATGAGTGTGATGAGAAAAGAATCCCGGAGGAGACGATTATTGTTTGTTTTTGTGTTTTCAGTTTTTTTATTGTTTTTAGTGTTTTGCATAGGATAATGAGCTTAAGCCTAAATCAAGGGTTGTAAACTCATTATATCCTCCCTGATTAGGGATAATGAGCCTACCTAAGAATGAGATAAGCATCTCAACTTAATTACCTTAATGATGAAGGATTAAGATCATTAACCTACTTGTGATTATTAAGATGTTTTTGGGTTTTTGTTTAGTGTTAAGTAATGAGTTTAATCTCTGATCAAAGATTAGTGAACTCATTACACCATCCTAAGAGAAGGATGATAGATGAGAACACTTAAGCTGAGGAAGATACCTCAACTTAATCCATGGTTAGGGATTAAATTTATTATATAAAAAACCTTTATTAAATGGATTTAATTAAAGGGTGAGATTAAGAAGTGAGTTTTATGTTTGTAAGACTAGCTTGAGGGGTACTTGTCCATTAAACACTAGGGTTAGTCCCTCTTAACCATAAGGAAGAGATAAAACCCTAATGTAAGGCCCAAGTTACAAGATAAAGTCTTAGTGATTATTAATGTTTTTTGATTAAGAGGTGTAAACAAATTAAAGGTTTAACACTAAGGATTAAGATTATACACTCCATCATAAGATAAGGATACATGTATAACCCTAATTCCAAAGTCCTAAAATTTAAGAGTTTAGTCTCTGATTAAGAGATGAGAAAAGAGACTCAAGGAGACTCAAAGGTAAAAGACTAGGGGAGACTATACACAACCCTAAAAATTATCATGCTTAGATATCCTATGGTTTGTGAGGCTTAAGAGAAAAGATCTTCAAGAGGCCACCAAGGAAGAAGAAGCATATGAAAAGAGAAGGAGAGAAAGAATAAGTTACTTACTTCCTGAAGAAGATAAGTAACTTAAAAGGAAGAAAGTAAGAAGAGAAACACAAGTGAAACAAGTTCACTCCAAATACAATTAAAGGATGCAAATGCAAAGAAAAGAAAATGTGGGAGGTGAAGGCAAATCCACCTCCCAGATAACTTACCAAAAGTTCCTGAAATGTTAGTACAAGATGCATAAGACATAAAGCACAAAGAAATGAGATGAATAAGGATGAAAAATCCAAAACCAGAAGTGATTATACAATGCAAATGTGTTATGAGATGATTCAAAATCATACAAGATGCATATGAATGATCATACAAGAATGAGATGCAATGGAAGCATGTTTAGAAGCATGAAAACACATGGATGTTCATGGAATGTAATGAATGCAAAACATAGCAAATGAATGAAGAAATGATCAAGCAATGTTCAAGCATGTCTTATGATGTCTAAGATGTCATACAAATGCTTGAAATGTCATGGCAAGTTCACAAGTTCATGATATGCAAAGAAGAATGCAAATGAAGATGCAAAATTAGGGGTTTAAGGCAACATGAGATGCATAAGACCAGAACAGAAGCAAACATCATGATTTGAAATTGAACTCAAACAAACCCTAATCACATATAAGATCACACCCCAAAGGAGAAAGTCAGAAGCTAACCCTAGGCAAAGATATGAAATTTCTAAGTTAGCTAGGGTTTTTGGGTGATTCTAAAGGGAAAAAGCAAATCAAATTGAAAATGCAAGATAAAAATATGAGGTAAATAAACTAGAAACTATATGAAATATGTGAAACAATTAAAAAAGAATCAAGTTCAAACTCATCATGGTTAGGCAGAAATGAAAATTTCAAATTAGGGTTAGAAAATGTGAAATTTAAGAACCCTAATTCAAATAAAATTGTGAAAATGTAATCAAACCTAAAAAGAAATTTGTATGGTGAGTTTGAAAATGTTTCTAAATGTTTAAGAATGCTTCATGATTTTTTTGGTGATTTTTAGAAACTTAAATTCATATTTAATTAATTAAAATCAATTAATTAATTAAATAAAACATTTAAATATTTTAAAAATACTTTTTTAACGCAAAAATTAAAATAAAAAATGTTTTTAGGTTAAGAAAATTATTTGAAACAAAAATGCAGAAAATGATATTTTTTTAATAGTTTTTGCTATTTTTTAAAATTATATGAAAGAAATGCAATAAAAATGAAATAAAAATGAATTAGATGAGAAGTCAAGTGATCAAATGGTTGCGATTCAAACTGAGAGAGACTGGTTGACTGCGCGCGTGAATGGAGGGTCAGGATGGTTTCTGGCTAATTAATTATGATTTATTTAATTAATCCAAAATTAAAGTTAATGAGCTAATCTGAGTCGTTCGTACATTAATTAAAACATGATCCAAGGGACAAGATTCAATCTGGGCAACTAAACCCTAATTAGGACTAATCACTTTCAAGTGACCGGAATTTTGGTTTTTGTTGGCTGGATTGTGTGTTTCGAAGAGATAATGTTTCAAGGAAAACCCTATGAGGAGTTGAATGGAATTTCTTTCACTTTCAAGCTCCGGTCATCTTCTCCGGCAAGCCAAATTCCCAGAATCCACTACAAGCTTCTAATCTCTAAATTTCTTGCCCAGAAACACTCTCCTAACATCATACAACTCTAATCAACAATCAAAATTCATTTATCATGCATCATCAGGCTGAATCGAAGCAATCAAGTTCTAGGTCAAAAATTTCAGAACATCATGAAATCCTCATTTCTAACCTATTTTAAATTCTAATCATATCAGTGTGATCAGGGAAGCATGTAGATTCATTCTAGAACTTAAAATCATGTTTCTGGAAAAAAAGTTCATGGAGGTTACCTGAGATGGAGTTCTTTGAAATGAAGCTTTCTGGGCCCTCCTCTTGTGCAATCCACCTCCCTTTGACCTCCTGAGTCTATTGTGATGCTTGAATGGAGTTTATAATGGCTGCTTTATGAGTTTCAGTTCTGAATATGTAGAAATCGTGTTTGTGGTTGGGCTTGTTTCAGGCTATGGTGATGGGTGGGAAATGATCCTCAGGCTATGAGGAGTTGAATGGTGAAAGAAATTTTGGTTTTTGTTGGCTGGATTGTGTGTTTCGAAGAGATAATGTTTCAAGGAAATTTTTGGATTCTGCACTTGTGTGTTGTATGGCTAGGAAGGGTGTCCATTTATAGTGCTTAGGGCTTGAATAAACAATTGTTATTGGCCAGAAGAGTTGTTGTGGCACTATGGGATTGGTATGGCTTGAAATGCAAAAATGTCAACATATGTGTACTTGAGGTATGGGCTTGTGCAGAGGTGATTTCTATGACTAGATTGCTTCAGCATGGTTCATGGTGAGCCTTTGGGTCAGTAGAATGCAGTTGGATGACCTTGATAAAGAGTTCTCATAGTTTATGCAATTTTCCCTCTTTGGAGTTTCTTGAAGTGCAAGGCATATAAAATTGTGACTTTTGGTGCAATCTTGATCAAAATGTGTTTCATTATGTTGGTATGATGTTTTTAAGTTGATTAGAAGTCAAGAAATGGCTTGGCAAGTGAAATTGCAAAAATCCCTCTTTGGTGCACACTTGAAAATTTTAGAAATTTTGCCAACTTTGAAATGCCATATCTTGAGTTCTAGGATGAATCAAGACATTTTCTTGTACTTTTTGAAAATGGGAAGACATAATCTACAACTTTCATGTCCAAGGATTTTTCATTTGAAGCATTTTTGGTCATGAATGAATAGGTTGAATACCTTTCCCAAAATGGAAAGTTTCCATTACAAGTCATTTCCAAAAATAGCAAGTTTGCATTTGGCTCAAAATTGTTCAACTTTGTGAACTTCTAACCACTTCAATGATCAAATAAAGATCATAGAGACTCAAAATGATGATGATGACCCTTTGGTACCCTTGATGGAGGCCTCATATGCCCTGATTTTGACTTTACTTGCTTAAGAAGTTACCCAATGATCAGATGACTTCCACAGTGAATTTCTTCATCAAATTTGGTACACGTGATCCTTATAACACATTAAGACCATTAGAATCAAGATTGACAAAAAAATGAGATTAAGGTCTATGAAACCAAAACCCTAATTTTGGTCATCTGTGCAGGAAAACCCTAGCTCTGCCTGGACTTCTGTGCAATCCTTTGTGACATTTTGACTTCAAAGACTTCTTGGAGATGTAATAAGACTATAGACCCCTCATGGACCTCCTTGGCATGTTTCAAGACCATTGAGATGGCTCATACCACTTCTTAGGTTCATCTGATCACAAAACCCTAATTGTGTAGTCATGCAATGATTTGATGAAGTTGTTTATGCAATGTGAGATGCAATGAGATGTTTATGCAAAATGAGGTCATAAGCCATGGTGTGAGAAAAAAGTGAGGGAAAATTTGGGGTGTTTAAAATTTTCCGATGCGTTGGCTACACTTTCTTCGTCCATTAAAGTTTTGTGTTGGAACTATGTGCCTAGGATTGACATTTCCAGGCTTGACGCACCAGCTTATGTTTTCTCTGTAGACGCAGTGTCTGATGAGAAACCTTGGTACTTTGATATCAAGCTTTTCCTGCAAAAACAAGAATACCCACCTGGGGCATCATCCAACGACAAGAAGACCTTGAGACGACTTGCTGCTAGCTTCTTCTTGAATGCAGACGGAGTTTTGTATAAGAGGAACGTTGACATGGTCTTGCTCAGATGTGTGATTGACACGAGGCAGACCTGTTGATGCAGGAAGTCCACGAGGGATCCTTCGGTACTAATGCAGGAGGACATACTATGGCTAAGAAGTTATTGAGATCAGGGTACTATTGGCTAACAATGGATGCAGATTGTTGTTCGTACGCCCGTAAGTGCCACAAATGCTAGATTTATGAAGACAAGGTGCATGTTCCTCCTAGCCCGCTCAACGTCATGTCATTTCCTTGGCCCTTTTCTATGTGGGGCATTGACAAGATCAGGAAGATAGAACCTACTGCTTCAAATGGTCATCGCTTCATCTTGGTTGCGATTGATTATTTCACCAAATGGGTTGAAGCAGCATCTTATGCCAATGTCACTCGCCAAGTGGTAGCCAGATTTCTGAAAAGAGATATCATTTGCAGATATGGAGTGCCCGAGCGAATAATTACTGATAAAGGTTCCAATTTGAATAACAAAATGATGGCAGAACTGTGTCGGGACTTCAAGATTCAGCATCACAATTCTTCTCCTTACCGGCCAAAGATGAATGGTGCGGTAGAGGCAGCTAACAAGAATATTAAGAAGATTGTGCAGAAGATGGTTGTCACTTACAAAGATTGGCATGAGATGTTACCATTCACGTTGCATGGGTACTGAACATCATTTAGGACGTCAACCGGGGCAACTCCTTTCTCCCTGGTGTATGGCATGGAGGCAGTCTTGCCTATTGAGATAGAAATTCCTTCTTTACGTGTAATGATGGATGTGAAGCTTGATGAGGCTGAGTGGGTACGTGCTCGATATAATCAGTTGTGTATAATTGAGGAAAAGAGATTAGCGACTATCTGTCATGGTCAACTTTATCAGAGGAGAATGAAGTGAGCATTCGACCAACTAGTACGTACTCGAGAGTATCAAGTAGGTGAGCTTGTACTCAAGAGGATCATTCCTCCAGGATCAGATCACAGGGGCAAGTGGACCCCAAACTACAAAGGCCCATTCATAGTGAATAAAGGTTTCTCAGGCGGGGCATTGACGCTCACCACTATGGATGGAGAAGACTTCCAATCCCCTATTAACTCGGACACAGTTAAAAATACTTCGCATAAAAGACCCGCTGGACACAGAAACAAAATTAAAGTCCAGGCAAGAAAAGGGCATCCCGACGAGCTAAAAACAGAATAAAAAGCTCAGGCAAAAGTTAGGGAAAATAAAAAAAAATGTACACCCACTGAGTTGAAAAGCCACATCGGACAGCTCAGGCAAAAAAGGGTATCCCGGTGTATTGAAAACCCGAAAGGGCGATCCACGCAAAACAAGAGAATAAGCGAACAAATGCGATCTGGGTAATCTGAAGCAAATCATCGTTTCATACAGTCTGGCAATATCAGAAGGGTAGAAATCAGTCCCCTCATCTTCTTCAGAAAGTGAAGACAAGAGTGGAAAGTCTTGAAGACATGTAGGTCATAGCAGGAAGGAAACTCATTGGAATGTCGTGTACATTGCCATTAGGATAGTTTCTTTTCTCAATTTTATGGTAGCTACCTCTTTCTAGGTAGTTGCTTCCTGATGTAAAACTTTGCCTATTCAGAGGCCACTCAATAAATGAATATTCAGTCAGAAGTTGTGTTGTGTTTTGTTTACTTTGTTTGCAAAAATGTCCTGAATGTTTGGCCAAAAGAGCATTGCATTTGAAACATGTTGATTTTTCTAAAAAAATGACATCGCAGGGAAACATTTAAAATTATCTTTGAATGTCGGGTGACAATGGATGAACAGGTCATACCATGCAAGTTCCAGGGGCACATGTGTGCATACTGTTGTTGCAGCTTTTGTAGGATAGTGTTACATTTCCCCAAGCAGAGAATATTCCCCAGTTGAGTTAGAGTAAGTGGAATCCCCAGCAGGACTCCAAAGCTAATTGAAGAGGTTTCTTTCCCAAACGAATTATCTTCCCACAAGTGAAGTATTCCCAGCAGGCAGCTGAACGCCTGATTTCGCCATAGAGCTCATGATGGGGATTTACTCCCACCATGGAAATATTCCCCAGAGAAGTCGCCAATTTATTTTTGGCCATTGTGATGGCACATACAGTTATTCATCTCCCCAGCCAGAGTTAAGCATTGTCGAAGCCTCTTGACCTGGCTCTCCCTTGCAGGATTGTGATTCGTATTGCCAATCAAGCACCTGCTTGTGCTCGTATGTACTCCCCAATAATCGTCTGTGTTTGACAGTTGTTTGAGGCTCGTTTGTGCCTCTAATGATCGTCTGTGTGATAGTTGCTTGTGCTCGTATGTACTCCCCATCACTCGTCTGTGTTCGGCATCTGTCTGATGCTCATATGTACTCCCCAACACTCGTCTGTGTTTGGCATTTGTCTGATGCTCGTATGTACTCTCCAACACTCGTCTTTGTTTGGCATCTGTCTGATGCTCGTATGCACTTCCCAACACTCGTCCGTGTTTGATATTTTCATGTTGCTCGTCTGCATTCCCCAACGCTCGTCTGTGTTTGTTATCTATTTGAAGTTCGTCTATAGTGTTTGGATACTTGGCTGTATCGTCCTTCACACTTGTCTATGTTAGCTTATATCTATATGTGTTGATTTGATAATCACCCGGTACTCATCTGTATTGCTACTCCAAACGCTCGTATGTGTTGTATTTCTGGTATTCGTCTGTATCAATGGTTAATATTCGTCTGTATCATCGCTTGAAGCGCTCGTCTGTGTTTCTTAGATCATCTTTTGATATTCGTTTATATCATTGACTTATGGCACTTGTCTGTGTTCTCTTGATGGTCATCTAATACTCGTCTGTATTGAAGAGGTTTGAAGTCCTGACGGTGGGATTAAACGTCAAAATTGTTACCGGTCCTGGCGTAACGGGTTATTTAAAGGGGGTTCATCTGCCTTAGACACCACTTATCTACACAAGATTTGTGAAGAGGGTTTTTCCAATCCTAATGTTGCACCTGGCGTAACAGGTTGTCTGAAGAAGGCTCATCTGTCTTAGACCATATATCTACGGAGGATATATGAAGAGGGTTCGTCCATCCTGATTATGCATGTCTATCCCATAGACTTAAGTGCAGCACCGGTCCTGGCGTAACGGGTTATCTGAAGGAGGTTCGTCTGTCTCAAGTCATATATTTTTGTAAAATGTATGAAGAGGGCTCATCTGTCCAGTTCCTGACGTAACATGTTTATTTGAAGAGGGCTCGTATGTCCAGTCCCTGGCGTAACAGGTTTGCTCGAGGAAGACTCGTCTGTCTAAGTTTTTCTTATCCGACGTAAAAATTCAATTTGGAAGGAGCTCGTCTGCTTTATCTGCACTTCAGTTACCCAGAGAGTTATTTGATTGGGTTTATTTCCTGTTTCTGCATTCTCCAACAGAGTGCAAATTTCAGGTCTTCTTGGTATTCAACCACAGTTTATCTTGAATGTTCAATAGCCCGTGCTATCTTCCTTTTCAGATTAACAGTTGCTTGAATAGGGGCAGCTGTAACTCCCCAAATTTTCCCTCTTCTTTCTAGCATCATCATCATATCATAAGCATCATAAGCATGGCATATCCTTAGCATTCTTGCATACAAAAATGAAGCATAATATTCTCATGTTCTAGTATTGGGATTATGATCAATCATTGGTGCCTTTGAAGCCTTAAAAGTCAAAGCAAGAGATTAAGTGACCTTGTCCAAGTCCCATGAAGTGTCTATAGGTCATATACAAGCTCAATATCCTTTACAAGAGCCCAGAAGGTTGGGAGATTATCAGATGATCCAAGAAAGGGCAAGCTCCTACACAAATGGTCTCCAAATTAGGGTTTCACTTTCAAGCATGGATTCTTTGTGACTTTGGCCATTTCATGTGGGCAAAGTCCTTCATATGATATATGAATGCTATGGATGAAATTTGGTGAGAAAATTCATTGAGGAAGGCAGTCATTTCATCAGTTGCTTGCATAAGAAGAAATTGGTCAAACTAATTATTTGAAAAGTCAACTGTGACAAAGCAAGGGTTCCAATCCTATTTTTCAAGCCAAGGGATGTTCTTAAGGTCATAGAAGAGGTTTGGCAAAGTCAAAAGTCAAGAATCTAGGGTTTTGGCAAGAGTTTCTATTTTTGGACACGAGGCATGTAACTAACTTTCTAAATTTGGCAAGTTTTGCCCTAATCTTCAAAGCTTTCTTGCATGACCAAGATGACCTTAAATGATTTTTCCTCAAACATGAACATTGTAGGACATTCCCTCCCCTTTCCAAAAAGTCCAAGAACTTGTTCATACCATGTGTGGTTTGGAAGTTATGGCCTTTTGAAGTTGATGAACTTTTAGGGTTTACCACTTCTTTCAAGATTACACCAAGTGCAAAAAGACTCATACCTTATTTTCAAGTTGTTTCATGATCTAAGTAATGTCATAACATCACAAAGCATTACATGAAGAGTGTTTGGCTCAAGAAAAAAAATCATAAAATCGTGCATGGAGTGCATGTCATTTCACTTAATGCAAAAATGCAAATCATCATCCAAGGCAAAATGCAATCACATCCAAGGGCCAGGATTGCTTCAAACATGATTGAGGAGGGATGTGTAATCAACATGTGCATGGAATGGGGAGAGAGCACGAGCAAATGATGTGCACACTCACTTCTTGCAAAATTGCAATTTGATCCCCATCACACTTTTGATGTGCACACTCACTACAAACCCTAATCAGTATTAAAAGTCAATCCATATATAAGCAAAGGATAGCATTTATGAACCCTAAGGAGCTCTCATTCTTCCATTACACACTTTCTTTCATTTCTGCAAATAGCTTCGAATCTCTTCATCCACATACACATTCACAAAACAAACCTCAGATTCTTCATCCTTGAGCTTCATAGGTCATAGATCAACCACTATTTTGAGCAATAGGGAAGATTTTGCACCAGTTCAGTTCTAGATCAGTTGCTTGCAAAGTGCTAGATCCAAGCCATTTGAGAGTCCAGTTCACATTTATTTTGTGAATAGAAGCTACAAGAGGATCATTTGGAGCTAAAGAGTGGATTTCTTGGAGGTTTGAGAGTTCTGGAAACTCATGTATGCTTCACAATTCATCATCCTGGATTTGAATTTTCTTGCGTGCATTATGCTTTATGTGTTGTCCTGAACATGCTATTGTAATTCGATTTTGAAATAGTGTTGAAATGAGCAAGAATCGTGTGACTGAACTTTTTAGATTTAAGCTTGTTGTCTTCGATTTGGCTTGTGTATGATTGATAAATGTTTTTTTGATACTGGATTCGTGTTGTGCATGGCCTGAGGATCATTTTGATGTGTGGATTGCATGTTTTAGTGAAGGTTTGAGGTTCTGCAATTTGTAGCTCACCGGAGAAGACGACCGGCACTTCTCCGGCCGGTAGGGTTTAGATTAGGGCTAATTAGGGTTTAGTGGTCTCCAGATTTAATCCTGGCCATTGGATCTTGTTTAATTAATTTAATTATGTTTTATTAGTTTAATTAATTAGGATTATTGCAACTTTAAAATGTGGCCATCAGATCTCATTTAATTAACAAGTTTGAATGTGAGCCTTTGATTCTGATTACTAGGAGTCAAGCTGACTAGCGCGCATTGTGAGACATGGTATGAATTTTAATGTGTCAAAAACTTGGCATGTTTGAAAGCATAAGTGTTTCTCTAAGAAAAATCAAGAAATGGCATTTTTGGAAAAATGAACTGAATGAGTCGACTCAAATTCCACAATGAGCCGACTCATTCAGTGTGTTTTGGTGCCCAAACACACGGGTCCCAACAAGCTGCCTGAAAGCATCATTTTTGGTCGACTCATGGGTATGGATGAGCCGACTCAAAACCCTTCATGAGTCGACTCATCAAGAAGTCTTTTCTTCTAATTTTCTGTAGGTCTCAATAGGCTACCTCTCTGTTCATTTTGGTCGGCTCATCTGGTATTTTGAGCCGGCTCATTTAATGATTTGAGTCAGCTCATTACCGTGCTGACTCATTTTTTTCTTTTAATTTTTCCCTCTCTTATGTTACTTTCTTTAACCAATATAAATAGCTGATTTATTTTCATTTGAGTGATAACAAGGAAAGTGAAAGATATACACACAACTCTCTTCATCTTCTTCATTCTTGCATCAATCAACAATCACACACAACAATCTTTGTTTGATTACGGTGCTTGTTTCGAAGATAACATTCAATCGTGAATTAGAGTTTTAGATTGGGTCTAGAGTGTGTGGGATTTCCTTGGAAAAATCTGAAGGGTTTTCTCCTCCAAGATCATTGAAGATTTGGGGGTTTTGCACACATTGATCGTTCGTAGATTCAGCCGAGCATGAAGATAAAGAAAAGAAAGAAAAGATCGAGAAAAATAAAGATCATGAGAAGAAGAAGAAGTCTATTGCATTAAAAGCTTCTTCCTCAATATCCTCCACCTATAAAGATAGCGGGAGTGACTCAAGTGATGATGAAGACAAATCAAACGAAGATATGAGTTTGTTTGTAAGAAGATACAATCGGTATCTCAAAAAAATGAGATTTCCCATTTGGACAAGCGTCTCATCAACTATAGAAGAAAATCTAATCCTTCAAAGCAAGAGTTTGTTAACAATACTAAAGGCAAGGGATCTTGTTACAACTGTGGAAAACCGGGACATTACAAACCGGATTGCCCTATGTTAAAGAAAGACAAGGAAAAAGACAAATATCAAAGAAAAGGTAACAAGGCTAGAAGAGAATATATTGCTTGGGAAATCGATAGTGATTCGTCTAGCAAAGATACCTCAAGCGATGAGGAAGAGAAAGTAAACCTTTGCCTCATGGCTCATAAGAAAGGAAAGAAAGAGGTAAGACATACTAAATATGATTATGCTGAAAAACTGTCTTATAATGATTTGCTTTGTACTTTTAATATTCTCCATCAAGAAGCTAAAGAAGCTTTCAAGTGCATTGCATCCGACAAAATAATTTTTGCACATTTAGAGAAAAAGGTTTCGGATAATGAAAATGCTATGAAAGCTCTTAAGGCATCGATGGTAGAATCTATAGTAGAAGACAAGCGAGAATGGCACAACTTTCATAGTTGTGAAACATGTTGGATTTGGCAAAAAGAGGTTAAAACTCTTCAAGCCAAACTAGACAAGTTGTCACAACCAAAAATGACATTCACTATTGATCGTTCAAACTTTAGAGAATCAATGAACAACCCATATCAAAAATATACCTATGTTTTGAAGG
Organism: Lathyrus aphaca; assembly: GCA_963966055.1. Lineage (NCBI taxonomy): Eukaryota > Viridiplantae > Streptophyta > Magnoliopsida > Fabales > Fabaceae > Lathyrus > Lathyrus aphaca. Next base: position 128,664,316 of record OZ014522.1, on the reverse strand, counting down.
ATCAAAATAGTCAATGAAAGTTTAAACCATTCTTGAAATGTCACTATTGTTGCAAGGAAGGTCATACAATTGCCAAATGTCGTTTTAGGAGATACTTGGTCCCTAAAGGCATTTGTCAATGGTTGCCTAAAAGCAACAAAATTTTCACTCACACTCTAGGACCCAATGAAAATTCGGTACCTTTCTCTCTTGTCTAATCATGTAGGTGGAGTGTCTTGAGACTATGGAGAAACGATGGTTTCTTGATAATGGATGCTCAAGACATATGACAGGTGATATTTCCATATTCTATGACTTTGTGGCTAAGAAGAAGGGCTTTGTTACCTATGGTGATAACAACAAGGGAGCTATACTCGACAAAGGTAGTGTAGGTAATTCCTCTTCTACATCTATCTCTAATGTCCTTTTAGTTGAGGGTCTTAAACATAACCTTGTTAGCATTAGTCAATTATGTGATAAGGGATATAATGTCTCATTCTCTAAAGAAGGTTGCATAATTGAACATAATGAAAACAAAGAGGATGTGTTTAAAGGCTTGAGGGTTAACAATGTTTATATGCTTGATTTGAATTCGATGACCTTGAGTGATCCTAAATGTCTCATTTCCAAAAATGAAGATTCTTGGCTTTGGCATAGAAGTTTAGCTCATATCAACTTTGACTTGCTAAATAAGGTTGTGTCCAGAAAATTAGTTGTCGGTTTTCCTAACATAAAGTTCACTAGAGATCATCTTTGTGATGCTTGCCAAATGGGAAAGCAAGCCAAGATATCTTTTGAATCAAAAAATTTAGTTTCTACTTCTAGACCTCTTGAACTTCTACACATGGATATTTTTGGTCCTTCTAGAATCAAAAGTATAGGAGGGAACTATTATGGTTTTGTTATTGTTGACGACTACTCTCGATTTTGTTGGACAGTCTTCTTAGCTAGTAAAAGTGATACCTTTTCGGCTTTTGAAACTTTTTCCAAATTATCTCAAAATAAACTTGGCACAAACATTGTAACTATTAGAAGTGACCATGGAGGTGAGTATGAAAATCATCTCTTTGAAATTTTTTGTGAAAACCATGGCATTGATCATAACTTCTCCGCTCCTAGAACTCCACAACAAAATGGTGTTGTGGAACGTAAAAATCGTGTGTTGGAGGAATTGGGAAGAACTATGATTAATGATAGCGGTCTTCCTAAATATTTTTGGGTTGATACTATTAGCACCGCTTGCTATGTTTTGAATAGGATCACTATTCGACCTATTCTAAACAAAATTCCCTATGAACTCTTAAAAGGAAGAAATCCTAATGTGTCACATCTTCATGTTTTTGGTTGCAAATGTTTTGTGCTAAATAATGGAAAAGAAAATCTTGGTAAATTTGATTCAAAGGCGGATGAGGGCATCTTCCTTGGATACTCTAATTCAAGAAAATCATATAGAATATACAATAAAAGGTTGCTTATAGTTGAAGAATCTGTACATGTATCTTTTGATGAGTCTTATCCGAATGTTGTCAGAAAAGGTAGTGTTGTTATTAGTGCAGGTGCCTCTTCTAGTGAGATTGTTAAAGACATTGATATTTCTCGTGTGAAACCCATTCCAGATGTTGTTAATAAGGAGCCGTTTGATGTGTCTAGTCTCAAAGATGAAGTTCAAGCATCTTCTCACAATGATCTACCATTGGAATGGAAGACATCGAAAGATCATCCTATCGATAACATCATTGGAGATATTTCAAAGGGTGTCATTACTAGATCAAGGATAAGTAACTTTTGTTTTTATCATGCCTTCATATCTCAAATTGAGCCTAAAAATGCCAAAGAGGCCTTACTTGATGAAAATTGGTTCCTAGCCATGCAAGAAGAACTAAATCAATTTAAAAGAAATGAGGTTTGGGACCTTGTTCCACCTCCACGAGATCATCGAGTAATTGGCACCAAATGGGTTTTTAGGAACAAATTGGATGAAAACAACACTATTATTCACAACAAGGCCCATCTTGTTGCTCAAGGGTATAACCAAGAGGAAGGCATACACTATGAGGAAACTTATGCTCCTGTTGCCCGCCTTGAGGCTATACGCCTTTTACTTGCATTTGCTTGTTCACAAAACTTCAAATTATACCAAATGGATGTTAAGAGTGTCTTACTTAACGTATATATAAATGAAGAGGTTTATGCGTGTCAACCTCCTGGATTTGAAAATTTTGAAAAACCAAATCAGGTTTACAAACTAAAACGTGCTTTATATGGTCTCAAACAAGCTCCTAGAGCTTGGTATGAGCACCTAAGCAAATTTTTAATCAATCAAGGTTTTTCAAGAGGAAAGGTTGACACTACTCTCTTTATTAAACGTGAAGGAAAACATTCTATATTAGTTCAAGTATATGTAGATGATATTATTTTTGGATCTACTAACATGAAGTTGGTCAAAGAATTTTCAAGTTCTATGCAAGGTGAATTTGAGATGAGTATGATGGGGGAGCTAAATTTCTTCCTCGGACTTCAAATTAGACAACTTAAAGATGGAACCTTCATAAGTCAGACTAAATATTGCAATGAGTTTCTCAAAAGGTTTGATATGTCAAACTCCAAGTCTATTGATACACCAATGCCTACTGTGGCAAGTCTTGATCGTGATGAAAATGGTAAGGATGTAGATATAAAAAGGTATCGAGGTATGATCGGATCTCTTCTTTATCTTACCGCATCGCGTCCAGATATTATGTTTAGTGTATGTATGTATGCTAGGTTTCAATCTTGCCCTAAGAAATCACATTTAAAATCATTTAAACGCATACTTAGGTATCTTTATGGTACGTTTAAGTTTGGCTTATGGTATCCTAAGGGTAGTGATTGCTCTTTGTTAGGTTTTTCCGACTCCAACTTTGTCGGTTGCAAAGTGGATAGGAAAAGCACAAGTGGAACTTGTCATTTCTTTTCAAACTCTCTTGTTAGTTGGCATAGCAAAAAGCAAGTTTCTGTTGCTTTATCAACTGCAGAGGCGGAGTATATTGCAGCTGGAAATTGTTGTGCCCAAATCTTATGGCTAAAACAACAATTGCTTGACTTCAATATCTCTCTTAAACAAATTCCAATTTTGTGTGACAACACTAGTGCAATTAATCTTACCAAAAATCCCATTCTTCATTCACGCACTAAGCATATTGAAATAAGGCATCATTTCCTTAGGAATCATGTAGAGAAAGGTGATGTGGTGTTTGAGCACGTTGATAGTTCAAATCAACTAGCTGACATTTTTTACAAAACCACTTGCTATCGATCCTTTCTTTTATATCCGTAGGGAACTTGGTGTTCTTGACATCTCGGATAGATCTTGATAATCATTGCTTTGTTTATATATTATTCTTTGGTTCAACTCCTCTTGTCTCTAGCTTCTTGTTGTATAGTGTTATCGTACATCTATTTCACATATACTCGAGGTAATATCCTTCTAAACTTAGTAATATCTTTTCATTCATGATATGTATAGTAAAATTGTGTTGCATTGCTTATGTTAGTATCTTTATCTATTTCTTCTCTTATTTTGGATTATGATATGTAGTTTATGGTTTGCTTTTGTATGAATTCATATTTCCTTTGGTTGAATTTGTTTTGTTTATTGTAATATTTTTTACTCGCTTCTCCAAATTGTGTGTTTGTGAATGCGTGTTCCTATTGCAATTGGTTTCTCATTTGAAATTATGTTTAGCATGCTATTTCGATTGGTGGTTAACGCATATGTATCATCTTCTTTTTGATGTTATTAAAGGGGGAGATGATATTGATAGCATATAAGATCGGGTCATATAGTCAGGGGGAGCTTAACAACAACATATGGCGATTGATTCATCAAGTTTTTGCCATCATCAAAAAGGGGGAGTTTGTGAGACATGGCATGAATTTTAAAGTGTCAAAAACTTGGCATGTTTGAAAGCATAAGTGTTTCTCTAAGAAAAATCAAAAAATGGCATTTTTGGAAAAATGAACCGAATGAGCCGACTCAAATTCCACAATGAGCCGACTCATTCATTGTGTTTTGGTGCCCAAACACACGGGTCCCAACAGGCTTCCTGAAGCATCATTTTTGGTCGACTCATGGGTATGTATGAGCCGACTCAAAACCCTTCATGATTCGACTCATCTAGAAGTCTTTTCTTCTCATTTTCTGCGGGTCTCAACAGGCTGCCTCTCTGTTCATTTTGGTCGGCTCATCTGGTATTTTGAGCTGGCTCATTTGATGATTTGAGTCGGCTCATTACTATGCTGACTCATTTTTTTTCATTTAATTTTTCCCTCTCTTATGTTACTTTCTCTAACCAATATAAATAGCTGATTTATTTTCATTTGAGTGATAACAAGGAAAGTGAAAGATATACACACAGCTCTTTTCATCTTCTTCATTCTTGCATCAATCAACAATCACACACAACAATCTTTGTTTGATTACGGTGCTTGTTTCGAAGATAACGTTCAATCGTGAATTAGAGTTTCAGATTGGGTCTAGAGTGTGTGGGTTTTCCTTGGAAAAATCTGAAGGGCTTTCTCCTCCAAGATCATTGAAGATTTGGGGGTTTTGCACACACCGATCGTTCGTAGATTCAGCCGAGTGAGGTAGATTTAAGATCAAGTGGACCATTCTTTCATATCACAGTAGACGGAGGATTGCAAAGGTCTTTGTGGGTTCACAAGTGTTGGAGAAACTCAGCCGTGCTCAAAGTTTGGAGAATCGTGAATTCTTGCAATAAGGGAGCAATTAATCGGAGGCTTTCTCGACACGCATGGAAGACTTGACTCTACATTGGATCAAGGGACAAGAATAAGATTTGACAACATATTCAACGCGGTTTGGTTTTTTGGTTCATTTATCTCTCTTCTTGTAAAACAATTGCGATTTAATAAAATTACCCAATTCAATTTTGAATTGGGGGCAGAGTACTTCGAGCGAGGACGACGAAGGAACTGCCTCAACAAATTCCTTGTGTTCTTTACATTTCTTGCATTTTACTTTTGTTCATATTGATCTTGTGTGCTTGAAAATTCTGGTGTATCAAATTAGTGCACTCAAAGTGTTTGATAAATAGTTACACTCAAAAGTGATAACTAGAGTGGGTAAAAATCTGCACTATTTGATACAACAAAATTATCCTTGGTGTGTGCACTCCAAGTGTTTGGTAAAAAGCCTAACCACACAAATTCAATTTGATTGTGCTTAATTTCTTCTCCATATCATTGTTAAGAATAGTTTTATCAAGTGCTGAATTATCAAGTGAATCATTTGTGTAATATTAATTCTTCTAGTCATCATTTTATTCCAATTGGGTTTTACGCATATCCGATCTCCGGTGACTTCTATTTTGAACTAGACGATTTTCCAGAAACTTCCGCAATACTTTTTCAACTAAATTTTGAAAATTAATTTTTTAAAAAGGGATCTATTCAACCCCCCTTCTAGATCCACGCTATCGTCTAATACGCATGACCTTTGATATGTTCCCCCTTCAATCTCATCCATCAGATTTGATTACTTCTCATTTTATTTTATCTTTTATTTTTCTTTTATTTGAATTGTTTTGTTTAATTCATAAAAAATAGCAAGACACTTCTAAAATTCACCAAACAATTCATGAATGATCATTTTAATTTTCTTTAATTTTTGACATTTTTATTTTCCATTTATTTTTATTTTCCACGTAGGAATTAATTTTCCCTTTTATTATTTGTTTTTATTTCACTTTAAATGCATGCTGACTTGTGGATTTTCTATCTTGATCATTAATTTGAGTTTTGAGTTGGTTCTCTTTGCATCTGATTAATATTAGGATGTAGTTTGTTGATGATTTTTCTTCTGATTTTTAGAAGCTTGCATGAATATTTTTGGCAATTGACTTGAGCTTGAAGTTTCAAAACCCTAGTTTGTGTTCATGAGGTCGTTTGACCTAGTTTGCTTTTGATTCTGACTTTGCTCTTTTGGCATGATGTTATCACTTGATTAATAAACACTTGTGCTTATTTGTAGAATTTTTGATTGGGTTTTTTATTTGATTTGAATTTTCATATGTGATTGCCCTAGTTTTGCTTCTTCTTGTTAACATGATTAGTTCTTAGGCTAGGAGGGCACTTGTGCCAACTCCTATAGGATGTTTAGAGTTATTTTTGTATGAGGATAGGTCCTTGGTCCTTGATTAGTGTTTGTACTTTGAAAAGTTTTGTGTTACTTGTCTTTGAAGTTTCTCACAAATGTATGCATGTTCACCTCACCTTCTTTGTTCATTCACTCTTCATGAGGCTTATGCTTGAGTTTGGTACTTATTCTCCATGATTTTTCATGCTTATTAGGCACATTTTAAAATGATTAGGTCCCTGGTTTTTAGATGATGCCTATGTCTTGATTTGATGAGCATTTGTTTATTCTTACACTTATGCACATGTTCACTTCACTTCTCATTCTTGTGATGGTTATGTTTGAACTTGTATGATCCTTTCCTTGGTCTTTTGTGTTATTTGTGCCTATTCTTGTGGTGATTTGATTCTGGTCTTGAGGTACATGATGTTTGTTAGGCTTGAATGATGTGTTTAATCTCATGTATGCTTTCTTCTTTCATAAGTAGTTCATGTGGACTTGAAATTCCATGCTTCTTCTTCTTCCTCTTTGGTTTTGTTTGAGGTATTTTAGTATGTAAGTAAGGTGAATCACTTCTGGTTGTGGTGTGTGGAATTGATCTTTTGCTTGTTTATGCCTCACTTGCTCTTGTTTGGTTTTTTCTTGTCATATGTGCTTAGTTCTAACCATTTCAGGGGCTCATGGTAAGTGAAGTGTGGATGTTATCCACATTTCAATTCTTCATCTCCTCTTGAACTTTGTTTTCTATCTTGTGATTATTGACGTGCCTTATACCATCTTGCATTTCAATTCTTCATCTTCCCCATTTAGAAGAAACTTATCTCCTTTAGAGGCGTAAGTTGTTCTTTAGCTTTCTTTCCTCCTCTCCTTTTCTTCTGTTCTCTTATCTTTCTCTCTTAGGACATTTTCAAACTTCATTAACCTTAGGACCACCTTTGCATGATAACTTTAGGATTAGATTTCCCCTTTAGTTTTTACCTTTGAGATCCTTTTGGTGCTCTCACTTTCTCATCTTCAAACAAAAATCTAAAAAAACATTAATAATAGTTGAGGTGACCTCCCCCTTTTGGTCATACTCTCAAAGAAAAGCTAAACAAATACTTCTTCACTTTAATCCACAAACACACTTAATAATACAAACAAGGTAGTGAATTTAGATGCTAATCTTAGGAAACAAGTTTGAGGATCTTCCTCATTCTTGATGGACTTGTTACTCATTCTATTTTGGGATGTGGTAATAAGGACATGTCCTTAGAAAAGGATTTGCCTTCACTTCCTTGTGCCACACTCTCCAAAGGACTTCTAAAAAATACAAACAAACAATAAGCGTCTTTCCTTCGGGAATTCTTCTCTCATCACCCTCACTCCTTACGTACGAACTTTGTCCTACTTGTCATTTTGCAAGACGGTAACACTCGTCGTCCGAGCCTGCAACACCTGAGCATTGACATAGGCAGTTCAAGCTTTTAAGACACAAGTAATCTTTTCCACCCTTAGTTAGGGGAACTACGGCGACTCTGATCCTCATGTCCAGATGAGGTACGTAGGCAGCGGGGTAGAGCCCGTTCGAGCACACTCTTTTATTTTCCCTACATTTTTCCTCTTTGTTTCTTTCTCAGTTCCTTTTCCAGTTCAGTTCATTTACTTTGCAGTAGCTTTCAGTTTCTTCACCCTTTGAAACAGTTTTCTTTGCAAGCGTGGATCCCGTCGGATACGGCAGACGATATGGGGTGCTAATACCTTCCCAGATCGTAACCGATTCCCGAACCCAGTTTCTTTGGTTCGTAGGACCTGTGTCCTTCCTTTTCTTCTGGTTTGTGCAGCATTACCATTCCTGTTCCTTCGGGATAAAAATGCATGGCTGGCGACTCTACCTCTTCCGCGCCACTTTCGCGTTTGTTCCAGGATGGAAATCCAGGGAGCAACAAAGGACATGGAGCTTCCTAGGGCTTAGTTTCATTTTCTTGTACCTGGATTACCCACAAGCCTGTTGTGCGATTCCCTTTATGCTTTGCTATTTCCCATTGTGGTGGCCCTATTCCTGTTCATGTGGAAGACCATCAGGAAGATCAGTTCACTTTGGTCAATGAGGATATGGGATTTGGTACTAGAGCTATTAATCAAGACTTTCAGATGTTGGTGTAGAAAGTTAGGGCTTTGGAATGCAGGGATACTCTAGGCCTTGGCATTTCTAACATGGGCCTGGTCCAAGGGGTGGTCATGCCTCCAAAGTTTAAGCCTCCATACTTCGAAAATACAACGACAATTCTTTCCCAAAAACTCATCTGCAAGCTTTTTACCGCAAAATCGCTACGCACACAAAAGATGAGAAGCTTTGGATGTACTATTTCCAGGACAGCTTGTCTGGGGCTCACTTGAATGGTACATGAAACTGGAGAGGACCGCTGTTCGCAATTGGAAAGAGCTTGGGGAGGCTTTCCTCAAGTAGTACCAATATAATATTGACATGGATCTAAGTTGGACCCAACTGCAAAGCTTGTCTCAAAAGAATTCCAAAATCTTCAAGGAATATGCGCAAAGGTGGCGCGAAGTTGCGGCTAGAGTTGAACCCCCATTGCTGGAGAGAGATGGTTGATCTTTTCATGGATACCCTCCCTGGGCACTTCATGGAAATATTAATAGGTTATTCATCAAGTGGCTTTTCTGATATCATCCTAACTGGCGAAAGAATTGAGAGTTGGATGAAGCAGGGGAAGATTCAGAGTAGCGGAACGTCGACTTATAGGGTCAAGAAACCTTTCGCGAAGCAAAGAGAAGGTGAAGCCAGGGTTGTATACACCCAAAGGAAAAGGGGGAATCAGAACTACTATCATCAAGCAGCTCCTGTTACCATTTCTGCTCCCACAAATCAACAGCACGTTCAGCAACCGTAGCAACAACGTCAACAGAATTACCAACAACAGAGAGCTCCCCGTCAATACAATCCTCCCAAACCAAGGGACAGACATTTGAGGCTCCACCAATGTCCTATTCTCAGCTATTGCAAAATCTTATCCAACTTCAAATGGTCCAGTTGAGAACCCTGCAGCCTCCAAGGCCGGGGCAGATTCCTGAGGGCTATAATGCTAACACCCATAATGAGTTCCACTCCAGAGCTCCAGGCCATAATACCGAAAACTGCAAGGCTTTGAAACATGTTGTTCAGGACCTGATAGACTCCAAGGCAATCAATTTCGCTCCGACCCCGAACATGTTGCAAAACCCCATGCCTCCGCATGGAAGGACCGTAGGAGCTATTGATAGTGGGGAATGCTTGAATCTGGTGTACGATGTCAATGCTTTGAAAACTTCATTATTGGTCATGAAGGGTTGCCTCGCCAAGAAGGATATATTTTCGGGCTTCGAAGAGGGTTGTTCAGATTGCGAGAATTTCGTCGATGGTTGTAACCGATTGAGATCGGGTATATAGAGAATGATTGACAAGGGCAGTATCCAGTTTGACAGAATCGTGAAGGAGAACGAAGTCTCGACTATGACTATCTACTACAATCGAGTACAAGTTTCAGCGCCAGCTAAGGTGGCACCTATAAAATTCACCACTCCTGGACCAATTCTGTACCAAAGAGAAAGAGCAGTCCCATGGTCCTATGGTGCAGAGGTTTAATGTAATGGTCAGAAGCAAGATTTGTCCTTTTCCAACTCAGCTCCGCACCAAGTTGAAAATGTTGGAGTTGGAGGGTTCACAAGGAGCGGGAGGTTGTTCGCACCTGAAACGCTAAGAAATAGTGTGGTGCCACAAAGGGACAATGCAGAGGCTCAAGCCAGAGCCAGGGGCAAGCAGCCTGTGACAAGTGATGCTCTGGCGCCAACTCCAGATCCTGATATCACCTTCGATCAAGAAGCGGAAGAATTTCTGAGGATCATCAAAAAGAGTGATTACAAAATAGTTGATCACTTGCAGCAAACTCCCTCCAAGATTTCAATCTTGTCCTTGTTGATGTGTTCATACGTACATAGGAAAGCTCTATTGAAGATTTTAAATAATACCCGCGTGCCACAGGACATATCAGTAAACCAACTTGAGACAGTGGTGTCAAGTGTGAATGCCAGCCATGGTTTAGGGTTTACAGATATGGACCTGACCACTGAGGGATGCAGCCATAATAGAGATCTACACATTTATATGGAATGCAAAGGAGTTGTGCTCTCTCATGTACTTATAGATACAAGATCGTCTCTGAATGTACTTCCAAAGAAAGCAGTGATCAAGTTGGACTATGACGTGGTTGTGCTTAGACCGAGCGACTTGGTGGTTCGTGCATTCGATGGCTAAAAAAGGTCTGTCTTTGGAGAGGTGGATCTACCAATCAAGGTAGGACCACAAGTTTTCAATACTACCTTTTATGTTATGGATATCCAACCATCTTACAACTATTTACTGGGACGACCCTGGATACACGCGGCAGGGGTTGTGTCTTCAACCCTCCACCAGAAGCTCAAATTCGTCTGGAAAGGACATATCTTCATCAGTCACATGGCTTCGTTCAAATACATAGAGATGGACGAAGAGATTGTTGAGACTTCTTGTCAAGCCTTCGAACCCGTCAGAATCGAGGGTACATCGTCGTCAGCTGCCTTGTCAAAGGATAGGAAGAAAGGAGCGTTCATAGCATCCTACTAGCATGCCTTGGAGGTTGTGGAATTAGGAACAAATGAGGGCTGGGGAAAAATGATTGAAGTCCCAGAGAAGAAGGATATGTTTGGGGTTGGCTATAATCCTGGCCAGTCAATGCCAGATCAGAGCTCTAGAGGTCGGAAAGGCCTGATTACCTTCACCAGTGCAAGGTGGTTTGATCATGGTAGCATCTGTGCAGTGCAAGATGAAACGGTTGATGGTGATTATGAAATGGACGAGTGGATAAAGCCTTGCGTCCCGGGTGTACAACTCAGCAACTGGTCGGTTGAAGCGATCATCTCTGTCACTCAACCAGAAGAGTAATAGTTTTATGTTTCTATTCTCTTGTATGAAAGCTCTATGCCTTGCCTGGGGCATAGTGGCTCATTGTAAGGGTTCATTATTTCATAATGCAATAACATCATCATCAATAAAGTGGACGTTTTGGCATTCATTCATGGTTTTACCTGTCCTTCATTTTTTATTTTTGTTTTAAAAATAAATGGCAATGTTTTCATGCCTCCCACTATTTCTAAAATCTAGCATGAATCATCATTCATGCAGATGTACCTTGTCGGGTCTCATCAGTGACGACCTTGATATGGCTCAATATGACTTCGACAATCCAATTTACCTAGCCGACGAGGAAGGTGAAGAAGATTGTGAATTATCCGAAGAGTTAGCCAAAATGCTCAAGCAAGATGAAAGAGTGATTCAGCCACATGAAGAGGCCATTGAAGTGGTGAACCTGGGTACTGAAGAGGACAAAAAAGAGGTCAAGACCGGGGCTGCTTTGGAAGAATCTGTCAAGAGCCGTTTTATTTCCATGCTCCGATTATATGTTGATGTATTCACATTGTCTTACCAGGATATGCCAGGGTTGGACACCGATATCGTAGTGCACAAGCTGCCACTCAGAGAAGATTGCCCACCGGTGAAGCGGAAGCTGAGAAGAACTCGACCCGATATGGCTATCAAAATCAAGGAAGAAGTTCAAAAGCAGTTTGACGCTGGATTCTTGGCTGTGACAAGTTTCCCTCCGTGGGTTGCAAACATTGTGCCAGTTCCTAAAAAGGATGGCAAGGTCAGAATGTGCGCGGACTATCGAGACCTGAATCGGGCGAGCCCTATAACGCCCCGATTTTATAAATCAAATTTTATAAAATAAATATGAATAATGTGATGGGATATTTGAATTATAATTGGAGAAGCTATTTTATGTAAATAATAATAATATAATGATGTGTGTTATTATAATTGTTATTATTTAATAAAAATAAAATAAAATAAATAAGTGGAGGTCTAATGGGTAAAGAGGTAATTTGGAGTTTTTAAGAAAAAGGGGAAACACGATAGATTTCTCACATATCGTATTTTGACGAAAAACATTGAGGTCTGGAGAAAGAGGAGAAGAAGAGCAAGGCCAAGAATTGTAGATCATCAAGACCAAAGTTGTGAAGAAATCATCCCAATTTCGAGGTAAGGGGGAGAAAGGGTTTATAATTGGTGGTATAACATAGAAGGGTAATTGGGAATTCCTTACTCCCTTAGGGATTGATAAATTATGATATGATTGGTTGAATGGTTGAAATATTATGAATTGTTTGATTAATATGAACATATGTTGTGTTTTGATGTTGTAATTGGTGTGGTATGTATGAGAATGAAAGAATTAGCATATGAAGGTTATGGAGGTTAGTGTGAGTGAAAAAGAGGGTTAAACCTTATAAATTCCCCATTTTGATCCGAAAAAGTTTGGTGAAATAGTTAGTTGATGTTATAGGCATAATTACATATTAAACATGTGAATTAAACTGAATTGAGTGATAAAACCAAGATAAAATGAACTAGGTTCGTGCTGGTAGGAGAAGGGGGCTATAGGGAGTGTGACACGGGTCGTGTCACACGACAAGGGCGACTATGTCAGCCCCCTGTGAATGGTGATATTAGGAGTTCTGGGGAGCGTGTCCCAGACCACCTGACACGGGCCGTGTCAGGGGACATGGGGTGCCGTGTCAGGCCACTGTATTTTGGAATTTTGTTCCGTTTCGATTCAGATTTGATTTATTCTTTTGATTGAGGTTCATATTAGTATAATTGGACCTTAAAAATGTTTCTAATAGTGATTATAGGACCTGGCGATCAACTTTAGTAAAGGAGCGTAAGTGCCTATGTGAATTGTGTGATTTTATGAATTGTTTTGATTACGAAAAGTATGAATTATACACTTGTATGAATTGAATGATGTAGTATTGGTTGGTTGATGAGGATCATGAGGATTATGATACATGATTGTGTTCATGTATGTTGTGATATTGTATGTGTAATTGAGTCTGCATACGCATACATTTGGTGGAATAATCATGTCTCGGATGGAGCGTAAGTGATTATTCGGATTCCTTGTGAATCGATGGTGCAGGGATGATCATGTCTCAGTAGGAGCGTAAGCGATGCATCCGGGTTCAAATTAATGAACCATTGTTGAGAGTCGGTACCGCATTTGCATTGTGTATTTGAGTCGCATTGCATTATGATGATTGATTGGTTGGTGATGGTGTATGTACATGTGTGATTTACTTCTTCATATATGTTATTTGCACTGTTATATTATGAATCTGTTTCTCACCCCTATGTCTGTTTTGTGGCGTTTGTGCTTCTTTGGAAGTACAGATAACTCAGGTACTTGAGAAGTACGATGGTATTAATGTCTGTGTCCTAGGCGCTTTAATACGTAATGAGAATGGGAAATTTTAATGAAATTATTTGGATATGGAACTCTTAGACTTTGTCATAATTATGTATTGACTGATAAACTATTTTATGTTTGAAAATTATGTTGCTTTGAGTACTTTAATGTTAGAACTTATCATTTTCCGCTGCCTTGGGATGAAATAAAGCAAATGTTTGATTGGTTTGAAAAGTAAATACCCACTGGGTGAATTAAACTCTGATTTATTTATAAAAATGTTTATTTTTGAAAATGGGAAAAAGTGGGTGTTACAAGCCCTAAATATGACTTCTCGTTGCAACATATTGACGTGCTAGTTGACAACACTGCCCAATTCTCTGTGATTTGCTTCATGGATGGATTTTCTGGTTATAATCAAATCAATATGTCGCCAGATGACATGGAGAAGACAACTTTCATTACCCCATGGGGCACCTTCTGTTACAAGGTAATGTCGTTTGGTTTGAAAAATGCTGGAGCTACATAGCAATGTGCAATGATGACTCTATTCCATGACATGATTCATCACGAGATCGAGGTCTACGTCGATGACATGATCGCAAAGTCACAAACAGAAGAAGAACATTTAGTCAACCTAGCCAAGCTATTTGACAGGCTTCGGAAGTTCAGATTGAGATTGAACCCGAACAAGTGTACATTCGGGGTGCGTTCCGGAAAGTTGATGGGCTTCATTGTTAGTGAAAGGGGGATTGAGGTTGACCCTGTGAAGGTGAAAGAAATTCAGGAGATGCCTGAACCAAGAACCAAGAAGGAAGTACGTGGCTTCTTAGGGAGGTTGAATTACATTGCACGGTTCATCTCTCACCTAATAGCCACTTGTGAAGCTATTTTCAAACTTCTGAGGAAGAATCAGACCATCATTAGGAATGAGAACTGCCAATTAACTTTCGACCGAATCAAGGAGTATCTGCAAGAACCTCCGATTCTCATACCTCCAGTTCCAGGAGACCTTTGATCATGTACCTCACAGTGCTCGAGGGATCAATGGGTTGTGTGCTAGGTCAGCAGGACGAGTCTGGTCGAAAAGAGCATGTAATATATTACCTTAGCAAAATGTTTACCGACTGTGAGACACAATACTCAATGCTTAAGAAAACTTGCTGCACTTTGGCATGGGCTGCTCGCCGATTAAGACAATACATGCTGACTCATACCACTATGTTGATTTCCAAGATGGACCCCGTAAAATACATACTTGAAAATCCAACTCTAACCGGAAGAGTAGCCCGATGGAAAATGATTCTGACAGAATACGATATCCAATATACTTCACAAAAAGCTATCAAGGGGAGTGTATTGTCAGTTATCTGGCCCAACAGCCGATTGAGGATTACCAACCAATGAGGTTCGAGTTCCCGGATGAGGACATCATGTTCCTCAAGTCGAAAGACTATGAAGAACCACTCCCAGAGGAGGGGCCAGACCCCGAATCCAAATTGAGTCTGATGTTTGACGGATCCGTTAACATGAACGGAAGTGGAGTTGGTGCGGTTATCATCTCACCGAATGGGATCCATATGCCCTTCACTGTCCGGTTGACATTTGAGTGCCCTAACAATGAAGCAGAGGATGAAGCCTGCATAATAGGGATCGAGGAGTGTCGCTCCCTGGATTTCCATCCTGGTACAAATGCGAAAGTGGCACGAAAAGAGGTAGAGTCGCCAGCCAGACATTTTTATCCCGAAATAATGGGGATGGTAATGCTGCACAAACCAGAAGAAAAGAAAAGGAAGGACACGGGTCCTGCGAACCAAAGAGACTGAGTTTGGGAGTCGGTTATGACCTGGGAAGGTATTAGCACCCCAGATCATCCTCCGTACCCGACGGGAGCCACGCTTGCAAATAAATCTATTTCAAAGGGCGAAGAAATGAAATTTGTTGCAAAGAAAATGAACTGAACTGGATAAAAGAAAAGAAAAGGGAACTGAAAAAGAAATGAAAAGGAAAAATGTAGGGAAAATAAAGATTGTGCTCGAACGGGCCCTACCCCGCTGCCTACATACCTCATCTGGACAATGAGGATCAGAGTCGCCGTAGTTCCCTAACTAGGGGTGGAAAAGATTGCTTGTGTCTTAAGGCTTGAACTGCCTATGTCAATGCTCAGGTGTTGCAGGCTCAGACGTCGAGTGTGTTACCGTCTTGCAAAATGACAAGTAGGAGCAAGTTCGCACGATGAGAGTGAAGGTGGTGAGAGAAGAAGTCCCGAAGGAGAGACGCTTATTCTTTGTCCAGTGTTTTTATGAGTTTTCTATGAGTGTGGCACAAGGAAGTGAACTCAAGCTCTTTTCCATGGAATGTGTACTTGCTACTACATTCCAAGATGGAATAATAGAATAAGCACACTCAAGTAAGGAGAAGATCCCTAGAACTTGGTTCCAGAGATTAGGGCCTAAGCTCACTAACTCATTGAATTTATTAAGTGTTTTATTTTTGTAATTTTTGTGAAGAAGTGTCTTTTATGGTTTTCTTTATGAAGGTGGTCTCATCATCAGACTTGTGCATCATGCTAAACAAGCTTGTACTATCCCAAGATGGGAAGACTACAAGTGTCTCATGGAATAAGGCTATTGCACAGGAGACCACTTCAATCTTTATTAAATGCTTTTTATGGTTTTTGTTTTGAGATGAGAAGAGAAGAGAACCAAAGGAACAGAAAAGGTAAACAACTAAAGGAGACTAACAAATCCTAATGTTATCATGCATGGATGAACCTAGGTTAGTGAGGCTTCAACTATCCTAAAGAAGAGAAAGAAGAAGAAAGAAGAAGGAAAGAAGATAGAAAGGATGGCCTAAGCACATCTCAAGCACAAATGAGAAAGCATATTGAAAGAAGAAGAGAAAAGAGTTGGAGATGTGGGAATCTCATCCACACCTCCCACTCACAAAGGCCCCTGAAATGGTTATAAGCATAAACAAGTAGCAATACAAAAGCAAGTAAGACCAAATGAGATACCAAGGAACAAAAGATCAAGCCAAGGCATCACAACCAGAATTGAAACTTCATTCTCAAGTGCCAAGATCAAGCATACAACATAGGATGAGAAGTGGATCAAACAATTCAACATAAAGCATTACAAATCACCATGACAAAACAAAACACTTATGAGACAGCACAAAGCATGCAAAGTAAACAAACAACATACACTTCAAGACCAGAACCCTAACATGCCAAGAATGTGCCTAAGCAACACAAGAGATCAAGAAAATAAGCATACAAGCTTAACCATTGTCAACATGAGAAATAAATAAGCATAATAGATGAAGTGAACATGTGCATAAGTGTATAAGCTTCAAAGACAAGTAACACAAACCTCCTCAAGGCACCAACATCAATCAAAGACCAGGGAGATATCCTCATCCTAAAAGAGCTCTAAAAAACCTAAGGGAGTGTAAACACCCCAAATTTGCCCTCACTAAGTTCACACCATGGCTTGTGATCTTTCATATTTGCATTAGTTCAAGCATATCATCTCATATTGCATATTTGTTTCACTGCATTAGTTCAGGTTCATCTGCATCTAGGGTTTGTGATCTGAGCAATCCAAGGTTCATCTGAGCCACTCCAAAGGTCTTAAATCATTTAAAGAGGGTCCATGTATGTTCAATCATCATTTTATATCCCTCAAAGATCAAGTAAGTCAAAGAATCACAAGAACTGGCAAGGGATGGAAGCAGAGCTAGGGTTTCACTGCACAGATGTCCTGAAATTAGGGTTTTGGTTTCAGAGGCCATAACTCCAAATTTTTTGGTCATTCTTGTTTCTAATGATCTCAATATGTTATAGGAATCATGTGTACCAAGTTTTATGAAGAAATTCATTGTGGAAGTCATATGTTCACTGGGTAACTTCTTGAGCAAGTCAGAGCAAAATCAGGGCATCTGAGGCCCCTACCAATGGAACCAAAGTGGATTTTTCATCAAATTAAAGTTTTATGATCTTTATTTGATCATTGAAGTTCTTGGAAGTTCACAAAATTGAAGAAAGGTGAGCTAAACCAAAAGTTGCCAAAAATGGAAATGACTTGTAATGTAAACTTTCCATTTTGGGAAAGTTTTTCAACCTCCTCTTTCTCAACCAAAAATGCTTCAAATGAAATATTTTTGGTCATGAAAGTTGTAGATTGGATCATTCCCTTTTCAAAAGGTGAAAGAACAAGTCCTAATTCATTATGGAACTCAAGTTATGGTTTGTCAAAGTTGGCAAAAATCACATAATTTTCAAGAATGCACCAAAGAGGGATTTTTGCAAAACCACTTGCCAAGCTATTTTGTGACTTCAAACACACTTCTAAGCATCATACCAACCTTGTGCATTGTCTAAAACTCAGAATTGCCCAAAGAATCTCAAGTTTTCATGCCTTGCCCATGAAGAAATTACAAAGGGGCCAAACTTTCTCAAATTGCAAAATGACATAGAACCTTTCATAAACTTGCTGAATTGCCTCAAAATGGATTCTATGGACCTCCTTGATCTCAGCTGCACCAAGACAAGCCAAAAAGCCAGCTGCAAGAATGCCCATACCTCAAGTACACAAGTTGGTTACTTTTTGCAACTTGCCCCATACCAATCACCACAGTCCACCACCCACTCTCTGGCCTATCCAGACTTTACAAGCATGCTTCAAGGATCATTTTTCATAAGACACACAAGCCAAGAGCTCTAAGAACTTAGCATTCCCAAAATCACTCCAACTTGCAAAAAATTTCGAAACTCTCAGCTCACTCACTAAAACTAAAAACTTCTTTCACTAAACAACTCAGCATCACAAGAGGACCATTTCCCACCCTTCAAACAAGCCTCAAAGCACCCATATCCAAAACACGATTCTGGTGCAGCAAGGTTGCAAGCTCTCAAACCAGCCACTCTCAAAGCTTTTCAAGCATTGCAGCTTCATCAGGAGGTCAAAGGGTGTGAGTTTGCACAAGGAAGAGGTCCAGAAAGCTCAAAGTTGCAAGGTTCAAGCTCAGGTAACCTTTTCAAACTTTTTTCCAGAAATGCGTTTTTAAGTTTCTAATTGATTCTCCATGATTCACTGATGATCCTGATATGTTTAGTTTTGAAAATAATCAAGTATTGAGCATGTATTGAACCTCTGAAATTTTCTGCGTATTTTCCGTTTGGCTTTGATTCTTGATCTTGAGTGAAAATAAATGGTTTTTATGGGTTGAATCTTGTTTAGAATGAGTTAGTGATCATTTCTGGAGAGTTAAGGGGTTTGGGGTGGCCTGAAATGGAAGATAGGGTGGAGAGCTAGCCGGAGAAGATGACCGAAGGTCTTCTCCGGCCACCTGAAAGTGATTAAGTGACTAATTAGGGTTAGGGAAAAGTTTAAACGTGGGCCTTTGGATCTTTGTTTCCCGCGTGTGATAGACGATCAGGATTAGTTCATTAAATTTAATTCTGGATTAATTAATTAATTAATTAGGATTAGTTGAGTTTGAATTTCATCCGTTAGATTGCGCGCCAGGTCAAACCAAATATCCCCAGTTTCAATCTAAACCATCAGATTTGCATACTTCTGTTTTATTTCATTTTAATTTCATTTTTTTCTTATTTGTTTTGCATATTTTATTTAAAATAGCTAGAAAATCCCAAAAAATATTTTCTTCAGCATTTTTAATTCAAATATTTTTCTCAACCAGAAAACATTTTTATTTTTATTTTTTTGCATTAAAAAATTATTTTTAAAACATTTAAATGTTTATTTTAATTAATTAATGGAAATTAATTAATTAAAATATCATTTAGGTTTCTAAAAATCCCAAAAGAATTCACATTGCATCTTAGGACATTTAGAAACATTGTCATGCCATTCATACAAATTATTTTTTGGTTTTGAATCAATCTTGACTTTTTTTCTTTGAATTTAGGGTTCATAAAATCCTATTTTTGAACCCTAACTTCAAGAATTCTTTTCTGCCTAACCATGAATGGTATGACATTGATTCTTTTTGCATTGTTCTTCATTTGACATGTAGTATCTAGCATATTTTTGTCATAAATTTATCTTTCATTTTTTATTTGATTTGCATTTTTTCCCTTTAGGTACCTTAAAACCCTAGATAACTTAGAAAATTCATAACTTCCTTAGGGTTAAGAGTTAGGTCTCCTCCTTTGGGGTGTGATATCATATGGGGTTAGGGTTCCTTTGAATGAATTTTCAATTTTTTATCTTGTGATTTGCTTCTGTTTTTGACTTTTGCATCTCATGTTGCATTAAAAACCTAATTTCTCATGCTCATTTGCATACATCTTGCATAAGCATCCATACATGAACTTGCCATGACATTTCTTGCATTCACATGACTTCTAAGACATCATAGGACACATTAGAATCATGCTTGATCATTTCTTCATCCATTTGCTATGTTATGCATTCATTTCATTCCATGAACTTTCATGTGCTTTCTTACATCCTACATGCTTCATTTGCATTCTCATCTCTTGTGTGATCATCCATTGCTCTTGACAAACATTTGCATCATCTCATAGCATCATTTGCATCATTAATGTGCTTCTGGTTTTGGTTTGCATCCTTGCATACATCTCATTTTCATTTCATTCTTTCTTTTATGCTAACCATTTCAGGTGGTAAGTACTTTGAGAAGTGAATTTGCCTTCACTTCTCATTTCTCTTCTCATCTATTTTATGCATCCTTGATGCATTTGCTTTTGCTTTAGAGTGAGCTTTCTCATTCATGTTCTTCATTCACTTTCTTTCTTCAAGTAACTTATCTTCTTCAGTGAAGTAAGTTAACTTGTTTCTCCTGCTTCCCCTCCTTTCATCTGCTTCTTCCATTGGTGGCTTCTTTGAAGATCTCTTGCAAGCCTCACTATCGCTCCCACTAAATGACACAGGGCCAGAAGGGGTACAGACGCGAACGGTCGGCGAAAGAGAAGAGAACACACAAGGGTGAACTGAAAAGAAAAGAGTCGCCAGCTAGGCATTTTTATCCCGAAGGAAAGGTAATGCTGCATAAACCTAGGAAAAGATGGATAAGACGGTTGCGAACCAGAGAAACTGAGAAAGGGGGGTGGTTACAACCTGGGAAGGTATTAGGACCCATATTGTCCGTCGTACTCGACGGGATCCACGCTTGAAAGTTTGTGTTTTAGAGGGGTAGTGTCAGTGCTATTTTGTGTACAAAAGCTGGAAAAAGAATGCAAGCGTCAGTGCAAAAAGAAGTGTGAAGTGAAATAAAGGAGTGTCAGTGTAAGGGAAGAGATGCAATGCTCAAGACTATGAGGCTTAAAGAATAATGCTGGAGGAGGGGGAATATACAAAGACTTTTGTTCGATAACAGTTAAGTTATGCCTACGTATCCTCTCGTGCAATGAGGAAGTCAGAACACCGTAGTTCGACTCAAAGAGACTGAAAGATAAATTGACTCGTGAACTGCTTGCTTGTCTATGCTCAAGTGTATGACCTGTCTGGCTCAGGTGCTGACTGTCTTGTATTAGACAGAAGAAGCGAGTTCTCGTTTGTGAGTGAAGATGATGAGAAAAGAATCCCGGGGGAGGAAATTATTGTTTGTTTTTGGTGTTTTCAATCTTTTATTGCTTTTTGGAGTTTGTCATAAGAAAATGAGCTTAAGCCTAAACCAAGGGTTAGTAAACTCATCACATCATCCCTCTGATTAGGGGTAATGAGAATACCTTAAGTATGAAGTAAACACCTCACACTTAATCACCCTGATGTAGGGTTAAAATCATTAACCTACTCTTATTTATTTAGATGTTTTTGGTGTTTTTTTTTAGTGTTAAGTAATGAGTTTAAGCCATAATCAAAGATTTAATGGACCCATTACACCATCCTAATAGAAGGATAATAGATGAGAACATTTAAGCTGAGAAAGGCTCCTCAACTTAATCCATGATTAGGGATTAATCTCATGACACAACAAAACCTTTATTAAGTGGATTTTAGTTAATGATAAGATTAAGAAGTGGATTTTATGGTTTGTAAGACAACTTGAGGGGGACTTGTCCATTAACACTAGGGTTAGTCCTTCTTAACCAATTAAGGAAGAATTAGAACCCTAATGCAAGGCCCAAGTTACAAGCTTGATGTCTTAGTGATTATTAGATGGATTGATTAAAGGATTTAAACACATTAAGGGTTTGACACTTAGGATTAAAGTTATACACTCCATCCTAATAGAAGGATACAAGCATAACCCTAATCACAAAGCCTTAAAGCCTTTAAAGGTTTAGTCCTTGATTAAGTGATGAGAAGAGAAGACACAAGAGATGACACAAAGGTAAGACTAATGGGGGACTAATCAAACCTTAATTGTGATCATGCTTGGATATTCCTAGGGTTTATGAGGCTTGCAAGAGATCTTCAGGAAAAGCCACCAAGGAAGAAGCAGATGAAAGGAAGAGAAGTAGAAGAAACAAGTCAACTTACTTCACTTAAGAAGATAAGTTGCTTAAAGAAAGAAGGTGAAGAAGGAGCATGAATGAGCAAGCTCACTCTAATACAAAAGTAAAATGCAGCAATGAATGCATAAGAGAGATGAGAAGAGATTATGAGAAGTGAAGGCAAATTCACTTCTCAAACACTTACCACCTAAAAAGTTAGCAACAAGGGATGAAATGAAATGCAAATGAGATGAAATGCAAAGATGAAAACCAAAGTCAGAAGCATAATCATGATGTAAATGATGTTATGAGATGGTATGAAAGCATGTCAAGAGATGAGGATGATCATACAAGTAATGAAGATGAAAATGAGACATGAAAGGAGGCATGAAAGTTCATGGAAACACATGAAATAAGATGAAAGCAAAACATGGCAAATGGATGATGCAATGACCAAACATGATTCTAATGTGTCCTAAGATGTTTTATATGTCATGTGGATGCACAAAATGTTATGGCAAGTTCATGTATGCAAGCATATGAAGGAAGAATGCAAATGAAGGCAAAGATTAGAGTTTATACATAACATGCAATACAAAATTCAAAACCAAAAGCAAATGACATGATAAAAAATTGAAAATAGGATTAAGGGAACCCTAAACCTATACAAGTTCACTGCCCAAAGGAGGAGAGCTAAATCTTAACCTAGTGGAAGTTGTGATTTTCTCAAGATTGCTAGGGTTTTAAGGTACCTCTCAATGATAAATGCAAAACAAATTGAAAATGAAAGATAAATTCAAACCAATTTTATCCTAGAAACTACATGCTATGAGGAATGCAATGCAAGAAGAACCACCACCAAACTCTTCATGGTTAGGCAGAAAGGATTTTTCTAAGTTAGGGCAAAAATAATGTCTTTTAAGAACCCTAATTCCAAAGAAAAATGTCAAGATAGGTCAAGAACCAAAAAGAATTTTTTTTGAAGGGTTTGATAATGTTTATAAATGTATCAAGATGCAATGTGATTTTTTTTTGTGAATTTTAGAAACTTAAATGGTATTTTAATTAATTAATTCTCATTAATTAATTAAAATAGACATTTAAATATTTTAAAAATACGAAATTAATGCAAAAAATAAAATAAAAATTATTTTCAGAATGAGAAAAATATTTTAAGTCATGATGCAAAAAATGAATTTTTTTAGAAGTGTTTTACTATTTTTAATAAAATGTGGAAAGAAATACAATTAAAATGCAAATAAAACTAATTTAAATGCAAAGTCAACATATCCAAAGGCCATGGTTTAAAGTTGAGACGCGGTAATTGAGCAGCGCGCGCTAATGGACGGCTCACATTCAAACTCACTTATTATGTCATTAAGCCCTAATCTGAACCCTAAACATTTTCAGGTGACCGAAACAGTGTTCCGGTCATCTTCTCCGGCTAGCCCCTCAAGCTATCTCACTCAATACGCAACCCCAAGCCCTAAAACTCTCCAGAAATGATCCTCTCCTCAACCTCAACAAGAATCAACCATTAAAATTCATTTATTCATCATCAAAAACATGAATCGAAGCAAAACGGAAAACATGGCAGAAATTTCAGAAGCTTATGAAATGCTTATTTCTCAATCATTTTCAAAAGTAAAGACATCATGGCAATCAGGGGAACACATAGAATCATTCTATAACATAAAATGAGAGTTCTGGAAAAATAAATGCCATGACTACCTGAAGCTGAGCTTTCAAAATAGGAGCTTTCTGGCCAGGTCTTTGCTTCAAATCCACTCCAATGACTCCCCTCAAGAGCTTGTGATGCTTGGTTGGAGTTTAATTGGTCTCAAAATGAAGTTGGTAGAAGTTCAGTTCATGAAATGTGAAAATCGTATTTTTGATTCTGGGTGTTTTAGGGCAAAATGAAGGGTGGGAAATGATCAGTGATGTTTATGGAGTTGAATGGTGGAAAAAGTTTGAAGGTTTGATGGTTGAGCTATGAGTTTCGAAGGATTTTGCAAAATTTGGGGATTTTGTGTATGCTGTGTTCTTGGAGGTTTCAGCTTGTGTTATGTCATGTGTTGGGTTGCTTTTGGTACACATATCATGTTTGGATAGGTCAGAGGGTGGGTGCTGGCCTAGGTTGATTGATATGGGCAAGTTGCAAAAATGTCACCAACTTGTGTACTTGAGGTATGGGTTGGTTCAGTGGTTGTTTCAAGGCATGGCTCGAGTCAGCTTGCTTCAAGGAGGTCCATGGAAGTCATAGTTTGTAGCTGGCACAAGTGGCTGAAGAGATTTGATCCATTTTGCAATTTTGGGGAAGTTTGGCCCCTTTTGAAATTTGTGAAGTTCTAAGCATGAAAGCTTGTGATTCAAGGAACAAATCTGACCCAAATGAGTTGCACTAGGATGATATGATGTGTTGAGATGCATTAGAGGTCCCAAATTGGCTTGGCATTAGAATTTGCAAACTTCCCTCTTTGGTACAAAAGTGAAAATTAAGTGATTTTTCCCAACTTTGACAAACCATAACTTGAGTTCTATGATGAATTAGATCAAGTTCTTGTACTTTTTGAAAAGGGAATGATCCAATCTACAACTTTCATGACCAAGAATTTTTCATTTGAAGCATTTTTGAACCAAAAAGAGGAGGTTGAAAAACTTTCCCAAAATGGCAAGTTTTCATTACAAGTCACTTTCCCAAAATGGCAACTTTGCAAATGGCTTGAAATTCTTCAATTTTGTGAACTTCTAAACTCTTCTAAGATCAAATAAAGATCATATACACCCAAAATGATGAATAAGACCCTTTGGTTGGATGATTGGGGGCCTCAGATACCCTGATTTTGCACTGACTTGTTCAAGAAGTCATCTAGTGATCAGATGCCTTCCCCATTGAATTTCTTCATGAAAATTGGTATGCATGATCCTTACATTATATAGAGACCAATAGAAACAAGAATGACAAAAAAATATGGAGTTATGGCCTCTGAAACCAAAACCCTAATTTTAGGTCATCTATTCAGTTATGCTTGGCTCTGCTTCCATACCTTCCTCAGTTCTTGTGATTTTCTGACTTCTTTGATCTTGGGAGGATATAATATGATTCTTGAACCTATATGGACCCTCTTGAGATGATTGAAACCCTTTGGAGTGGCTCAGATAGCTCAGGGATTGCTTAGATCACAAACCCTAGATGCAGATGACTTTGAACCAATGCAGTGAAGCAAAAATGCAATATGAGATGATATGATTGAACTTATGCTAATGAAAAGATCACAAGCCATGGTGAAATAAGTGAGGGCAAATTTGGGGTGTTTACACTCACAAAACATAGGAACATCCAAGCATGACTATAATTAGGGTTTTGATTAGTCCCCCTTTAGCTTTTACCTTTGTGTCTTCTTTATGTCTCTCTCCTCATCTCATAATCAGAGACTAAACCTTTAAGGTTTTAAGACTTTGTGATTAGGGTTATGCCTGCATCCTTCTCTTAGGATGGAGTGTATAACTTTAATCCTAAGTATTAAACCCTTAATGTGTTTAAATCTCTTAATCAATCCATCTTAATAATCACTAAGACAATAGCTTGTAACTTGGGCCTTGCAGTAGGGTTCTAATTATTCCTTAATTGGTTAAGAAGGACTAACCCTAGTGTTAATGGACAAGTCCCCCTCAAGTTGTCTTACAAACCATAAAATTCACTTCTTAATCTTACCATTAACTAAAATCCACTTTAATAAAGGCTTTGTTTTGTCATGAGGTTAATCCCTAATCATGGATTAAGTTGAGGTATCTTCCTCAGCTTAAATGTGCTCATCTATTATCCTTCTATTAGGATGGTGTAATGGGTCCTTTAAATCCTTGATTATGGCTTAAACTCATTACTTAACATTAAACAAAAACTCCAAAAACATCTAAATAATTACAAGTAGGTTAATGATCTTAATCCTACATCATGGTAATTAAGTTTGAGGTGTTTACTTCATACTTAAGGTATTCTCATTACCCCTAATCAAAGGGAGGATGTGATGTGTTTACTAACCCTTAGTTTAGGCTTAAGCTCATTAACTTATGACAAACACAAAAAAAAAGCAATAAAAGACTGAAAACACAAAAACCAAGCAATAATCGTCTCCTCCGGGATTCTTTTCTCATCACCTTCACTCACAAACGAGAACTCGCTTCTTCCGTCTAATGCAAGACAGTTAGCACCTGAGCCAGACAGGTCATACACTTGAGCATAGACAAGTAAGCAGTTCATCAGTCAATTTATCTTCCAGTCTCTTTGAGTCGAACTACGGTGTTCTGACTTCCTCATTGCACGAGAGGATACGTAGACATAAATTAATTGTTATCGAACAAAAGTCTATGTCTCTTCCCCCTCTTCCAGCATTATTCTTTCAAAGCCTCATTCTTGAGCACTTCACTTCACTTTCTTGCACTGACACTTGTATATCATTTTTCAGCTTTTGCACACAGATAGCACAGACACTACCCCTTTAAACACAAACTTTCAAGCGTGGATCCCTTCGAGTATGACGGACAATCTGGGTGCTAATACCTTCCCAAGTTGTAACCAACCCCCTTTCTCAGCTTCTCTGGTTCGCGACCGTCTTATCCATATCTTTCTAGGTTTATGCAGCATTACCTTTCCTTCGGGATAAAAATGCCTAGTTGGCGACTCTTTTGACCTTCACTTCATCTTCCTCTCGCCAACCCTTCGCGCTTGTACCGGGATGCAAATCTTCGGGAGCGACAGGGAGTTGGCACAAGTGCCCTCCTAGCCTAAGGACTAAGCATATGACCAAAAAGGATGCAAAAAGAGAGAGGCAAACAAGAAAATTCACATTAAATCACAAGTTCATCCAAAAATTCCACAAATTAGCACAAAGGCTCCTCAAACACCTAATATTAACATGCCAAAAGGACAAGCTCAAAATCAGAAACAAGGTAGGTCAAAGGGATGCCTAAACATGGACTAGGGTTATGAGACTTCACACACAAGTTAAAGACCAAACATGATCAAGCAAGCTTCTAAAACTCAAAAGAAATATCACCAATAAACTACATCTCAATATGAATCAAATGCAAAAAGAACCAACTCAAATTTCAAATTAATGATTAAGATATAAAATCTACAAGTCAGCATGCATTTAAAATGAATTAAAAACAATTAATAAAAGAAGAAATTAATTTCTATGTGGAAAATAAAGATAAATGAAAAATAAAAATATCAAAAATTAAAGAAAACTTAAAATAACATTCATGAATTTTGTTAGAATTTTTTATAAACTTCTAAGTATTTTTTTTTAAATTAAAAAGCAAACTGGAAATAAAAATTAAATGAAAATAAAATGGAACATGAGAGGGGTGCATTCAGCAGGAAAAATCAGTTCAAAATCCATTGGGCTCACAAACATGGGGGCGCAAATAGCAGTAAAAGCCCACTGGGCACTCAGTCAAACAAAAACAAAGAGTATGCAGATCCAAAGGCTATAGGCAAAAGTAATCAAATCCAAGGGTACGTATGTGAAGTCAGCAAGACTTAGGTCAACAAAGTCAAAAGTACGCAAATCCCATGGTCCACAATCAAAGTCAATGCAATCAAAGGCCACAAACACAAGTCAGCAATACCAAGAAGTCCTCAGATCCAACGTACCAAATTCAAACCTACTAATTAAATGAAATCTAAGGGTCACGTTTTAAAGTTAACATAAACCTGATTAATTAAAATAATAAAACACAATTAACCTAATTAACCAATATCCAACGGCTAGGTTCAAATCTGGGTAGCTTAAACCCTAATTATAAACCCTACCGGCCGGAGAAGCGCCGGTCATCTTCTCCGGCCAACCAAAACTTGCAGAAACGCAAACCTCAACGAAAACAAACAAATCATACACCAAAATGATCCTCAAGCCAAGCACATCACAAATCAATCATCAAATTAACATAACCTAACACACACAAGCTGAATCGAAGAGAAATAGTTTGGATCTAAAACTTTCAGATCCACAGTTTTGCCTCATTTCACAATCATTTTCAAAACAAAATAGAT
This sequence comes from Lathyrus aphaca, assembly GCA_963966055.1. Classification (NCBI taxonomy): domain Eukaryota; kingdom Viridiplantae; phylum Streptophyta; class Magnoliopsida; order Fabales; family Fabaceae; genus Lathyrus; species Lathyrus aphaca. Next base: position 128,636,393 of record OZ014522.1, on the reverse strand, counting down.
CAACATGCTCAGGACAATAGGCAGATCATAATGCACACAAAAGAAATCAAAACCAGGATGACGAATTTTTGAGTATACCTGAAATTGAAGAACATTCAAACCTCCAAGAAATGCAACCTCCAGCTCCAGATGAACCTCTTGTGACCTCTATTCACAAAATAAATGTGAAAGAAACCCTAGAACAACCTGAATCTTGCTCTTCGAATGAAACTGAGCTGAACTTAGACTGGTGCAGAACTCTTCTATAGCTCAAAATAAGGATTGATCTATGACCTATGAAGCTTTAGGAAGAAGAATCTGATGTTTGTTTAATGAATGAGTGTATGGATGAAGAGATTCGAATGAAAATGCAGCAAGAGCAAAAACTTGGAATAGAGCAATTGGTGTTGATTCCCCTGAGATGAAACCCTAGCTGGCCTTTATATTGTGTCCAAATTCACTCCAAGAAAAATGAGAGGCAATGCACGTGGGAGGAGTGTGATTCATTTGGAATTGCAAAAATGCATCAAGTGTGTGATGGAAGGATTTTCTCGTGCCTTGCCCTTGTGCTTTGCACATGCTGATCCTATTTTCTTTGTTGATCACAAATGAGTCATCCTCAGCCCTTGGATCAGTTTGTTTTATAAATCCTCATGCTTATGCATATTTTGCAAGTGGAATGGAACCATGCATACCATGCGCGATTTTCATGCTTTTCTTTGAGCCAATCCTTTCTCATAACATGTATGGTGATGTAGTGATCTGAATTTGCACATAGGATGGTTCACAAATGAGATACATGAGTTTTTGCTCATTGGTAGAAACTTGAATTTCAAGGTAAACCCTAAAAATGGATGAAATTTAATTGGCCATATCTTTTGATTCATGAAGGCTATGGAAATGCACTTGTAATTTTTAAAAATGGGAGACCATATTCTACAACTTTCATGTTTAATGGAAGTTCATTTGAGGTCATCTTGGCCATGAAAGGATGGTTTGAAAATTAGGGCAAAACTTGCCAAAAATAGTAACTTCCTTTATAAGCCATATGCCAAAAATGGAAAGTTCTTCAAAACCTCTTGATTCTTGATCTTTGACTTTGCCAAACCTCTTCTAAGGCCTTAAGGATATCCCTTGGCTTGAAAAATGGGATTGGAACTCTTGAATTTTCAAATGAACAGTTTGACCAATTTCTTCTTATGCAAGCAACTGATGAAATAACTGCATTCCACAAGGAATTTTCTCACCAAATTTCGTCCCTAGGAACCTCTTATCATATGAAGGACTTTGCCCACATGAAATGGCCAAAGTCACAAAGAATCCCTGCTTGAAAGTGAAACCCTAATTTGGGAGCCACTGTGCAGGAGTTTGCCCTAGCTTGGATTCTTTGATGACCTCCCAACCTTCTGGGCTTTTGTAAAGGATCTTGAGCTTGTGAATATCATGTAGACTCTTCATGGGACTTGGACAAGTCCACTTGTCCTCTTGCTATGGCTTGTAAGGCCTCAGATACACCAATAGTTGATCATATGCCCAATGCTAGAACATGAGAGTGTTATGCTTTATTTTTCTATGCAAAGATGTCAAGCATATGACATGCTTATGATGATTATGATATGATGATGATGCTAAAAAGAAGAGGGCAAATTTGGGGTGTTATAAGGAGACAATTGGTTTGAGAATCAAGAACCTCGAAATCTTTGGTGATTCGGTTTTATTTATCAATTAGGTTAATGGGAAATGGTTGGTTCATCAACCACATCTGATTCCTTACAGGGACTATACCCGGAGGATGTTAACTTTCTTCACGAAGGTCAAGCTACACTATATACCTCAGGACGAGAATTAATTTTCTGATGTTCTGGAAACCTTGTCCTCCATTATCAAGGTTCACCAAGAGAACTATGTGCCCAGAATCAATGTATCTCGTCTCGAGAGACCGACATATGTGTTTGCAGTTAATAGGGATAATGATGACAAACCTTGGTACTATGATATCAAGTGCTTTCTGAAATCTTAGGAGTACCCAATAGGGGCATCCAGTAAAGACAAGAAAACCCTTAGGAGGTTGGCAGGCGGGTTCTTCTTAAACCAGGATGATGTGCTCTATAAACGGAACTTTGACATGGTCTTGCTCAGATGTGTGGATAGACACGAAGCATGCATGTTGATGCAAGAAGTTCACGAAGGCTCCTTTGGTACCCATGCTGGAGGACATGCTATGGCAAAGAAACTGCTCAGGTCGGGGTATTATTGGATCACCATGGAATCTGATTGCTGTAAATACTCCCACAAGTGCCACAAGTGCCAAATTACACGGATAAGGTGCATGTGCCTCCAAATCCGTTGAGTGTCATGTCGTCACCTTGGCCCTTTTCCATGCGGAAAATTGAGATGATTGGAAAGATTGAGCCCACTGCTTCCAACGTTCACCGCTTAATCCTAGTTGCCATAGACTACTTCACAAAGTGGGTTGAAGAGGCATCTTATGCCAATGTTACTAAATAGGTGGTAGCCCGATTCATTAAGAGGGATATCATCTTTCAATATGGAATTCCAGAAAAAAATCATTACTGACAATGGTTCTAATATCAATAATAAGATGATGGCAGACTTGTGCCGGGATTTCAAAATTGAGCATAAAAATTCCTCGACGTACCGCCCAAAGATGAATGGCACCTTCGAGGCGGCCAACAAGAACATTAAAAAGATCGTGCAGAAGATGGTTGTGACGTACAAAGATTGGCATGAGATGTTTCCATTTGCATTACATGGATACCATAAATCTGTGCGCACCTCAACCGGGGAAACCCCGTTCTCGCTCGTGGACGGTATGAAGGCAGTACTACCAGTTGAAGTCGAGATCCCTTTGTTGAGATTAATGATGGATGTCAAGCTTGACGAAGCTGAGTGGCTCCGATCCAGGTACAATCAGTTGAGCCTCATTGAAGAGAAACGCCTAGCAGCTGTGTGCCATAGACAGTTGTATCAACGATGAATGAAACAGGCTTTCGATCTGAAAGTACGCCCTAAACGGTACATACCCGGCGAATTAGTGTCGAAAAGGATCCTTCCTCCTTTAACAGATCACATGGGCAAGTGGACACCCAACTATGAAGGTCCATTTGTGGTTAAAAAAGTCTTCTTGGGAGGAGCCTTGATGTTAATGACCATGGATGGAGAAGATTTCCAATCCCCTGTCAACGTAGACACAATTAGAAAATACTTCGTATAAAGAGACCCACTGGACAAAAACAGAATAAGAGTCCATGCAAGAAAGGGCATCCCGACGAGCCAAAAACAGAATAAAAGGCTCGAGCAAAAATTAGGGAAATAAACGAAAAGTGTACACCCGCTGAGTTGTAAAGCCACATCGGACGGCTCAGGAAAAAAAGGGTATCCTGGTGGATTGAAACCTCGAAAGGGCGATCCACGCAAAAGAGGGATTAAAACGAATAACTGTGATCTGCAAGATCTATGATTCGTCGTTAGCAATCAAGGACAATCTGGGGGTTAAGGATCAATCCAATCGTCTTCCTCCAAAACGAAGCACGCAGAAGGTCTTGAGGACATACAAGTTATAGTCGGGTTGGAGCTTGATGAGATTTGATTTTCACATTGCCATTAGGATAGTTTATTTTCCTTTTGTGTGATTTCCTCTTTCCATGGATTGCCTCCCGGTGTAATGCCTATTCATGGCCAATTTCTAATCAATAAAAGTGAAATTTCATTCAGATTTGCTTTCGTTTTTTTTTTCATATACCGTTGAGTGATTGCAAAAACGTCCAAAAAACTATGATAAATATTGCATTATGGATACATGAATGCTTTACAATATGTGCATGAGAGTAAAAAAACTTGACATATATCTGATATGGTGAGTAACAGGGATGGTAACTCAGACCATGACCCTGGGGCATGCAGGCCGAACTAACTCTCATTTTGCAGGTATTATCAGTTGTGTTCATGCAGGTACATGTGTTGCATGCAAAGCCATTTCCAGCACGAGTCTTCAGGAATCTTCCCTAGACACATCATTGAGAAAAATTGCTCAGCAAGTCTCATCAGACCATCCTTTCTCCAGCAGAGAAGCAGAAAGAAGGAGGCTTCCCAAGCAGAAGGGTATCATTATCTCTCATTCCCAGCATGAGATGATATTACCTCTCATCCCCAGCATGGGACTTTTCTTACCTCTCTTTCTCAGCAAGAGGCAATCTGAAACTCTCATCTTCAGCAGGAAGCATTCATATTGATATTCTCCATCATCCCCAGTAGAGTGAGAATTGAAATCTTCCCCATCGAAGTAACAAAGGGCTGATGGTCCCCCCAAGTAGAGAGTCATCCTTCAATAGAGAGTGGTTACAGTCATCCCCATTAGAGATGTTAACCAAAATCGAATCCTCATTGGCATCTCTTCCCCCAAGCAGAAGATTGTATATTTAAGAGATTCCCCAACGGATCTTTCCCTCAGCAGAGTACCAATACATCTGATTCCTCAGCCAAGTCAGAAGGACAGTACTTCCCCAATAGAGTTCAATAGGTAGCTTACCTCCAGGTCAAGTTCAACTGGGTCTCGGCTCTCCGATATCAGAGTCTAATTTATTTTTAGCAATGGCGGAAATTCAGAGCCAGTGTATCATCAACACTATCCCCTGCAAAGTTGCTTTTCCCACAGGGATTCATCAAATCAACCTAGTGGTTATGTCTTCCCCAGTGAAGTTGTCGAGGATACCTGTCATCTCTTCATCAGGAGATCCTTTTGCATTTGCATTTAGTAATCATTATTATATTTGCATCCTCTAAAAGCATAGCATTTCTGTTGTCACGGAGCATTACGCCATGAAAATTCAAACATATGCATACAAAGCATTAGCTAGTTTTGGTGTACCTTGCAAAAGTCCGAAATACCATTTCTTCGATCTGACTGAAGTAATCCCCACAGAATGTCAGGTTCATTCCTCGATGTGTTTACTCATACCAATATAGTTGTTATCCCCAATTGAGTCTCCGTTTAAGTACAACAACCTCACTTTTCTCGTTTCCGTTTCAGTACAATGGTCTCACATCGGGTTATCGTTTAAGTACAATGATCTCATTTATTTTGATTCCATCTCAATAAAATGGTTCCATCTTTCCAATTTCGTCTAAGTACAATGGTCTCATTTTCTCTAATTTATCATCTAAGTACGATAAGCTCGTCCCTTGTGATTCTGTCTGAGGTTGGTCTTGTTGTTTTTGCTATCATTTGAGGATGATAGACCATTTTGAGCTTATTGATCGAGGTCAGTATGTCTCTTTTGCAAAGTCTGTCTGAGGTCAGTCTTTGTGTTCATGGTTATCGACCGAGGCCGGTATACCATTGCATCTCCATTCGAGGATGGTTTCGTGTTATATCCGAGGATCTTTTGTGAGTTGTCATTTGAGGATGTCATTCTCTTCTTCAAGTCCTTCTGAGGTTGGTATTGTTGTTTTATCTATCATTTGAGGATGATATACCATTTTGAGCTTATTAATCGAGGTCAGTATGTCTCCTTTTCAAAGTCTATCTGAGGTTAGTATTTGTGTTCCTGGTTATTGACTGAGGCCGGTATACCGTTGTGTCTCCATTTGAGGATGGTTTAGTGTTATATCTGAGGATCTTTTGTGACTTGTCATTCGAGGATTGAATTTTCTTCTTCAAGTCCTTCTGAGGTTGGTCTTGTTGTTTTGGCTATCATTTGAGGATGATAGACCATTTTGAGCTTATTGATCAAGGTCAGTATATCTCTTTTGCAAAGTCTATATGAGGTCAGTCTTTGTGTTCCTGGTTATCGACCAAGGTCGATATACCGTTGCATCTCCATTCGATGATGGTTTCGTGTTAGATCCGAGGATATTTTGTAAGTTGTCATTCGAGGTTAGCATTCTCTTCTTCAAGTCCTTCCGAGGTTGGTCTTATTGTTGTGGCTATTATTCAAGGATGGTATACCATTTTGAGTTTATTGATTGAGGTCAATATTTCTCTTTTGCAAAGTCTTTCTAAGGTCAGTCTTTGTGTTCCTGGTTATCGACCGAGGCCGTTATACCATTGCGTCTCCATTCGAGGATGGTTTCGTGTTAGATCCGAGGATATTTTGTGAGTTGTAATTTGAGGGTGGCATTCTCTTCTTCAAGTCTTTCTGAGGTTGGTCTTGTTGTTTTGGCTATCATTTGAGGATGATAGACCATTTTGAGTTTATTGATCGAGGTCAGTATGTCTCTTTTGCAAAGTCTGTTTGAGGTTAGTCTTTGTGTTCCGGATTATCGACCGAAGCCGGTGTATTATTGCGCTTCCATTCGAGGATGGTATCGTGTTAGATTCGAAGATCATATTTTGAGTTATCATCCAAGAATAAAAATCTTCCTAACTTATTCCATTTCCCACAGATTACAAATTTTCCGGTCTATTCGGGTATTCAATCCCTCCATACCTCGAACGTTTGAAAGCCATTGCTATCATCCCTTCAGGTCTGCAGTTGATTGAATAGGGGCAACTGTAATACCCCAAAATTTTCCCTTTCATTTTAACGACATCTAGCATATTGCATTGCATTAGTAATCCCATACATTGCATAAATAAAATAATAAAAAATAAAATAATTCATGTAGCATTGGTTAGCGTACAAGGCATGTGATCAGGGTTTACTCACTGGCAAAATCAAATATCAGAACTCAAGGTTGAAACTGTCTCAGAACGGGCGGTGGAGATGCAATCTAAGGGTTTCCCACCAAAAGGGGGGAAATTAAAAATTTTCTTCCGTTAACCGGTTAACGCATGCGAAAGTTGGGCAAAAATTTCAAAATTCAGTTGGTGCTTCCCTCTTCCTTTCCACTTTCCATTTGTTTTGTGTTTCTACCAAGTTCTAGCATTTTCCACCACTTTCTAGATCCTTCTACCACTTTCCTATGGAATATTCCAAGGAATATTCTAGAAACCCTAACCAACTCCAACTAACTCCTAAGCTAGCTCCTAATATCATTCTCCAAACCCAATGCCAAACCTAATTCCTAACCCAAGCCTCACGCCAAACCTCGCTTCTATATAAGCTCACTTCACTCCAAACCTCACAACGTCAACCTCATTTTACCATTTTCATCTCATTTTTCATCTCAATTATCTAAACGTTTCTCTCCATTTTCCAAATTCACCAAAGCTTCTTCATCATAAGTTCTTCAAGTTTTGCGTTGAAGCTTGAATAACTTGAAGCTAAACCTTCATTCTAGCACTGATTCCATGGTTTATTGAAGGTTAATTGGAGTAATTGCTATCGTTTGGGGATGATTCTTCAGCTTGGAAGTGCTTTTGTGTTTGTTCATCAAGATCTTCATCAATTGCATTTATTTTGCATTCTCGCGGATCGAAGCATGTAATCTCCGGTATTCTCTTCATTTGTGCATCAATTAACTCGCAACAATCACCAAAGCAAGCCTCCGCTTTGTAGGTTGGTGGATGCTAAACCGTTTCACGATTTAATTTATTTCTCTTCATCTCGCTATAAGGCATTCATTGACTCATTGATTGTTTGATTGCGATTGTGGTTGCTTTGTTCGGTTTGACCGTTAGTAGCTAGAATTGTAGCTCGTTCTTAGTGCTAATAGGTGTTAGAAGGCCACATGTAGGTAACAATTTCGTGCTAGTATGTTCATGGATGTATTAGGGGCTTTTGGAAGTAGGTTAATGGCTAGAAGTGCTTTTTTCCACTTATTTTTCAATTTTGGTTCAGTGTTAACCGGTTAACACCCAGGATTAACTAGTTAATACATTAATTTTTGCCCTTCGATTTGTTTTTTTAAAGTCGTTAACCGGTTAACCCATGGAATTAACCGGTTAACGCTGTGCTGACTTACCTTTTTGTTATTGCATGTTTGTGCATCACTCTTCCTTTTATCATCATAGCTTGATAGATCATGATTTTAGGGAATTTCTAGGAGCTGGTTTAGCACGAGTTCATGTAGTTTTGGTATCTTTCGACATGCATTTCGTTAGTTTTCGTTTGTGTGCATAAATGTTGCATATATGTTCATAGCAATTTGTGATCATTGTTTTCATGACTTAGCATCACCTCAGAGCATGTTAATATGTGTAAACTTCTCTGTTTTTTTCATTGCATTTGAAATCTTTTCATGTTTGATCAAATCATGTGCATGTTGAAAAATTGCATAAATGTTAAAAACCATAAATCAATTAATTTGCATCCGTCAATTGCATGATGTTTCATTTCATTGTTAATAATCCATGGCATGTGGTTGCATTAATTTGGCATAGGAATTGCATTCCATTGAGTGCATTAAAATTCATGTTTTGTGCATTTTGAAAATAATGAAATCTGCCTTGTTTTCATAGCTACATTTTGAAACAGGAGCTGTAAAAACATGTTGCATTCATTCTGTTTTGATCTTTTACACCTATTTTGCATGTTGTTTGGTGGCTGTAATAGGTTTTTTGTGTTTTGCATTTCATTTAGTAGTTGTTTGTGTTATAGGAGATGCAGTAGCTACTAGATTTTTGTCTTTGCCTAGTTCTAGTACCTTTAGACTTAGGATTGAGTTTAGATTAGGTCCTAGATGAATTAGGTTTGTTTGATACTTGTTTACATTCATTCCTATTATGATTTATCCTACTAACCTTTGTTTTGTAGGGAGGTAGAGGTAAGTTCACACAACTTTTTCCTTTTAAATTCTTTATACTTTCTAAGTGTGTTTGCTTTAGCATTTTGTGTTTAGTTTGTACAACTTCATGCTAATCCCCTTTAGAAACGACTTAGCTTCCTTAGGAAGTAAGTTCATTTCTAGGTTCCTTTTCTTTTCCTTTTCTTCATTAGGATTAGAAAACCTCATTAACCTAGGTTCATCCATGCATGACAACACTTAGGATTACTAGTCTCCTGTTAGAATTTTACCTTTGGTTCGCTTTGCTTTCTTTCTCATCTCAAAGAAAAGTAAAAAACACCTAATAAAGGTTGATCTTCTTGTATGCCAAGAGACTTTGTCGTAGGTTACTTATGTGTGTCCCATTTCGGGGCGAGGTGTGAGACATCTACCATGATGAACAAGTCTTAGTATGAGAATGTTTCACAAACAACAAACTCAGAAAACACTTCTTTAAAAGAAAGTAAACAAACATAACTCATCTTTTCCTTCGAGATTTCTTTTCTCACCTCACTCACTCTCAATGCGAACTTGCTTCGACTTGCCTCATTCGCAAGACAATTATGCACTCGTACTAGACGAGCCTGCAACACCTGAGCATAGGCATAAGCAGTTCAGCTATAAAAACAAACAAGTTCCCGCCTTAGTTAGGCGAACTACGTCGACTCTGATCCTCATTTTCCCGATGAGGTACGTAGGCAGCGGGGTAGGGCCCGTTCGAGCATACTCTTTATTTTCCCTACATTTTCCCTTTTTGTTCTCTTTTCCATATCCCTTTCTTATTCCATTCCAGTTAGCGGGTTTTATTCAGTAGCAATATTATTTCTCACCCTTTGAAACATACAAACAAGCGTGGATCCCGTCGAGTACAACGGACGATCTTGGGTGCTAATACCTTCTTAGGTCGTAACTGACTCCCGAACCCAGATCTTTGGTTCGCAGGACCTCGTCCTTTCCTTTTCTCTTTGGTTTGTGCAGCATTACCTTTCCCATTCATTCGGGATAAAAATGCTTGGCTGGCGACTCTACCTTTTCTGCGCCACTTTCGCATTTGTACTAGGATGAAAATCTCGGGAGCGACACCATGCAAGTGCATAACATGTCTTCTCAAGCATTGAGTATCTTGATTCATAGTCATTAAACTTCTTTCTTAGGTAGTAGATGGGGTGCTCTTTTTTACCCGTCTAGTCGTGTTGACCGAGAACACAACCTATGGATCCTTCAAGTACTGTCAGATACATGATGAGTGGCCTCCCTAGAACTGAAGGCATCAGAATAGGAGGTTCCTGTAAATATTCTTTTATTTCTTCAAAAGCCCTTTGGAAATCGTCGTTCCACCTGACCGCTTGTTCCTTTTTTAACAATTTGAATATTGGTTCACAAGTGGCTGTTGTAGCACCCCTAATTTTTTCCCTAAGATTTCATTGCATTTATCTTCTGCATCTTACAATACAAACAAGATCACATTGGTTTCACGGTTTTTCTCGGGTGTAGGTTTATACCTCACAGGGAATCATTAATTAAAATCCAAAAATATTTGTTTGTTTTCTTTTGTTAATCCTTTTTCAGGTCAAAAATGCCAAAAATAGCAGTCCCGTAACTTGAATGAATTTCATAGCTAAAAGTTGAAGTTGATCTGCAAATAATTCGAATTTATCTAATCAAGAATTTCCTGATTTAATTCATTTATTCAAGGAATTCCAAGGTTCATGTGTTTATTTCCATGCCTTCTTCGACGCGTAAAAGAATCGAATCAAACAATCAAACAATCAAAATTAAACAAAATATTCAAATTTTGACCTGGTTAACCAGTTAACCAAAGTGTTAACCGATTAACCAGTGCTAAATTTGATTTTTGTTCAAATTTTAGTACATCTTAGCCATTGATCTCATTGGAATATTTTAGATCCATTTCCCTCTTAATTCTCTACATCACTTTGATCATTTCCCACCATAAACCCTCACTAATCACCACTCTTTTACATTTCCCTCCAATTTCAAATTTCCAAAGCTAATTTTGAATTTCCAAAGATAACTCTATTCCACCAAATTCCCATACCTAGACTCTTTAAATAGAGGCATTTTCTCATTGAATTCTCAAGCTTTTAATAGCCAACAAATCTCATGCAAAATATCCTTCCAAACCCCAAAATCACCAAAGCTCACTTTTACCTCTTTTTGAAAGTTATCAAGAATTCACCTTGAAATCTTGATCAACTTTGAGCTAAACCTTCATCCTATTCTTTTGTGTTCATCAATTTCAGTATATCAAGCTTTATATTGGATCAATTTGAAGAGTTCTCTTGGTAATTTGGTTGTTGGTCCTATGGATCATAAATTATTGTTTGATTGTAGGGATTTCATTGGATTTTAACTTTAAAATTTGTGCCAATTCAGTTCATGATCATATGGTTTTTGAAAGAGGATCATGTTGAATTTGGCAATTTTTCTGCAACTGGTGCAGTGTTAACCGATTAACCATTTTTAATACAAAATGGTTAACCGGTTAACCAATGCTTTTTTGCGACAGAATTTAAAATTCAGCTGTGTTAACCAATTAACCATTTGGTTAACCGATTAACATTGCTCCAGAAGTTGTTTTTGGCTTGTTTTTTACTTGATCTTTTTGCTTCTTCTTCTTCTTCCTCCTTCTGATTTTTTCCTTGGGAGACATTCTTGGGACTGATTTCTCTTTAATTTCAATGGACTTTGGGTGTATATTAGAGTGGTTAATATTCATTAGTCCAAATCTACCTCTAAGTGAATTGTTTAATTCATTTTAGGTACTTTGCATTAGTGAGATATTTTCAAACTTGATTGCTTAACATAGACCTAAATGTGCCCCTACTTTGGAATAAAAATCCAATTGGATTCTTGCACTTTTGTGGATCGGACCTCGTGTTGGTCGCGTAATCCTAAAGTGATTGATCTTTTGCGTTAAGATCCAAGACTTATGAAGTTTGATGCGTAGTTGCTTTATGTGTTTGCAGTTAATAGGGATAATGATGACAAACCTTGGTACTATGATATCAAGTGCTTTCTGAAATCTTAGGAGTACCCAATAGGGGCATCCAGTAAAGACAAGAAAACCCTTAGGAGGTTGGCAGGCGGGTTCTTCTTAAACCAGGATGATGTGCTCTATAAACGGAACTTCGACATGGTCTTGCTCAGATGTGTGGATAGACACGAAGCATGCATGTTGATGCAAGAAGTTCACGAAGGCTCCTTTGGTACCCATGCTGGAGGACATGCTATGGCAAAGAAACTGCTCAGGTCGGGGTATTATTGGATCACCATGGAATCTGATTGCTGTAAATACTCCCACAAGTGCCACAAGTTCCAAATTACAAGGATAAGGTGCATGTGCCTCCAAATCCGTTGAGTGTCATGTCGTCACCTTGGCCCTTTTCCATGCGGAGAATTGAGATGATTGGAAAGATCGAGCCCACTGCTTCCAACGTTCACCGCTTAATCCTAGTTGCCATAGACTACTTCACAGAGTGGATTGAAGGGGCATCTTATGCCAATGTTACTAAATAGGTGGTAGCCCGATTCATTAAGAGGGATATCATCTTTCAATATGGAATTCCAGAAAAAAATCATTACTGACAATGGTTCTAATATCAATAATAAGATGATGGCAGACTTGTGCCGAGATTTCAATATAGAGCATAAAAATTCCTCGCCGTACCTGTCGCTCCCACCAAATGAGGCCAGGTCAAAAGGGGTACAGACGCGAACGGTCGGCGAAAGGAGAATGAATGAATAAAGTCGCCAGCTAGGAATTTTTATCCCGAAGGAAAGGTAATGCTGCATAAACCTAGGAAAAGATATGGATAAGACGGTTGCGAACCAGAGAGACTGAGAAAGGGGGTTGGTTACAACCTGGGAAGGTATTAGCACCCAGATTGTCCGGCGTACTCGACGGGATCCACGCTTGAAAGATTTGTGTTTTAAAGGGGTAGTGTCAGTGCAATTTGTGTATCAAAGCTGGAAAAGAATGCAAATGTCAGTGTAAAAGAAATGTGAAGTGTACAAGAGAAGTGTCAGTGTAAGAACAAGAGTGAAATGCTCAAGATCATGAGGCTAAGAGAATGATGCTGGAAAGAGGGGGAATAAACAGAGACTTTTGTTCGATAACTGTTAAGTTATGCCTACGTATCCTCTCGTGCAATGAGGAAGTCAGAACACCGTAGTTCGACTCAAAGAGACTGAAAGATAAATTGACTTGTGAACTGCTTACTTGTCTATGCTCAAGTGTATGACCTGTCTGGCTCAGGTGCAAACTGTCTTGCATTAGACGGAAGAAGCGAGTTCTCGTTTGTGAGTGAAGGTGATGAGAAAAGAATCCCGGAGGAGACGATTATTGTTTGTTTTTGTGCTTTCAATCTTTTATTGCTTTTGAAAGTTTGTCATAGGAAAATGAGCTTAAGCCTAAACCAAAGGTTAGTAAACTCATCACATCCTCCCTCTGATTAGGGGTAATGAGAATACCTTAAGTATGAAGTAAACACCTCACACTTAATCACCATGATGTAGGATTAAGATCATTAACCTATTTGTGATTACTTAGATGTTTTTGTTGTTTTTGTTTAGTGTTGAGTAATGAGAGTAAGCCATAATCAAGGATTTAATGGACTCATTACACCATCCTAATAGAAGGATAATAGATGAGAACATTTAAGCTGAGGAAAGCTCCTCAACTTAATCCATGATTAGGGATTAACCTCATGACAAAACAAAGCCTTTATTAGATGGATTTTAATTAATGATAAGATGAGGAAGTGGTTTTTTATTGTTTGTAAGACAACTTAAGGGGGACTTGTCCATTAACACTAGGGTTAGTCCTTCTTAACCAGTTAGGAAGAATTAGAACCCTAATGCAAGGCCCAAGTTACAAGCTTGATGTCTTGATGATTATTAGGTGGATTGATTAAAGGAGTTAAACACATTAAGGGTTTAACACTTAGGATTAATGTTATATACTCCATCCTAATAGAAGGATGCAGGCATAAGCTTAATCACAAAGCCTTAAAACCTTCAAGGTTTAGTCCTTGATTATGAGATGAGAAGAGAAGACTCAAAGATGACACAAAGGTAGAACTAGTGGGGGACTAATCAAACCCTAATTGTTATCATGCTTGGTTTTTCCTAGGGTTAATGAGGTTTGCAAAAGATCTTCAGAGAAACCACCAGGAAGGAAGCAGATGAAAGGAGCAAGAAGCAAAGAGAAGCAAGACAACTTGCTTCACTTAAGAAGGCAAGTTGCTTGAAGAAAGAAAGTAGGGAAGAGCATGAATGAGCAAGCTCACTCAAATACAAAGATAAAATGCAGCAATGATACATAAGAGGGATGAAAAGAGATTGTGAGAAGTGAAGGCAAATTCACTTCCCAAAACAACTTACCACCTGAAATGTTAGCACAAGAAAATGAAATGCAATGAGAATGAGATGTAATGCCATGATGCAAACCAAAACCAGAAGCAAGAACATGATGTTAATGATGCTTAAGAGATGATGCAAACACATGACAAGAGATGAGAATGATCATATAAGCATAAGGATGCAAATGAGGCATGCTTTGAACCATGGAAGTTCCTGAAAAGTTATGAAATGCAATGGACATATAACATGGCAAATGAAAGATGCAATGCTCAAACATGATTTTAATATGTCCCAGGATGCATCATGAATCATGTGGATGCACAAAATGTCATGTCAAGTCATTGGATGCAAGCAAATGAGAAATGGATGCAAAGGAAGGCACAAATTAAGGTTAAATGCATCATGCAAAGCAAAAATCCAAAACCAGAAGCAAATGACATGATAAAAAATTGAAAATGCAATCAAAGATACCCTAGACCTATGCAAACTCACTGCCCAAAGGAGGGGATCCAACTCTTAACCTAATGAAAGTTATGAATTTCCTAAGATTGTTAGGGTTTTGGGATACCTCATCAAGAAAAATACCAAACAAATTGAAAATGCAAGATCAAATCAAACCAATTTTATCCTATAAACTACATGCCATGAAGAGTGCAATGCAAGAAGAATCATCATCCAACTCTCAATGGTTAGGCAGAATGAAATTTTTAAAGTTTGAAACAAAATATTGCCTTGAAATGGAATTAATTCCAATGAAAATGATCAAAAGGCATCAAGAACAAAAATGAAATTTGGTTTGAGAGTTGGACAATGTTTCTAAATGTTTCCAAATGCAATGTGATTTTTTTTGTGATTTTTAAATACTTAAATGCATTTTTAATTAATTAATTTCCATTAACTAATTAAAAATAAACATTTAAATGATTTAAAATAATTTTCAGTGCCAAAAAATAAAAATAAAAATATTTTTGGGTTTTAAAAATTAATGAAATCTTAGACAAAAAATTTCATAATTTTTAAATGGTTTTAGCTATTTTTAATAATTTGTGCAAATAAAATGAAAAGAAAATGAATTTAAAATGAAATAATGAAAAGTAATCCAGAAGAAGGGCCAGGATTTGATCTGGGTTTGGACTGGTTGACTGCGCGCCAGATCCAAAGGCCCGGATTCAAACCTGGCTAAATTGTTTTAATATTTAATTAAACCTAGGTTAGTTTAATAAATGACTTATTAGGGTTTTAATGACAAATCCTGGCCACACACACGCGCGGGAGTCAATGGAGGTCAACAACATCTAAGGTCCAGATTCAAAGTCTCATTAATGACATAATTAGGGCTAAACAAATTCAGGCGACCAGAACAGTGTTCCGGTCGTCTTCTCCAGCGAAACCAAAAAACCTAGCTTTCACTACAGGCCACCCCAACCCAAATTGATTGCCCAGAAACATTCTCCTACCCAAACTAAACTCAAATCCATCATCAAACATCATTTATCAAGCATGAACACAGAGAATCGAAGCAAAACATTTTCACGGGTAAAATTTCAGAGGTTGCATACATAGTGGTTTCTCAACCATTTTCAAAAATAAACATATCCCCATGACCAGGGGAACTCAAGGAATCATAAATGAACTTAAAAACAAACTTCTGAGAAAAAAGTTCATGAAGTATACCTGAGATTGCACTTTCTATTCCTGAGCTTTCTGGACTTTCCTTTGCTGCAAATCCCCTCCTATGAACCTCTGGATGATGAAATGAGGCTTGGAATGAGTTTGTATGGCCTGGTTTGAAGGTTTTGGTTCTGGTGTAGCAGATTTGGAGAGTTGGATATGTGGTGATTCAGGCAGTTTCAGAGGGTGGATTCTGTTCTATGAATGATTTGTGGTTTGTGGGTGAAGAAATTTTGGTTGTTTGAAGGCTGTGTTGAGTGATTCGAAGAGGGAAAGATTTTTGACAGTTTTTATGTATGCTGCAAAGTGGGAGGATTCAGCTTGTGTATGGTATGTTTTTGGATTGCTTGATGTCCACATATCATACTCTGGTTGGGTAGAGAGTTGGTGTGTCACTGTGGGATTGGTATGGGCAAAATGCAAGAAAGTCAAGATATTGTGTACTCTAAGCATGGCTCGGGTTAGAGGCAATCTTGAGGCTTGTCCTGCCTCAGCTTGAGTCAAGGAAGGCCCTAGGATCAAGAGAAGACAGTTGGGTGCAATGGATCACATGTTTGTAGTGTTTTTGCAATATGGCAACTTGTTACATTTCATGATTTTTGGCCATGTACATGTGAGAAGTCTTGCTGACTTTTTGGTGTGGGATGCTTCATTAGTTCATGGCAATGTCTTGAGACCAGCTAGAGGTCATACAATCCCTTTGAGAATCATTTTGAGGGAAATCCCTCTTTGCACTTTCATGAAGAATGGCTTATGGTTACTTGAAAATCAAGGCATAGAAATGGGAAATCTCTTGGGCCAAACTGATTTTTAGGTCATGCATTGTGTTTGTATGATGATTAGAGGTCACATTGAGATCACACAAAGGCTTGTCATGAGAATTTGCAAGTTTTCCATTTTGTGCAAAAGTGAAATTTCAATGATTTTATCCAACTTTGCAAGGTCATAACTTTTGATCCAAAATGAATTAGAATGAGTTCTTGTACTTTTTGAAAAGGGGAGGATCCATTCTACCACTTTCATGACCAAAGTTTTCTCATTTGAAGCATTTTTGAATCAATTAAAGAAGGTTGAAAAACTTTCCCAAAATGGCAAATTTTCATTACAAGTCACTTTCCCAAAAAAGCAACTTTGCAAATGGTTTGAAATTATTCAACTTTGTGAACTTATAACACCTTCTATGATCAAATAAAGATCATACACATTCAAAATGATGAAGAACACCCTTTGGTTGGGTCATTGGGGGCCTCAGATGCCCTGATTTTGCACTGACTTGCCCAAGAAGTCAACCTATGATCAGATGCCTTCCTCATTGAATTTCTTCATGAAAATTGATATGCATGATCCTTATAACATATAGAGACCAATAGGAACAATAATGACCAACAATTTTGGAGTTGTGGCCTCTGAAACCAAAACCCTAATTTTAGGTCATCTGTGCAGTTAAACCTGGCTCTGCTTCCATGCCTTGCTCAATTCTTGTGATTCTTTGACTTCCTTGATCTTGAGAGGATATAATATGATGCTTGAACATACATGGACCCCTTTGAAGTGATTGATGACCTTTGGAGTGGCTCAAGTGGCTCAGGGATGGCTCAGATCACAAACCCTAGATGCAGATGACTTAGAAGCAATGCAGTGAAACAAAAATTCAGTATGAGATGCTATGATTGAATTTATGCAAATGGAAAGATCACAAGCCATGGTTTGAATGGGTGAGGGCAAATTTGGGGTGTTTACAGCTGCCCCTATTCAAGCATGAGTTAGCTGTGCAGGATGTAAGCAACGGCTTGACAGGCAAACAAGATAACTTGTGGTTGAATACCAAAGACAGTCCAAAATTTGCACTCACAGAATGAAGAAGAAAAGGGATATAGATTGTAAAAGAAAATAAAGTATAATTATAAAGTGCGGGCGACGGAGGACGACCGTCGAGCAGAGGACGACTGCTGGGGATGAAGCAACGACGGGGACGACCGACATGCTGGGGATATAAGAGATTATGATGGGAACGGCCATCAGGTAAAGCTATAAGACTCTCTGGGGATTATAGGTAAGAATAAATGATGAGGTACGGTCATCAAAGGCGAAGGACGATCACCTAGCAGGGGACGACCGCTCTGTTCGGGATAAGATGAGGGGCAGTCATCTAAGGTGAAGGACGATCACCGGGCAGGGTACGGCTGCCGAAAGTACCAGGACATAGGACGAATGTCGGGTAACAAGGTCGACGATGGGGACGGCCATCGGATAAGCATGATGAAGGACGATCATCAAGAGGTGAAGGACGATCACCTAGCAGGGTACGGCTGCTTTCAGGGTTTATCATGACACAGGACGAATGTCAGATAACAAGATCAACGATGGGGACGGCCATCGGATAAAATGATGAAGGACGATCATCAGGAGGTGAAGGACGATCACCTAGCAGGGGACGACTGCTGAAAAGGTATCATGACATAGGACGAATGTCAGATAGGAAGGGGTTCTAGTGAATAGAGACTCCAGTGGGGGTGATGAAGGACGATCATCAAAAAGGTGAAGGACGATCACCTGGAAGGGTACGGCTGCCGAAAATACCGCGACATAGGACGAATGCCGGATAGAAAGGAAATAGTTTAACAAGTTTGTTGGGGACTTTGCTGGGGAATAGTAAACACGGACGAGTGTTTATATCTAAAAAATGAAAGGCATAAGTGTTTGGGCACTGTGTATAGATTAAAGATGCGGACGAGCATCCTTAAGACTACGATACGGACTGGTATCAGTAGAAACAAACGCTTGACGCGTGTTCAGAGATGATGGTACGGACGAGTACCAACTGGTTAACAAAGAACACGGACGAGTGTTGATTCCGAAGGGACTCTTCTGGGGAATGATAGACACAGACGAGTGTCAAAATTCTAAAAAGAGGTAAAAGTATTTGGTATTGTGTATGGATTAAAGATGCGGACGAGCATCCTTAAGACCACGATACGGACGAGTATCGGTAGAAACAAACGCTGACGCATGTTCAGAGATGATGATACGGACGAGTATCAACTAGTTAACAAAGAACACGGACGAGTGTCGAATCTAAGAAAGATGAGTGGTGTATACGAGATACGGGCGAGTATCTGTATGAGTAAAAAGTATGAGTAATAAGTATGAGTGAAACACGGACGAGTGTTTAACTTGCTGTGGAGAGCATGACACAGACGGGTGTCGGAAAAAGTGTATTATAAACAAGTATATGGTTCACAAAGGGTTTAGGTAACTATGTTGGGGAAGGTGATACGGACGGGCGTCAAGGAAGTCGTGTATATACATATCTGTGAGTGCAAAGGGGACGCTTTGGCTTTCTACTGGGGATATGATACGGACGGGTATCAAGAAGTATCTGTATTGAGAGAAATGTCTTGGCTCTTAGCCGGGAAGTTTTGGGGAGCATACTGTATATTGTTGATGGAAAGCCAGTATTTACAAGCGTTTGATTCAGAACATGGCTTGTGATTATGCAATATGTTTGATTTTTTGCCGTAATGCTCCGTATTAGACGGAATGCTACGTCTTGTGGGGAAAATATGATGTGAATGCTATGATTATGCAAAGATGCCGATCCGGGACTTGGATCCCGTTGCTGTGAAGATCTCTGGCTGATCTGCTTGAAGTGGATATCCCAGTTGGGGATGAGATCAATGGTAGATTTGATAAGATGTGACTCTGCATGGGGGAGTAGGTCACTGATAGACCTGTCTTGGTAACGAGGGACCCAGCTGGGGTTTGTAGAAGCTTTCTTTACTCTGTTGTGATTTCTTCCCACGTTGCTCTTCGGGATAGGGGTTGAAAACTCTGTGGGGAGATTGTTCCCTGGCTTTTGTACTTGGCTGAGGAGGAATAATAAATGGCAACTTAGTTGGGGAGAAAGCACCTCCGGTGTTAATTGGGAGATAGACTGAGTAGATAATGATTTGCCAGCTTGCTGGGGTGAAGCTTTTCATGCCCCATGTTGTGCTTTGAATACCTGAAATCCTGAGAAGGTAGAGAAACGCACAAGTAATCCCGAGGTATCCCTTACCAGATTCCATCATAGGAGTTTAGACACTCCCGGGAGTAAGTATATTCCCTGCAAGCACGTATTTTTAGAAGAGAAACATCTGTATTTATGCAATCAATATCTTAAAGTCATCGGACATTTTTGCAAACGAAAATAGAATGTATAAGACGAAACATGACTAAAAAATCTGATTTTATTAATTTGTGTGCCCTGAATTGGCAAGATACAGTCAGAGAAACGGATCCCCTGAAATGAGGAGATCGTTACAAATTGAGAAACAAAAAGGTGCTGGCAATGTTGATGACGCTTCAAGGAGCTTCCCCTTGCTATGACTCGTATGACATTTGACGCTCTTCTCGTCTTGCTTTTTGAAGAAGGTTGATTCTGAACGGAGCTCGAACCCTTCGAAGTTTGCCATGTTGTAAGTGATACAAACGAATTCAGAATGCAGTTGTTCGCTTATTCCCTTATTTTGCATGGACCTCCCTCTCGGGTTTTCAATCCATCGGGATACCCATTTTTGCCTGAGCTGTCCAATGCGGCTTTTCAACTCAGCAGGTGTACATTTTTTTTTTATTTTCCCTTATTTTTTCCCGAGTCTTTTATTCTGTTTTTGACTCGCCGGGATGCCCTATTTTTGCATGGACTTACATTCTGTTTTTATGTCCAGCGAGTCATTTTATGCGAAGTATTTTTTAACTGCATCTGAATTCACAGGGGACAGGAAGTCTTCACCATCCATAGTACTGAGCATCAGTGCTCCACCAGAGAAAACTTTCTTTACTACGAATGGCCCTTCATAGTTTGGAGTCCACTTGCCCCTGTGGTCTGTATGAGGAGGGAGGAGTCTTTTCAGCACAAGATCTCCTACTTGGTACTCTCGGAGCCTGACTTTCTGATCGAAGGCTTTCTTCATTCTTTTCTGATATAGCTGCCCATGACAGATTGCAGCTAACCTCTTCTCTTCAATCAGACTCAGTTGTTCGTATCGGGATCGGACCCATTCTGTTTCATTTAGTTTAACATCCATTAGTACCCGCAGGGAAGGTAATTCAACTTCAACTGGCAGGATTGCTTCCATACCATACACCAGCTGATACGGTGTTGCCCCAATGGATGTTCTGATTGACGTACGGTACCCATGCAAGGCAAATGGTAGCATTTCATGCCAATCTTTATAGGTGACCACCATCTTCTAGACAATCTTCTTGATATTCTTATTAGCTGCCTCAACAGCGCCGTTCATCTTTGGCCTGTAAGGAGAAGAATTGTGGTGTTGGATTTTGAAGTCCCGGCATAGTTCTGCCATCATTTTGTTGTTTAAGTTGGAACCATTATCAGTAATGATTCTCTCGGGAACTCCGTACCGACAAATGATATCTCTCTTCAGGAATCGGGCTACCACTTGCCTTGTAACATTTGCATATGAAGCTGCTTCAACCCACTTGGTGAAATAGTCAATGGCTACCAGGATGAATCTGTGGCCATTCGAAGCAGTCAGTTCAATCTTGCCAATCATATCAATGCCCCACATGGCAAAGGGCCAGGGTGAAGACATTACATTCAAAGGATTTGGAGGCACATGCACTTTGTCCGCATAAATCTGGCATTTATGACACTTTCTGGCATATGCACAACAGTCTGCGTCCATCGTAATCCAGTAATAGCCTGATCTCAATAACCTTTTAGCCATGGCATGTCCTCCTGCATGGGTGCCAAAGGATCCTTCGTGCACTTCGTGCATTAACAAGCCCACTTCTGTCTTATCAACGCATCTGAGAAGTACCATATCAAAGTTTCTCTTGTACAGGGAACCATCAGTATTCAGGAAGAAACTACCAACTAGCCTTCTTAACGTCTTCTTATCATTGGAAGATGCCCCAGGTGGGTATGTTTGATCCTCCAAGAAGCACTTAATGTCATGGAACCAAGGCTTATC
Source organism: Lathyrus aphaca (assembly GCA_963966055.1). Lineage (NCBI taxonomy): Eukaryota > Viridiplantae > Streptophyta > Magnoliopsida > Fabales > Fabaceae > Lathyrus > Lathyrus aphaca. The sequence continues at coordinate 128,614,716 of OZ014522.1, read as the reverse complement.
ATCTTTAACAACATCTGCTGAGAATACATATGTTGGTCTATCAAGTCTGGATACTGAAATCCGAGGCACAAAGTTGGCAGCTTGAACTTTGATCATGGATGAAATGGTAGCCAGAGCATCTGCAAACTGATTTTCGTCTCGGGGGATATACTCGAGCTTGACTGTTGTGAAGAAAGTCAATAACCTCCTTGTATAATCCCGGTAAGGTATCAGATGATCTTGGTGTGTGTACCATTTGCCGTTGGTTTGATTAATTACCAGAGCTGAATCTCCGAACACAGTCAAAGTCTTGATTCTGAGGTCAATGGCTTCCTCAAGACCCATAATACAGGCTTCGTATTCAGCTTCGTTGTTAGTGCAGTTGAAGGTGAGTTTTGCCGAGAAAGGCATGTGAACTCCTTTAGGTGTAATGAGTACTGCACCAACACCACGACCATTCATGTTAACAACCCCATCAAACATCATAGTCCATTCTTCTTCTGGGTCAGGCCCTTCAGTGTGAACGGGCTCTTCATGATCTTTTGCTTTTATGAACATGATGTCTTCATCAGGGAAGTCAAATCTCATAGGCTGGTAATCATCAATGGGTTGCTCAGCAAGATAATCAGACAATACACTGCCTTTGATGGCTTTCTGAGATGTGTACTGGATGTCATATTCTGTGAGGATCATTTGCCATCTTGCAACCCGCCCGGTAAGTGCTGGCTTCTCAAAAATGTACTTAACTGGGTCCATCTTTGAGATCAATAAGGTAGTGTGGGTCAACATGTACTGCCTTAGTCGGCGAGCAGCCCACGCTAAAGCACGGCAAGTTTTCTCGAGCAGTGAATAACGTTGTTCACAGTCGGTAAAATTTTTGCTTAGGTAGTAAATTGCATACTCTTTTCGACCAGACTCGTCATGCTGGCCCAGCACACACCCCATTGACTCTTCTAATACTGTCAGGTACATTATCAGATGTCTTCCTTCAACTGGAGGCATAAGGATTTAAGGCTCTCGTAAGTATTCCTTGATTTTGTCAAAAGCCCTCTGGCAGTCTTCGTTCCACCTGACCGTTTGTTCTTTCCTTAACAGCTTGAACAAAGGTTCACAAGTCGCTGTAAGGTGAGATATGAACCTTGAAATGTAGTTCAATCTACCTAGAAACCCTCAAACCTCTTTTTCTGTCTTTGGTGCAGGCATTTCTTGAATGACTTTGACTTTATCAGGGTCAACTTCAATCCCTTTCTCACTTACAATAAATCCCAGCAGTTTACCAGATCGCACCCCGAATGTGCATTTGTTGGGGTTTAACTTCAGTTGGTATTTCCTCAGACGCTTGAATATTTTCAACAGATTCACCAGATGGTCTTCTTCTGTGAGGGACTTGGCAATCATGTCATCCACATAACATTCAATTTCTTTATGGATCATGTCGTGGAATAATGTTACCATAGCCCGTTGATAAGTGGCACCAGCATTCTTCAGTCCGAATGGCATCACCTTATAACAGAACGTGCCCCAGGGTGTGATGAAAGTTGTCTTCTCCATGTCTTCAGGTGACATTTTGATCTGATTGTATCCCGAAAATCCGTCCATGAAGGAGAATACCGAGAACTGAGCCGTATTATCAACCAATACATCAATGTGAGGTAAAAGGAAGTCATCTTTCGGGCTGGCTCTGTTCAGGTCCCGGTAGTCCACACACATCCTTACTTTACCGTCTTTCTTAGGCACAGGTACAATATTAGTAACCCATGGTGGATAGCTAGTTACAGTAAGGAATCCGGCGTCCCACTGCTTTTGTACCTCTTCTTTTATCTTCATTGCCATATCTGGACGAGTACGACGCAACTTCTGTTTTACCGGCGGGCAATCTTCTTTTAAAGGCAGCTTGTGCATGACAATATCGGTGTCCAACCCTGGCATATCCTGATAAGACCAAGCAAAGACATCCACATACTCCCGAAGCATACTAATCGGTTGATCTTTCACTGAGTCTTGTAGGCAGGCCCCGATCTTAACCTCTTTCACATCTTCTTCCGTACCAAGATTAACCGTTTCAATCTCCTCCTGATGAGGAGTGACAACCTTCTCCTCTTGTCTTAACAACCTGGCTAGCTCTTCAGGAAGCTCATAATCTTTTTCAACCCCTTCATCAACTTGATTGATTGGATTGTCAAAGTCATACGAAGTCATAGTGGTGTTGTTGTCGGTGCAGTCTGAAAGGCACTCTCTGCAAGGGTTTAGATTGTTCATTTTAGTGGTCAATTTTAATCTTGTTTAGAAAAAAGTGAAAAGAAGTTATCATTTTGGAAAACATTGCCATTTTATTTTTGTACAAAAAGAAAAATGAAAAACAGTGAGCGGAAAAGGAAAAGACTCATTTGCAAAAGATGTCTGATATTCATTGATTAATCCATTTGCACAAAATTACAAGATGGCCCGATTACAAAATGAGTCTTGACATCTTGGGCAAGATGCAAGACTTGATGAATGCTTTAAAATACAGGAAATAATAATTACTCTGCAGGAGTAACCCTTATAATTTCCTGGGAAGACCAGTTAAGGACTTGGCTCCCCGGGATCCTTGGACGTATCCAGCTCTCCAGGTTGTGGTCGCTTTCCTCCTCGTCTTCCAAGTTGTTCACTGCATCTGGGGTGAGCATTCCCCCGCTGACGAAATTGGGCTTTTTGGCAGCCTCTGATTGATCTTGTTGAGTTGGTTTGTAACCCAACCCAAATCTGTCTTCTTTCTTTTCCACGGGCAGCAGCTTGCCCCAGCCTTGGGCAGTACCCTCTTCAACAACCTTCCTGGCTTGCTGATAAGACGTCATGGAGGTTCCCAGTACAGCAAATGCTTCATTTATGTTCAGGGCCTCAAACCCCTGGCTCATAGTTTCATGGATCTCTCCGTCCATTTCTATGTACTTGTACGTAGCCAGATGGCTAACAAAAATGTCTTCTTCACCACAGATGGTGATGATCTGGCCTTCCCACTCGAATTTCAGCTTCTGGTGAAGGGTAGACGTAACAACGCCAGCGTTATGGATCTAGGGTCTACCCAACAAATAGCTGTAGGCCGGCTGAATGTCCATCACATAGAAGGTAATTTTGAAAGTTTGCGGGCCAATCATCACAGGCAGATCAATCTCTCCAAGCACTGATCTTTTAGAGCCATCAAATGCTCTTACCACCAAATTGCTTGGACGCAATGCCAAGCCATCATACTCCAGCTTCACTAAGGCTTTCTTTGGTAGAACATTGAGTGAAGACCCAGTTTCCACCAGTACATGAGATAGAATAGCACCCTTGCATTCTAGAGTGATATGTAAAGCCTTGTTGTGATTACGTCCCTCAGTTGTTAAGTCAGCATTGGTAAAACCCAGTCCATGACTGGTATTGACATTTGCTACCACGGTTTCTAGCTGATTAACGGTGATCTCCTCTGGCACGTATGTTGCGTGCAGGACTTTCAATAATGCATTCATGTGAGCTTCAGAACACATCAACAATGATAATATGGAGATTTTTGAGGGAGTTTGGTGAAGCTGATCCACCACTTTGTAATCACTTCTCTTTAAGATTCTCATGAACTCGTCTACATCTTGCTCAAAAGATGTCTTCTGAGTTTCTTTGACAGTTGGCTCTTCAGATATCACACTCTTTCCTTTTGCTTTGGCATCAGCTTCTACTTCGGCATTAGGTCTTTGTAATTGTGGGGCAAAAAGGCGTCCGCTTCCGGTGAAGCCTCCGCCTCCCCCAACATTATCAATCTGTGGAGAAGAGGTTGAAGAATCCAAAGTGATTTTCTCCCCTTTGCAGTAATGATCAGAGCCATAATGCCAAGGTATGGCATTACTACTTTCATATGGAACTGGTCCAGGCACCGTGATAGTAATTGGACTTACTGCTACAGAGGAGGGTACTGAAATGGTGTGCGGATCGTAGTTGATTGTGACTGGTGACCTGGCAGGAGGTGCCACTGTTTGTTGTTGGAAGTTGTTGTTTGGAGGAACATCTGATGGATCGTAGTAGATGGTTACTGCTGAGATATCTTCATTAGTTTCTGTTAGCGTTGTAGAAGATTCGGTTGAATAAATGGGTGCTGATGTTGTAGAAGAAATGGTTGTTGACATTTGATTTGCGGAGGTAATGGATGAAGCCATTGTTGATGATATTGATGAATCGGTTGGAATGATTGTTGCTGCTGTTGTAGGAGACTCAGGAATTGTTGTCAAAGGAATTGCTGGATTTGTAGGCGCCGTTGTTGAGATCTGAAGGATACCATCCTTGATAAGACCATCTATGCCGCTTCTCAAGTTATCACACCCGTTGACTGCAATGTTGCAATACCCACAACCAAGCTCACACCCGGGGAATATCTGGCACTCTAGAAGCTGAGCTTTAATTTCGACCAGAGGCGTCCGAATTTGTCCAACACTGGTGATTAAGAAAGATGGCTTGTCTTCCTCAATGGCATTAATTCTTGGCCCTCCATGATTGGGAATGGGATTCTTGGTGACACTTGGAGGGGGTGCAAAGTTGAGGGCTTTAGAATCCACCAGATCTTGGACTTTCATTTGTAAAGCCCTGCATTTCTCAGTATTGTGGCGAGGCGCATTTGAGTGGAAAGCACACCTGGCGTTGACGTCATAATTTCTTGGAAGGTTGGAGGGATCTGGTGGTGCCAATGTCCTTAATTCAACCAAGTTGAGTTTCAGGAGTTGTGGCAATAAGGCAACATAAGGCATAGGGATAGGGTCAATCACCCTATTTGCCTGTGATGGTCTTTGCTGAAAAGTTCTTTGCTGTTGATTGCTGTTGTTGTTGTTGTTGTAGGTCCTTTGTGGCGGATATTGAACTTGTTGTTGATAATGTGGTTGTTGTTGTGGTTGATATGCTGGTTGCTGAGGAATCGGAGCTGGAATAGTGACAGCTGCCACTGATCTATGAACATACTGAGGTCTGCCCCTGTTGGTATGAATGGCATTTGTCTCACCGGTTCTTCTAGGTCCCACAAAAGGCTTCCTGGGATTACTGGACGAACTTGCACCATTATCAGAAATCTTACCCATCTTCAAAAGGCTTTCAATTCTTTCCCCAGCTATGACTACGTCAGCAAAACTGGTGGAAGAAAAGGAAGCTAGCCTATCAATATATGTTCCTTGCAGAGTATTCATGAACATGTCGGCCATCTCTCTTTCCGACATGGGTGGCTGGACAGCAGCAGCAAGCTGTCTCCACCTTTGGGCATATTCCCTGAAGCTTTCCCTGGAGGATTGAGACATTCCCATCAGAAGGGTCCTGTCCAGATTGTATTGGTACTGCCTGATGAAGGCTTCAGCTAGGTCCTTCCAGCACCTGATAGTAGCTCTGGTCAAGTGTGAATACCACTCCCTTGAAGCCCCAGTCAAGCTGTCTTCAAAATAGAACATCCACAGTTTTTCATCCATGGTATATGCTTTAAGTCTTCCCAGAAAAGACTGCAGGTGAGTTCGTGGACAGGAAGTTCCATTGTACTTCTCGAAGCACGGGGGTTTAGACTTATGGGGAATTCTTACCCCATCTACTAACCCCATATCCATGACATCAAAACCCAGGGAATTTTGAGACTCCAGAGATCTCAACTTCTCAGCGATTTCATCAAACCTCCTATCATAGACTTCATCACCAGCTCCCATTACAGTAAACTGCTCCTCTTGAGGATCTTCTTGCAAGATCCTTCCTGCAGCAGTATTGCCCTGTACATTCCTTGGGATGTTAGCCTCTGGATCTAGATGAGGCCCAAATACTGGTGGGTTAACATGAGGCTGACCTCCCTCATTATTACTAGTTCCTCCAGTCCCAGGATGAGGTTCCTCGGGGGTTTGTCTTTCTACCAATGCCCTTAGCCTTTCCTGACTTTGAGCCAAGTTGGTCATTACTGTCATGAATTGAGCCATTTGGTTCCTCATCTCCACCCTTTCATTAGACATCTGGGTTCTGACCTCTGTCAGGTCTTGCTGTACTTGCTCCATTATAATACCCGGAAGGTTGTTGCGAGTAGGATACCGGTGTGCACGGTTGACGGGGAACACTCTTCTGCGAGCAATATTTCCTGAACCACAACAGAGTTATAAACAAACAAAATGGTAACAAAACCTACAAAACAAAACAAAAGTTAGTATGCAATGCAGTATGCTTATTTATTTTCCAAGGTATCCGGCTTGGTGCTTGGTTTTGACCTTTCCAGACCCCGAGGAAGATGCTTTGATGTTGCTTGAGAAAAGAAGCCCAATGGAAACAAACTAACATATATATTACAAATGGTGCATAATACATAGTTTGTTTTTTACAACACATGCCCCTGAGGGGTCAAAATATAACATGAAAGATGAATACATCAAATGAAAGCAACAACAAACAAAAAGTCAGACATCAAGTCCAAACTCATCCTCTTTAACCTCCTTCAGTAGTGCCTCAGTCACTGGACCAGCTGGATGCTCTGTAATAGTCCTGATGAGGAGGTTCCTAGTGGCAATAGCAGTGGTCAGCTTCTTGTGCCTGTTTTGGTCCTTTGACCTCTTTAAACCAGCCCTAAGCTTCAACTCTGAAATCTCCTTCTGGGCTGCCAGCAAAGCTTCCTGTTGTTTCTTTTCACTGGCCTCTAACTGCTCAATTCTGGCTTGAGTTCTCTTATCTTCTTGAGTGCGGGCCTCAGTGATCCTGACCTACCTAGCTTGACTTTCTTGCAGATAGAGATCAGTCCTAGCCTTCTGAAGCTTGGCCTCTTTACATGCATTCTTCAATATTTTCTCCCCAGCTCTTGATTTCTTGATATAGTCCTCTGCTTTCTCAATCTTGGCCATATGCTCCACCCTAAGCTTCTCCAACCTCTCAATGTCTATACGACCATCACTCCTCTCCCAGAGGGTCTTCTTCAGAGCTTGAGACATATTCTCATTCCTTTCCTTCAGCTTCTCAAATTCTTCCAGGCTGACAGTGGCTGCTGGCTGCACTGTAGAAGGTCCAGGTGTATCCTCAATGGTAAAGGGCATCCCAGAAATCTGAGCTCTAGCATGAGACCATTCATAATACTGAGATGAAGCCACATTATTGAACCTTCCAAGAATAGCCATTCCCTTTGTCTGTATATTGTCCCAAGCCCAGGATGCTTGTCTGACAACAGCTAGATTAGGCTTTATCTCACAATACAGGGTCTCAGCTAAGTCTTGCACTCTAGGAGGGTGAACCAGAGCATAGCCCAATTGTCTCTTAAACAGCAAAGGATTGTAGTTGATGCAACCCTTCACTCCTACTAGAGGTACATCGGGGTACTGCCCACAGCTAGTGATGATGTCCTTGCCTTTGGTGCTCTGGGTGCACCATCTGATGTCATCTGAGGTCAAAGCAATAAGTCTCTTAGCCCAATTCTTCTGTTGGTGAGGATTCAGGAAGGCATCAGTCTTAGGTAAGTGTTTGAGTAGCCAAGTGTGAAACAGAGGAGCACAACATCTCACCAACTTACCTCTTTGCTTCTCATTTCTTTGATGAACAGAATAATAGAAATCCCCCAGCAATGTGGGTACTGGGTTCCTCAAAAGGAAGAGATGAATGGCATTCTTGCTGATAAATTTGGGCTCATCTGCAAATAGTATAACCCCATATATACTGAGGGCTAACAATGCACAAACTGCCCTCCATTCTCCTAGGGAGGCCTTCAGGATGGCCTGAGAAATCAAGAAATCTAAGTGTAAACCAAGGATTCCAGCCTTTGTGGTCATGTTCTGCTCAATCAAAATAGGCTCTAGGTACAGTGCTCTGGCCACTTCTCCATTGCTGGGAGAAGTCATCTCTGGGTTGAAGGGGATACCACCCCTGACAGGTACTCCAATCAATGATGAGAACTCCTCCAGCAGAGGTCCTAACTGAAAGTTCTGGAATGTGAAGCATCTCAAAGGAGGGTCATAAAACTGTAGGCAGGTGTGGATCATACTCCTCTGAGAAGGGTCCAGGTCCATAACCATGTCAAGAATGCCTCCATAATGCTCTCTGAATAATGGGATGTGGTCTGGAGTGATGAGTGCCTGGACCTTCCTGATGCCAGTCAGTATAGGCTCAAAGAAATGGTATGAAATGTTGCTCTTCCTGGGTGCCATGACTGCTGATGAAGAACTGAAGACAAGTGCTGATGAGGATCAAGGCTGGTACTGGAGATGAGCCACTGATAGGCTGGTGCTGGTGATGATGAAGATGATTGAAGCAGACAACTGAGGAAGATAGCTGAAGCAGATAGCTGATGAAACAAAGGTCTCTGCAGATGAAGGGGTAAAAACCAAGCGAAATATGATGTGGATACCCTTAAAAACAAATAAACAAATGTTAAATGATGCAATGATGGTGTATGCAAATGATATGCAAGGGTTTGTGATTAAGCTGGATCTGATTACTGTCTTGATATAAAGTCCATGTATGGTCAAGAAGTCCAGATGGAGGTTCAGAAGTCTAGTAACCAAGGTGGGGGACTCAAATAAAGAGTCACATGTCCAGGGTTAAATCACAAGAACTGTCCAAAGTGGAGCACTCTTATTCAAACAAGATAACAGGGTATGATGTGGCCAAAGGTACCTGCAAACCTGCAAACAGCCCAACCCCCTCACAGGTAGTGTTCTAAAACAAGGATCCTCAGACTTGGATCAGTTATGAGAAGTGTAAACACTTCTAACCCGGAGGTACAGTGTTTACAATAACCATAAAAGATCCTCCTCTAATTTACCTCAGTTTCTGAAGGTCATAATAAAGGTCATCCAGACTTAGCAGGCTTCCTAGATAGCCCTAGCACCACAAGAGATCTGTAGCACAGAGTTCTCAAGAAGAAACCCATATCTGAACCGTGTTTCATATTCCCGCACTAGACCGAAACGGAATGGGAAAGAACATGAACCACTCTAGCCTAGGTGTCACTCAGGTCCCAGGTATAGGACCTTAAACTCTCAGTAAAATCCCACCCACCAATGCAAAAACCAGATCCAGCAAGATGACAGTATGACAGTATGATGTATAAAAGTGTAAAGAAAGCAATAAATAACTGAACATAAAGCAATAAATAAAGCAACTATATAAACACAATTAGCACATAACACCCCAGTAAACACAAATCAAACAAGCGCTAGGAGGAACCCACAAAAAGAACCAGAAGCCCTGGTTACAGTAAAAGGGTCCCCAGCAGAGTTGCCAAGCTGTCGCTCCCACCAAATGAGGCCAGGTCAAAAGGGGTACAGACGCGAACGGTCGGCGAAAGGATAATGAATGAATAGAGTCGCCAGCTAGGCATTTTTATCCCGAAGGAAAGGTAATGCTGCATAAACCTAGGAAAAGATATGGATAAGACGGTTGCGAACCAGAGAGACTGAGAAAGGGGGTTGGTTACAACCTGGGAAGGTATTAGCACCCAGATTGTCCGCCGTACTCGATGGGATCCACGCTTGAAAGATTTGTGTTTTAAAGGGGTAGTGTCAGTGCAATTTGTGTATCAAAGCTGGAAAAGAATGCAAATGTCAGTGTAAAAGAAATGTGAAGTGTACAAGAGAAGTGTCAGTGTAAGAACAAGAGTGAAATGCTCAAGATCATGAGGCTAAGAGAATGATGCTGGAAAGAGGGGGAATAAACAGAGACTTTTGTTCGATAACTGTTAAGTTATGCCTACGTATCCTCTCGTGCAATGAGGAAGTCAGAACACCGTAGTTCGACTCAAAGAGACTGAAAGATAAATTGACTTGTGAACTGCTTACTTGTCTATGCTCAAGTGTATGACCTGTCTGGCTCAGGTGCAAACTGTCTTGCATTAGACGGAAGAAGCGAGTTCTCGTTTGTGAGTGAAGGTGATGAGAAAAGAATCCCGGAGGAGACAATTATTGTTTGTTTTTGTGCTTTCAATCTTTTATTGCTTTTGAAAGTTTGTCATAGGAAAATGAGCTTAAGCCTAAACCAAAGGTTAGTAAACTCATCACATCCTCCCTCTGATTAGGGGTAATGAGAATACCTTAAGTATGAAGTAAACACCTCACACTTAATCACCATGATGTAGGATTAAGATCATTAACCTACTTGTGATTACTTATATGTTTTTGTTGTTTTTGTTTAGTGTTGAGTAATGAGATTAAGCCATAATCAAGGATTTAATGGACTCATTACACCATCCTAATAGAAGGATAATAGATGAGAACATTTAAGCTGAGGAAAGCTCCTCAACTTAATCCATGATTAGGGATTAACCTCATGACAAAACAAAGCCTTTATTAGATGGATTTTAATTAATGATAAGATGAAGAAGTGGTTTTTTATTGTTTGTAAGACAACTTGAGGGGGACTTGTCCATTAACACTAGGGTTAGTCCTTCTTAACCAGTTAAGGAAGAATTAGAACCCTAATGCAAGGCCCAAGTTACAAGCTTGATGTCTTGATGATTATTAGGTGGATTGATTAAAGGATTTAAACACATTAAGGGTTTAACACTTATGATTAAAGTTATACACTCCATTCTAATAGAAGGATGCAGGCATAAGCTTAATCACAAAGCCTTAAAACCTTCAAGGTTTAGTCCTTGATTATGAGATGAGAAGAGAAGACTCAAAGATGACACAAAGGTAGAACTAGTGGGGGACTAATCAAACCCTAATTGTTATCATGCTTGGTTGTTCCTAGGGTTAATGAGGTTTGCAAAAGATCTTCAGAGAAACCACCAGGAAGGAAGCAGATGAAAGGAGCAAGAAGCAGAGAGAAGCAAGACAACTTGCTTCACTTAAGAAGGCAAGTTGCTTGAAGAAAGAAAGTAGGGAAGAGCATGAATGAGCAAGCTCACTCAAATACAAAGATAAAATGCAGCAATGATACATAAGAGGGATGAAAAGAGATTGTGAGAAGTGAAGGCAAATTCACTTCCCAAAACAACTTACCACCTGAAATGTTAGCACAAGAAAATGAAATGCAATGAGAATGAGATGTAATGCCATGATGCAAACCAAAACCAGAAGCAAGAACATGATGTTAATGATGCTTAAGAGATGATGCAAACACATGACAAGAGATGAGAATGATCATATAAGCATAAGGATGCAAATGAGGCATGCTTTGAACCATGGAAGTTCCTGAAAAGTTATGAAATGCAATGGACATATAACATGGCAAATGAAAGATGCAATGCTCAAACATGATTTTAATATGTCCCAGGATGCATCATGAATCATGTGGATGCACAAAATGTCATGTCAAGTCATTGGATGCAAGCAAATGAGAAATGGATGCAAAGGAAGGCACAAATTAAGGTTAAATGCATCATGCAAAGCAAAAATCCAAAACCAGAAGCAAATGACATGATAAAAAATTGAAAATGCAATCAAAGATACCCTAGACCTATGCAAACTCACTGCCCAAAGGAGGGGATCCAACTCTTAACCTAATGAAAGTTATGAATTTCCTAAGATTGTTAGGGTTTTGGGATACCTCATCAAGAAAAATACCAAACAAATTGAAAATGCAAGATCAAATCAAACCAATTTTATCCTATAAACTACATGCCATGAAGAGTGCAATGCAAGAAGAATCATCATCCAACTCTCAATGGTTAGGCAGAATGAAATTTTTAAAGTTTGAAACAAAATATTGCCTTGAAATGGAATTAATTCCAATGAAAATGATCAAAAGGCATCAAGAACAAAAATGAAATTTGGTTTGAGAGTTGGACAATGTTTCTAAATGTTTCCAAATGCAATGTGATTTTTTTTGTGATTTTTAAATACTTAAATGCATTTTTAATTAATTAATTTCCATTAACTAATTAAAAATAAACATTTAAATGATTTAAAATAATTTTCAGTGCCAAAAAATAAAAATAAAAATATTTTTGGGTTTTAAAAATTAATGAAATCTTAGACAAAAAATTTCATAATTTTTAAATGGTTTTAGCTATTTTTAATAATTTGTGCAAATAAAATGAAAAGAAAATGAATTTAAAATGAAATAATGAAAAGTAATCCAGAAGAAGGGCCAGGATTTGATCTGGGTTTGGACTGGTTGACTGCGCGCCAGATCCAAAGGCCCGGATTCAAACCTGGCTAAATTGTTTTAATATTTAATTAAACCTAGGTTAGTTTAATAAATGACTTATTAGGGTTTTAATGACAAATCTTGGCCACACACACGCGCGGGAGTCAATGGAGGTCAACAACATCTAAGGTCCAGATTCAAAGTCTCATTAATGACATAATTAGGGCTAAAAAAATTCAGGCGACCAGAACAGTGTTCCGGTCGTCTTCTCCAGCGAAACCAAAAAACCTAGCTTTCACTACAGGCCACCCCAACCCAAATTGATTGCCCAGAAACATTCTCCTACCCAAACTAAACTCAAATCCATCATCAAACATCATTTATCAATCATGAACACAGAGAATCGAAGCAAAACATTTCCACGGGTAAAATTTCAGAGGTTGCATACATAGTGGTTTCTCAACCATTTTCAAAAATAAACATATCCCCATGACCAGGGGAACTCAAGGAATCATAAATGAACTTAAAAACAAACTTCTGAGAAAAAAGTTCATGAAGTATACCTGAGATTGCACTTTCTATTCCTGAGCTTTCTGGACTTTCCTTTGCTGCAAATCCCCTCCTATGAACCTCTGGATGATGAAATGAGGCTTGGAATGAGTTTGTATGGCCTGGTTTGAAGGTTTTGGTTCTGGTGTAGCAGATTTGGAGAGTTGGATATGTGGTGATTCAGGCAGTTTCAGAGGGTGGATTCTGTTCTATGAATGATTTGTGGTTTGTGGGTGAAGAAATTTTGGTTATTTGAAGGCTGTGTTGAGTGATTCGAAGAGGGAAAGATTTTTGACAATTTTTGTGTATGCTGCAAAGTGGGAGGATTCAGCTTGTGTATGGTATGTTTTTGGATTGCTTGATGTCCACATATCATACTCTGGTTGGGCAGAGAGTTGGTGTGTCACTGTGGGATTGGTATAGGAAAAATGCAAGAAAGTCAAGATATTGTGTACTCTAAGCATGGCTCGGGTTAGAGGCAATCTTGAGGCTTGTCCTGCCTCAACTTGAGTCAAGGAAGGCCCTAGGATCAAGAGAAGACAGCTGGGTGCAATGGATCACATGTTTGTAGTGTTTTTGCAATATGGCAACTTGTTACATTTCATGATTTTTGGCCATGTACATGTGAGAAGTCTTGCTGACTTTTTGGTGTGGGATGCTTCATTAGGTCATGGCAATGTCTTGAGACCAGCTAGAGGTCATACAATCCCTTTGAGAATCATTTTGCAAGAAATCCCTCTTTGCACTTTCATGAAGAATGGCTTATGGTTACTTGAAAATCAAGGCATAGAAATGGGAAATCTCTTGGGCCAAACTGATTTTTAGGCCATGCATTGTGTTTGTATGATGATTAGAGGTCACATTGAGATCACACAAAGGCTTGTCATGAGAATTTGCAAGTTTTCCATTTTGTGCAAAAGTGAAATTTCAATGATTTTATCCAACTTTGCAAGGTCATAACGTTTGATCCAAAATGAATTAGAATGAGTTCTTGTACTTTTTGAAAAGGGGAGGATCCATTCTACCACTTTCATGACCAAAGTTTTCTCATTTGAAGCATTTTTGAATCAATTAGAGAAGGTTGAAAAACTTTCCCAAAATGGCAAATTTTCATTACAAGTCACTTTCCCAAAAAAGCAACTTTGCAAATGGTTTGAAATTCTTCAAATTTGTGAACTTCTAACACCTTCTATGATCAAATAAAGATCATACACATTCAAAATGATGAAGAACACCCTTTGGTTGGGTCATTGGGGGCCTCAGATGCCCTGATTTTGCACTGACTTGCCCAAGAAGTCAACCTATGATCAGATACCTTCCTCATTGAATTTCTTCATGAAAATTGATATGCATGATCCTTATAATATATAGAGACCAATAGGAACAAGAATGACCAAAAATTTTGGAGTTGTGGCCTCTGAAACCAAAACCCTAATTTTAGGTCATCTGTGTAGTTAAACCTGGCTCTGCTTCCATGCCTTGCTCAATTCTTGTGATTCTTTGACTTCCTTGATCTTGAGAGGATATAATATGATGCTTGAACATACATGGACCCCTTTGAAGTGATTGATGACCTTTGGAGTGGCTCAAGTGGCTCAGGGATGGCTCAGATCACAAACCCTAGATGCAGATGACTTAGAAGCAATGCAGTGAAACAAAAATGCAGTATGAGATGCTATGATTGAATTTATGCAAATGGAAAGATCACAAGCCATGGTGTGAATGGGTGAGGGCAAATTTGGGGTGTTTATAGTACCGCCCAAAGATGAATGGCACCTTCGAGGCGGCCAACAAGAATATTAAAAAGATCGTGCAGAAGATGGTTGTGACGTACAAAGATTGGCATGAGATGTTTCCATTTGCACTACATGGATACCATAAATCTGTGCGCACCTCAACCGGGGAAACCCCGTTCTCGCTTGTGGACGTTATGAAGGCAGTACTTCCAGTTGAAGTCGAGATCCCTTTGTTGAGATTAATGATGGATGTCAAGCTTGACGAAGCTGAGTGGCTCTGATCCAGGTACAATCAGTTGAGCCTCATTGAAGTGAAACGCCTAGCAGCTGTGTGCCATAGACAGTTGTATCAACGATGAATGAAACGGGCTTTCGATCTGAAAGTACGCCCTCAACGGTACATACCCGGCGAATTAGTGTCGAAAAGGATCCTTCCTCCTTTAACAGATCACATGGGCAAGTGGACACCCAACTATGAAGGTCCATTTGTGGTTAAAAAAGTCTTCTTGGGAGGAGCCTTGATGTTAATGACCATGGATGGAGAAGATTTCCAATCCCCTATCAACGTAGACACAATTAGAAAATACTTCGTATAAAGAGACCCACTGGACAAAAACAGAATAAGAGTCCATGCAAGAAAGGGCATCCCGACGAGCCAAAAACAAAATAAAAGGCTCGGGCAAAAATTAGGGAAATAAAAGAAAAGTGTACACTCGCTGAGTTGAAAAGCCACATCGGACGGCTCAGGAAAAAAAGGGTATCCTGGTGGATTGAAACCCCAAAAGGGCGATCCACGCAAAACAGGGATTAAAACGAATAACTGTGATCTGCAAGATCTATGATTCGTCGTTAGCAATCAAGGACAATCTGGGGGTTAAGGATCAATCCAATCGTCTTCCTCCAAAACGAAGCACGCAGAAGGTCTTGAGGACATACAAGTCATAGTCGGGTTGGAGCTTGATGAGATTTGATTTTCACATTGCCATTAGGATAGTTTATTTTCCTTTTGTGCGATTTCCTCTTTCCATGGATTGCCTCCCGGTGTAATGCCTATTCATGGCTAATTTCTAATCAATAAAAGTGAAATTTCATTCAGATTTTCTTTCGTTTGTTTTTTTTTTCATATACCGTTGAGTGATTGCAAAAACGTCCAAAAAACTATGATAAATATTGCATTATGGATACATGAATGCTTTACAATATGTGCATGAGAGTAAAAAAACTTGACATATATCTGATATGGTGAGTAACAGGGATGGTAACTCAGACCATGACCCTGGGGCACGCAGGCCGAACTAACTCTCATTTTGCAGGTATTATCAGTTGTGTTCATGCAGGTACAGGTGTTGCATGCAAAGCCATTTCCAGCACGAGTCTTCAGGAATCTTCCCTAGACACATCATTGAGAAAAATTGCTCAGCAAGTCTCATCAGACCATCCTTTCTCCAGCAGAGAAGCAGAAAGAAGGAGGCTTCCCAAGCAGAAGGGTATCATTATCTCTCATTCCCAGCATGAGATGATATTACCTCTCATCCCCAGCATGAGACTTTTCTTACCTCTCTTTCTCAGCAAGAGGCAATCTAAAACTCTCATCTTCAGCAGGAAGCATTCATATTGATATTCTCCATCATCCCCAGTAGAGTGAGAATTGAAATCTTCCCCATCGAAGTAACAAAGGGCTGATGGTCGCCCCAAGCAGAGAGTCATCCTTCAATAGAGAGTGGTTACAGTCATCCCCATTGGAGTGGTTAACCAAAATCGAATCCTCATTGGCATCTCTTCCCCCAAGAAGAAGATTGTATATTTAAGAGATTCCCCAACGGATCTTTCCCTCAGCAGAGTACCAATACATATGATTCCTCAGCCAAGTCAGAAGGACAGTACTTCCCCAATAGAGTTCAATAGGTAGCTTACCTCCAGGTCAAGTTCAACTGGGTCTCGGCTCTCCGATATCAGAGTCTAATTTATTTTTAGCAATGGCGGCAATTCAGAGCCAGTGTATCATCAACACTATCCCCTGCAAAGTTGCTTTTCCCACAGGGATTCATCAAATCAACCTAGTGGTTATGTCTTCCCCAGTGAAGTTGTCGAGGATACCTGTCATATCTTCATCAGGAGATCCTTTTGCATTTGCATTTAGTAATCATCATTACATTTGCATCCTCTAAAAGCGTAGCATTTCTGTTGTCACGGAGCATTACGCCATGAAAATTCAAACATATGCATACAAAGCATTAGCTAGTTTTGGTGTACCTTGCAAAAGTCCGAAATACCATTTCTTCGATCTGACTGAAGTAATCCCCACAGAATGTCAGGTTCATTCCTCGATGTGTTTACTCATACCAATCTAGTTGTTATCCCCAATTGAGTCTCCGTTTAAGTACAACAACCTCACTTTTCTCGTTTCCGTTTCAGTACAATGGTCTCGCATCGGGTTATCGTTTAAGTACAATGATCTCGTTTATTTTGATTCCATCTCAATAAAATGGTTCCATCTTTCCAATTCCGTCTAAGTACAATGGTCTCATTTTCTCTAATTTATCATCTAAGTACGATAAGCTCGTCCCTTGTAATTCTGTCTGAGGTTGGTCTTGTTGTTTTTGCTATCATTTGAGGATGATCGAGGTCAGTATGTCTCTTTTGCAAAGTCTGTCTGAGGTCAGTCTTTGTGTTCATGGTTATCGACCGAGGCCGTTATACCATTGCATCTCCATTCGAGGATGGTTTCGTGTTATATCCGAGGATCTTTTGTGAGTTGTTATTTGAGGATGTCATTCTCTTCTTCAAGTCCTTCTGAGGTTGGTATTGTTGTTTTGGCTATCATTTGAGGATGATATACCATTTTGAGCTTATTAATCGAGGTCAGTATGTCTCCTTTTCAAAGTCTGTCTGAGGTTAGTATTTGTGTTCCTGGTTATTGACTGAGGCCAGTATACCGTTGTGTCTCCATTTGAGGATGGTTTAGTGTTATATCTGAGGATCTTTTGTGACTTGTCATTTGAGGATTGAATTTTCTTCTTCAAGTCCTTCTGAGGTTGGTCTTGTTGTTTTGGCTATCATTTGAGGATGATAGACCATTTTGAGCTTATTGATCAAGGTCAGTATGTCTCTTTTGCAAAGTCTATATGAGGTCAGTCTTTGTGTTCCTGGTTATCGACCAAGGTCGATATACCGTTGCATCTCCATTCGATGATGGTTTCGTGTTAGATCCGAGGATATTTTGTAAGTTGTCATTCGAGGTTGGCATTCTCTTCTTCAAGTCCTTCCGAGGTTGGTCTTATTGTTGTGGCTATTATTCAAGGATGGTATACCATTTTGAGTTTATTGATTGAGGTCAATATTTCTCTTTTGCAAAGTCTTTCTAAGGTCAGTCTTTGTGTTCCTGGTTATCGACCGAGGCCGGTATACCATTGCGTCTCCATTCGAGGATGGTTTCGTGTTAGATCCGAGAATATTTTGTGAGTTGTAATTCGAGGGTGGCATTCTCTTCTTCAAGTCTTTCTGAGGTTGGTCTTGTTGTTTTGGCTATCATTTGAGGATGATAGACCATTTTGAGTTTATTGATCGAGGTCAGTATGTCTCTTTTGCAAAGTTTGTTTGAGGTTAGTCTTTGTGTTCTAGATTATCGAGCGAAGCCGGTGTATTATTGCGCTTCCATTCGAGGATGGTATCGTGTTAGATTCGAAGATCATATTTTGAGTTATCATCCAAGAATAAAAATCTTCCTAACTTATTCCATTTCCCACAAATTACAAATTTTTCGGTCTATTCGGGTATTCAATCCCTCCATACCTCGAACGTTTGAAAGCCATTGCTATCATCCCTTCAGGTCTACAGTTGTTTGAATAGGGGCAACTGTAATACCCCATAATTTTCCCTTTCATTTTAACGACATCTAGCATATTGCATTGCATTAGTAATCCCATACATTGCATAAATAAAATAATAAAAAATAAAATAATTCATGTAGCATTGGTTAGCGCACAAGGCATGTGATCAGGGTTTACTCAGTGGCAAAATCAAATATCAGAACTCAAGGTTGAAACTGTCTCAGAACGGGCGGTGGAGATGCAATCTAAGGGTTTCCCACCAAAAGGGGGGAAATTCAAAATTTTCTTCCGTTAACCGGTTAACGCATGCGAAAGTTGGGCAAAAATTTCAAAATTCAGTTGGTGCTTCCCTCTTCCTTTCCACTTTCCATTTGTTTTGTGTTTCTACCAAGTTCTAGCATTTTCCACCACTTTCTAGATCCTTCTACCACTTTCCTATGGAATATTCCAAGGAATATTCTAGAAACCCTAACCAACTCCAACTAACTCCTAAGCTAGCTCCTAATATCATTCTCCAAACCCAATGCCAAACCTAATTCCTAACCCAAGCCTCATGCCAAACCTCGCTTCTATATAAGCTCACTTCACTCCAAACCTCACAACGTCAACCTCATTTTACCATTTTCATCTCATTTTTCATCTCAATTATCTAAACGTTTCTCTCCATTTTCCAAATTCACCAAAGCTTCTTCATCATAAGTTCTTCAAGTTTTGCGTTGAAGCTTGAATAACTTGAAGCTAAACCTTCATTCTAGCACTGATTCCATGGTTTATTGAAGGTTAATTGGAGTAATTGCTATCGTTTGGGGATGATTCTTCAGCTTGGAAGTGCTTTTGTGTTTGTTCATCAAGATCTTCATCAATTGCATTTATTTTTCATTCTCGCGGATCGAAGCATGTAATCTCCGGTATTCTCTTCATTTGTGCATCAATCAACTCGCAACAATCACCAAAGCAAGCCTCCGCTTTGTAGGTTGGTGGATGCTAAATCGTTTCACGATTTAATTTATTTCTCTTCATCTCGCTGTAAGGCATTCATTGACTCATTGATTGTTTGATTGCGATTGTGGTTGCTTTGTTCGGTTTGACCGTTAGTAGCTAGAATTGTAGCTCGTTCTTAGTGCTAATAGGTGTTAGAAGGCCACATGTAGGTAACAATTTCGTGCTAGTATGTTCATGGATGTATTAGGGGCTTTTGGAAGTAGGTTAATGGCTAAAAGTGCTTTTTTCCACTTATTTTTCAATTTTGGTTCAGTGTTAACCGGTTAACACCCAGGATTAACCAGTTAATACGTTAATTTTTGCCCTTCGATTTGTTTTTTTAAAGTCGTTAACCGGTTAACCCATGGAATTAACCGGTTAACGCTGTGCTGACTTACCTTTTTGTTATTGCATGTTTGTGCATCACTCTTCCTTTTATCATCATAGCTTGATAGATCATGATTTTAGGGAATTTTTAGGAGCTGGTTTAGCACGAGTTCATGTAGTTTTGGTATCTTTCGACATGCATTTCGTTAGTTTTCGCTTATGTGCATAATTGTTGCATATATGTTCATAGCAATTTGTGATCATTGTTTTCATGACTTAGCATCACCTCAGAGCATGTTAATATGTGTACACTTCTCTGTTTTTTTGCATTGCATTTGAAATCTTTTCATGTTTGATCAAATCATGTGCATGTTGAAAAATTGCATAAATGTTAAAAACCATAAATCAATTAATTTGCATCCGTCAATTGCATGATGTTTCATTTCATTGTTAATAATCCATGGCATGTGGTTTCATTAATTTGGCATAGGAATTGCATTCCATTGAGTGCATTAAAATTCATGTTTTGTGCATTTTGAAAATAATGAAATCTGCCTTGTTTTCATAGCTACATTTTGAAACAGGAGCTGTAAAAACATGCTGCATTCATTCTGTTTTGATCTTTTACACCTATTTTGCATGTTGTTTGGTGGCTGTAATAGGTTTTTTGTGTTTTGCATTTCATTTAGTAGTTGTTTGTGTTATAGGAGATGCAGTAGCTACTAGATTTTTGTCTTTGCCTAG
Source organism: Lathyrus aphaca (assembly GCA_963966055.1). NCBI lineage: Eukaryota > Viridiplantae > Streptophyta > Magnoliopsida > Fabales > Fabaceae > Lathyrus > Lathyrus aphaca. Next base: position 128,594,543 of record OZ014522.1, on the reverse strand, counting down.
TTCTAGTACCTTTAGACTTAGGATTGAGTTTAGATTAGGTCCTAGATGAATTAGGTTTGTTTGATACTTATTTACATTCATTCCTATTATGATTTATCCTACTAACCTTTGTTTTGTAGGGAGGTGGAGGTAAGTTCACACAACCTTTTCCTTTTAAATTCTTTATACTTTCTAAGTGTGTTTGCTTTAGCATTTTGTGTTTAGTTTGTACAACTTCATGCTAATCCCCTTTAGAAACGACTTAGCTTCCTTAGGAAGTAAGTTGATTTCTAGGTTCCTTTTCTTTTCCTTTTCTTCATTAGGATTAGAAAACCTCATTAACCTAGGTTCATCCATGCATGACAACACTTAGGATTACTAGTCTCCTGTTAGACTTTTACCTTTGGTTCGCTTTGCTTTCTTTCTCATCTCAAAGAAAAGTAAAAAACACCTAATAAAGGTTGATCTTCTTGTACGCCAAAAGACTTTGTCGTGGGTTACTTATGTGTGTCCCATTTCGGGGCGAGGTGTGAGACATCTACCATGATGAACAAGTCTTAGTATGAGAATGTTTCACAAACAACAAACTAAGAAAACACTTCTTTAAAAGAAAGTAAACAAACATAACTCATCTTTTCCTTCGAGATTTCTTTTCTCACCTCACTCACTCTCAATGCGAACTTGCTTCGACTTGCCTCATTCGCAAGACAATTATGCACTCGTACTAGACGAGCCTGCAACACCTGAGCATAGGCATAAGCAGTTCAGCTATAAAAACAAACAAGTTCCCGCCTTATTTAGGCGAACTACGTCGACTCTGATCCTCATTTTCTCGATGAGGTACGTAGGCAGCAGGGTAGGGCCCGTTCGAGCATACTCTTTATTTTCCCTACATTTTCCCTTTTTGTTCTCTTTTCCATTTCCCTTTCTTATTCCATTCCAGTTAGCGGGTTTTATTCAGTAGCAATATTATTTCTCACCCTTTGAAACATACAAACAAGCGTGGATCCCGTCGGGTACAACGGACGATCTTGGGTGCTAATACCTTCTTAGGTCGTAACTGACTCCCGAACCCAGATCTTTGGTTCGCAGGACCTCGTCCTTTCCTTTTCTCTTTGGTTTGTGCAGCATTACCTTTCCCATTCATTCGGGATAAAAATGCTTGGCTGGCGACTCTACCTTTTCTGCACCACTTTCGCGTTTGTACTAGGATAAAAATCTCGGGAGAGACACCATGCAAGTGCATAACATGTCTTCTCAAGCATTGAGTATCTTGATTCATAGTCATTAAACTTCTTTCTTAGGTAGTAGATGGGGTGCTCTTTTTTACCCGTCTAGTCGTGTTGACCGAGAACACAACCTATGGATCCTTCAAGTACTGTCAGATACATGATGAGTGGCCTCCCTAGAACTGAAGGCATCAGAATAGGAGGTTCCTGTAAATATTCTTTTATTTCTTCAAAAGCCCTTTGGAAATCGTCGTTCCACCTGACCGCTTGTTCCTTTTTTAACAATTTGAATATTGGTTCACAAGTGGCTGTTGTAGCACCCCTAATTTTTTCCCTAAGATTTCATTGCATTTATCTTCTGCATCTTACAATACAAACAAGATCACATTGGTTTCACGGTTTTTCTCGGGTGTAGGTTTATACCTCACAGGGAATCATTAATTAAAATCCAAAAATATTTGTTTGTTTTCTTTTGTTAATCCTTTTTCAGGTCAAAAATGCCAAAAATAGCAGTCCCGTAACTTGAATGAATTTCATAGCTAAAAGTTGAAGTTGATCTGCAAATAATTCGAATTTATCTAATCAAGAATTTCCTGATTTAATTCATTTATTCAAGGAATTCCAAGGTTCATGTGTTTATTTCCATGCCTTCTTCGACGCGTAAAAGAATCGAATCAAACAATCAAACAATCAAAATTAAACAAAATATTCAAATTTTGACCTGGTTAACCAGTTAACCAAAGTGTTAACCGATTAACCAGTGCTAAATTTGATTTTTGTTCAAATTTTAGTACATCTTAGCCATTGATCTCATTGGAATATTTTAGATCCATTTCCCTCTTAATTCTCTACATCACTTTGATCATTTCCCACCATAAACCCTCACTAATCACCACTCTTTTACATTTCCCTCCAATTTCAAATTTCCAAAGCTAATTTTGAATTTCCAAAGATAACTCTATTCCACCAAATTCCCATACCTAGACTCTTTAAATAGAGGCATTTTCTCATTGAATTCTCAAGCTTTTAATAGCCAACAAATCTCATGCAAAATATCCTTCCAAACCCCAAAATCACCAAAGCTCACTTTTACCTCTTTTTGAAAGTTATCAAGAATTCACCTTGAAATCTTGATCAACTTTGAGCTAAACCTTCATCCTATTCTTTTGTGTTCATCAATTTCAGTATATCAAGCTTTATATTGGATCAATTTGAAGAGTTCTCTTGGTAATTTGGTTGTTGGTCCTATGGATCATAAATTATTGTTTGATTGTAGGGATTTCATTGGTTTTTAACTTTAAAATTTGTGCCAATCCAGTTCATGATCATATGGTTTTTGAAAGAGGATCATGCTGAATTTGGAAATTTTTCTACTACTGGTGCAGTGTTAACCGATTAACCATTTTTAATACAAAATGATTAACCGGTTAACCAATGCTTTTTTGCGACAGAATTTAAAATTCAGCTGTGTTAACCAATTAACCATTTGGTTAACCGATTAACACTGCTCCAGAAGTTGTTTTTGGCTTGTTTTTTACTTGATCTTTTTGCTTCTTCTTCTTCTTCCTCCTTCTGATTTTTTCCTTGGGAGACATTCTTGGGACTGATTTCTCTTTAATTTCAATGGACTTTGGGTGTATATTAGAGTGGTTAATATTCATTAGTCCAAATCTACCTCTAAGTGAATTTTTTAATTCATTTTAGGTACTTTGCATTAGTGAAATATTTTCAAACTTGATTGCTTAACATAGACCTAAATGTGCCCCTACTTTGGAATAAAAATCCAATTGGATACTTGCACTTTTGTGGATCAGACCTCGTGTTGGTCGCGTAATCCTAAAGTGATTGATCTTTTGCGTTAAGATCCAAGACTTATGAAGTTTGATGCGTAGTTGCTTTAGGTCTCCCAATCTTCTTTCAAATTTCATTGAATTTGGATCTAATCGCCTTGATTAATCACTATAGTGTAAGATACTAAGCGGAATCAGTTGCCTTTTCGATTTTTGGTACTAAGTACCTTGGTTACTCTTTTGGTTGTGGCTGATTAAGTTCACCATACCAATATTATATATATTATTATTATTATTACTATACTAACATTTTAATTTCCTTCTCGCACCTTTATCTCCTATATTTTTATTATGCTTTATATTTCTTTATTATCCATTATCATGTTTATATTCTTGTTATTATTATTGTGTTGATTTTCCTTTTGTCCATTTGGACATAAAAATATTAATAAATGATTAAACCTCTAAAAAACTTGTGATCTTAATATTGGACTATTGGTTACTATCCTTTGCATTGGAATTGGAGTTTTGGACTTAGATTCTAGGACACCTTCCCTTTGCTTTGATCTTCAAGGAGATGGAAGCTTTGCCTTTATTTGGTCATTTGCTAGATTATAAGGATGGAACTCTTATGATCATAAATTGGAAGCATCATCAAGTTTGATTAGATCTTTCCTCATTTATCTCTTTCATTTTCCTTTTAGGATAGTCTCTTCATCTCATCCTCTTCTTAAATTTTCAAAACTTCTCCAGTCTTATGAGGAATTTTAAGATGGTCTTGATTCATGTTAGCACCAATGAAGTTCAAGTTCCTCATTGATTGCCCCTTGTTGGGATTGCTTTGATGTCAAACACTGAATTGCAATTAAATTTTTCATACACAAATGGTAGTGTTAATGCAACGTTCATGCAAGTTTTGAAAAAGTCAATTATTTGAATAATGGTGATAGTGTGACGAATGAACTGTTGGTCCAAACATGGTGTTGATTTAGAAAATGTGAAAGATGAAGCAAGAAGAATTATACTATCAAGACTGAGGATTATCAAAACTCTTGGAGTCAATTTACGCAACCTAGTTGGTAGCATGCTTTCAGAATAAACCCTGCCTCAATTAGGTCTTTAGAGGTTTGTAACATGGTTTGGTTCATGGTTATTGAAACAAAGGTATAAGGCTCAAAGTTTGATTTGTACCCACCCCTTTTTGTAATGTTATCCAGTCCTACGTTCAGTTAACTCTACATAGATTCGTCTTCCAAAAGGGATTTGACGGTGTAAGCATGAAGATGAAGCTTCAAGGTATGCTTGGAAGTGGTAGTCATCTTATTTTGTTCTGATTGGATGTCGGTGACCCTTTAATTCTTGATATGGTGGTCACTGATCTTTATTTTGTTTTTTGCTGAGGATTTGAGCCCCTCTTTTTCTTTGTCTTTGATCTGGATTCGCCGGGACTACTTTATTAAAGTGCATGGTCCACCAGGATTTGCTATGATTCTTCTTTTACTAAGTATCCATTTGGGTGCTCAACTTAGTGATTTTCTTTTGATTTTTTTATTTTGTTGAATATCGTGACTGCCAAGTCATTTGTTGATGGTCCTCCGACGGGATTGTAAACACCCCAAATTTTCCCTCTCTTTTTTTCTCACACCTTGGCTTGTGATCCTTCATATTGCATTTCATAAACATACCATCTCACACTGCATAGTTATTTCACTGCATAAGCTGCATAGCTAGGGTTTGTGATCAGATGAATCTTAGAAGTGGTTTGAGCCATCTCAGAAGCCATGAAGCATGCCAATAGGGTCCAAGAGTGTTCTATGATCATATTATACCTCCAAGTTTGCTTTGAAGTAACAAAATCTTAGGGGATTGCACAGTTACCCAGGCAGGCTCAGGCCTCCTGCACAGATGACCAAAAATTAGGGTTTTGGGTTTGAGGCCCTTATACCCAAGATTTTTGGTTACTCTTGATTCTATTGGTCTATATATGGTATAAGGAGAATGTGTATCAAATTTGAAGCAAAAACTCCTTGGGGAAGTCATCTGATCAAATGGTGACTTGTTGTGCAAGAAAAGTCAGAATCAGGGCATCTGAGGCCTCCATCAAGGGTACCAAAGGGTCATCATCATCAATTTGAGGTCCTATGATCTTTATTTGATCTTAGGAATGTTTGGAGGTTCACAAAATTGAAGAATTTTGAGCCATTTGAAAACATTCCATTTTTGGACATGACTTGTAATGAAAACTTTCCATTTTGGGAAAGATCTTCAACCTCCTCTTTCTTGATCAAAAAGGTTTCAAATGATTTTTCTTCAAACATGAAAGTTGTATATTGGATCTTCCCATTTTCAAAAAGTACAAGAACTCCTCTTGATTCATCCTAGAACTCAAGTTATGATGGATCAAAGTTGGGAAAAATCACATAATTTTCAAGTTCATGTCAAAGAGGGAAATGTGCAAAATGGTATTTCAGGCCTTTATGTGACCTTTAATCCACTCAAATACATCATGCCGTGATCAAACAACTTCTAAAGATCAGAATTGGGCTAAGAACCTAGGGTTTTCATGACTTGCTTCTCAAGAAATGTCAAAGTTGGAAAAATGCAAAACCTTTGAAAACTCTTGATCCAAGCCATACAGCTCATAACTTTCGATCCAAAGGCCCTCCTTGAAGCCAGCTGAGGCAGCCCAAGACCTCAAATCACTTATGTCCTAGTCCATTCCTCAAGTACATAAACTTTTGACTTTTTGCATTTCAAATCATACCAATCCCACAGTGCCACAACAACTCTTCTGACCAATGGCAATTGTTTATGCATTACCTAAAGATCATAAAACATAACACATAAGAGCTTAGAAGAGGCCAAGCATCAGATTGCACAAAATCCCTCAAAAACTTCCTCTCTTCGATTCTCTCAAACCAGCCATCAAACTTCCAAAATTCTTTCACCAATCAATCACATATCATCCATAGAACAAGAATCAACCATCAAAATGGCCTGAAACACCACATATCAAAACCTCCATTTCTGCTACATCAGAACTGGACCTCAAAAACCAACCACTTTCAAATCATTCTAAGCACTCCACTAGCTTCAGGAGGTCCAAAGGAGTTGATTTGCACAAGAGGGAGGCCCTGAAAGCTCTAGTTTGAAGAACTTCAGTTCAGGAATCCATCAAGAATTTTTTTCTCAAAACCTTGACTTCTTGTTATAAAATGAACCTATATGCTTTGTTGATCATCCTGATGTGTTTAGAATTGAAAATGGTGTAGAAATGAGCATGTATTGTTGTTCTGAAAGTTTGCCCGTGAAAATGTTTTTGATTCGATTCTCTTGATTAATGTGTTATAAATATTGTTTGATGATTGATTTGTGTTCTATGATGTTTGGGGAATGTTTCTAGGCAGATTTGATGGTGTTTAGTGGCCTATAGAGGAAGTTAAGGTTGGGTTGGCTAGAGAAGACGACCAGAGCTTATCTCCGGTCGCCTGAGATTAATTAGGGTTTTGTTGCCAGATTGAATGAGAGCCACATGATCTTGATTTGTTCAGGGAATGGACGATCCAGATTATTTCATTAACCCTAATCCTAATTAATTAAAATTAATTATGATTAAAATTAATTATAATTAAATTCTCATATTGAACCTTGACCTTTGGATCACGCGCGTAAGCCATGTTTAAATCTGATCCCTTAGATCCTCATACTCTTGGTCTTGGTGACTTGCAATCCTAGCCCTTGATCCAGTCCCTGCATAATCCGAGCCCTCCATTCAGTATACTTTGCATTTTATTTTCTTTTTATTTCATTTCAATTTCTTTATTTATTTAAAATAGTAAATAAATTTATAAAATTCCAATCTTTTGCATTCTCACTTTAAATAATTTTCAGAAATCAAAAACATTTTTATTTTTAATTTTTGAATTAAAAATCTATTTTTAAATCATTTAATTGTATTATTTAATTAATTCATTCATTTTGATTAATTAAAAATACTTTTAAGTATTTAAAAATCACCAAAAAAATCATGAAGCATTCTTACATATTTAGAACAATTTACAAACTCATCTTACAAATTTATTTTAGGGTTTGAACATGTTTTGGAAATTAACCATGAATTAGGGTTTCCAAATTTCTTATTTTTCTAACCATAACTTCAAATATTCATTTATGATCAACCAAGATGAGTTTGTGCATGGTTCTTTTTTTATTCTTTCATACTTTGCATGTAGTATCTAGGGTATTTAACTCATATTTTTGCATTGCATTTTCCATTTGTTTGGCATTTTTCATGAGGAAGCACCCAAAACCCTAGCCTAACTTAGAAAAACCATAACTTGACTTTGGATTAGCTTCTGACTTCAATATTTGGGGACTCATCTCATGTGTGTTTAGGGTTCATTTGGTTGTAATTTCAATTTTTTATCATGTGTTTTGCTTCTGTTTTGATCATATGCGTCACATACTTTCTTAAGACCCTAATTTGCCATGTTCATTTGCATTTATCTTACCATAACTTCATCATAAGAACTTGTCATGACATCTCATGCACTTGTATGTCATCTTAGATACCTTAGCACATGTGTGAACATTGGTTGATCATTGTTGCATCCATTTGGTATGTTTTGCATCCATTGCTTCTTATGTGTATTCATGTGATTTCAAGCTTCTAACATGCTTTCCTTTGCATCTCATCTCTTGTATGATCATACATGAGCATTGTAAATGTCTTTGAATCATTTCATAACACATTTTCATTGTGTTTTCACTTCTGGTCTTTATCCTTGCATATTCATTTGCCTTATTTCCTTTTGTTTCATGTCTTATGCATTCATACTAACCATTTCAGGGGCTTCAGGTAATTTGTTTAGGATGTGGATTTGCATCCACATCTAATCTCTTCTCATCTCTTCATTTTCATCTTTATTTATCTTTGAAGAGAGTTTGACTCACTTATGCCCTCTCTTGCTCCCTTTCTTTCTCTTAGGTTACTTAACTTCTTCAGGAAGTAAGTAACATATTCTCTTTTCTCTTATCTTTTCATCTGCTTCTTCTTCCTTGGTGGCCATCTGAAGACTTTATGAAGATATTTTCTTAAGCCTCACAAACCATAGGAATATCCAAGCATGATAACTTTAGGGCTGTACATGGTCTCCCCTAGTTTTTTACCTTTGAGTTTCCTTAAGTCTCTGCTTCTCATCTCATAATCAAGGCTAAACAGTTAAAGCTTTAAGACTCTAAATTAGGGTTATGCCTGTATCCTTATCTTAGGATGGAGTGTTGTCGCTCCCGGGATTTTCATCCTAGTACAAACGCGAAAGTGGCACAGAAAAGGTAGAGTCTCCAGCCAGGCATTTTTATCCCGAAGAAACGGGAAAGGTAATGATGCACAAACCTGAGGAAGAAGGAAAGGACAAGGTCCTGCGAACCAAAGATCTAGGTTCGGGAGTCGGTTACGACCTGGGAAGGTATTAGCACCCCATATCGTCCGCCGTACCCAACGGGATCCATGCTTGTTTATTTGTTTCAAAGGGTGAGAATGTAAAGATGCTGAATAAAACTGCTGACTGGAATAGAAATGAGAAAGGGAATTGGAAGAGAGAATGGAAAGAAATAGGGAAAAATGTAGGGAAAATAAAGAATGTTCTCGAACGGGCCCTACCCCGCTTCCTACGTACCTCATCGGGATAATGAGGATCAGAGTCGACGTAGTTCGCCTAACTAAGGCGGGAACTATTTTTTATTTTTTAGGATGATGTTGCCATAGCTCTAGCTCAGGTGTTACCGGCTCTGACTTGAGGATGTTTACCTTATCGTTGTTTGAACTGTCGAGGCAAGTTGCATTCTTCCGCAAAGATTAGGAGATGAGAAGAGAAGACACGATGTCTTTGTTTATTGTCTTTTATGAGAAGTGTTTTGAGTTTATCGTTTGTGAAAGTAGCCTCATGATTAGACTTGTGCGTCATGCTAGACAAGCCCACACTATTCCAAGATGGAATGAATATGAGTGCCCCATGGAATAAGGCTATACACAAAAGGCTATTTCAATCCTTTATTACATGTCTTTTGAATTTTCCGTTTGGAGATGAGAGAAGAAGACTCAAGTCGGAAAAGGACAAAAACTAAGGGGGACTAAGACCAATCCTAAGTTATTTATTCAATGGATGTCCTAATGGTTAGTGTGGTTTCTAATCCTAATAAGAAGAAAAGAGAGTTAGAAACTAACTTACTTCCTAAGGATGTTAAGTTGTTTCTAAGAGAGCAAAAGGGAAAGCCTATGATCAAAGCACAAGGTTCTAAGGCAAACACAATTAAAATGCATAAGAGATGAGAATGAAGTGATACTTACCTCAATCTTCCCCCCTACAAAACAAATGTTAGCATGGTAAACATGACAAAAAATAAGGTAAACAAATACCAAATGAATTCCTAAGGGAACTAAGACCTAAATTAGACTCAATCTAAGGTTTAGTGAACCTAAAGGCAACGCAATGCAAAATTCAGCAGCCTATAACAGCTACCAAATGCAAAAACAACAATGAAATGCCATGTAACACACAGTCAGCTTTTTACAACACATACACAACATGCAAGACAGGTGTAAAAAGTCACCAACAACATGAACTACACAACAAACAACATACATTTTATAGCTCCTATATGTAGAGATAACTATGAAATGTAAAATGCAGCTTTGATTATTTTCATTTTTTATGCACAAATTCAATCATGAAATGCTTAACTAACATGAATATGCAATATAAATATGGATCAAGCACATAATTGAATGTCATGATTATTTTTTTTTGGGATTATGCAAGAATGCACCACATGATTTGTTATGCAACAAGTATGCAAAATATGGCACATGAACATGGCATATGAACATTGATCATGAATATGCAACATGATACATCAACAAGAATGCCAAGCTTAATGCAAAATTCAGAATTGAATTCATGTGAATGATGTGATCAAACATGCAACCAAAATGCAACCAAATGCACATACATACATGGTTATGTGAAATGCAACATATATATTGATACAATGAATGCAAATGAGTTAACGTAACATACGAAAGAAGCAAAAACAGAATGCAACATGATTATTTACATGACAAAAGGTGCACGATATAACAACAATATGCAACAAGTCAATTCATGCATAAAATATGCGAAATGGACGGAAGCGTGTCGAAACGACTCGAAATGGAAGAATGAAATGTCGAAACTAATCTTGAAAATTCCCTAAAATCAGAACATATCAATCTATGGTGGTAAAGGGAGAAGTAATGCCCAAGAAAAAGAGGGAAAAATCACTTCTTGCAATCGACTTATTTCCTAAAGCCCCTAATGCAACTATTATCTAGTGAGCACAAATTTTACACCTAAAAGCCATAATCTAAACTGTAATGGCACCTAGAATAAATCTACCTACGAACAAACAAAGTAATCAAATCATAATCAAAATGAAATTAAACGGTCAAGCGCATACACAACGATAAACACACGAAGAATGCCGTCATGGCGAGATGAAGAGAATAAGTTAAATCAAGAAGCGGATTTAGATCACCAACCTACGAAGTGGAGGATTTCTTCGGTGAGTGTTGCAATATAGATCGAAATGCAAATGGAGAAGAAAACCGGAGAGTCGAAGCTTCGATCCGCGAACGCGTAAAATAAATGCGGTTGATGATGCCTCTTGATGAACACTTGATCAATAAGCTCAAAACTCTTCCAAAATCAGAATTGATTCTTCAAATAAGCTTCACAATGAGATGATTAGTGGAGGATTTAGCTTCAAGTTCTTCAAATTCCAATGAAGAATTTGAAGAACTTTTAGAAGGAAGCTTTGGTGAGAGGTTGAAAATGGTGGAGAATGAAAGAGATGAAGTGAAAATGAAGAAGAATAGTGAGAAAAAAATGGAAGAGAGCTTTGCTTTGGGATCGTTTAGGTTTATATAATGTGTAGGCTTGGCATGAGGTTTGGGAATGGAGGTTGCTTATGAGTTAGGCTAGGTTTGGAGTTAGTTAGGATTCTAGAGAGTTCTAGAGTTTTCTTTGGAATATTCCTTGGAAGGTTGTAGAAGACTCTAGAATGTGGTAGAGTAATCCAAAAGAAGAGTGTGGAACAAATGTGAAGAGTGTGGAACAAGGAAAAGGAAAGGAAAGGAAAAAATGGATGAGAAAAAACTGAAAAAACAGCAAAAACAGCTTATGTATCGATACATAACATGTATGCATCGATGCATACTGAAGCCTTGGCATTTCTAGCAAGAAAAATCAACTATGCATCGATACATAACACGGATGCATCGATACATGTCAGTTTTTTAACTGATATGTATCGATACATGGCTGTATGCACCGATGCATACTGAAGCTTTAACAATAATGCATCGATACATCCTTCGTATGTATCGATACATAGTCCCTCTTCAGAAACACAAAGGAGCATGTATCGATACAAAACACATATGTATCGATACATAGTCTCAAAAAATTGTTTTTATCTTGATTTTTCCATCACTTCTTGATCCAACTTGGTCCATAAGACTCTTGTAATCATACTTTCATGATTTTGAACCCAAAAAGTCATGAGTTGACCTTCCTTTTGCACCATATTTGAGAAATTTTGTGGAACTTTTATTGCCTCCGAGTAGTCATTCACTATCTAAGTCACTGATCACAAATTCATGCCCTTGCAATGATAACTACGATGTCATGCTTGGATTATGCTGCGAAATGATATGCGGATCATGAAAATGAGAGGGCAAATTTTGGGGTGTTACAAGTGTATAACTTTAATACTTAGTGTTAAACCTTTAAGTTGTTTACACCTCCTAATCAAAACACCTAATAATCATTCAGACTTAAGCTTGTAACTCGGGCCTTATATTAGGGTTACATATCTTCCTGTTGGTTCAGAGGGACTAACCCTAGTGTTCAATGGACAAGTCCCCCTCAGGTTTAGTCTTACAAACATAAAATCCATTTCTTAATCCCACCTTTAATTAAAATCCACTTTAATAAAGGCTTGTTATATAATGATTTTAATCCCTAACCATGAATTAAGTTGAGGAGTCTTCCTCATCTTAAGTGTTCTCATCTATTATCCTTCTCTTAGGATGGTGTAATGAGTTCACTAATCCTTGATTAGAGATTAAACTCATCACTTAACACAAAACAAAATCCAAAAACACTTAATAATCACAAGTAGGTTAATGATCTTAATCCTGCATCATTAGGGTAATTAAGTTGAGATTTTCATCTCATACTTAAGTAGACTCATTATCCCTAATCAGGGATGATATAATGATTTTGCAAACCCTTGATTAAGGCTTAAGCTCATTATCCTATGCAAAACATCAAAAAAAAATAAAAAACTGAAAACACAAAAATAAACAATAAACGTCTCCTTTGGGATTCTTTTCTCACCACAATCATTCTGAAAACGAGAACTCGCTTCTTCTGTCTAATGCAAGACAGTTAGCACTCGAGCCAGACGAGTCATACACTTGAGCATAGATAAGCAAGCAATTCACAACAAAATCAACCAGTCTCTTTGAGTCGAACTATGGTGTTCTGACTTCCTCATTGCACGAGAGGATACGTAGGCATAACTTAATAGTTATCGAACAAAAGTCTTTTTGTCCCCCCCCCCCTCTCCTCCTCCCAGTTCTCTTTCTTTAGCCTCATTTTTTAGCACTCACTTTCTCCTTGCACTGACACTATGTACATCCATTCCTTCCTAGCTTTTTATGCACAGTTTAGCACATACACTATCCCCTTTTAAACACAATCAAGTAAGCGTGGATCCCATCGAGTACGATGGGCAATCTGGGTGCTAATACCTTCCCAGGTCGTAACCTACCCCCTTACTCAGTTTCTTTGGTTCGCAACCGTCTTATCCATATCTTTCCAGATTGATGCAGCATTAGCTTTCCTTCGGGATAAAAATGCCTAGCTGGCGACTCTATTCAACCTCAACCTCCAACATCGTCGACGGTTCACGTTTGCACCGGGATGAAAATACGGGGAGCGACAGGGATGTCTCATCTTGCGATTTTAAGGTGTAGTCGGGTCAACTAAACAACTACCCTGCCCCGGGTTAAGCATAAGGGTTTGTATCCAAAAGAAACTCCTATTTCTAGGCTCGAAGTGGTTGACTAGGTATTAACTCCTTATCTCTCCAGTGTTTGGAGATTTGAAAAAAAATGCTTGTACATCATTGACGAGGTCTTATCCGAAAGCACACCACAACAGTTATGGGTATTCAGTTTTCATCATCCTCCTTCAAATCTTTGCTAAAGTGAAGTGGAGAAATATTTTTTTGTGATTTTGTATTAAATGATAAATGATGAGCGAATGCGAATAGACTTATTCAAAACATGCATAAACATAACATTAACAAAACCAAATACAAAATAACAATGTTCAAAACAAATAGTACTTAAGCAAACAATACAAAACCCAATGAAAAATAATAAATGGCAACAATTGCCTTAATTTGAGGAATTAGACTTCTCTTGATTGACTGACTTCTTCAGAATTGGAGAATACTCAACTTGGTCTTCGACAACCCCTTCAAAAGTTTTCACTTACGGGCCCCATGTGGTGACATTGGATTGGTTCAAACATTCTGATTCCTGGGAGTGAAAGTGAGATCCTTAGAGTCGACCAGGTCTTGAACTTTGTGCTTGAAGGCTTTGCAGTTCTCAATTATGTGACCTGGAGCACCTTTGTGATACCCACAATGAGCATTGGCATCATAGTCTCTGGGGATAACAATTTGAGGGGGCATATCCCTCGAAGAAATATATCCATTTGCTAGCAACCCATTGAATATTTTGCCATATGACATAGACAATGGATCAAAGTGTTTGTCAGGTCTTCTTTGTTGATTTGGCGGGCACTATTGAGGAGCGTGTTGATGTTGATTATGATATTGTTGACCAGGCTGTTGTTGTGGATAAGCCACATGCTAGTATGGAACAGGTGCAACATTAGTAATTTGAGGATATGGACATTGTTGATAAGGCATCTGAGGTAGAAATGGAGCTTGAATAGCCTGCTGATAAGGCATTGGAGGAGCTAGTTGATAAGGTACAAAAGCATATTGCACAACCGCAAAATATGGATACTGGTAGTAGGGTATTGAAGTAGGCACACTCTGTCGGGGTTCCTCCACTCTGAGAAGATATGGAATTTGTTTCACCCTTCTGTACCTGTTGAAAGGCTTCTTGACATTGGCTTGGCTGCCAGAACCTCCTTGAATTTTTCCATTTTTCAGACCTTCTTCAATTCTTTCACCGATGATCACCATGTAAGAAAATCCTGAAGACACGCTATTGATCAGCTTTTTGTAGTATTGACCTTGCAAAGTACCCATGAATATATCGATCAATTCACGATCAAATAATGGCGGATGCACTCTGGCAGCTAGCTCCCTCCAGCGTTGTGATACTCTTTGAAGAACTCGTTCTCCTTTTGAGTCATACTCTGAAGTTGAGTACAGTTTGGAACTAAGTCAATGTTGTACTTGTATTGCTTTTTGAATGCATCAGATAGTCAAGCAAAGTACTCACATTTCTACTTTCAAGTTGCATGTACCATTCTAGAGACACTCCAAACAAACATGTCTTGGAAGCAATGGATCATGAGCTTATCATCTTTGGCATGAGTGGCCTTTTTTATGCAATACATCCTCAAATGGAGATTAGGACAACTGAGGCTCTTATATTTCTTGAATTTCGGAAACTTAAACTTAGTAGGAATCACATCATTCGGAACTAGGCACATGTCTGAGGCTCTCAAAGAGGTTGAGTTGTGTCCTTCCATGATTCGTAGTTTTTCAGCTAACTCACGACACATCTTCATAGCTTCAGATTCTTGAACAAGATGAGGATTGGCGATTGGAACAACAATATGCATCTCATACTCAACTTGTTGATCTTCTTCAGCATAAGGAATCTGAACATGCGTGATAGTAGGCTGAGCTTGCGGAATAATACCAACAGTAACACCAGAGGTAGGTATTGGTTGAGAAGTGACTTCTTCAACTGCGGGAGTGAAGCCTGAAGGCAAACCATAGACCCAAGGATTAGGAACAAGAATTTAAGGCATTCAGTGCGAGGTAGATCCTTGCACGAGAACATTGTTCATTGCGGCAGCGACTTCACGATGTTCCTCCATTCTGGCCAAGACTTGTATAGTCTCATAAATCTGATCAATCTTTCTTTTGACCGAGTTAATCTCTTCCCTTATAGCAGCTCGCAATTATTGAATCTGATCCATAATTCTTCTAGTGTTGGCTCGAGTCAGGTATGGGCATCAGGAAACCAACTTGATTTACTAAAGATGAAGGAACATGAAATGAGTTTCCAGCTTTGAAATGAAATGCAAGATGCATAATAATTTCAATGTAAAATGATATGCATATGTATGCAATGCAATATCCGGGATCAAAGGTTCGATGTGCTTTGAGGTTGGTCACAGTAACAGGTAAGTAGTCGGTATCTCCCCAAAGGTAGGTTTTTAATGGGTAGGTGCCCAAAGTTGTGAATCCTTATCAAGTACATTATAGACATGACGGAGATCCATCATACGATAATATCTTTGAAACGATCAACTCTAGGCGAGGTTCTCGTATCGGTCTATGAAGAAGATTCCTCATAAGCTTTTACTACACAACCATCAGTCCAGGTTTAAGGTTCTCAAACATCTTCGATCGAGGTTGAAAATATTACTGTCAGATAGTAATACGTTCAAAGGGTCTAGTCTGATTGTGGTTTTTGCATTAACCCATTGAGTCACAAAGATCTCGTAAGTTAACACTACTGACCATTATGGATTAGTTTGAAGGTTCCTAGAGTCAGCAATTCGCCTTAGAAATATTATCACACGATGAAGGAACATCACACCACAATATCTCCAAGAGAATCTATTCCAGGTGATGATTTTCGCTTCGTCCTCCGAGGAAGATTCCTCGTAGTCCTCCACTACACAACCATATTCTAGTCCTATGGTTTTTTCTCAGGCTTTGGTAGTGATCCTATCTCACTTAGTTCCAATGATCAAAGGACCCCAAGTAGCAACACCACAAGCAAGTAAATAAATAAATAAAAAAACGAAAGAAGATAAATAATCAAAGTTGACATTCAA
Organism: Lathyrus aphaca; assembly: GCA_963966055.1. Classification (NCBI taxonomy): domain Eukaryota; kingdom Viridiplantae; phylum Streptophyta; class Magnoliopsida; order Fabales; family Fabaceae; genus Lathyrus; species Lathyrus aphaca. Next base: position 128,578,379 of record OZ014522.1, on the reverse strand, counting down.
TCACAAATCGAACCAAGTTAGGCTTGACTCGGTCCCCAACAGAGTCGCCAATTTGTCGCACCTCAAAAAATACGACCTTGTGATAAAAGACCGTGGAAAAATTGTTCGAATAGAGTCGCCATAAAACTTATTTTATTCCAAAAAATAGGAAAAGAAAAATATCGAGAAACCTTTTGAAAAAATGGATAGGACATGGTCGTCAAAATCAAATTCTAGGTTTGAGAAACGTTTTATACAACACGGAACAAAAACAACCTCAAGCATCAAAACAACCATCCTTTCATAGTCGGGATTGCTCTCGCACGACCTCTCCTTGCTCACTCGGTCACGACCTGCACCCTCACGATTTCGTTCCGAGTTTCTCGCATTGAGTCTTCGTCTCTCAGTGTTTCGCGTTCAGATCTGCTCAGATTTGATGATGGTTCGAAAGGTTCATTCTCAATCGGTTTTCTTTGTTTAAGATTCATAGTTTTGTGTTGGTTGACATTGTTTTGTGGAGTTTTCGGTTTATGAAAAAATGAGGCTCAATTTGTTGTTTCAAATCTGGATTTTTGGTTTAATCACTCTTCATCTCTAGTTCTCTAGTTTTTTATTTCGTTTTCGGTTTAAGAGGGATAGTGGTTTTTTATGGAGTTGTATGATTATTGAAGGTGGAAGGAAGGTGATACGAGTGTGTATTGAAGAAATGAAGGGCTTGTTTATGGATAGTTTGTAAATGGTTTGAGTTGCAGGGTCGAATGCGTGATGAAGAGTGAGGAGAGTTTATTGCTGGTTTTTGGATTTTGAAGCTTGATGTTATTTGTGCAAAATTTAGAGGTTTTTATAAGCTTCTTTATTGAGGAGAATAGTGTATCTTAAATAGAGAAGATAAAGGGTGATTTGGGCATACTTGGGGATAAATATTGGTAGAAAAAATTATGTTATGACAGGCTTTGAAATTGAGGAATGTTGTTGCAAAATTATTGTTGTGGTGCGGATGTATCCCGTTGGTTTGTTATGTGCGTTTGTGTTGAGATTATGGTGTAATGCTGAGAAAAAGTGGGGCCAAGTTTCAATTGTG